>CM022302.1:154221125-155421125 GCA_011799875.1 Thinopyrum elongatum | reverse complement strand
CGCCGCATTTCGGGTACGTGCGTGTTCACCGTAACTTTGCGCACCTTCCCATCCTTTCCATGGCGGCCGCCGACCTCTCCTCGCCGGAGAAACGCCGGCGACGCGCCGCCCCTCCTCTGTTTCCCTCTCTCTCTCTCCAGATCTGACGCGTGGGGCCCACTGTCAGCCTCTGCGCTCGCGCCCGAAGAGGTACGAGTGGAGGCGTATTCCCTGGAATACGTCTTCGACGTCACCCCCCCGGATTTTCTTTTATTCAAATTTGACCAGAAACTTTGACCAGCCCTAACTCCTAATCTATAAGTCCAAATGAGTTGATTCTTTTTGCATTGGTTTTGTATTGAAATACTCTAGCAGCACCCCAAATTTGAGATTTTTCCCTGCTGTCTAGAATTTCTGGTGAATTTCAGAATGGTTCTTGATATTTTCTTTTGCTGTTTTTAATTATTTTCAGAAGGAGAAGCTTGCCTTGAGGAGAACCAGGAGGAGTGTGACCCTCCTCTGTGCTAAGGCAAGCCACACAAATATTTGTATGGTGTCATTTCAATAACTATGATTTTCCAACTTGAATATGGTTTATTTCATGCATTTAATCATTTAATAAATATTGATTATGTTAGTTCATTTGTTATGCTTGCATTGCTTAGCTTGCTGTAGTACTTGAGTGCATGGACTAGTGTGATGCAGTAGAGTTATCTTTGGTAGCATGACTATGGTTTGATTATGATCGGTATTATTTTCATGAATGATTTATCATTTTCACCATGCTAAAGGCATAACTAAAAATGATTGGGTTCAAACCAGTGAGTTAAAACCAGTGTCTCTAAAGTGATTAGTAGTGCATGCAGAATGATTCTATGATGTTGATCCGTTTCATTTCAGTGCTATGTGAATATAGTTGCATGTCAGATATTTGCATGTTCAGGGCACACTATGGCTCGAGTTCTTTTATTTCAAGTTAAACCTGATGATAATTCAACTTGAACATAATGTTGATCGAGTCATGGTGCCATCGAATCGAGCTTCCTAGTGCAACCACATTTGCCTTTATGGGAAGGCCTTTATTCGGTCCGTTGTCATGCCTCTGGTCGGTGCCTCCAACGAGGGAAGGTTATGGGCATGCGGTACCCTGGCCCGGTAAGCAGACATAACCTTGTGTGCCCGTTGTTGTTGTTGTTGTTATGGTACCTTCTCCCCGTTTGGGACCGTTTATGTTTTGCCACGACGGTGGCCGTGGATGTCACGGGTTGACATCGGGGCCACCCATGACTTAGCCCAAAGGGGAGTTGGTCGGAGTGGCCGGGAGAGTGTCATGACAATGGGTTGGTTCTGTCGGAATGCCGTTGGTCCACCCGAATGGGAGTGTGAGGCCATGGATTTCGTGGTGTGGGTACAGTGCGCTAACCTCTGCAGAGTGTGTGTTAAATCTATCGATAGCCGCATCCTCGGTTACGGACCCAGTTCGTAGTAGATCACACCATGGATCTACATAAATAATTTAATCTTGCACACTAAAGCTATATGGTTGGCACTGGTTATGTGATGAGATTGTTGGAACCATGAAGATGGTTGTTGTTGAAACCATGAAGATGGTTGTTGTTGGAACCGGAGAGTTGGTTTCCTGTGTGATCCGGGAGTGATCACCATATTGATGAGATTGGTTACGAGGTAACCCGTATGGTAAGCGAGTCCGAGGGAGTCGGTGCACAAGCATGATCACTTCATGAGTAGTATGTCGTAGCCTTGCATTTAACCTGCTTAATTGTCATGTTATTGTTTGCCATTATGCTTTTACTTGTTGTGAGCTTGCAAGTACATTCAATGTACTGACCTGGTGTGTCATGCCAGCTTTCAGGAAAGTCTCACCGGATCGGAGTGCTTCCCGTGTCTAGATCGTGTCCACATCGGTGTCCCTGTGCTATGGAGTTCCGCTTCGTCGTTGTTCCGCTGCCGCGTAGTTGTCGTGATCGAGGCCCCCTTCATGTTCATTAAATAATGTACATACTGTTCAGCCGCACCGTGTGTGCCGCTTGGCCTCGCTATCTGATGTAATATCGAACCTATGTTTCCGCTAGCATCAATAAAGCGGTTGTTTTCTGTACCAAGTTGTTGTGTGTTGCCAGAAGACTAGATCTCTGGGCTGGCAATGCAAGGTAAACCGGTTGCTCTGAGCCGGGGTGCCACACTTGTTCCCATAAATTGTTTGCTCATAAAATCCCTATGCATAGGAAGTGGTTTAGACTTAAATGTGCTAGTTATATGCTTTATGATGCTCCCGTTATGTTTCAATTCTTATCCTTTATGTGAGCATCATGGAAATCATCATGCCTAGCTAAAAAGGCATTAAAGAAAAGCGCTTGTTGGGAGATAACTCAATATTTAACCCTACTGTTTTTGTGAGTTCACTTGATTAATCTACTATATTAATCATGTTTTATATCTTTTTTTTGAATAAGGTGCCAAGTAAAGCCTTTGGGATTGTGCGGTTGATAGTTGATTTGATTCTGTGCAAAAACAGAAACTCTTGCGTCCAGTACAGAAATTCCTATATTTTACTGGAACGTGAAAAAACGCTGAATTTTTTACAAATGATTTATATACAAATTTTCTACGTTGTCCTATTTTTCAGAATTTTTTAAGTAACAGAAGTATGAGCTTAATCCAGATCTTTACAGACTGTTCTGTTTTTGACAGATTCTGTTTTCGATGCATAGTTTGCTTGTTTCCTAGTTTCTATGGCTTATATTGCTCAATATAAATTGTAGAAATGATAGGGTACAGTAGGTATCATGTGATAAAAATTTTGAATCTTGTCTTGACAGTACCAAAGTGAATGATTTGTTTTATCATACTAACCCATCTCACGAAGTTCCGTTTAGTTTTGTGTGATTCAAGTTTTCAAGTTTTGGGTGAGATATCGATATGAGGAGAATATGGAGTGACAAGACCCTAATCTTGGGGATTCCCAAGGCACCCCAAGGTAATATTCAAGGAATACCCAAGCAACTAAGCTTGGGGATGCCCCGGAAGGCATCCCCTCTTTTGTCTCCAACATTATCGGTAACCTTACTTGGGGCTATATTTTTATTCGTCACATGATATGTGTTTTGCTTGGAGCGTCATTTTATTTTATTAGGATTTGCTTGATGTTATTTATAGTAATGTTTTGTATCTTTTATTTCAATAAAAGTGTCAAGTATAGCCTTTACCATGCTTATTTTGCAAGTCTATATGTTGCTGTTTTGAAAACAGAAAGTTTTCTATCATTGTCTGAATACTTCTGGAAAGTGAAAATATGATAAAATCTTGAAATTTTTACAGAATTAGTAACAACAAGTTTTCTACAGTGTGATAGTTTTTCAGAATTTTTTGAGTTAGGGAAGTATGAGTACAATTGCACTCTTTACAGACTATCCTGTTTAGACAGATTGCTGTTATGTTTGCATTGTTTGCATATGTTTGCTTGTTTAATGATTCTATTTGAGGATAGGAGTATTAAATATACAGAGGCATTTAGTATGCAATGTTAAATAATAATTTTAGTGATTTTCTACAGTAGAGAATGATAAGGTTTTGCATTTGATTTATACTAACTTATCTCACGAGTTCTTGAGTTTTGTGTGGATGAAGTTTTTTTTTAGATTTAGGGAAACCGTGATATAAAAGGAATTAAGGAGACACAAAAGCTCAAGCTTGGGGATGCCCAAGGCATCCCTATTTAATATTTCAAGAAGTCTCAAGCATCTAAGCTTGGGGATGCCCCGGTTGGCATCCCACCTTTCTTCATCAAGAATTATCGGTTAGTATCGGTTGAGCCTAGGTTTTTACTTCTTCACATGATGTGTGCTATTTTTAGAATGTCATTTTATTTTGTTTTGCTTGCTGTTTTAATAAATACTTAAGATCTGAAATTCTTATATGAGAGAGTCTTCACCTAGTTACTTAATTTTTGACTACTCATTGATCTTCATTTATATCTTTTTGGAGTAGTTTGTCAGTTGCTCTAGTGTTTCACTTATATCTTTTTAGTGCACGACGGTGGTTTTATTTTGAAGAAATTGATGAACTCTCATGCTTCACTTATATCATTTTGAGAGTCTTAAACAGCATGGTAATTTTCTTAGGTTATGAATTTAGTCCTAATATGATGGGCATCCAAGAGGGATATAATAAAAACTTTCATATAGAAGTGCATTGAATAGTATGAGAAGTTTGATTCCTTATGATTGTTTTGAGATATAAATATGGTGATATTAGAGTCATGCTAGTGAGTAATTGTGGATTGGTAGAAATACTTGTGTTAAAGTTTGTGATTCCCGTAGCATGCACGTATGGTGAGCCGTTATGTGATGAAGTCGGAGCATGATTTATTTATTGATTGTCTTCCTTATGAGTGGCGGTCGGGGACGAGCGATGGTCTTTTCCTACCAATCTATCCCGCTAGGAGCATGCTTGTAGTACTTTGTTTCGATAGCTAATAGACTTTTGCAATAAGTATGTGAGTTCTTTATGACTAATGTTGAGTCCATGGATTATACGCACTCTCACCCTTCCACCATTGCTAGCCTCTCTAGTACCGCGCAATTCTCGCCGGTGCATTACACCCACCATATACCTTCCTCAAAACAGCCACCATACCTACCTATTATGGCATTTCCATAGCCATTCCGAGATATATTGCCATGCAACTTCCACCGTTCCGTTTATTATGACACGCTTCATCATTTTCATATTGCTTTGCATGATCATGTAGTTGACATCGTATTTGTGGCAAAGCCACCATTCATATTTTTTATACATGTCACTCTTGAGTCATTGCACATCCCGATACACCGCCGGAGGCATTCATATAGAGTCATATATTTGTTCTAGTATCGAGTTGTGATTCTTGAGTTGTAAAGTAAATAAAAGTGTGATGATCATCATTATTAGAGCATTGTCCCATGTGAGGAAAGGATGATGGAGACTATGATTCCCCCACAAGTCGGGATGAGACTCCGGACGAAAAATAAAAAAAAAGAGAAAAGAAAAAAAAAGAAAAAAGAAAAGAAAAAAAGAGGCCAAAGAGCCCAAAATAAAAAATTGAGAGAAAAGAGAGAGGGGACAATGCTACTATCCTTTTTCCACACTTGTGCTTCAAAGTAGCACCATGATCTTCATGATAGAGAGTCTCCTATTTTGTCACTTTCATATACTAGTGGGAATTTTTTATTATAGAACTTGGCTTCTATATTCCAATGATTGGTTTCCTCAAATTGCCCTAGGTCTTCGTGAGCAAGCGAGTTGGATGCACACCCACTTAGTTTCTTTTTGAGCTTTCATACACTTATAGCTCTAGTGCATCCGTTGCATGGCAATCCCTACTCACTCACATTGATATCTATTGATGGGCATCTCCATAGCCCGTTGATACGCCTAGTTGATGTGAGACTATCTCCTTATTTTTGTCTTCTCCACAACCACCATATTCTATTCCACCTATAGTGCTATGTCCATGGCTCACGCTCATGTATTGCGTGAAAGTTGAAAAGGTTTGAGAACATCAAAAGTATGAAACAATTGCTTGGATTGTCATCGGGGTTGTGCATGATTTAATACTTTGGGTAATGAAGATGGAGCATAGCCAGACTATATGATTTTGTAGGGATAACTTTCTTTGGCCATGTTATTTTGAGAAGACATGATTGCTTTATTAGTATGCTTGAAGTATTGTCTTTATGTCAATATTAAACTTTTGTTTTGAATCTGATGGATCTGAATATTCTTGCAACAATAAAGAAGATTACATGGATAAATATGTTAGGTAGCATTCCACATCAAAAATTCTGTTTTTATCATTTACCTACTCGAGGACGAGCAGGAATTAAGCTTGGGGATGCTTGATACGTCTCCAACGTATCTATAATTTTTTATTGTTCCATGCTATTATATTATCTGTTTTGGATGTTTTACATGCATTTATATGCTATTTTATATTATTTTTGGGACTAACCTATTAACCTAGAGCCCAGTGCTAGTTTCTGTTTTTTTTCTTGTTTTTGAGTTTTACAGAAAAGGAATACCAAACGGAGTCCAATCGAGCTGAAACTTTACGACGATTTTTTATGGACCAGAAGAAGCCCACGAAGTATCGGAGATGGACCAGAGGAGCCACGAGGCATCCACAAGGGTGGAGGGCGCCCCCCTAGGGCGCGCCCCCTACCTTGCCGCTGCCTCGTGGACCCCCTGACTTGAAACCGACGCCAAAAATTCCTATAAATACAGAAACCCCCAGAAAGAAATCTAGATCGGGAGTTCCAGCGCCGCAAGCCTCTGTAGCCATGAAAAACCAACCGGGAGCCTGTTCCGGCACCCTGCCGGAGGGGGAAACCATCACCGGTGGCCATCTTCATCATCCCAGCGGTCTCCATGACGAGGAGGGAGTAGTTCACCCTTGGGGCTGAGGGTATGTACCAGTTGCTATATGTTTGATCTCTCTCTCTCTCTCGTGTTCTTGGTTTGTCACGATATTGATGTACCGCGAGCTTTGTTACTATAGTTGGATCATATGGTGTTTCTCCCCTCTACCTTCTTGTGATGAATTGAGTCTTGCTCTTTGAGGTTTCGTTATGTTGGATTGAGTATTGGATTTGAGAACACTTGATGTATGCCTTGCGATGGGATATTTGTGTTGACAATGGGATGTTCTATTGATTCACTTAATGTATGTTTTGGCACTCAACTCGCGGATTCCCGAGGTGACATTGGGGTAATCTATGCATAGGGGTTGATGCACATTTTCGTCCTACGTTCTCCGATAGAAACTTTGGAGTGATTCTTTGTTGCACGTTGAGGGATTATTATATGATCCAATTATGTTATCATTGTTGAGAGAACTTGCACTAGTGAAAGTATGAACCCTAGGCCTTGTTTACAAGCATTGCAATACCGTTTTTGCTCACTTTTGTTACTAGTTACCTTGCTGTTTTTATATTTTCAGATTACAAAAACCTATATCTATCATCCATATTGCACTTGTATCACCATCTCTTCGCCGAACTAGTGCACCTATACAATTTACCATTGTATTGGGTGTGTTGGGGACACAAGAGACTCTTTGTTATTTGGTTGCAGGGTTGTTTGAGAGAGACCATCTTCATCCTACGCCTCCCACGGATTAATAAACCTTAGGTCATCCACTTGAGGGAAATTTGCTACTGTCCTACAAAACTCTGCGCTTGGAGGCCCAACACGAGTCTACAAGAAGAAGGTTGCGTATTAGACATCATCAGACAACACCGAGGGCAAGAGAAAAAAAGTAGTTATTGGGCCCAAAATGAAACCAAGCTTTGGTTGGGCTGTCGCATTGCGTTGACTGTCGAAGGTCCACAAAGATTAAAGAGGCCTAGAAAAATAGTGCATGCGATGGCTTTGTTTTTTTGCACGTTGGTTACATTACAAGAATAGGTTACATCGTTTGAAATTACACAATAATTGATATTGCCACCAAGAGCCACCAACAAGTAAACAATGGGCTACCCTTCAAAAATTATTTTCATCCTGCCAAATGGCCATAAACTATTCGAAAAATTGCTTCTTTTTGTTCATACAATATAGGTATCCTACAATATATATGGGCACCAACAATTCAAAAAATTTAGCTTCTTTTTCTTCCTTTCAACATCAACATGGCTCATATTTCCAGTTTTAATTTCCTTTTTGACACCTCAACTAGTCCATTAGCCGCCCGTGCCAAAACTTGGAACCAATAAAACCTATAATATAAGGGCCACCATTAATTTCATCATGCCAAATGGCCACAAACTATTCAAAAATTAGCTTGTTTTTGTTCATACAATATACGGAATAGGGCCACCAACAATTCAAAAAAATTAGCTTTTCTTCTTCTTCTTTTCAACATCAACATGGCTCATTTTTCTAGCTTTAGTTTCCTTTTTGACACTTCAACTAGTTCATTATCAGCGCGTGCGAAAACTTGACCCTAGTCTAAATGGGCCATTTAAACTTAACCTACACAAGTACACAACATGAATATAACAAGACGAATGGGCTACCCTCCAACCATTTTTACAAGGCTAACCCCAAAACTTGCTGGTTTTCATTGAGGGATACCCTTTCATTGATTGATTTAGCAGAAGGGCTCGTCTACGACACCATATCCATCTAGCGAAATCTCACGTCAAATAAGATAGAAATAGCAAGCAAAACACAGATAACCAACGACATATCAAATATGGGTAGCAAGCATAACATAGTTCTTAGGGGATAACACGACAGAGATAAAAAAGTTCACGGTACAACCAACGACATAATTAAGATAGAAATATATAAAAGATAAAAAGCCCTACCACCCTAGGGCAAGACAAGCTTCACGAGACCGGGCCTTCACCATCATCTTCACTGCGCCTCCTCTTCACTGCTCCTCCTCCATGCCGTCCTCGCCGATGTAGTAGGGGAGGCTGTGCATACCGTTGCGGGTGGGGAAGATGCTGTTGAAGTTCGTGAAGATGTTGTAGGTGGTGAATGCGATGAACTCGCACCCACACCAAAACACCTTGCCGAGGAGGTAGTACGCATCGAATCTGTTGGTGAAGTTGGCGATGAGCCCTATCACCCGAGTGGTGGAGTTTGGACGCACTTCCTCCAGTCGGAACATCACCGGCGAGCCCGCCGGGAGGTGGGCGAAGCCCGCACCGAGGAACCACTGGGCAAACTCCTTTCCACCCCTCCAGCGTGAGAACACCCACATGCGGAGCGTCGTCTCCACGACGACACCGGCGGGATACCGCCTCTCAGGCACGGTCGGTGGGAGCTGGAAGGTGGGGCCGTTGTACTGCATCCTCGCCTGGCCTTGAGAGTGCTCTGGGTTTGGGTGAAGAAGAGAAGGGGGTGGCGCAAATGGATGTGTGGAGAATAGGTGGAGGCGTGGGTGGTTTAAATAGAGAAAGGGGAAGGGAAGGGGAGTGGCACCGGCCGCGCTTTGGATTTGCTACGTTCAAACGAGCGGCGTCGATCGATATGCCACTTTAATTGCCACGTTGAATAGATGCGAGTGGATAGAAAAGTTTGAAACGATGCTCTACATCGAGGAGACAAGCATGCGAGATGAGACGAACCAGCAGCAGCGACCGTCCCTGCGTCCGTGGCGGCTCGCGTGCAGAAAGAGGCCGGTCAGCGTCCGTGCAGAAAGAGGGGAGGTCAGCGCATCATGGCGGCGGGCATCAGCGCATGCAGGCAGGCTAGCTACGTGCATGCATAGCAGGCTAGCTGGACATGTCGTGCATGCATAGTAGGCTCATGTCGTTGCGGAGTGTGCAGGGCCCAACAATCTAACCACGGCCCAACGGGCGAACAGCAGCATCGTCCGACGCGGCCCCAATTGTCAGGTCCAACGGGCGACACAGTCCAGCACGGCCCCACTCATCAGAGTTAACGGTCAAAGCACTGACCCGACAGCATCCACCGTTTGTGACCATTTCTGAGGGTTTCAGACAACAGAGTGGGGGAAAGTGAGCAAAAGTTAAGAGCGTGGGGATGAATGAGTAGAGCTAAGAAACCAGGGGCACAGATGTAAAAATCCCAAATAATATAAGTGAAGCATGAGAGAATTTCTTCAAAATTACTAACTCCCAAATAAATCTAAGTGAAGCATGAGAGCATTTTTTCAAAAATATTAAAGCACACCGTGGTCAAAAAGATATAAGTGAAGCACTAGAGCAATTTCATAGCTCAAAAAATTTAAGTGAAGCACATAGAGCAATTCTAACAAATCATAGTATAATTTTGGCTCTCCCAAATAGGTCTGTTCAGCAAGGATAGATGGCACAAACTAAAAAGCAAAACAAGCAAAGACTCATATAACACAAGACGCTCCAAGCAAAACTCATGATATGTGACGAATAAAAATATAGCTCCAAGTAAAATACCGATGGTCGTTAGAAGAAAGAGGGGATGCCACTCGGGGGCATCCCCAAGCTTAGTTGGTTGTTTCTCTTTGGATAATGGCTTGGGGAACCATGGGGCATCCCCAAGCTTAGGCTCATCTTACTCCTTATTCCTTCATCCATCGTGATCTCACCCAAAACTTGAAAACTTCAATCACACAAAACTCAACAAAACCTTCGTGAGATCCGTTAGTATAAGAAAACCAATCTTTACTTTAAGTACTGTAGAAAACCCATTCAAATTTTGTTATTGTATTATATCTACTGTATTCTAACTTTACCATGACTTATACCCCCCGATACAAACCATATATTCATCAAAATAAGCACACAATGCAAAGAAAACAGAATCTGTCAAAAACAGAATAGTCTGTAAAGATGCGAATTGTTCTCATACTTCTGTAACTCCCAAATTCCTAAAAATTTAGAAAACCATAGGAAATTTGTATATCAATCTTGTGTAAAACATTCAGAATTTTTCGTCGCTTCAGTGATTTTAAACAATTATTTTACTGGACGTAAAAGTTTCTGTTTTCTAACAGATCAAATCAACTATCACCAAAGCTATCTCAAAGGCTTTACTTGGCACAAACACTAATTAAAACATAAAAAACACAATCATAACAGAGGAATAATTGTGCAAACACTCAAGAACAGAAAGAAAAAGGCAAAAATAAAGTTTATTCATTGGGTTGCCTCCCAACAAGCGCTATCGTTTTACGCCCCTAGTTAGGCATAAAGCATAGATTCAAGTATTGTCATCTTTATTTTCCAACTCCTCAATCAAACACTTAGAATTATTCAAAGATTTAGCATACAAATTTTCAATAACAATACTCCTAGGAACGAGATTGAAAAATTCATCCTTGCAAAAAGGGTTTCTCACAACTTCAACAAAGTCGGGGTGAATACTAATCATCTTAAGATCTTCTTTGTTATTATTACAAGTTGCACCCTTGTTCTTAGTGATTTGAGTAATCTTGCCAATTTTAACAGGAGTTTTTTTGATAGTCTTAGCGGAAGAAAAGGCCATGCTTAGATTACTAAAAATTTCTTCCAACTTATCAATTCGAGAAAGGCTTTCTTCAATTCTTTCATGAATTACGGTTCCCTTCTCTTTTAGCAATTTAAAAACTTCTCCCACTTTTGACCCAATTTTACTAGCAAGATTATGCATATTTTTATCCAAGTTTTCAATATGTTCTTCTGTAAGCATTTTCGTTTCAATAGCATCAAGCCTTTCCATAACATGCTTGTGAGTCAAAGTTGTTTCATCAATCATAAGAGGTGGTGAACCTACTAGATTTCCCATAGCATTAAAAGCATCTAGAGAGGGACACATCAAGAAATTTCCTCCGGTAATCGTATCAAGAATGAATCTATACCAAGTAGTGATGCCCACATAAAAACAGTGAAGAAGAACAACGGTAGATTGCTTACGAATAGATCTATTATGAGCATTGCAAATCCTATACCAGGCATCTTTTAAGTTCTCCCCTCCCCTTTGTTTGAAATTAAGAACCTCGTTCTCGGGAGTGCATGCAATAGAGGAAGAACTATCCATAATGACAAAGAGTGACAAACAAAATTGCACTAAAAAATAGATCTGACGAGAAAACGGCGAACGAAAAAGAGGGCGAATAAAACGGCAAATTTTGTGAAGTGGGGGAGATGAAAACGAGAGGAAAATGGCAAATAATGTAAATTGCAAGGAGATGAGATTTGTGATTAGGAACCTTGATAGATGTTGATGATGTCTCCCCGGCAACGGCGCCAGAAATTCCTTTTGATGTCACTTGAACTACGTCGGTATTTCCCCAAAGAGGAAGGGATGATGCAGCACAGCTACGATAGGTATTTCCCTCAGTGATGAGACCAAGGTTATCGAACCAGTAGGAGAACCAAGCAACACTATGTAAATGGTACCTGCACACAAAGAATAAATACTTGCAACCCGACGTGTTACAGGGGTTGTCAATCCCTTTCGGGTAACGGTGCCAGAAATTGTCAAGTTGACGGGATAAAAATTATGATAGATTGGATAAATAGATCTCGAATAAACGTGAAATAAAATAAATGGCAAAAAAGTGCAGCAAGGTATTTTTGGGTTTTTAATATAATAGATCTGAAAATAAAAGCGGCAAATAATAGATCAGAAAGCAAATATGAAGAAGAATAGACCCGGGGGCCGTAGATTTCACTAGTGGCTTCTCTCGAGAAAAATAGCATATGGTGGGTAAACAAATTGCTGTTGGGCAATTGATAAAACTTTAAATAATCATGACAATATCCAGGCAATGATCATTATATAGGCATCACGTCCAAGATTAGTAGACCAACTCCTACCTGCATCTACTACTATTGCTCCACACATCGACTGCTATCCAGCATGCATCTAGTGTATTAAGTTCATGGAGAAATGGAGTAATGCAATAAGAACGATGACATGATGTAGACAAGATCTATTCATGTAGGAATAGACCCCATCTTGTTATCCTTAATAGCAACGATACATACGTGTCATGTCCCCTTCTGTCACTGGGATTGAGCACCGTAAGATCAAACCCATCACAAAGCACCTCTTCCCATGTCAAGAAAAATTGATCTAGTCGGCCTAACTAAACCAAAGATTCGAAGAAGAAATATGAGGCTATAAGTAATCATGCATATAAGATATCAAAGAAACTCAAATAACTTTCATGGATAAAAATATAGATCTGATCATAAACTCAAAGTTCATCGGATCCCAACAAACAAACCGTAAAAAGAGTTACATCAAATAGATCTCCAAGAGACCATTGTATTGAGAATCAAAAGAGAGAGAGGAAGCCATCTAGCTACTAACTGCGGACCCGAAGGTCTACAATGAACTACTCACGCATCATCGGAGAGGCACCAATGAGGATGATGAACCCCTCCGCGATGGTGTCTAGATTGGATCTGGTGTTTTTGGAACTTGCGGCGGCTGGAATTGTGTTTCGTCGACTCCCCTAGGGTTTTTGGAATATTGGGGTATTTATAGAGCAAAGAGGCGGTGCGGGAGGCCACCGAGGTGGGCACAACCCACCAGGGCGTACCTGGGCCCCCAGGCGCACCCAGGTGGGTTGTGCCCCCTCGGGGAACCCCTCTGGTACTTCTTCGGCCCAAGTTGTTCCTTCTGGTCCAGAAAAAATCTCCAAAAAGTTTTGCTGCATTTGGACTCCGTTTGGTATTGATTTTCTGCGAAGTAAAAAACAAGGAAAAAACAGGAACTGGCACTTGGCACTATGTCAATAGGTTAGTCCCAAAAAATGATATAAAGTTGCTATAAAATGATTGTAAAACTTCCAAGAATGATAATATAACAGCATGGAACAAGCAAAAATTATAGATACGTTGGAGATGTATCATCCATCATCTTCTATATGAAGGGTTTTTACCTGGAAAAAATCATAAGGAAGCTTTCGGGACGAAGCGCCGCCGTCTCGAGGCAGAACCTGGGCAGAAGCAATCTAGGGCTCCGGCGGAGCTATTCTGCCGGGGAAACTTCCCTCCGGGAGGGGAAAATCGAAGCCATCGTCATCACCAACGATCCTCGCATTGAGGGAGGGTCAATCTCCATTAACATCTTCACCAGCACCATCTCCTCTCAAACCCTAGTTCATCTCTTGTATTCAATCTTTGTCTCAAAACCTCAGATTGGTACCTGTGGGTTGCTAGTAGTGTTGATTACTCCTTGTAGTTGATGCTAGTTGGTTTATTTGGTGGAAGATCATATGTTCAGATCCTTAATGATATTCAATACCCCTCTGATCTTGAACATGAACGTGCTTTGTGACAAGTTACGTTTGTTCCTGAGGACATGGGAGAAGTCTTGTTATAAGTAATCATGTGAATTTGGTATTCGTTCGATATTTTTATGAGATGTATGTTGTCTTTCCTCTAGTGGTGTTATGTGAACATCGACTACATGACACTTCACCATGATTTGGGCCTAGGGGAAGGCATTGGGAAGTAATAAGTAGATGATGGGTTGCTAGAGTGAGAGAAGCTTAATCCCTAGTTTATGCGTTGCTTCGTAAGGGGCTGATTTGGATCCACATGTTTCATGCTATGGTTAGATTTATCTTAATTCTTCTTTCGTAGTTGCGGATGCTTGCGAGAGGGGTTAATCATAAGTGGGAGGCTTGTCCAAGTAAGGATAGCACCCAAGCACCGGTCCACCCACATATCAAATTATCAAAGTAACGAACGCGAATGATATGAGCATGATGAAAACTAACTTGACAACAATTCCCATGTGTCCTCGGGAGCGCTTTGCTTTATATAAGAGTTCGTCCAGGCTTATCCTTTGCTACAAAAAGGGTTGGGACACCTTGCTGCACCTTTGTTACACTTGTTACTTGTTACCCGTTACAAATTATCTTATCACAAAACTATCTGTTACCGATAATTCCAGTGCTTGCAGAAAATACCTTGCTGAAAACCGCTTGTCATTTCCTTCTGCTCCCCGTTGGGTTCGACACTCTTACTTATCGAAAGGACTACGATAGATCCCCTATACTTGTGGGTCATCAGGCTGTCGTCGAATCAAATCAGAGCCAACGATGTTCTTAATGCTGTCTTACTCGTGGTTGTTTCCTCGAGCATACACCGTTATATCTTTTGGTCTGACCAATGCTATCACCTTGTTCACATAGTTATGGAATTCCATCTATATGAAAATCTCGATGAATTGTTGTTGAGCCCATCAGCAGCTTTTTATCTCCATGATTCATGTTGAACATGAAACTAGTGTTGGAAACTTTCGAAAACATGATCTTTGTGCTAGCCCATGAAGTATATGTTTGATGTAAGAAGTGACTTCCTCTAAGTTCATGCACATTTGATGCAAGTTGCTGCCGTGAATTTGAGAAAGTTTGTTTTGCTTCCTTTGGAATCGTCCCAAGTCAGTCATGCATGTGCAAAGTATTCTATGGTCTAATAGGCTCGCTACCTTCATTCCATAAGTATTCCTAGCACACCAAGCCACTGGTTGATTTCTTCAAGGAGAAGAAGTTCCTTCTTAAGAGCTAATCCGAACTTATGTAATGACTTCGATATCCTTGATGATGGTTCCCCACCTAAACTCGGTAGTGTTTTGTTGTAAGACTACTATGTGATCATGCTTGCCTGGGACAGCGTGTTCACATGTGTGTAGCAGAACCAACTCATGTTTTGGAGCTTACTACCATAGTCCATTTCCCGAGAATCTTGCAACGTCATCTCTTCGATTTGTGTTGCAAACTTTCCTTCCAGACATGCTGGGTATGGAATATCCTGACACCAACCAGATCTGAATCTCAGGCAGATATGATGGTTGGGACATTCCCAAGAATTATAATACTGGTCTTTTTGAACCGATAAGTGGATGTCATGGCTACACGCTTATCCGGGAGACCTATTATTGTAGTATCTTGAGTCAGCAATTTGGCCATTCTTCCACGAGGAGTTGATATGACTTAGTCTACAAGTTGTTCCTTGTGGGTTCTTTGTGCTCCCGAAGTCCGACCTTCACTTGATGGCCATGTTGATGCTATTAAGCATGAAAGTGGTAGCTAGAACATCAAGGAGAACATTAGAAGCGGAGTGCTAAATGTCTCTCGGTCGATAATCCAGATTTTGTTCCTTGGCACTGCTAAGGTAAAATCTGAGAAGTGTTCTCTTCCTTTGCATCTGCATCCTCCACCGTTATTCATCGTGGTAGTATGAAGTGTTTCCAAGATCTTTGGTGTAGATATTGGTAAAAACCTGATGAATATGGAAAGGCTCAAGTTCTTGAGAGCACACTCAGGCACTGGGTTATATCCTCGGTATCAATTGGAATGTGCCTTCCATTTGCCGATTGTTCTATAACCATAGATTTCCTTTCCAAACTGAGTATGCCATTCTTTCGAATTCCTTCAAATGATCAATTGTGAATTGCCTCAGGCTGGTATGAAGAGTTTCAATGATCTATATATCAAAAGTAATTCTTTTTGCCACTTTAAGGGAATAATTCTATGAGTCACCTTCCCTAAGGTGCCCCGTTATGGAATCATGGCAATTATTTTCTCGGTACTTTGAAACCATGCACCATCTTACTTAAGCGTGGAAGTGTTGCCTACCAAATTGAACCTTCGTCATTTGTTCTTACCATCCCTCTCGATGTGTGTTTTGTGTCTCAGCTCAAGAGATGTTTCAACGTCTCATTCTGCGAGTTGATCGTGAGTTGCTCGACCTTTGAGAAGATCGATTCTTTTAGAGTGTCCCTTCCTTCTTGTTGTCATGTTAGGTGAAGTTCTCGTAGGCAAAGATGTCGAGATCAACATGATGCAAGGATTGAACATCTTCGAGAAGGGCAGTTGGATCATGAAGATTGTGTTAGTTTTGTGTTCCCTCTTTCCTCTTACCTCATTTCTTGAATCTCGGGACAAGATTCTTGTTTAGTGGGGGTGAGGTGTAACAGCCCTAGCTTAGTCATTGCTTGTCATTGCATAAGCATTCATGCATAAAGTTTCAACTCAAGAAACTTGAACTGAGGAACTTGAAAGCCTGAAAAGTTTAATTAAAAGAAGGGCAAATAACCCTGGAAAATGCATCCAATGTTTCCAAAATGCTCTTAAATGATGTTTGATATTTTTGACAAGGGTTTTGATCCAAACCAAAAATATGAAACATTTTTGAGGAATTATTTTGGCCATTTGGATTTAAATCAATAAATATTTGAGTTGGATTTAATTCTTCTATAAAAGAATTACAAGTCCAATAATTTTGAAAACCTGTGAGTGGCTCTAAATATATTCTAACATACCACATATTAATTTTCAGAAGTATATAAAATAGTTTGGTTTTGAAAACCAAATTCGAACAGAGTTGCAAAATGGAAAACAAAAACAAAAAAATGAAATAAAGGAAAACTTACCTAGAACTTACCTGTGGCCTGCCACTGTAGCCCGGCCCAGCCCAGTGATGTCGCTTGAACTACGTCGGTATTTCCCCAAAGAGGAAAGGATGATGCAGTACAACTACGGTAGGTATTTCCCTCAGTTATGAAACCAATGTGTCAATCCAGTAGGAGAACCAAGCAACACTATGTAAACGGTACCTGCACACAAAGAACAAATACTTGCAACCCGACTCTTATGAGGAGTTGTCAATCCCTCTACGGGTAACGGCGCCAAAAATTGTCAAGTTGACGGGATAAAATTTGTGTAGATTGGATAAATAGATCTCAATAAAACACGAAATAAAATATGTAATAAAAAAGTGCAGCAAGGTATTTTTGGGTTTTTGGAATAATAGATCTGAAAATAAAAGCAAATAAAAATAGATCTCAAAGCAAATATGATAAAGAATAGACCCAGGGGCCGTAGATTTCACTAGTGGCTTCTCTCAAGAAAATAGCACATGGTGGGTAGACAATTTACTGTTGGCCAATTGATAGAAGATCGAATAATTATGACGATATCCAAGGCAATGATCAATATATAGGCATCACGTTCAAGATTAGTAGACCGACTCCTGCCTGCATCTACTACTATTACTCCACACATCGACCGCTATCCAGCATGCATCTAGGGTATTAAGTTCATGGAGAAACGGAGTAATGCAATAAGAACGATGACATGATGTAGACGAGATCTATTCATGTAGGAATAGCCCCCATCTTGTTATCCTTAATAGCAACGATACATGCGTGTCTTGCTGCCCCTTCTGTCACTGGGAAAGAACACCGCACGATCGAACCCATCACAAAGCACCTCTTCCCATGGCAAGAAAAACCGATCTAGTTGGCCTAACTAAACCAAAGATTCGAAGAAGAAATACGAGGCTATAAATAATCATGCATATAAGAGATCAAAAGAAGACTCAAATAATATTCATGGATATAGATCTGATCATAAACTCAAAGTTCATCGGATCCCAACAAACACACCGCAAAAAAGAGTTACATCAAATAGATCTCCAAGAGACCATTGTATTGAGAATCAAAAAGAGAGAAGAAACCATCTAGCTACTGCCTACGGACCCGTAGGTCTATGATGAACTACTCACGCATCATCGGAGAGGCACCAATGAGGATGATGAACCCCTCCGTGATGGTGTCTAGATTGGATCTCGTGGTTCTGGAATTTGCGGTGGCTGGAATTGTGTTTCATCGACTCCCCTAGGGTTTCTGGAATATTTGGGTATTTATAGGGCGAAGAGGCGGTGCAGGGGGGTCACCGAGGGGGGCACAACCCCCCCTGGGCGCGCCTGGGCTCCTGGGCGCACCCTGGTGGGTTGTGCCCACCTCGGGCCTCCCCTCTGGTACTTCTTTGGCACATGTGGTGTCTTTTGGTCCAAAAAAAATCTCCTAAAAGTTTCGCTGCGTTTGGACGTTTGGTACTAATATTCTGCGAAGTAAAAAACAAGCAAAAAAAAACAACTGGCATTGGGCATAGTGTCAATAGGTTAGTCCCAAAAAATGATATAAAGTTGCTATAAAATGATTGTAAAACATCCAAGAATGATAGTATAACAGCATGGAACAAGAAAAAATTATAGATACGTTGGAGACGTATCAGCATCCCCAATCTGAATTCCTACTCGTCCTCGAGTAGGTAAATGATAAAAACAGAATTTTTGATGTGGAATGTTGCCTAACATGTTCATCACATATTCTTTTCTTTTATAGCATGGACATTTGGACTTTTATATGGTTCAAAGCAATAGTCTAGTTTTGTCATGAAGATTTCAATACTCAAGCATATCAACAAGCAACCATGTCTTTCAAAATATCAACACTAAAGAAAGTTATCCCTAGCCCATCATGCTCAATCATTGATCCATTCATGAAACACACTCGCATATTAGCTACATCCAATGCTCAAGTATGATCATAGTGCCCCTTGGTTGGTTCTTTATAAGAGAAGATGGAGACTCAAATAAAAATAAAAATTGCATAATGTAAATAGATAGGCCCTTCGGAGAGGGAAGTAGGGATTTGTAGAGGTGCCAAAGATCGAAGCTTAAATTGATAGATAATCTTTTTTGAGAGGCATACTTTTCCTGTCAACAAAAACGGCCGAGTAATTCCCAATAGTTTCCATGCTAGATATATCATAGGCAGTTCCCAAACAGAAAATAAAGTGTATTCCTTTTTCCACCATTCTTTCACATTCCACGGCTAGCCGTATCCACGGGTACCGTCCATACCAACACTTTCCAAGGAATTTATTATTTGACAACATAAAGTAAATTTGTTTTTCATTTCGGGTCTGGGCATCCCTATTACCGCCATACTCTCGTGCAATGACAAGTGAATAAACACTCATCTTGAGAATAACACATCTAGCTTGAAAAATATTGGCCACCCCCTGCCGCTTCATGAGCGGTACGAGCACACAAAAAAGAAATTCATTTTGAGAATTAGAGATGGCACATACAAATTTGCTTAGAACGGCATGGAAATACCGCATATAGGTAGGTATGGTGGACTCATGTGGCAAAACTGGGTTTAAAGAATTTGGATGCACAAGTACTATCTCTACTTAGTACAAGTGGAGGCTAGCAAAAAGATTGAGAAGCAACCAACCAAGAAACGAAAAATCACACAAGCGAGCATTAAGCATAACTAACACTGAATAATGCACCACAAGTAGGATGTAATTTCATTGCATAACTATTGACTTTCGTGCTTGCATAGGGAATCACAAACCTTAACACCAATATTCTTACTAAAGCATAATTACTCACCAACATGACTCATATATCACTATCATCATATCTCAAAACTATTACAAAGAATCAAGTTTATTTTGTCCAATGATCTTCATGAAAGTTTTTATTATATCCCTCTTGAATATCTATCACTTTGGTACTATTTTCATATATTGCAATTGCTTTTGACAAACTCAAACAAATCTAAGTGAAGAACATGAGCATAAAATTTGTCGTCTCTCAAAATATTATAAGTGAAGCATGAGATAATTTCTTCAAAAATTTACTAACTCTTAAATTAATCTAAGTGAAGCATGAGAGCATTTCTTCAAAAATATTAGAGCACACTGTGCTAAAAAAGATATAAGTGGAGCACTAGAGCAATTCCATAGCTCAAAAAATTTAAGTGAAGCATAAAGAGCAATTCTAACAAATCATAGCATAATTTTGGCTCTCTCAAATAGGTGTGTCCAGCAAGGATACTTGTGAAAAACTAAAAAGCAAAACAATCAAAGACTCATATAATACAAGACGCTCCAAGCAAAACTCATGATGTGCGACGAATAAAAATATAGCTCCAAGTAAAATACCGATGGTCGTTAGAAGAAAGAGGGGATGCCTTCCGGGGCATCCTCAAGCTTAGTTGCTTGATTCTCCTTGAATATTAACTTGGGTTGCCATGGGGCATCCCTAATATTAGGCTCTTTTCACTCCTTATTCCTTCATCCATCGTGATCTCACCCAAAACTTGAAAACTTCAATCACACAAAACTTAACAAAACCTTCGTGAGATCTGTTAGTATAAGAAAACCAACATTTACTTTAAGTACTGTTGAAAACCCATTCAAATTTTTTTATTGCATTATATCTACTGTATTCTAAATTTTCCATGGCTTATACCCCCCGATACAATCCATAGATTCATCAAAATAAGCACACAATGCAAAGAAAACAGAATCTGTCAAAAACAGAACAGTCTGTAAAGATGCGAATTGTTCTCATACTTATGTAACTCAAAAATTTCTGAAACATTGGGAAAACAGTGTGAATTTGTATATCAATCTTGTGTAAAAAATTAATAATTTTTCGTCACTTCTGTGAATTTAAACAATTCTGTTACTGGACGCAAAAGTTTCTGTTTTTCAACAGGATCAAATCAACTATCACCAAAGCTATCCCAAAGGCTTTACTTGGCACAAATACTAATTAAAACATAAAAAACACAATAATAACAGAGGCATAATTGTGTAAACACTCAAGAACAGCAAGAAAAAGGCAAAAATAAATTTTATTCATTGGGTTGCCTCCCAACAAGCGCTATCGTTTTATGCCCCTAGCTAGGCATAATGCATAGATTCAAGTTTTGTCATCTTTAGTTTCCAATTCCTCAATCTCACAACCAATATTCTCCAAAGATTTAGCATGCATATTTTCGATAATAATACTTCCAGGTATAAGATTGAAGAATTCATTCTTGCAAGTAGGGTTTCTCACAACTTCAACAAAGTCGGGTGAATACTAATCATCTTAAGATCTTCTTCGTTATTATTAGAAGTTGCACCCTTGTTCTTAGTGACTTGAGCAATATTGCCAATTTTTACGGGAGTTTTTTTAGTAGTTTTAGCAGAAGCAAAAGCCGAGCTCAAATTACTAAAAAATTCTTCCATCTTATCAATCCGGGAAGGACTCTCTCCAATTCTTTCGTTAATTATGGTTTCATTTTCCCTTAGTAATTTGAAAACATCGCCCGCTTTTGACCCAAATTTATTAGCAAGATTCTGCATCTTTGTATCTAAGTTTTCAATTTGCTCTAAGGTGACCATCTTCTTTTCAATAGCATCTAATCTTTGCATAACATGCTCAAGAGTTAAGATTGTTTCATTAATAATGATAGGTGGTGCACCTACTAGATCTCCCATGGCATTAAAAGCATCCAAAGATGGACACATCAAGAAATTTCCACCGGTAATCGTATCAAGGACGAATCTATACCAAGTGGTGATGCCCACATAAAAACTGCGAAGAAGAACAACGGTAGATTGCGTACGAACAGATCTATTATGAGCATTGCAAATCCTATACCAAGAATCTTTTAGATTCTCCCCTCCCCTTTGTTTAAAATTAAGAATCTTGTTCTCAGGGGTACACGCAATAGAGGAAGAACTAGCCATAATGATAAAGTAGGCAAACAAGATCACACACAAAAAGATAGATCTGACGAGAAAATGGCGAACGAAAAAGAGGGCGAATAAAACGACAAATTTTTGTGAAGTGGGGGAGATGAAAATGAGAGGCAAATGGCAAATAATGTAAATTGCAAGGAGATGAGATTTGTGATTAGGAACCTGATAGATGTTGATGATGTCTCCCCGGCAATGGTGCCAGAAATTCCTTTTGATGTCGCTTGAACTACGTCGGTATTTCCCCAAAGAGGAAGGGATGATGCAGTACAACTACGGTAGGTATTTCTCTCAGTTATGAAACCAAGGTGTCAATCCAGTAGGAGAACCAAGCAACAGTATGTAAACTGTACCTGCACACAAAGAACAAATAATTGCAACCCGACGCTTATGAGGGGTTGTCAATCCCTCTACAGGTAACGGCGCTAGAAATTGTCAAGTTGACGGGATAAAATTTGTGTAGATTGGATAAATAGATCTCGATAAAACGTGAAATAAAATAAGTAATAAAAAAGTACAGCAAGGTATTTTTGGGTTTTTGGAATAATAGATCTGAAAATAAAAGCAAATAAGAATAGATCTCAAAGCAAATATGATAAAGAATAGACCCGAGGGCCGTAGATTTCACTAGTGGCTTCTCTCAAGAAAATAGCACACAGTGGGCAGCCAAATTACTGCTGGGCAATTGATAGAAGATCGAATAATTATGACGATATCCTAGGCAATGATCAATATATAGGCATCACGTCCAAGATTAGTAGACCGACTCCTGCCTGCATCTACTACTATTACTCCACACATCGACCGCTATCCAGCATGCATCTAGTGTATTAATTTCATGGAGAAATGGAGTAATGCAATAAGAACAATGACATGATGCAGATGAGATCTATTATGTAGGAATAGCCCCCATCTTGTTATCCTTAATAGCAACGATACATGCGTGTCTTGCTGCCCATTCTGTCACTTGGAAAGAACACCGAACGATCGAACCCATCACAAAGCACCTCTTGCCATGGCAAGAAAAATCGATCTAGTTGGCCTAACTAAACCAAAAATTCGAAGAAGAAATACAAGGCTATAAATAATCATGCATATAAGAGATCAAAAGAAGACTCAAATAATATTCATGGATATAGATCTGATCATAAACTCAAAGTTCATCGGATCCCAACAAACACACCGCAAAAAAGAGTTACATCAAATAGATCTCCAAGAGACCATTGTATTGAGAATCAAAAAGAGAGAAGAAGCCATCTAGCTACTGCCTACGGACCCGTAGGTCTATGATGAACTACTCACGCATCATCGGAGAGGCACCAATGAGGATGATGAACCCCTCCGTGATGGTGTCTAGATTGGATCTTGTGGTTCTTGAACTTGCGGCGGCTGGAATTGTGTTTCGTCGACTCCCCTAGGGTTTCTGGAATATTTGGGTATTTATAGGGCGAAGAGGCGGTGCTGGGGGGTCACTGAGGGGGGCACAACCCCCTGGGCACGCCCTGGTGGGTTGTGCCTACCTCGGGCCTCCCCTCTGGTACTTCTTTGGACCATGTGGTGTCTTCTGGCCCAAAAAAAATCCAAAAAGTTTCGCTGCGCTTGGACTCCGTTTGGTACTGATATTCTGCGAAGTAAAAAACAAGCAAAAAACAACTGGCACTGGGCACTATGTCAATAGGTTAATCCCAAAAAATGATATAAAGTTGCTATAAAATGATTGTAAAACATCCAAGAATGATAGTATAATAGCATGGAACAAGCAAAAATTGTAGATACATTGAAGACGTATCACCCAGCCGGCCCAAGATGCCAGTCATCTTCAACCCCCGCCGACCGAAGCAGCTGCATGGTGGACGCGCGTGCGTCGATGCCACCTCCTGCTTCACACTGTCCCGCGTGTCCCCGTCCCTCTCCCCTCGCCAGGGAGATGCCCAGAGATCTCTCTCCCTCTCCCCTCTCTCCTCTGTACACCTCCCTCTCCCTAGCACCCTGATACATCTCCAATGTATCTATAATTTATGAAGTATTCATGCCACGTTTACAACAATTTTATATGATTTTGGTATGATTTGGATGGAACTAACCTGGACTAACGCTGTTTTCAGCAGAACTACTGTGGTGTTGTTTTTTGTGCAGAAATAAAAGTTCTCCAAATGCAACGAAAGTTTTTGATGTTTTTTTGGAACAAAAGAGGCACTAGAAGCTTCATTTGAAGACCAGAAGGTGAAGGAGGTGAGCACAAGACACCTGGGCGGGCGAGGAGGCCCAGGCGCGCCCAGGTGGGTTGTGCCCACCTCGAGGCCCATCTTCGCGTGATTCCAACGCTGAAAAATTCTATAAATAGAGAAACCATCAGAAATAACCCTAGATCAGAAGTTCCACCGCCGCAAGCCTCCATAGCCACAAAAAACCAATCTAGACCCTGTTCTGGCACCCTGCCAGAGGGGGAAATCATCACCGGTGGCCATCTTCATCATCCCAGCGGCCACCATGATGAGGAGGGAGTAGTCCACCCTCGGGGCTGAGGGTTTGTACCAGTAGCTATGTGTTTAATCTCTCTCTCTCTATCTCTCTCTCTCTCTCTTGTGTTCTTGAGATGGCATGATCTTGATGTATCACGAGCTTTGTTAATATAGTTGGATCATATGGTGTTTCCCACTCTCTATCTTGTTGTGATGAATTGAGTTTTCTTTTGCCAAGTGAGCTGAGTTGACAAAATCTTTTCTCTATGTTGAACTCAGTCCCTTCGATCCAAACCTATCGATTTGACCGAAATACAAGGTCTCCTTGTATATAGTTCATCGGTACAACCGATACGGACTAGCTCGGTCTGACCGATAAGCACCATCTATGATTCTGCCATCTCGGAGTCACCGATGCAACCATATCGGCATCACCGATTTCAACCCTGAGTAAACCTTTTTGCCATTTATTCCTGCCTATTCTCTTCAGCTCCACTCAATGATTCTTTCCTCCATCAGCATCATAAGCTACTCACTGCCTTGTAGTGACTCTCAAGGACCACACCTACTTGACTCATGCTCCAGAAGTGCCCTTCTTGGAAATTGATGTCAAAGGGGGAGAGAGAGCACATCAAAGCTTATCAAATGAGCACATCTACGCTCTTCTACATATGCTTATTAACAAAGAGGAGAGAAGTCACATGTCTTTAAGAGGGGAAAGACATGTCAATATGTTTGATCTTAGCTATTGCTAAAATTCTTGTTGCTCTGATTTTAGTTGCTATTACCCTATTTTGCTTTGATTTTATCTCACCCTACCTTCTCCCATTACCCAATAGCAGATTCAGGGGGAGAAAGAATATATGTCTAAGGGGAGAAAAATCTTTGGAATTCATTGCACATCTTTAAATCTTTGGGGACATGTCTATATCTAAATGAAGTACTTACTCACCCATTACATGTCATCCCAGTCTTGGTATTCTTGTGGTTCCTTGACATGCTTTATTAGGAGTGTTCTTGTGTTATCTAACCCTGTTTTCTCAAGTCCACTCTTTCCAAAGTCAGCTCAAGACCACAAGGTAAGTGTATGCATCACACTCATGTGCATGATGATCTCTTGCTGGTGCACATATTGTTTGCAAGAGGGATTCATAAACATGGAGGTACATTTCTAGATCATATCATTTTCTCTGATGCATATAGCCAAGATACATGTAACTCTCTGCTTGCTCTGTCATGATTATGCATTCACATGATTGCATACATGTAGGGGGAGCTTATGCATGTTACATGTCTCTCCAAAGCTTTACCTGCTACCCTTCATATCATTTACCTAAAGCTTTGATGTATGTTGTCATCAATTACCAAAAAAGGGGAGATTGAAAGCACAAGTGCTCCCTGGGTGATTTTGGTAATTAATGTCAACATATCTCTTGTTGGACTAATGCCTTTATCCAGTGTATTTCAGACAAGTTCAACAATGGTGTGGAAAGGACAAGAGGATGTGGAACCCCTTCAAAATGCTAAGGACACATATTGGCAAAAGCTCAAGACTCTTCATTTCATTTTAAGTGATCCAAGATCACATTGAGTCCATAGGAAAGCCAATACTATTAAAAGGGGATGAGGTGTTGCTTAATGGCTTGCTTGCTCAAATGCTTAGTGATATTGCTCCAAATTCCTCAACCACTTTGAAAGAACATGTTTGGTTTTGGTAATTGATGAAAATCTCTATGGACTAATGGTTGTCTTGAGTTATATTTAAAGGATTTGTCCATAGGAATTTCTTGAAGTCCATTTATTGGTTTCAAGGAGTTTATATGTTGACCAATGTGCTATTCAAGGAGTTATCAAAAGAGTGGTCATTTAGAAGACACGATACAAGGTTGATCAAGACTAAGTCAAGAGTGAATCAAGTTGATCAACACACAAAGCGTACAAGATGTACCGAGAGGGATCAAGTGATCCCATGGTATGGTAAGCATTGTCCATTACGCTTTGTGTACTAACCCATGATCTATGTGTGAGTTCTATGTGGGGTTAGGTTTGTTTCCATGGGTTTGCATCAAGAGGAAGATCTCATACAACCCATGGAGGATGGCATCAAGTGGTGATCGTCATCAAGATTGCGGTGTGCAAGTTCAAGTGGAGCATCACGAAGAGATCATCCTTGAAGCTTGCCGTCCATTGTGGTGTCAATGGATTTGTGAAGATGTGCCAAAGAGTGGCTCACCCATAGTGGAGTATGGGGGAGCAATCAACTAGTCTTCATTGAGCCAACGCAATCAAGAAAGGTGGTCCAACTTGAGGGAGTCAAGATCGTCAT
Organism: Thinopyrum elongatum; assembly: GCA_011799875.1. Classification (NCBI taxonomy): domain Eukaryota; kingdom Viridiplantae; phylum Streptophyta; class Magnoliopsida; order Poales; family Poaceae; genus Thinopyrum; species Thinopyrum elongatum. The sequence continues at coordinate 155,394,514 of CM022302.1, read as the reverse complement.
CATCTAGCTCAAGTGGACTATGTGCAAGGCAAAGGTTTGCCCTTGATAGGTTTTCTATTTTACTGGTTTCATGGTGGTAGTTGGGAGACCGGGTTATAGGATCGATTGCCATACTATCAAGGAGGGCTCTCGATGAGTAGCTTGATCGTATCGTTCATAGAAAGCTCAAACCATTGCATCCTTGCATCATCTTTATTGGTTCTTGTTTGGTTCTTCTCCTTGTGAGATTTGGAGCTTATGATCATTTTCATGACAAGCTCGAGTTCATCAAAAATAGAGTTCACATGCATCTTCTATGATGTTTTTGATGTTGGGGTTTTTGCCGGTTCTCTTTGTGAGTCTTAGAGCTTATGGTCATCTTGATGACAAGCTCGAGTTCATCGAAAACGGAGTTCACATGCATCTTCTATGATGTTTTCGATGTTGGAGGTTATGCCGGTTCTTCTCTTTTGGAGGTTTCACTCCTCTATATCTTAGGCATACCTCGCCTACCTCTTCTTACTATAATTAGTTGCTGTTGGATGTTACTCATCGTCATCTATCCAACAAGCTTGAGTTTGCTCAATTCAGAGCTCATATGCAGAAGTTGTGGCAGTTTAGGCTTTATTACATCCTCTGTTTTCTCTTTTGTGTTCCTGAAAGCCTCAAGCGGTAGTACTGCTCTCTAGAGCGGTAGTACCACTTGTAAGCGGCAGTACCGTGGCCCTGTGCCGCGCGTAGTACTGCTGCTTCTGGGGATGCGTTTTTTCATGTCGGGTTTCGCGGTAGTAGAGCGGTAGTACCTCTTATAAGCGGTAAGCGGTACTACCTCTCCACCCGAGCGGTAGTACCTCTTATAAGTGGTAAGCGGTACTACCTCGTCCCAGAGCGGTACTACCTCTCTGGCAGAACTACAGCTCATGTTTTTCTCTCTCGTTGGGCTGTTTTGACCGTGCTAAGCGGTAGTACCACTCCCCCAAGCGGTAGTACCGCTTGTGCACGACCTGAGCACATAACGGTTGGATTTGGGAGGTCCTATAAAAGGGGGTCTTCTTCCCCATTGAACCTAATCCCTTTAGCTCGTGTTCTTCCCCCATTGTTGACCTTCTTCGAGCTTGCGTTCTCTCAATCCCTCCATGGATTCTTGCTAGTTTTTGGGGGAAAAGAGAGAGGAGATCTAGATCCACATTTCCACCAATCACTTTCTCCTCTATGTGAGGGGAACCCCTTGGATCTAGATCTTGGAGTTCTTCGTGTTCTCTTCTTGGTTCTTCCTCTCATTTTCCTCCCTAGCATTAGTTGCTTTGGTGGGATTTGGGAGAGAAGGACTTGGGCACTCCGTGTGCCCTTGCCATTGCATTTGGTGCATTGGTTTGAGTTCTCCACGGTGATACGTGGAAGTTTCAAGTTGAGAAGCTTATTACTCTTGGGTGCTTGGTACCCATGAGCTTGTTCCTCTTGGGTGCCTTGGTGCCCTAGATGGTTGGTGGTGTTCGGAGCTCAATCATTGTGGTGTAAAGCTTCGGGCAAGCGTCGGGGTCTCCAATCAGGTTGTGGAGATCACCCCGAGCAATTTGACGGGTTTCGGTGACCGCCCCCCAGGGTTGCCAAAGTGTACGGGTTCGGTGACCGCCCCCAAGGGTTGCCATTTGTACGGGTTCGGTGACCACCCTCAAGGGTCCCTTAGTGGAATCACAGCATCTTGCATTGTGCGAGGGCGTTAGGAGATTACGGTGGCCCTAGTGGCTTCTTGGGGAGCATTGTGCCTCCACACCGCTCCAAATGGAGATTAGCATCCGCAAGGGTGTGAACTTTGGGATACATTGTCGTCTCTGCGTGCCTCGGTTATCTCTTACCCGAGCCCTTTACTTATGCACTTTACTTTGTGATAGCCATAGTATGGCATGTTATATATCTTGCTATCACTTAGTTGTTTATCTTGCTTAGCATAAGTTGTTGGTTCACATAGGTGAGCCTAGTTGATTTAGGTTTTGTGCTTGACAAATTAAACGCTAGTTTTATTCCGCATTTGTTCAAGCCTAAACCGTAATTATTTTAAAGCACCTATTCACCCCCCCTCTAGGAGACATCCACGATCTTTCAATTGGTATCAGAGCCTCGTCTCTCTTTGTTAGGCTTAACCGCCTAGAGAGTAATGATGTCGACTAGGGGTTTAGGATTCTCTAACACTCTTGGTTTCGATGGCACAAATTTTGACGTTTGGGTAATTCGCATGCTTAATCTCTTTAGGGTCATGGACCCAAACTTAGAGCGAATTGTAGATATGGGTTTTTCTCCTCCAAAGGATCCCCAAAGATTATCTTTAGAGGATGCAAAAAACTCTTATCTCAATGCTCAAGCTTCTAATGTGCTTTTCGATGCTTTGAGCAATGTAGTTATATTTCAACTCATGCCGTTCCGAGATGCTCATGAGTTGTGGACAAAGCTTCAAGATAACTCCACCTCTGGCCATGTTGCCTTCTCAACTTCTTCTACTTCACCTACATGTGGATTGCCACAATGTAATGCTATGGTGAGTAGTGTTGGTCATTGCAATGATGATAGTGTGCTTATCGTTGATGACTCTTCATCACTATCTTATTGCAATGCTCCATCTTTGGACTTTAACACTTCATGCACCTTGCATGTTTCACATGCTTGTGTTGATAGTCTGTGCATATCATGTAGAAATTGCTTGACTAAATCTCATGATGATAAGCTTGCTATATCTTGTTGCCATGATAAAAATGCATGTATTTCCTCGAGTTGTTGTGCTAACAATGTAGAGGAAACCCAACACTCCATGGAACAAGATGTGGTCTTGAATGGTGCTTCAAGGGATCCTACATCATCATCTATTGCTTTTTGCCTTATGGCTAAGGCTTCAAAGGTATCTCCTACTTTGAACCCCAATATGTCTCTTGATGATGATGTTAATGCTAATGATGATGATGATGATAATGATGAAGAGAATGATAATGTTGCTTCCTTAAAAATTAAGGGAGAAATTATTTATAAAGCTCTTCATAAGAATAAAATTGCTCGTTCCAACTTCATGGAAATCATGTCTATTTCCATTGAGGGCAAGAAATACATTGAGGAGTTGGAATCTCATCTCGAGGAGCATGAGGTCACCATTGATAATATGGAAGGTCATGAGCGTGATTACGCTAATGAGATCGCGACCTCTCTCAAGCTCTTGAACATACCACCAAGGAATCTCTTGAGGAGACCTTTGCTCTAGAATTATCTAGAATAAAGGAATCTCATGATAGAGCACTTGAGGTGGCCAATGATTTCAAAACTAAAAATGCTAAGCTTGAAGTTGCGCATGCTAAACTTCTTGAGGACTTTGGGCACCTCAAAAATCGCTCAAGGGTCATTAAGAGTGAGCTCATCAAACTCACTGAGTCTCATGCTCAACTTAAAGCTTCATATTCAAAAGAGCTTGCAAAGTTGCCTTCTCCTCTTGTTGTTAATGATGATGCTTGTTCTACTAACTCTATTTCTTGTGAAGCATCCATTTTGAAGGAGAATGTTGAGCTAAGGGCTCAACTTGCGTTGCTATCTAGCAATTATGGGAAATTGGAAGAAAGTCATGAAAAGCTCACAAGCTCTCATGATGATCTTCTAGTATCCCATAATGTGCTAAAGATAGCTCATGAGTCTATGATGACTAAGGTAACATCTAGTGAGCCTCATGTGGATACTAGCACTATTTCAAGTCTAAATGCTATATTGCCATGTGCTATTCCTCGTAATTCATCCACTCATAATGTTGCTACATCTTGTGATGAATTACTTTCCTTGCCTTGTTGCTCTAACGTTGAAGCTTATACTTCCTCTAGTACTTTTGTTGAGACTAACCATGTAGAGGAAATCAAAGAGCTCAAGGCCCAAGTCACTTCTTTGAAGATTGACTTGCAAAAGTGTCATGAAGAAAAGTCCACACTCAACAATATCTTGAGTGTGCAAAAATCCCCCAATGACAAAGGTGGACATGGATTCAACTCCAATAAGAAGAAGAATTCCAAGAGCAACAAGAAGAAGGGCCAAAAACAAGTCAAGAATTCGGCCAAGATTGTTTGCTTCATGTGCAAAATTAAAGGGCATCATGTTAGATCTTGCCCATTGAAGAAGAAGGCCATTAGTGACAAGAAACAAGGGAAGCGGCCACAAGTTCATTCTCATGCTCAACCTCAAGTTGAAGAAAGGCCTCTTCCCAAGAAGACTCAAGCTAATGCTTCTCAAGTTGAGAAATCAAGTGAGAAGAAAGTGAAGAGTAGACATTTCTACTTATGTCGTGAGAAAGGTCACATCACTTCTTCATGCACGAATGGTACCTTATCCAACCCTATTATAATTGATGATGTCTATTCTCTTGGGAAGGATAAGGTTGGCAATGTGTTTGCCAAATTTGTTGGTACTCAAAGTGGTGTCAAGAAAAGAACCATTTGGGTAGCCAAGCCTATTGTGACTAACCTCTTAGGACCCAACTTGGTTGGGGACCAACAAGCTCAAACTTGATCAATAGGTGTTGTTGGAGGTCATTGGAGACTTGGCTACATTATGAAGAATTAAGGGGACTTCATCATTCTTCTTGTCTCAAGCCGAGTCAATTGGGTTATCAAGTTTCTATCTTATATCCAATGTGCCTCCTTGCGGTAACTTGTACTTAAATTGTTTACATTGAAAGTTACTTGCCCCTTTGCATGTTTTGGTTTTGTACCTTGCATGTGTTTGTATATGTTGTACTTCCAATTTGCTTATCTTGAGCAATCAAGTACGTGTGTGTTGGTTTGCACATCATGTACGTGTGTGTCATGCATTGATGGCTCGTATCTGCGTCAGTATTTCCCTGAAGAGGAAGGGATGATGCAGTACAGCTTCGGTAGGTATTTCCCTCAGTTATGAAACCAAGGTTATCGAACAAGTAGGAGAACCAAGCAACACTATGTAAACGGTACCTGCACACAAAGAACAAATACTTGCAACCCGACGCGTAAGAGGGTTGTCAATCCCTCTCGGGTAAAAGATAGATTGGTTTGTATGAATTTGGATAAATAGATCTCGCGCTAGAGCAAAATGAATAAATAAAGAAAAAGTGCAACAAGGTATTTTTGGGTTTCTAGAATAATAGATCTGAAAACAAAAGCAAATAAAAATAGATCTCAAACCAAATAGAATAAAGAATAGACCCGGAAGCTGTAGATTTCACTAGTGGCTTCTCTCGAGAAAATAGCATACGGCGGGTAAACAAATTACTGTTGGGCAATTGATAGAACTTCAAATAATTATGACGATATCCAGGTAATGATCATTATATAGGCATCACGTCCAAGATTAGTAGTCCGACTCCTGCCTGCATCTACTACATTACTCCACACATCGACCGCTATCCAGCATGCATCTAGTGTATTAAGTTCACGGAGAAACGGAGTAATGCAATAAGAACGATGACATGATGTAGACAAGATCTATTCATGTAGGAATAGACCCCATCTTGTTATCCTTAATAGCAATGATCAATACGTGTCTTGCTGCCCCTTCTGTCACTAGGAAAGAACACAGCACGACCGAACCCATCACAAAGCACCTCTTCCCATGGCAAGAAAAATCGATCTAGTTGGCCTAACTAAGCCAAAGATTCGAAGAAGAAATACAAGGCTATAAGTAATCATGCATATAAGAGATCAAAGAAACTCAAATAACTTTCATGGATAAAATAGATCTGATCATAAACTCAAAGTTCATCGGATCCCAACAAACACACCACAAAAAGAGTTACATCGAATAGATCTCCAAGAGACCATTGTATTGAGAATCAAAAGAGAGAGAGAGGAAGCCATCTAGCTACTAACTATGGACCCTTAGGTCTACAATGAACTACTCACGCATCATCGGAGAGGCACCAATGAGGATGATGAACCCCTCCATGATGGTGTCTAGATTGGATCTGATGGTTCTGGAACTTGCGGCGGCTGGAATTGTGTTTCGTCGACTCCCCTAGGGTTTTTGGATTTTTGGGGTATTTATAGAGCAAATAGGCGGTGCCGGAGGCGGCCGAGGTGGGCACAACCCACCAGGGCGCGCCTGGGCCCCCAGGCGCGCCCAGGTGGGTTGTGCTCCCCTTGGAGCCCCCCTCTAGTACTTCTTTGGCCCAACAGGTGTCTTCTGGTCCAGAAAAAACCTCCAAAAAGTTTCACTGCATTTGGACTCCGTTTGGTACTGATATTCTGGGAAGTAAAAAACAAGCAAAAAACAGCAACTGGCACTGGGCACTATGTCAATAGGTTAGTCCCAAAAAATGATATAAAGTTGCTATAAAATGATTGTAAAACATCCAAGAATGATAATATAACAGCATGGGACAAGCAAAAATTATAGATACGTTGGAGACGTATCAGCATCCCCAAGCTTAATTCCTACTCGTCCTCGAGTAGGTGAATGATAAAAACAGAATTTTTGATGTGGAATGCTGCCTAACATGTTCATCACATATTCTTTTCTTTTGTAGCATGGACATTTGGACTTTTATATGATTCAAAGTAATAGTCTAGTTTTGAAGATTTCAATACTCAATCATATCAACAAGCAACCATGTCTTTCAAAATATCAACACTAAAGCAAGTTATCCCTAGCCCATCATGCTCAATCATTGATCCATTCATGAAGCACACTCGCATATTAGCTACATCCAATGCTCAAGTATGATCATAGTGCCCCTTAGTTGGTGCTTTATAAGAGAAGATGGAGACTCAAATATTTTTTTGCATAAAGTAAAGAGAAAGGCCATTCGCAGAGGGAAGTAGGGATTTGTAGAGGTGCCAGAGCTCAAAGCAAAAAAATAGAGATAAATCATTTTGGGTGGCATGCTTTTCTAGTCAACGAAAACGATCGAGTAGTTCCCAATACTTTCCATGCTAGATATATCATAGGCGGTTCCAAAACAGAAAATAAAGTTTATTCCTTTTTCCACCATACTTTCACATTCCACGGCTAACCGTATCCTCGGGTGCCGTCCATACCAACACTTTCCAAGAAATTTATTATTTAACAACATAAAGTGAATTCATTTTTCATTTCGGGACTGGGCATCCCTAATAACTTTGCCGTACTCTTGTGCAATGACAAGTGAATAAACACTCATCTTGAGAATAACACATCTAGCATGGAAAAATATCAGCCACTCCCTACCGTTTCATGAGCGGTACGAGCACACAAAAAGGAAATTATTTTGAAAATTAGAGATGGCACATACAAATTTGCTTAGAATGGCACGGGAATAACACATATAGGTAGGTATGGTGGATTCATATGGCAAAACTGGGTTTAAAGATTTTGGATGCACAAGTAGTATTTCTACTTAGTACAAGTGAATGCTAGCAAAAAGATTGAGAAGAATCCAACCAAGAAATGAAAAATCACACAAGCGAGCATTGAGGTTAACTAACACCGAATAATGCACCACAAGTAGGATGCAATTTCATTGCATAACTATTGACTTTCGTGCTTGCATAGGGAATCACAAACCTTAACACCAATATTCTTACTAAAGCACAATTACTCACCAACATGACTCACATATCACTATCATCATATCTCAAAACTATTACAAAGAATCAAGTTTATTTTATCCAATGATCTTCATGAAAGTTTTTATTATATCCCTCTTGAATATCTATCACTTTGGGACTAGTTTCATATATTCCTATTTCTTTTGGCAAGCTCAAACAAATGTAAGTGAAGAACATGAGCATAAAAAAATTCATCTCTCAAAATAATATAAGTGAAGCATGAGAGAATTTCTTCAAAATTACTAACTCTCAAATAAATCTAAGTGAAGCATGAGAGCATTTCTTAAAAAATATTAAAGCACACCGTGCTCAAGAAGATATAAGTGAAGCACTAGAGCAATTCCATAGCTCAAAAAATTTGAGTGAAGCATAAAGAGCAATTCTAACAAATCATAGTATAATTTTGGCTCTCTCAAATAGGTGTGTCCAGCAAGGATACTTGTGCAAACTAAAAAAAAAACAAGCAAAGACTCATATAATACAAGACGCTCTAAGCAAAACTCATGATATGTGATGAATAAAAATATAGCTTCAAGTAAAATACCGATGGTTGTTAGAAGAAAGAGGGGATGCCACTCGGGGCATCCCCAAGCTTAGTTACTTGATTCTACTTGAATATTGCCTTGGGGTGCCATGGGGCATGCCCAAGCTTAGGCTTTTCTTACTCCTTATCCCTTCATCCATCGTGATCTCACCCAAAACTTGAAAACTTCAATCACACAAAACTTAACAAAACCTTCGTGAGATCCGTTAGTATAAGAAAACCAATCTTTACTTTAAGTACTGTATAAAACCCATTCAAATTTTGTTATTGTATTATATCTACTATATTCTAACTTTACCATGGCTTATACCCCCCGATACAATCCATAGAATCATCAAAATAAGCACACAATGCAAAGAAAACAGAATCTGTAAAAAACAAAACAGTCTGTAAAGACTCGAATTTTTCTCATATTTATGTAACTCGAAAAATTCTTAAACATGAGGAAAACAGAGGTAATTTGTATGTCAATCTTTTGTAAAAAATTCAGAATTCTTCGTCGCTTATGTGAATCTAGACAATTATTTTACTGGATGCAAAAGTTTCTGTTTTTCAACAGGATCAAATCAACTATTAGCAAAGCTATCCCAAAGGCTTTACTTGGCACAAACACTAATTAAAACATAAAAAACACAATAATAACAGAGGCATAATTGTGCAAAAACTCAAGAACAAAAATAAAAAGGCAAAAATAAATTTTATTCATTGGGTTGCCTCCCAACAAGCGCTATCGTTTTACGCCCCTAGCTAGGCATAAAGCATAGATCTAAGTATTGTCATCTTTAGTTCTAGATCCATAGGATGCCCTCATGATTGATTCATATGGTGGCTTAATTCTTGTTCTAGGGAAGTGTTCCATACCCTTTCTTAGTGGAAACTGAAATTTAATATTGCCTTCTTTCATATCAATCATGGCACCAATAGTACGTAAAAACGGTCTACCAAGTATGATTGGACAAGACGGATTGCAATCAATATCAAGAACAATAAAATCTATGGGCACATAATTCGTATTTGCAAGAATAAGGACATCATTAATTCTTCCCAAAGGCTTTTTAATAGTAGAATCCGCCAAGTGCAAATTGAGAGAACACTCTTCAATATTGGTAAGACCAAGCACATCACATAAAGATTTTGGAATCGTGGAAACACAAGCACCCAAATCACATAAAGCAAAACACTCATAATTTTTTATCTTGACTTTAATGGTGGTATCCCATTCATCATGTAATTTTCTAGGAATTGAGACCTCTAATTCCAACTTTTCTTCAAAAGCTTTCATCATAGCATCAACAATATGTTTAGTAAAAGCTTTATTTTGTTCATAAGCATGGGGTGAATTTATCATGGATTGCAACAAAGATATACAATCGATCAAAGAGAAACTATCATAATTAAAGTCTTTGTAATCCAAAAGAGTGGGCACATCACTAGTTAAAGTTTTGACATCTCCAAACCCACTTTTATCAATTTTTTCATCAAGATTTTCACCCTCCAAATTATCGGGATGCCTTCTAGCTAAAGTTGACTCTTCTTCATTCCCTTTATCACCAATTTAATTTTACCAAACAAGGAATCAATAGAAGAAACACCAATCACTTTAAGATCTCCATCATTTTTATGAAAGCAATCACTAGAAAACGCTCTCTCTAAAAATTCTCTTTTAGCTCTAAGCATAGCGGTTCTTCTCTTACTTTCATCCATAGAAACATATAAAGCTTTAATTGATTCCTCAACTTTGGGCACAAAAATTTTCAACTTGAGATTTTCTACATCGTGAGAAATCCTGTCAATGCTTCTAGACATATCATAAATCTTATTCAACTTTTCTTCTATCATATTATTGAAAACTTTTTGAGCATTGATAAATTCTTTAATATTATTCTCAAGATCAGAGGTGTTCCTATTATTATTATAAGAAGGATTACCATAGGAATTACCATAATTATTAGAGGAATTTCCAGGAAAAGGCCTAGGATTAAAATTACCTCTATAAGCATTGTTATTAAAATTGTTTCGCGAGACAAAATTCAAATCTACGGAATCACTATTTTGCTCAATCAAAGTAGACAAAGGCACATCATTAAGATCAATAGGAGCACTTTTATTAGCAACCAATTTCATAAGAGCAACAACTTTTTCATTCGAAGAATTTATTTCTTCAACCGAATTAACTTTTTTACTAGTAGGAGCTCTTTCGGTATGCCATTGTGAATAATTTGCCATAATATTATCAAGGAATTTAGTAGCTTCACCCAAAGTAATTTCCATAAATGTACCACCCGCGGAGGAATCTAAAAAATTTCTAGAAACAAAATTCAATCCCCCATAAATTTTTTGTATGATCTTCCAAAGATTTAAACCATTAGTAGGACAATTTCTTAGCATCAATTTCATTCTCTCCCAAGATTGCGCAACATGTTCATGCTCAAGTTGCTTAAAATTCATGATTTGAGTTCTAAGAGAAATAATTTTTGCGGGCGGAAAATACTTAGTAATGAAAGCAGCCTTGCACTTATCCCAAGAATCGATACTATTGCGAGGCAAAGAAGAAAACCAAATTTTTGCGCGATCTCGCAAAGAAAACGGAAATAATTTCAACTTCACAATATCATTGTCCACATCTTTTTTCTTTTGCATATCGCATAATTCTACGAATGTGTTAAGATGGGAAGCGGCATCCTCATTAGGAGTATCAGAAAACTGATCTTTCATAACAAGATTCAACAAAGCGGCATTAATATCACAAGATTCCGCACTAGTGGCGGGAGGAGCAATCAGAGTGCTAATAAAATCATTGTTGTTGGTATTGAAAAAATCACACAACTTAGTGTTCTGTTGAGTCATCGTGACTACGCAAACAAGATTGCACAAAAATAGATCTGACGAGAAAACGGCGAACGAAAAAGAGGGCGAATAAAACGGCAAATTTTTGTGAAGTGGGGGAGATGAAAACGAGAGGCAAATGGCAAATAATGTAAATTGCAAGGAGATGAGATTTGTGACTAGGAACCTAAAAGATGTTGATGATGTCTTCCCGGCAACGGCGCCAAAAATCCTTTCTTGATGGCTCGTATCCGCGTCAGTATTTCCCCGAAGAGGAAGGGATGATGCAGTACAGCTTCAGTAGGTATTTCCCTCAGTTGTGAAACCAAGGTTATCAAACCAGTAGGAGAACTAAGCAACAGTATGTAAATGGTACCTGCACACAAAGAACATATACTTGCAACCCGACGCGTAAGAGGGGTTGTCAATCCCTCTCGGGTAAAAGATAGATTGGTTTGTATGATTTTGGATAAAAAGATCTCGCGATAGAACAAAATAAAATAAATAAACAATAAGTGCAGCAAGGTATTTTTGGGTTTTTAGAATAATAGATCTGAAAACAAAAGCAAATAAAAATAGATCTCAAAGCAAATAGAATAAAGAATAGACCCGGGGGCCGTAGATTTCACTAGTGGCTTCTCTCGAGAAAATAACATACGACGGGTAAACAAATTACTGTTGGGCAATTGATAGAACTTCAAATAATTATGACGATATCCAGGCAATGATCATTATATAGGCATCACGTCGAAGATTAGTAGACCGACTCCTGCCTGCATCTACTACCATTACTCCACACATCGACCGCTATCCAGCATGCATCTAGTGTATTAAGTTCATGGAGAAACGGAGTAATGCAATAAGAACGATGACATGATGTAGACAAGATCTATTCATGTAGGAATAGATCCCATCTTGTTATCCTTAATAGCAACGATCAATACGTTTCTTGCTGCCCCTTCTGTCACTGGGAAAGACCACCGCACGACCGAACCCATCACAAAGCACCTCTTCCCATGGCAAGAAAAATCGATCTAGTTGGCCTAACTAAACCAAATATTTGAAGAAGAAATACAAGGCTATAAGTAATCATGCATATAAGAGATCAAAGAAACTCAAATAACTTTCATGGATAAAATAGATCTGATCATAAACTCAAAGTTCATCGGATCCCAACAAACACACCGCAAAAAGAGTTACATCGAATACATCTCCAAGAGACCATTGTATTGAGAATCAAAAGATAGAGAGAGGAAGCCATCTAGCTACTAACTACGGATCCGTAGGTCTACAATGAACTACTCACGCATCATCGGAGAGGCACCAATGAGGATGATGAACCCCTTCGTGATGGTGTCTAGATTGGATCTGGTGGTTCTGGAACTTGCAGCGGCTGGAATTGTGTTTCGTCGACTCCCCTAGGGTTTTTCAATTTTTGGGCTATTTATAGAGCAAAGAGGCAGTGCGGGAGGCGGCCGAGGTGTTCACAACCCACCAGGGCGCGCCTGGGCCCCCAGGCGCGCCCAGGTGGGTTGTGCTCCCCTCGGAGCCCCTCTCTGGTACTTCTTTGGCCCAACAGGTGTCTTCTGGTCCAGAAAAAATCTCCAAAAAGTTTCGCTGTGTTTGGACTCCGTTTGGTACTGATATTCTGCGAAGTAAAAAACAAGCAAAAAACAGCAACTGGCACTGGGCACTATGTCAATAGGTTAGTCCCAAAAAATGATATAAAGTTGCTATAAAATGATTGTAAAACATCCAAGAATGATAATATAACAGCATGGAACAAGCAAAAATTATAGATATGTTGGAGACGTATCAACCCTAAACTCCAACTCGGCCCCACCGATTCATTCTATCCGGAGCCACCGAGTTTATATGACATAGCCATTGCCAGAAACCCTAACAGTTCGGTCACACCGGTACGGATCTCGGTCTCACCGAGATGGCCTTGCCAATTCTCTGTTGCCTGTTGCAATTATTTTGGTCTCACCGAAATAGTGATCAGTCTCAGCGAGTTGGCTTGACCAACTCTCTGTTGCCCTATTGCTTCACTTCGGTCTCACCGAGTTGATGCAATCGGCGCCACCGAGATGAGGTTTGCCCTAAGCCCTAGCACATCGGTCCCACCGAGTTGTTCCAGTTGGTCCCACCGAGATTCCTAACGTTCAAATTTTGAACTAAATCGGTCTCACCGAGTTCATCTATTCGGTCTGACTGAGTTGGGTCAAATGTGTGTAACGGTTGGATTTTGTGTGGAGGCTATATATACCCCTCCACCACCTTCTCCATGTGTGAGAGAGCCATCAGAACGTGCCTACACCTCCAGCATACATTTTCTGAGAGAGAACCACCTACTCATGTGTTGAGATCAAGATATACCAATCCTACCACAAGAATCTTGATTTCTAGCCTTCCCCAAGTTGCTTTCCACTCAAATCATCTTTCCACCATATCCAAATCTGTGAGAGAGAGTTGAGTGTTGGGGAGACTATCATTTGAAGCACAAGAGCAAGGACTTCATCATCAACACAACATCTATTACCTTTTGGAGAGTGGTGTCTCCTAGATTGGTTAGGTGTCGCTTGGGAGCCTCCGTCGAGTTGTGGAGTTGAACCAAAAAGTTTGTAAGGGCAAGGAGATCGCCTACTTCGTGAAGATCTACCCGAGTGAGGCAAGTCCTTCGTGGGCGATGACCATGGTGGGATAGACAAAGTTGCTTCTACATGGACCCTTCGTGGGTGGAGCTCTCCGTGGACTCGCGCAACCATTACCCTTCGTGGGTTGAAGTCTCCATCAACGTGGATGTACGATAGCACCACCTATCGGAACCACGCCAAAAATCTCCGTGTCTTCATTGCGTTTGCACACTCCAATCCATCCCTTTACTTTCTTGCAATTAGCATGGTTTACTCTTTCCGCTGCATATACTCTTGTCATGCTTGCTTGAAATGTATTGTGAATGCTTAAACTTGTGCTAAAACTCCACCTTAACTTGAACAACTTAAAAATTGCCACTTTTACTTGTTGAGGGTCTAATCACCCCCTCTAGACCCTCTTCTCAATCCTTTCAATTGGTATCAGAGCATTGCTCTCCATTGTTTTGGTTTAATCACCATTGGATGAAGATGGATGAGTCTATAATCGGGAGTATTGGACATGGAGTGCCTATGCTTGACGGAGAGTTCTATAGCTCTTGGAAGAATAAGATGCTTGAGATTTCTAATGAATATGATTTGAACAAGTATATTACTAGCCCTTATGCGCCCCCATTGATCCTTTGCATCCTACCCCCGATGAGTATCTTGACATGACCCACAATCTTAGAATTATTGATCTTATCATTAGAGGATTGCCTAGAAATTTTCTTATATGCTTGCCTACATTTGAATGTGCTTATACTATTTGGAAATGTCTTGAGGAGCGCTTTCCAAACTATTCCCTGAAAAATCTAGATGAGATTCTTCAAAAGTCCATTGCTTTTCAAAATATGGATCCTAGTGATCCTAAATTTGATGATTGTCTATTTGAGCTCCGTGACCTTATGCGTGCCAAAGGAAATGTTGGAGTCATTAGTAGCATCATTTCGCAAACTATTAGAATTCATAAACATGCACATTGTCATGGTCATAAATCTAATGAATCACTCTCTCTGGGTGATGATCATTCACATGATGATGATGAGCATGGATATTATGATGAGTATGATGGTAGTGACTTTGATCTTGATGAGTCGATGAGACACTTTGGTCTTATGGCTAACCTTCATGGTTACATGGCCGGATGAAAGGAATGGATTCTCGATAGTGGATGTACTGATCATATGACTGGAGACAAGGACATGTTCCTTGAGCTTGCTAAGAACGATGGTCCACGCAAGTATGTCACTTTTGGAGATAACTCCAAGGGTAAGGTACTTGGCCTTGGTGAGGTGGCCATTTCCAATGATAGCTCTATCCAAAATGTTATGCTCGTTAAATCCCTTGGCTACAATCTACTTTCCGTATCTAGACTAGATGACTTCGGTTTCAATGTTCTATTTACTGAAGTAGATTGCCAAGTGTTTCGTAGAGATAATCATAATATGGTCTTTACCGGCATTCATAGAGGTGATCTATACATTGTTGATTTCACTAAGAGTGCTCAACCTCGTACTTGCTTAATTGCTAAATCTTCTAAAGGTTGGTTATGGCATAGAAGGCTAGGTCATGTGGGCATGTGAAATCTTGATAAGCTTATTAAAGGTGATCATATCGTTGGTGTTAAAGATGTCATATTTGACAAGGATAGACTTTGCAGTGCTTGTCAAGCAGGAAAACAGGTTGGAGGAAGTCATCCCGTGAAGAACATCATGACCACGAGAAGACCACTCGAGCTACTTCATATGGATCTATTTGGTCCCAACGCCTACAAGAGTCTCGGTGGTAACTCGTTTGGTTTGGTCATTGTTGACGACTTTTCAAGATTTACGTGGGTGTTCTTTCTCGATGATAAATCACAGGTCCAAAAGATCTTCAAGAACTTCACTAGGAAGGCCCAAAACCAATTTGAAGTGAAGATCAAGAAGGTTCGAAGCGACAATGGAACGGAGTTCAAGAACGCCAATATGGATACCTTTCTTGACGAAGAAGGGATTTCACATGAGTTCTCGGCTACCTACACGCCTCAACAAAATGGAGTTGTTGAGAGGAAGAACCGGACACTTATCACTACAAAAAAATACACTTCCGTGATGATACGTGTTTGTCACAGTAGGTCACGTTTTCTGTCATGCATGTACATCCATGACGATTTTATGACAGAATCAAGATAGTCATACCTGTGCTGTCGTAGAAGTGTTCCATGACAATACCAAAATTATCATCATGGAAGTGTCCACTTCCATGACGATAAATGGCGCGTCATAGAAGTGTTCTCGTTAAGGGTGACCGACACGTGGCATCCATCATAACGGGTCGCCGTTAAGCTATCGGGTTTTGGTGTGGATCCGATAACCCGTTAACAGCCCTGACCAATGGGGATTTTCCACGTATAAAATTCTGATATGCCGGAGGATCCACGTGTCAGCTCAGCCTTGGGACAGATGTCATCCAGCCAATGGACGGGACGCGCCTATGATAAGTCGACATGTGGCTTGGCCCAACAGAGGCCCATTCAGGTGAAAAGGGCGGCCCGTTTGACTTGGTCAAAAGGTAGCGGGCTGGCCCACGGAAAGCCTGTTAACAGCCTGTTCACATATAGCCCATTTACAGCCCGCTAACTCACGACCCGTTATGGCCTATCCGAATTGGGCCTAGTAGCGTCATCTAGGCCATCCAATATGATTCCAGCCCATTGTAACTTCCGGCCCATGTATGGCCCATGACGTCTTTCGGCCCACACGAGGCCCTTCGTAACTCTGGGCCCATTAAAGGCCCGTGGTGAAACTGGCCTACAATGAACAGTGTATTGCTTTACACCCATTAGCGCATTATTCCGTTGGGTCGTTTCCAGCCCGTGTTACCTTTCGGCCTTCTAAGGGCCCATTTATTCTTGGGCTCATTTCCAGCATTCGATTACTTACGGTTCGTTACTGGCCTGTTTCGCTTGTGGGCCAAATTCAGCCCGTGGTTACAGTCGACCCGTTTATGGCCCGTTAACCCGTTGGGCTGTTTCCATAGCGTCATCAAATATGGCCCATTAACGACCCGTGATGCCTGTCAATAGAATTAAGCACATTATACATTTTGGCCGATTAACGGCCCATTATGGTCGGGCCATAAATACACGATTTCCACTCTAGCCCGTTTACGGCCCATTTTGCGGATCGTTATAGTACGGCCCATGTTTGGCCAATCGATCGTGCAGCCCGTAGAAGGCCCATTGATTATACGGCCCGTCGAAGGCCCATGGATTCTACGGCCCGTAGGAGGCCCATGGCCACTACAGCAGGTAGCAGGACCATGGTTACAATGGTCCGTATGTTGCCCATGGTTATTGTGGCCTAATTATAAAAATTAGGTTATTGTGGCCACTAGAAAAAACGCGGAAAAAGAACTACAGTGACTACAAGCAAACAACTAAACAAGACAATAAGGAAATAAATAAGCAAGCAACTAACGCTAGGCTATTACGGCTATTACACATATTACATCCACTGGGCATCAAAGTTCGCCACCAGTGCAAATATAGGGAACAAAGCAGCATATCACATACACTGGTTGTCAAAGTTGGCGACCAGTGCAAATAAACGCCGCAGCAAAACAAGTCCAGAACTGAAACCACTTCAGAAGAGCTCAAGAAACAATATCCTGGGTACCCAACCTGCTTGCAAGATGCTTAGCAAGCTTATTAACTTTCTCTTATTTGGCGCTTAAATCCTCCAGCGCTTGCTGTTGCACTAGAAAGTATGCATCTGAATTCTGGAGGGACTTCCTCAGTCCTTCGGCTTCCTGTCGCAGCACATCTGATCGATGTCTTTCAACTTGAAGTTGAGACTCAAGAAGCCGAACTGATTCAGGCAGAGAGTTCGAAGAGCTTGTGCCAGCAGTAATGGCCAGTAACTCGAACACTACATCAAGACATGACTTTGGGGTTGTCTCACTGTCTTCAAGATAGTTTTTATCAGCTTTCTTGGAGACTAACAGGGAGGTCTCACTATCTTGAACCTTATCTGCATTACTTCCTTTACCACTGCATAATGGGGTACTCTTCTCCAATATTTTGTCCGCATTCTAAAAGAGAAACAAGCAGACACATCACAGGTTTACCATGTTGTATATGAAACTCATTTTGGTAAACCAGTTCAACAGTAAGGTGGATAGGATAACAGCATGAAACAAACATATATCTATGTACTATGGTCACTGTATGGTCTATATAATTCTAGTGTATGTTGTCAAATCAAGATAGAGACAGTTCAAATCATATCTGTTTAAGACAAAGCAACATAGACAGAATATAAGTGCGGGAAACCACATAGCATGACATGAGAACATAACTGTTTATTCAATTGAAACTGAAATCAACATAGAGCAAGTTACAACAGCAAACCAGTTAAAGAAACAGGTTTAAAACATACCTGTTGCGCCATTGGAGTTTCAATTGCATCCTTCAAATTTGAAATTAGTTGGTATAAGGAAATACAGTAATGCAAGAGCAAAGGAGTATGAACCATAGCTACGGAACCTGACCTGAGAACAATTCTTCTGCTTTAAGCATTGACTTGGGGTTCAGAGTGGTGGTCCTCGTGCTTTGGGCACTGCAGTTGCCTTACTAACTGCTCGTGTTTGGGTGCTCTGTGGTGGAGACGGTGCTATGTCAACTGGAACTGGGTTACTATCTGCTGGTGTTAGGGTTAGAAGAGGTGTAGCTGGTTGTCTGTCGAACTGGGTAGGGGTACAATCTGCAAGAGTCTGGGTTATGTGTGGTGGGGCTGGTTCTTGGGCAAGTACAACCGTAGTTCTATGTGCATCGACGGGTAGCACTATCTTTTCTGAAGACCATGTTTTTACTCCCTTAGATACTGCCATCACCCCCTCCAATTCAAATGGCTGATAAACAAGAAAAGTAATTGAATGTACAGACATTGTATGATAGACAGGTGCAATGGATAGTGGGGAATAAAAGAGGGCATGAAATAATTCACATTTATGTTGTCTAATCAAACAGCATAGCATGGCACAATTTCAAATATATGATGGCTAATTAAACAGGATAGCATGACACAATTTCACATATATGATGGCTAACTAAACATGATAGAATGACATAATTCAAAATATGATGACTATGTAAACAGGATGACATGATATAACTATATGATGTGTCTATTAAAGTGGTTGGCATGCTATAATTCACATACATGTCGTCTATGGAAACCAGATGGCATGATATAATTCACGGATAGAATGAAAAAATTCAAAATATGATGACTATGTAAACAGGATGAGATGATATAACTAATATGATGTCTTTATTAAATGGGATGGCATGGCATAATTTAGATACATGATGTCTATGTAAACATGATGGCATGATATAGTTCAAATACTGTATATGATTTATGTACTAAGCAAGTAAGCAGATGGCAATCGCATATATGATGTCCAAACTAAGCAGATGGCATTCAATATTTTGTATATGATGTAAAAACTAAGCAATGCAAGACAGCATACGCATGATATGAGTGATATAACCCTGCCAAGTTTGAGCATACACCTTAAGGGGAAAATAGGACTGGTCATTTGTCTCCGAATCCTCCTCTGAGGAGCTACCTATAACCCGCAAGATATCTGCTTCAGTAGGTAGCATTGTCTGCTCTGAAGACCTTGTTTTCACTCCAGATTTTTCCATCACCAATTCAAATGGCTGATGCACAGGAAGAGTAGTTGAATATAAGAACATTGTCGACAAATGGAATACGTGATACAAAAAAAGGATGGCATGATATAATTCACATATATGATGCTTGGCTAAACAGCATGGCATTGCAAAATTCACATACATAATGCCTTGCAACAACATAGCATTCCATAATTCACATATATAATGCCTTGCACCAAGATGGCATTGCATAATTCACATATATATGGTAATTAGACACTAAACAGGTGGCATTCACACAAAGAATGTCTAAACTAAGCAAATGACATAGCAAGGCAAGACACCATATGCACGATATGAGCAAGATAACCATGCCAAGTTAAGAGCATACACCTCGGGGGGGGGGGGATAGGACTGGTCATCTGTCTCTGAATCCTCCTCTGAGGAGCTATTCATAACCAGCAAGATATATGCTTTGTGAGATAGCATTGTCTGCTCTGAAGACCTTGTTTTAACTCCAGGTTTTTCCATCACCGTGTCAAATGGCTGATGCACAGGAAGAGTAGTTGAATGTACTTACATTGTTGACAAATGTACTACATAATGAAAAAAAAGGATGGCATGATATAATTCACATATAAGATGACTGGCTAAGCAGGATGGCATTGCAAAATTCACATATATGATGCCGGGCTAAACAAGATGGTATTGCATAATTCACATATATGATATAGAAAGTAAACAAATGGCATTCACACAAAGCATGTCTAAACTAAGCAGATGACATTTTTAATGTATAAAGTAAGCAATGCAAGGCGCCATATGCAGACCTCAGGGGGTAAATAGGAGTGGTCTGCTCCCTCTGAATCCCCCTCTGAACAGTTATCTTCCTTTTGATTACAATCTGGAATGGGGGAGGGGGTTGCCTTTGCGCCCACCATGGAGCGACGTCTGCATGAAATTTTATTGCCACGCAAGGCTCGTCTCTTTTGCTCTACATGTTCAGTACCATTGTGTACAATAACTGACATGCATAGGAATAAAACATAGTGAGATTATGTAAGGATTGCATGCAGAAATCTAGAGTGATGGTAGCAACCTGTGGACAGACCCAAAACTAGTGATAGTAGGCAGATAATAGCTACCGTTAAAATATATAGATAATGGCTCCTTTACTGTTTGTTTCCCACCCAACATGAAAGTCATAGTAGACACACAAGATTAACCAGGTAGTAAACATATAATATTGGTTGCTGCGCCGATATGTAACCCACAACCATTTAAAAACTTAAGTTTGAGCATTAGTTTGGAGCTGACTCAGAGTCTAACAGGTGAAGAGGACGATAAAGTAGCAGGTAATATTAAGCGATGCATAACATAAGCAGACACGAAAGGGTGCGACCTCTCTTGCGGACCCGTGTAGTCCTCAAGGTCATCTGCTCAGTTGATGATGGTAATGCAGTTGTGGTGGCAGCCGGCGGCGTGGAAGAAGATCTGAGGCGGCGAAAGACAGTCTGGAGGGCGGATCCCTGCTGTGCTGGATCCTTTCGTCATTGGAGCAGCTGAGCTGGGGTGGACGACGACGCGGCAGGAGCGGAACAAACCACACAAGGTTTTCTTCGAAACCTATCTGTAACAGAAGTAATTCTGTAAGGGATCGTTTGAATTGGAGGATTCTAACAACGCAGGGATAGGAAATACACAGGAATAGGATAGTAATGCACGTGCAAAACAGAGCATTTGCAAATACATGATTTCTGTCAATCTGGGTGTTTGGTTCACAGGAATGCAAAGAAGCACAGTCAAATTAAGTCAAACCACAAGAAAATGGACAGTTATAATGCTATTATGCTACTATCACTTAGTCTTGTTCTTCATGAATAAGAATTTAAAAAGGAGGGCCAAGTGGATATTAAAATTCCTGTGGTTTTTCTTTGAAAGAGACACTAAAGGAACAAATACTACTTTGGACCCAGGCCACTGCCCTACTAGCTAAACTCCCAGGCCCATCTACACATGCACAACTCCAACGCGCAGAAATAAATAATGATGGCTTTCGAGAGAGTCCATCACGGATAGCTAACTTGCCTAGTACCCACTGCTTGTCATATAGGAGAAATTAATCGTATTCCTCATTACTATGCATGCTAAGTGGACAATATATATAACCTGTAAAGTAAAAAAACAATGCAACAAGTGTACAACCTCTATGGCGAAGCCATGTCGATCCCAGCATCATTGGGTTGGTAGCTGAGGATGCTGAGGATGCTGGGGCTGATGTGGCTGTCGGAGGAGGGGAAGAAGGTCTTAGGCATCTGGAGGTGGAGTCAAGGGTACTGCTCCGCTGTGATGGAGGGTTTCATCGTTGGAGCAGCTCCGGTGAGGTGTACGACGGCGAGGCTGAAGCAGGACAAGAGAGACAACGTTAACCTGAAGTGGTATTCTAATAGCATCTGCAATAGATGATGTAAATAAAATACATCACCAAAAAGTGCTAGATGTAAAATACATCAGCCGCTCATCTCTGAACTTAACTGCCGAAACTGAATTTAACTGTTGAAACTGAATTTTGCTGTCGAAACTGAACGCACTAGTAGCAGAAAAGCAGTGCAATAATAGTTTTGGCCACTCGAGCACTAGTGGCAGAGGAGCAGTGATCTAAATTGGTAGCCGCTCCAGCAGGGAACGTACTACTAGAGAGCAGCCGGGGCAGCTGGTCCTGCAGCAGCAGCAGCAGCGCCCGGAGCAGCAGCGCGTGCGAGAGCTGGGGCAGCTGGTCGTGTAGTAGCATCTCGGGTAGCAGCAGCAGGGACTCGAGCGAGAGCCGGAGCTGCTGCTCATGCAGCAGTAGCGCGAGCAAGAGTAGAGCAGCAGCGCAAGCAAGAGCAGCAGCGGGAGCTAGAGCAAGAGCAGACGAGGCAGGGGACCGAGAGCAAGAGCAGAGCAGCAGCGCGAGCGAGGACCGAAGCAGCAGCACGGCCAGCGAGAGCCAGAGCAGCAGCAGCTCCTACTGATGTGGACGTCGCCGCTGAGGGATTGACGTCATGGAGGAAGTGGCCGGCGACGCCATCGTAGATGGAGCCGCGCCATGGCGGCTCCGGACCGAGCGCCGGCAGCATCGTGAGATCGAATCAAGAAGAAAATGCAGCGATTACTATAGAACCTCTTTGGTGGCGCCGATTAGGCCTGAGCTTCATCCTAGGAATAGGTGATGGTGCTGCTCTTCCGGTGGTGCAGGTTAAGACGGCGCTGTGGGAATGTAGGTGGCGCGATAGACGAGGCGAACGTCGGGGCAGCTCCTTGGAGGTGGAGGACGGGGTGGCTGAACCGGTGGGACGACGAGATCGACGACGAATCCTCATCCAGTGCGGTGGATGAGGGACGTCGAGCTGTTGTGGTGGACGATGTCGTTGGGGAAGAGGCTCCGGCTGGGTGGCGGACGGAGGAGGGTGTGGGGCTTCGCGGGTTTTCGCGGCCTCGGTGTATGAATGGGGGGGGGAGGGGATGGGAGGGGGGAACCATGGCTTAGGAACGCGCTTGTCCGAAATGTGGGGTAAGTTACGAAATTAGCCCCACCGATTTGAACTAGGTGGTTCTTTCGGTTCAGGGGTATCATGGGAATTTTGCGTCTCGGGATTTCACAGGAGGTGGGAGTTTTAGCGCGTTGTAATTTTGGGATAGCAAGGCGCGGGTTGAGATGGAGGGAATTTTAGGAGAACAACGAGACAAAGAGATATCTTAAAATTTCGGGATAACAAGGCGCGGGTTGAAATTTCCGGACAAGCCTAACATGTATACTATATCAAATCAATTCGCACTTCCCTCGACGAAAAAACCAAAAAGAAATCAATTCGCACCACACAAGAGAGTCTAGTCCCGTGTACTATACCAAATCAATTCGCACTACAAATGCCATTCAAAACTTTGAATCCATGTTATGTTCAATTCAAATATTTCGCTACGTGTATAATGCATGCAACCTGCTACTCAAATGAACATTTTAGTGCATTCCAAACGTATATACTATGCTTCAATATGAACTAAATTTGAATTCGTTTCTCTATTTGAATAAGATCTACAATCATGATTGTTGTCAAGTTAAACCATTTGAATTCGTTTCTCTATTTTAATAAGATCTACAATCATCATTATTGTCAAGTTAAACCATCGTTTGTATATTATCTTCACAGCACACCACATGATTACTGTCGAGTTAGATATGAACTATGTGTACAATATGAACTCAAACTCGATTTTTTGAATCCACTTTATGTTGATTTCAAATCACAGTACATTTCAAGCTCTAGCTAGATCTTCATAATCTAAACCATGTCTCATATGTATAATGTGTTTATCACATAATGTATGGTGCCCCGCCCCCTACGCCTACAAGTATTTAGCTGTGAGTTGCAAACGCCACACATTATCACAAATTCAAATAAAATGTGAGATGGTTGATATATAGTAGTATGGTTTAGATTGTTCGATATTTAGTTGTGAGCTGCAAACACCACATATTATCACAAATTCAAATAAAATGTGGGATTGTTTGATATATGGTATGGTTTAGATTGTTCGATATTTAGCTATGAGTTGCAAACGCCACGCATTATCACATTATAGTATAACATGTCCAAAACCACACCACGCGTATCACCGCTATATTCATGCATGCATAGGTTTATAACACTACGATCTCTTATTCAAATATATGAATCCACTTTCATATCGAATTATGATGTTTGTTAGTCTCTTACACCCACACAATCCTCTAACCTTTGTAGCTAACCCTAACTTTCTCTCGTGCATGCACACGCCCTCCTCGTCCTCCCCCTCCCTCAGCATTCTATCCATCGCGCACATTCATTTTTTTTCTTTAGGTCATTCTCCCACGGTTTCCACAACTCCTTCTTTCCGACACACACCGATCGATAAACCTCTCTAGCGATGTCTGCCTACCACATACACACACACACACACACACACTTTCCATCTCCTCCTTTCTCTGTCCATGCCTCGTGTCTCTCATACGGTCCCACACACGTGTAAACTCTCACCCTCTTTTCATCGATCTCACAATCGCACACTCCTCCCCCTATCTAGCTAGTAGGCCTCTCGCACCACCTCCTAGCTCCATCTCTCTCTCTATCCGTCTCTCTGGGCCTTATTTGCCTCTAACAAATGGATGTACACCAACCGATCTCCCACTATACGTATAGCTAGCTAGGTCATTTATAAGTCATTTTCCGCATGCGCCGATCGATCTACCTCATTAGTTATGTCTCTCCCTTCCACCGACACACAACAATTGATCTACCGATCTAGTTAGGTCTGCTTACCAAACACATGGTCCCCCTTCATCATCCATGCATGCCTCCCGACACATCTAACACGCACACGCACACACACACACAGAAACACATCCCCACTCTTCTTGATATTGCAGTTGTACCCTCAGTTTGTCTAGTAGGCCTCTCCCACCATCTCCGAGAAGCAACTCCACCACCCCTCCGGCACTCTACCTCTCTCTCTCTCTCTCTGTCCCAACCTATTTCCCATCCTTCACTTATGTATGGATGTCGATCGATCTCCCTCAAGACATGGCTAGGTCTCTCCTTCTCAACACATATATGAGTCGATCTACCTCCCTAGTTAGGTCTCTGCCTCCCCCCCCACACACACACCGATACATCGAGCGCTCTAGTCATGTCTCCCCGCCACACACAAAGTTGCCCTCTCCCCTCTGACATTCCGGTAGGTTAGTCGCCCTATATCTTTGACATGCACACACACAATTTAGATGGCTCTCTTCATCGATCTCGCACCCACACACTTGATCCTCTCTTCGACTCTATCGATATGTATGACCCCTCCCTCTCTTCTCGTGGATCGCCCCCTCTATATATGGTATAGATAGGCCTCTATTTCACACACATTGCATGTGTCACATTTTTGTTTGAGACATCATCAACACATATTCCCACGAATACATTCACGAAATCACCCCCCATAACAAAAAACACTCACGAATGCACACGACATCTCTCTAGGTTTGTATCTCTCTCACACACACCCACGGAGGTGGGGGACGTGCATGAAGAGAAGAGGTGCACGCACGGCGCACGTACTCTCGTCTCTTTCCCAACCACACCCGCGCGGGTACACGGTGGAGCTCATTTCTGTACGAAAAGGCAGCCCACATGGTAATTTGACATGTGCACTGGTTGTCCATTTGATGGAGGATCGTGTACCGCGGGTGAACAAACAAATTGCGACTTGACGCATTATTTAAAAAAAGAGGCAAACCATGTGGGGCCTACCTTAGAGGCAAGGCTCTATACACTGGAGATGCTCTGTACTACTTTTGATGTGTCCCGTCAACTCACAGAACAAGGAAAAGCTTGCTTAGTACACCCTCTCCCCCGCCCATGGGCGTGGTGGCTCGCAAAGTCGCGGGACAAGGAGAAGCTTGCTTACTACGCCTATGCCCGCTCCCTCGCCCACGCGCGTGGTGGCTCGCAGGACGAGGAGAAAATTTTACTACTCCCTCCGTTAGACATATACTCCCCTACCTTGGTTAGAGAGATTATCATATTGTTTGAAATATATGTCTTTTAGCAGATTTCAATATGAACTACTAGTACATACTCCAAACACGGATGTATATAGACGTATTTTAGAGTGTAGATTCACTCATTTTGCTCCGTATGTAGTCCATATTGAAACGGACGTAGTAGTACGCACTCTCCCTTGCCCCTCGCCCCTCGACCCTCACCCACTTGGTGGACGTGCAGCAATTCATTCGGTCTCAGATAGCCAGAACCATATACTGTATTACCATCATTGCTCGACTTCCCGAAGAGGCGAAGAGCCAAGCGCAAGGTTAATATTTTTGAGATGCCAAGCGCAAGGTTTATAGGAGAACGAGTAGTAGTAGTACTAGTAGTACATACTGTATGAGGAAGAAGGCAACAATAATGTATGTTTTGCGTGACAGTCTCTTCTTACAGGACGTGCTAGACCTAGTGGACCTCATTGTTGCAATGGGAGTACTATCATAGATGGCACGATTCAGAGTGGTGGGCAGCGGGAATAATTTAGAGCTGCTTAGTCTTAAACCCCATGAAGAAGTCCCATCGAAAGGAATAGCCATCCTCTACACGTGCTCCTATGTCAAATGAGTAAATGAGACAAAAAGAGAAAGAGACAAGGTAAAAAAAAAATCACCAGCCTTAGAGCCAGCCCTATTGTATCAGTGAATGATATTTGTACATCGTGATTGACATGGCTATCTTATTAACCATGCTGCAGAGGTAGCAGCAGATTTTTATTTATTTGCGGAGGTAGCAGCGGATGGATATTCAACGAGGAGTGAAATGATGGCTGCTTCCTCGGTTAAACATAGAGAAAGGTGGGCCTCGTGATTTGATGGCTCATTAGTCATTATTACTGCCTATACTCTTAGCCCATATAATAACCGCGTGGTAGAGTAGTTGGCTATACTTTTAATAACCATGCTCGAAGAGAAGAGGTGCACGCACCCACGCACGTACTAGTAGCACTCTTTGCGTCTTCCCCAAGACCCCAACCACACACGTGACACGGTGGAGCTCATTTTTGCACGATGATGCAGCCCACATGATAATTTGATGCGTCTAGTAGCACTTAATGGAGGGTTAGGAACCACGCATGAACGGTGCCGCGTTATTTAGAAATAAAGTTTTTTTTCTTCAGTGGCACGTATGGAGTATAAATAGGTTCATATGGAGAGAAAAAGAAACCGCTCCACTATATATAACATAGCCAGGAGCCTACACAGTTGCTTGCTGGGGTTGCTCTCTTCACACTCTCTCGCACAAAACAACTGTGGCCACATCTCTAACATCCGGGCGGATCACGTCCGCCGGGGGAAGGGGTGGATGCTTTGTGTAGATGCGGTCGCCGTCGCCGACGGTGAAAACCCACTGTCGGCGCGTCCCGATCAGGGGTCCCCGCCGTTCTCTCTCACAAAGCCGGTGCGGTTGCCTTCGCCCCTTGCTCACTGCCGCGACATGGGAAGTTGCCGCCTCCTGCCGCCCTCCTATAAGCTAGCTACATCCCGACATCCCATAGGTACAACTTCCTTTACAGCCGGCTTGCACCACTGCCCCAGCTGCCCACATCGCTCCATGTGGATATTTCTCTACTTCTTTGCCCCGCACGTACCTCTACTCACTTCTACTGTATTTGTGATGAGTTTATGTCTCATAAAAACTAGTCCCACTAGTCTTATTCTAATCACACTTCAATTTCTTTGCCATAGGGATGCTCAGCTCGATTTTAGTGAAACTGCACAAAATGATCCGATGGTCAAAGGGTTGCAAACTTCATTCCTTCTGAAGTTTCAACCTCACCAGCAAATTAAAGCCTGTATAGGGTTTAGGGTTCAAGGCCTAGGGACTGCATGGATCATTTTTTTCTTTAGCTGTCTCTGTTCCAAAGTAAGTGTCAACTTTAGTACAACTTTGTACTAAAGTTGGCAAAGTTGGCATAAAGTTGAGACACTTATTTTAGAACGGAGGGCGTATTGGCTATGATCTGTGAATCATTGAGATGCAATAGCATGCATGTTAGTATCCTTTGTATTTGATGGAATGTTGCAACGGGGCAACCTTGGATGCAAGATACATGAAACAGAAGTTGAAAGCTACATAGCATTGTACATTTTTCGCTGCTTTCGTGTTTTCGCTGAGCTGCCGTGTTTTCGCTGATTTCATACTCCTCCACTGTAAGAGTAGAGAAAATTGTAAAGAGTGGACACGCTCTACCTCCTTTCGCCGAAACGTGGGACATCCAGCATCCGGTGCATGTGTCATGCACCAAAGTAAAGTGTACAGTACAAGTGAGACTCAGCACCGTCGTACCACCTCAGTAATAATGACCAATGGGCCGTCAAATCACATAGACCCGGCAGTAAGTTGGACGGACGAAGCAACGATCACTCTTTGTTGAATCCACTTCTCCCTTCAACGCATGCGCCAGTGAAAGGTCGCATCCGCTCTGCCCGGGCATGAATGCGACACCGATTCTCTGGAGCGGCGCTGACCGTTTCAGACGGGAAGTGCGCGCGGGCGATGGAGGGGCCTTGGGTGGGCCAGGGTGGTCAGTCAAGAGCGGGCGTGGCAGCTGTCCCGACCGGACGCCCGGAAACGAGAGAATGCACCGACTCTCGTGGCTTCGTAGTTAGTAAGTACGTAGTACTACACACCATCTCTCTGTAGGTCGATGTGTCGCTCTCTCTAACACACAC
This sequence comes from Thinopyrum elongatum, assembly GCA_011799875.1. NCBI lineage: Eukaryota > Viridiplantae > Streptophyta > Magnoliopsida > Poales > Poaceae > Thinopyrum > Thinopyrum elongatum. Next base: position 155,365,998 of record CM022302.1, on the reverse strand, counting down.
ACGCTGTTAAAAAACACACACACACACACGCACACACAGGTTCATAGAATAGGAATATCGTGGGAGTGGGAAGCCACAGGAAGTGAGATAAATGGAGTACGTACAAGAAGAGAAGAGGTACACACACGTCCGTCGGAGACACAGTCGCTGGCTCGCACTATAGCGTTTAGAACACATAAAAAAATAAGCCAATAATATTTATTTTTTGTTGGCATGTATTAGCAGTTTACTACTTCTCGGCTAATCTCATTTTCTTCGTTTTACCATATTATTACAGTCTTATTTTCACTTCTTTCCACCACGTGCTCACATTCCAAGGTGCATTAAATTGATGCATGCAAGGATTAAAAGAAACCAACCTTTCCGATATTTTGACCGTGTGTGCTTCAGTTGTTGTTCACTTCGGAGGGTCGTGTACCACACGTGAACGATAGTAAGCGCGACCGGGAGGCGTGCATCGTTAATTGCAAGTTGACCCCTTCGAGCGTTAAATTTTCTTCACGTATTAGCATTGCCCTAGTATTTTTCTTCACTACGTTAAATAAAGAGTTCTGTTTCATGCAAAATTTATAATGATTTTTATGGAGAGAAAAAGAAAACCACTCCAACTATATACGCTGCAGCCTCGGCGCTTGTTTTCTAGGGTTTGCTCTCTTCACACTCTCTCTCCACTATATACATACACGCTGGAGCCTCAGCGCTTGTAGTTGCTCTCTTCACACTCTCTCACCCTCTCCAGATCTAAACAAGACTGCGTTGGCCTCTCTCTCTCACTCCCCTCACTGCTGGTCAAAGAGCCGGCAGGATCCCGTCTGCCGGGGAAGGGAAGGAGGCTTAACGCTGTCGTCGTCGGCGAGGGAGGGAATCCACTACCGGCGCAGCTGTTCTCTTTCACCCAGCGGCGGCGCGGGAGGGCCTCCGACCCCTTCTTCCTCACTGCCGTACATAGTGTGGACAGATCGGCCTCCGGCCGCCCACTGAGCCACACCCCGAGAACCTTAAGGTATAATTTACTTAATCCACATGCATTGCTCTAGCTGCATGTGGATTTTTTCTGCTTCTGCGCTCGAATCTAGGTGTTGGATCATTCAGGAAAGTAGTGGGGAAAGTTGTATAGCATGAATCTAGGACGTGGTTCAAAGAGGAAAGGAAGGGGGGAAAGTACAGACTGGCTATCCAGCACCTATGTTGGTCAAAAAGGGAAAACAATGACAAACGCAGTACGCACATCTGTAATGAACTGATCTTTCTGTGGGTGGGGGACAAGGCTGTCGAGTTTGAGCAGGACTAGATTTGCTGCCCTCACATAGGGAAAGGTGTCTAAAGATAACAAAACTGGGACCAACACAAATATGCTCCTTGGTTGTTTGTTCTTTGTTGCAACAGACTGTGCATCACCCCTTTATATACATCGATAGATGCACATGGTGCTGGTGCGTCCACTGTCCTGTGCAACTCTTTAGCTGTTGTTAATCTAATAATGCCGCTGGAAAATTGAAACAATGCCATAGTTAAAAGCAAATTACATGCTTAACGAATATTATTGTTAATATAATCTCTCTGTTAATATGAATCAATGCCACTGTTTGAGAAATGCTACTGTCTTGCTTTCTTTCCCATTTAGATAAGTAAGATGCTTCTTTTTGTGGGCTTCTGTGTCATCCACCGTTATTGACCAGTAACTGTTTCCTTTGCACCTCTGTGTAAATAGGGTTATCTACTTCACCTCGTTGCTATTGCGACCTTTTGTTGCCTGCACAAAACACTTTTGCTTTAAGTGTGTTTTGTGCAGTTCAACCAAAATGTCACACCGACAACGTTGCTTGATTGCTTGATCTTAGTGGAACTGCACAAGAGGAGATCTGACTTCCTATCTGTGTTGGCAAATTTGTTTCAGATCTTCTTCTTGTGAGTTGTTTGAATTCTGCGTCATGAGAGGTTAGTAATGGCCTTCTTCCACATGATTGTGCAGTGTGCTTTCATATGTTCTGCTACTTATACGGTAATGTTGCTTGATTTTAGTGAACTCAACAAAAGGAGACCAGACTTCCAATTTGTATGTGCACCGTAATATCCCATTAAGGTAAGATAATGATATTTCACAACTGTTGGCCTGTATTTTGCTACTGTCATCAGAAAAGTAATGTTGTTGTTTAGTGCTATACTCGTGCTCCCTAATTGACATGCCAAATCTAACATTGAAGGCGAAGCTTGTCTGTAATTGAACCAAGTGACGAAGGGGAAGAACAAGCGGAAGAAGAACAAAAATCAACTCCCAGTGCTGTAATGAAGCACTGGAACTGTGATGACACAAGTAATGATATAGTTTTGCATCTTAATTTATTGTTATGGCTGGAACGAGCAATTGTTTTGCCACTGTGATTTGATGCCACTCTTAATGTAATATATAATTATCTCTACTTGTGCAAACAGGGATCTTGTTTGAAGATAACATATATTTTAGTGGAACTGCACAAGAAGATGTTGGAAACATTAAACTAATCGAGGAGTTTATAGTAAGCATGGCAATCACAGTAGATAATAACGGATGGTTCCGGAGAAGTGCTTCATCTACATGCTCTACACAATAAGCCTCTTGACAAAGGTTGGTACCGGCCCATGGATTCCATCCATATGATTGAGCTTTGTCATCTCTATTGGTGTTGTGCTACTACTGTTTAGCTACTCTCATGAGAAAGTGGTATTGTTTCTCATGTTAATCTAAGGCTGCTAATAAATTGATGCACCGGTTTGCCACCGTTATAGCCACTGATAAAATTAAGTAATAATACAGTTCAAGTTGAGCTGCTGTGTTTGGTATCATATCATTTCCTATGAGGATAATGAGGAGATGCATCTCTTTGTGACTATACATTTCATCAGTTACTCCCTTTTTTAATGTAATGGATGTTTTAAATATTTCCTTTCCTTTTTTTCGAGCAAACAGGAATGCTAGCATTTAGTTGTTCTCTTGTCTTTGCACAACAGGATCATCCTCCACTGAAGAAGAATATGGAGTACGTGAAGTGCCTAGTTCCGATTATGCCAGGATGAAGAAGCCCAGTCTATCTTCTCATCAGAAGGAGCAGTTGAAGGATGGTTACATTACTCCCCACAAGACCAAACTAACTTCAGCTCAGAAGGACTCACAGATTTCTATCTTTTTTGCTGTGATGGGCAAGTACAATGTTGTTCTAGGATTCTTTCTGGTGAGTTCCATTTTTTTAAATGTGTGCTCTGCATGGACCATGTAGGTGCCTGTTTAAACTGTAAATTCATAATACAGTTTGCTTTACTAATCATTTTTTTGTATTTATGCAAACAGGGGTGCTCAGCTTGATTTCAATGGGAACTGCACAAAATGTTCTGATGGTTCGTGCCCATTATACTTCATCATGCACAATACATCGAATGTTCTCGAATCATTCATTTGCACCTCCAGCCACAAAATTAGCTACAAGAAAGGAGATGCCGATATGTTCAAGGCGTTGCAACATATAAAGACGAAATCATACAAGCTACGCACGAATTTGGTTGATTTTGGTGGAACTACACAAAAAGAACAGCTGGTTTATTTATCACGAGGTGCCATGTCAATGTCTGAACTGATGGCAAACCCCGTCCATTCCACAATCGTAGGCATTTGATATTTTGGAATGGGAAAACCTTGTCAACGTTTGCTCATTGATGTACGCAAAAAGACACGCATTTGATATTTTGGAATGGGATAACCTTGTCAAATTTTGCTCATTGATGTTAGCAAGAAGACATGCGTTAGATATTTTTGAATGGGACGCTCTTTAGTAGTAAATATTGGCTCTGACATGTGAATCACCGAGATGCATAATCATCGATTGTTTAGAATGTTCTCTATGAATTGCCAGGCCTGTGAGTTTGATTGCAATGTACAGGCACGCTAAAAAGCTGCTCAAACTTTTTGTACGTGTGAAACTGCTGCAAACGAGGTGATCACCGTGCGTCCTGGGAATAATGCTAGTACATATTGTTTTGCATGTTCATCCAATGCCGATACAGGAATTTGAACTAATCGAACTAAATTCATTCATACACGGCGGGATTTCATATAAACATGCCGGATTTCATTACATTTCATACATTCTTCAACTAAAAAGGGGTGCGCTGGTGGTATAATTAATTAACCTAATCTATGATATCCGGCGCCCATTTCTCGTGTTCGGCTGAACCGAACAGAAGCTTATTTTCCAGCACAGCTCTCCGACTCCACGTCGCCGCCAAGAAGCTAATCAGCCGTCAGTGTTCAGCCCGCCAAGCTTGGCTTCAACTGGAGGGTAGCAGCGGTGGCCTTACTTGGACCCGAGTGGCGGCGACCTACCGTGTTTTACTCTTCCTCGTTTTTTGTGTGGCGCGGCCTCGTTGGCAGCGGGGCGGGGCCTCGACTGAGCCGGCGATGTCCTCTGTCTCGTTGCCGGTGGGGCGGCACCTCGGCGGAGCGGGGAAAATCCTCCCCCTCGTTGTCGGCAGGGCGGGGCCTTGGCGGAGCCGGCGATGTCCTCTGCCTCATTGTTGGCGGGGCGGGGCCTCGGCGAAGCAGGGCCTCGCCGAAGCCGGCGAAGTGCTCTGCCTCGGTGCCGGCGGGGCGGGGCCTCGGCGGAGCCGGTAGTGTCCTTTGCCTCGTTGTTGGCGGGGCGGGGCCTCGGTGGAGCAGGGGCTCACTGAAGTCGGCGAAGTCCTCCGCCTCGGTGCCGGTGGGGCGGGGCCTCGGCGGAGCAGGCATTGTCCTCTGCCTCGTCGTCGGTCTCACCAAACAGCGCCTCGCCCGCTTCATCGCCCTCTTTGTAGGCGGCCACAACCTCCGCCACAAGCATGTGGTACCGCCAGCGCGCGAGGCGGCTCTCGCGGGCGGAGCGGTACGACTCGAGCAGCGCCTCCTGCTCCGCCCGCTCCGCGGCGATCTGCTCCTCCGCCTGCAGGTCCTCCTGGAGGACATGGTGGTTGTAGGCGGCGTCGGCCTGTGCCTCCCAGAACTGCTCCTCACGCTTATGCCTCACCATGTCCATGTATTGGGCACGGTCCTTGCCAATGGTTATGGTGCAATGCACCGGCGAGGATGGCGCAGAGGAGGGGGTTGGCGCCGGATTGTCGACTACCACGTTCTCCATTGGGACGTCGTCATCCTCCGGCTGCCTGCCGGCCAGCCAGTCGGCATCAATGGCTGTCATCTCCTTCTTGTCCGTCGTCCGCCCATCCCGAAGAGCGCTGGAGTGCGAGGAAGCCATGGTGGGAGTGGTGTGGATAGGAGAAAGGGAACGGAGGCGGATGACTGCGGCTATGGCCGGCGCAACAGTTTATATAGCAATGGTGGGCGGCGGAGGGACGGACGGGTGGCGCCGGAGTAGCCGCCTCGGCAACCGCGTATCATTATTGTGGGTGGCAGACGGACGGACGGACGATACTTGTGTCGTTTGAACGCGGAGCAATCGCCTGCACCGGGAAGCGGCGCGGGCGGCGCTGACCGTTTCGGGCGGAAAGCACGCGCGGGCGAGGGAGGCGGTTTGGGTGGGCCTGGGCGGTCAGACTCGTGCTTGGTAGCGGGTCGGTCCAGCAGCCGGACATGCTGGCTCGCCAGCGAGCTCACCGAGCTGAGCGGCCACAATCAGACGATGGACGTGGCTTCCGACCAGGAGCCGGCACCACCGCCCAAGCTGGTTCATGCCGTGTTCACCATAGAGCAGGTGCGGCCGCACTTCGACGCCCTAATGGCGGAAGAGCTACCAGCGCATGAGGACCTGTGCTGCAACCTCCGTCTCCTCAACGAGCATCGGCTCGCGGAAGGACGAATCGCCGGCGAACAAGCGAATGACAATGCCGTCGCGGACATGTGGCCCTATGATCCTGGCTTCCTGAATGAGCAGCGGGCGCTGTATCAGACCATTCGTAGGGCCCGTGAGGCCCTCTCCGTCGTCCTTCGAGTTGTTGCGCTTGCCGTGGCGCCGCCGTCTCGCGTCGTCAACATGGTCAACGAGCATGAGGAATGAGGAGATGACTTTACTTGGAGAGGATGATAGTGGGGACCCACCAGGGCCATATCCGCATGTACGCAAGTGCCTCCTTATTATATACAACTATAATTTTTTTTTGCTTCCTCCTGGTTTCCTGACATCACGGTCCCACATCATTGTCAACCTATATAGTCAATAAACGAGAGAATTGCACAAGGAGCGGCCGACAGTTGGGACCCAGCAGCTCGAGCAGTATTTGTTTTTTGAGGTGTGAGCAGAGTTTTTGTGGAGCGATGCTTTTGTTGTTGTTCAGAGGAGCAGGGTATCAACTGGGCGGGCTGTGGCCCGTCTGGCCCAGGCTATTGTTTTATGTCGACCAAATATCCAGCCCAGATATTAATTTTTCAATGTGAAAATGGCTAGCCCAGCTATACTTTTTTTGCGGAATACTCAACCCAGGTCAACTTGTTATTCTCCGCCCCGCATTAGACTTGCCAAGAAAATGGGCTTTAAGAAATAATAAATGGGCTGTAATTAAAAAAAATTGGCTGTAAATATAAAAAACGCACCGAGCAGGTAATTTTTTTAATTTCATTACTTGTTGCATGCGCAAATTTTCGTTAGATTTTTACCTAATACAAATTTATTTTGAAATTATATTTAATCTGACTCGAAATTTCGGGTTAAAAAATATTTCAGATCCGATCAAAATGTGGGAAATTTTGTTGATTTTTTTGAGCGGTTGGTTGAAATTATTAACCGTTGTCCTGGCTAAAAAATGGGCTGTAATTTTAACAAACAGATAATGGGCTGAATAAATTCCATTAGAATTAAAAAATGGGTTGTACGTTATAACAAATCGAAAATGGGTTATATGTTCTATGCCACAGATGTGATGGTCACTTGTGGGCCTACTAAGTTGACGCGTACGCAAGGCTTTGTCAACTTATATTCAACACACGATTCTTGTAGCAGTGGCCGTTGGATGTCCATCTAACGGTTGTGGTGCTTCTTCAATCTCGGATATTCATGCTTCAGCTGCCCAAACCACCGCCGGCGGTACCGCCTGCTACCGCCTCCCGTGGCCGGCTGTGCTGCCGCGCAGGCCTCACCGGCCCACCCTACTCCCATCGCCGTTCAGGCCATTCCTCTACTCACCAACACCTCCGGTTATTCTCCGGCGACGGCAGCCTCACACCGCAGGCGAACCAGTGAACCCTCGTACCCCCCTCCGTGTGGGCACCCACTGCTGTGTCTTCGCCGGCTCCGGGTCGTTCCCTTCCTAGGCCTCGCCATCGTCCACCGCGTTGGTTCTCTCAGCGCGGCGTGGCCAACTTTGTGAACAAACGACAGCCATCAGAAGAGGCATGTACGTGGAGTGGCTGACAGTAGGGACCCGCATGGCCCATGGCCGCACGCAAGCAAGTCCCTCCTTATAATGCGAAAACAAATGATTTCTCCCCCTGACAGGTTTGAGCCATCAGTTACATCTTCGCACTCAGGGAAGTGTTTCCTTTATTACGCGGAAAAAAGTTACCTATCCCTGATAGCTGGGACCCACCAGCTTTATTATCATCCATTTCATGAAAATATAGATTGTACCAAAGATGCTAAATATTTTTCTTTTTATTCTAACTCGAAAAAGAAGAAATAAAAAAACAGAAAACATCTTCGCACGCAAGGAAGTGCCACCTTATTACGAGCAAAAATATGATCCCCCTGCTAGCTGGGACCCACCAGATTTGGAGGCTGACTTGTGGGCCAACTAAGTTGACACGTACGGGCTTTGTCAACTTATAGTCAAAACGATTCTAGCTGCACTGACCGTTGGATGTTAAATCAACGACCGTGCTGCGTCTTCAACCTCTGGTCTTCTTGCTCCAGCCGCCCAAACCAGGTCCGCCGTACCGCCTGCTCCAGCCTCCCGTGGTCGGCTGTGCTGCCACGCAGGCCTCATGGAATGACCATACTACGACTGGCCAGGCCTTCCCTCTACTCACCCACACCCCCTGTTATTCTCCGGCGACGGCAGCCTTATGCCGCAGCCGAACCAGTGAACCCTCGTACTCCCCTCCACGTGGGCATCCACCCGCCTCGTCTTCTCTGGCTCCTCGTCGTTACCTTCCTAGGCCTCGCCGTCGTCCACCGCCTTGATGCTCTCGGCGCCTCGTGGTCAACGAGGTCAACGAACGACAGCCATCGAAAGTGGACTTTAGGCTGTGAGGCTGACAGCTGGACCCACCGGCTACATCTTTGAACACAAGGAAGTGCCTCCTTATTACTCGCAAAATAAAAATGATTCCTCCCCCTGACAGCCGGGACCCACCAGCTATATCTTCGCACGCAAGGAAGTGCATCCTTATCCTCCCTGACAGCTAGGACCCACCCGGTCGAAGCGTACATAGCGTTGTCGCGAACGTGTACTTAAATACTGGTCGATCGGTCTCTCTGCAACGATGAACCGTGGCCGAGCAAGCAGCGACACGTGTAGTAGTAGAGCCCCCGACGTAGCAGTTCAGGCAGTCCCTTCTAAACCGTGTACACGTACGTACAACCACATGCCAAAAAATACGGCTACGTACGTACGTACGAGTGGGGTCTCGAACGCCTACTCGCGCATACGTACGGCCAGGGCTCGTGTACATGGAGAGGCAACGGACGGCAGCAACGGCGTCCTGTTCATCAGGCAGCCAACCGGCTGGGTCAGAACGAAGAAACAACGTCATGTTCATCGGGAGGCAACAGACTAGGTCGGAATGCGTCCTGTTCAACGGGAGCTAACCGGCTTGGGCGGAACAGCCGAAACGGGGTGTGGCATACAACAGTACGAAGGAAACGGCCTTCAGTTCGACCGGCTATGGTCGAAACGGCATCCTGTTCATCGAGAGGGGTGTGGCGTACCGCAAAACGGAGGAAATGGACTTGTGTTGGAGCGCTACGGTCGAAACGGGGGTCCTGTTCATCGGGAGGGGTGTGGCATACCGCAAAACGGAGGAAACAGACTTGTGTTGGAGTGCTACGGTCGAAACGGGGGTCCTGTTCATCGGAGGGGTGTGTCGTACCGCAAAACGGGACTCCACGGGCTACTGTTCACCCACCGTTGACTTGCTTCAGCCTCCACCTGCACTGTTCATCCACCGCATCTTCCTCCTGCCTCCACCAGCTACTGCTCATCCATGGGCTACTGTTCATCCAGCCCTCCACCGGCTACTGTTCAACCAGCCCTCCAGAGGGTCCTGTTCATCCACCCCCAACAGCTCGACTGTGGCGGCCTCCTCTCGGGGTCCTGTTCATCCAGCGGCAACGGCCTATATACTACCACGGGGTCCTGTTCATCCAACCCCCACCGGGAACTGTTCATCCAACCCCAACCACGTACGTCTCGACTCGTTCAACCGCAACCCCCATGTTCACTGTTCATCAAGAGGCAGCAGGTTCGATCGGCTTCAGTAAGCAGCAGCAGCAGCAGTGATCGATCACTTAGGTTCAGTTAGCAGCAGTAGCGAAGGAATCGCTCAGGTTCAGTTAATAGTCAAGGGATCGATCGCTCGGGTTCAGTAACGTAACTAGTGCAATCGCTCGGGTTCAGTAAGCGAACGCCTCACTCGGGTTCAGTTAGAGCCCAACGCCTCGCACACATGTGCGTACGTATACGAGAGAAACACGCATCGCTCGGCCCCGACCACCCACCGTAACAGGGAACACCCCAAAATTTTCCTCGCCCTCGCTTCTACCACGATTTTTTCCGTCATGAACGGCCCAAAGAATGTCATGCAGGTGCGTCTCCGGCCCGCCCAGGACTAAAAGCCCATTTTCTGTCATGATTTTTTTCATAGAAGTAGGAGCCCACCACATCTATGATGATACCGAGTTTTGTCACAACTAGCACACATGCTCGTGCGTTGCAACGGACTCCACATGTGTTGATGGCAAAGTGCCAGCTGGTCGAGCAAAGCGAGCTTCACCGAACACCTTCAAGCGTTGCCCGCCCATAATTATGCCCAATTTCCATCACAACAATCTACTGCAGCAACCAACAAACAATAATCTTGGACAACAGAACACAACAATTCCACAAAAAATAGCTAGCAATTTCTCTCCATCTGTGTCACTGTATATTCTCTCTAGCAAGACAAACAAAATTGCCCCAATTCTTAATTCCATTCTATGAACTGCCCTTGGACAGAGTTTCCCCAAGAGCCCCAAAGATAGATTTTGCTTCTTGCCTTCTCAGCTTGAACGCGGAAGGCCTTGTACACTTGTAGCAGCTTGTTAGTGAAGCACCTACCTCGGGTGCGGGCGCGGAAGGCCTTGGCGCGACATTTGGGCGTCATGCACAACCTTTCCCGGCGCTCGTCCTCGCCAAAGCCCACCAGCAGCGGGCGTGGGTTCCATGGCGTCTCCTCCTCCAAGTGCCTCAGTTCTGCCAAGCTCCACCAGGAGATCCTCCGCACCGTCAAGCACCCATGACGAGGGCACCTCGGCCCCTCCGGCTTCGCTACTCCCCTCCTAATGCATCTGGAATTTGCATATGGTAGGTAGTATCAACTTACCTCGGATGACACGACCCATAATGAAGTTATTCATCTAGAAAAGAAGCAAGATGAATGACTCTATCTACAGTTATTATTCTCATAACAGAATCAAGTGGTGAGCTACATGAATTGATGCATGTATATAAACAACGACATAATTTTGGCCCAACAATAAATTCCTAACTGTTATAGTGCCCGTAAGTTGTCTCTCAACTTTCTCAATCAGCAACACCTTTTCTTATCTTATCAATGGCGTAATATTACAACCATAAACAACTATCATGGTATGAAACATCAGCATGATAGGGATCAGACAAATAAGCAACAAAACAATGTAGGCTAAGCAAAATAACCTGTCAAGCTATCAATTCCTATAGTGAAAAATCACACCATCCTCACGAGCACGGGCAATCGCCCACATGACAAACCTATCACAACCATGCCAGTGCAAGAGCATCTTTAAGCTAAGCTCATCGAGCTTGAAGTGAGGGGCACCGTCCGTGAGATGCTATCATCACTTGGTCCATACACAATCTCTCATACTCCCATTTTCTTTTGACTTTGTTTCACATAATGAGGGCATGTCTTGCGTGCATCCCCACATGCCTCCTTAGAAGGGTCCAGTCAACGCCTTGGGTGCCGTGGCCGACAGACGCCATCTTGTATTCATTCAGATCATTTATAGGATACTTAGTATAATATAACCCGATTATTTGAACCGCACACATTCATAGATACTCTGCTAAATAAACTTGATAGATAAGCAGCTACATCAAAAAGGAAATTGCAAAATAACGTTGTGGGAATAAACATTCTACATCTCATAGGAGAAATCAAGCTAGTGAGCATAGCTTCTAATGAAGATGTGCCAACTTCAGTTTTAGGTAGATATCAGACTACAACTACAAAAATATTTATTCATTTGAGAATTTCAACTATAATCCATAAATATACAACCAGTATATATTAAAATTTGTATTTAGTGAAAGCTGACTTGGCACTTGACATACCGCTGAGATGCTAGCTCCAGGTAAATATGCATTGAGGTAAATACAGAGGGTGGAAATAGTGGATCTGCATCCAATTCTTGTAGACCCTGCTATATAAATTACCCAAAGAAGACCAGACTTAACTGAGGATGAAATTTTAGAGAACGTTCACATAGACTGTCAAAGGACAATTGTTAATGTCATGGAAATATAGAGTGATTTGGACATATCATGTAGAATAATCACACTGATTGTCTAAGTTATATATATATATATATATATATAATTACAACTGACATTTTTTATGGAATGCTAGTAGAAGAAAAACACCTGGTAGAACAATTATCATTAAAACCAAGAGGTTAACAATTAATTGGTGCAATGCTGTAACTTTGGGCCAAGAATGTTCATATTTCAGTTGATTTATCAAAGGTGTTTTATGGTATCTAGGTCTATGCCATTAATTGACCATTTAGACCCCTGGTACAATTCACAATATTACACAATTCTTAGTAGCAAAAGGGTAAATGACTTTAGGGATCTTTCAAAAATAAATTGCATCAGTAAAACTTACAAAGGCATAATTGCATATCCAAGCCCAAACTTCTTCCCTGTTTCCCGTCACATGTATGCAGCTATATATGCCAAGCAAGGCTGGTTTGAGCATCCGTATGCTTGTCTGGTAATCCATTCATACATGATGTGCCATCGTGCCACAGCTTGGGGTGTCTTTGACTCGCTTGTGAAAAGGAGAGAAAGGGGAAGAGGCAAGGTTGTGCTGCTACACGCCTAGGTTGTGCTGCCACACGCCGAGTACTTGTCTTGAAGGATGAATCGGCCTAAAACCCATGAGCTTGCACATGTTCTGTCCTGAAAAATAGACAATAGTTGATTAGTTGATTTAAAGCTTGATTGGACATGTTGATTTAGTTTGTCTGAAAGTACATGGCCGCGTGCCTACTGCCTAATTCCTTCCCTTCTCATCCGCTGATTGTAACAGTGCTAAACTGGTGCGATGCTGCACAGCACTGCTGCCGGTCCTCTGCTAGGCCGTCGCCCTGCTGCCGCTGGCCGGCCGTATGCTGTTGCACCGCTAGGGTTAGTACTGCTGGTGGATTGAGTTTTCTATGATCAATCTATTTCTGTTTGGGACCAGCTAATTAGAGATAGAATGGCCGTTTTGAAGCTGCTGTCTTGAAGCTCCCACACCACACAACAAATATCAATGCACTTAGAGAGAAAGAGAGAGATTTAGAGAGCAGGAGATGGATGCTCATGCCGATCTGTTGCCGCCACCTTCAAATCCGCTCCCGCTGAGTGCCCTCACTTCGCCGCTGCCGCAGGTCTCAAGAGGAATCTCACACTGCCGGCAGGGGTCATATGGGTCCGCTGAGGAGGGGCACTGCTCTCCTTCGTCGTCATACGTACACTGCAGGAGGCTCCCTCCCATCCTCCATCCTCCTCCACTGCAGGAGGCCCCTGCCCATCCTCCTTGGCCCCCACACCACCCCATCCCCCACCCCGTGCAGGACGAGATCCGCGCCGCCGCTGCTCCTCATGAGTCCGGTTGCCGCCGTCACCTCACTTGCGCCGTCTACCCGCCTGCACGGCTAGACGACCTTCATCTGGCCACCCGCTTCTTCCGCCGTCGTCCTTCGACGCACGAATCTGATCGATCCGGGTCGCGGCGATCTACGAGCGGGGCCAACGAAGGAGCCGAACGTGGCCGTGGGAGCACGGGGCACTTGGGGTAGGGGTAGGTTCCGGCGGCGGGGCAGGTTCCAGCGGCGTGATGGTTGGGCGTTTTCCGGCGGGGAGGCGGGGTCCGGCGGCGCGCAGCAGCGTGGCAAGGGTGGCGGCGCACTGGAGGGGTCGTGCGGGTGGGTGGTTTTTTCTTTCTTTTTCCTCTTAATTAGAAAAGGACCGTGGGTTGAGTACTAAAACGAGCAGGGTTCTTTTTGCAGAAACGAAACATTTTCTCTCATTGCCAATTAAAATAGGACTGCAGGTTGAATACCAAAAAACACAGGGACCTTTTTATAAAAACATCGTGGCGGTGAACCCGACAGACTCAATCCGTGCTTTATTATTAGGTAAAGATTATCGTCATAGAAGTGTCATAAGTATTACAATTTTTTTTTCGTTCGGCTCAAAATGTCACGGATGTGTCTTTTTTTGTAGTGTATTGAGATGGCAAGGACGATGCTTGATGAATACAAGACGCCAAGACACTTTTGGACGGAAGCGGTTGAGACAGCTTGTCATGCTACAAATCGATTATATCTTTACAAGCTTCTCGGCAAGACGGCATACGAGCTTCTCACCGGTAACAAACCCTAAGTTGGATACTTTTGAGTATTTGGCTCAAAGTGTTACATTCTTGATAAGCATCCTCGCTCGAAATTTGCTCCTAAATCTCGTGAAGGTTTCCTACTTGGTTATGGCTCAAACTCTCACACTTACCGTGTCTACAATAATTTCACCCGAAAGGTTGAAGAGACGGTAGATGTGAAGTTTGATGAATCTAACAGCTCGCAAGTAGAGCAATTGCCAATTGATGTAGGAGACAAAGATCATTCGGAAGCAATCCAAGATTTGTCCATTGGCAAGATTTGCCTAATGGAGGTGAAGGAGAGTACTTCGTCCGTTCAAGTGGAAGCCTCAACTTCACATCTAGGTGAACCACAAGTTGACTTAGAGGCATCCACAAGTGGAACACGTCAAGACGGAGGAGATGAGGAAGTACAGCAAGATGAACCACCTCAACCTCCCTCTCCACCTCCACAAGAGAACGACAACGCCAACAACAATGAAGAAGGAGAAGAAGAAGAAGAAGACAATGAAGAGGATGTTCCACCCCAACCCAAACAAAAGCTCTCATGAGTTAGAGCAAGAGTCACAAGAGACCATCCCGTCGAACAAATCTTCGATGATATTCAAATCGGGAGAATTACTCGCTCTAAAACTCATTTGGCTAACTTTTGTGAACACTACTCATTCATTTCTAGTGTTGAACCTATGAAGGTAGAAGAAGCTCTTGAGGATCCGGATTGGGTGAATGCTATGCACGAAGAGCTACACAACTTCGAGAGGAATCAAGTGTGGACATTGGTTGAAAAGCCCGACGACAATCACAATGTCATTGGAACCAAATGGGTATTTCGGAATAAACAAGATGAAGATGGACAAGTTGTACGCAACAAGGCCCGTCTTGTCGCTCAAGGTTACACTCAAGTAGAAGGTATGGACTATGGTGAGACATACGCCCTCGTTGCTAGATTTGAGTCCACACGCATCTTACTTGCTTATGCCAATCACCATGATATCACATTGTACCAAATGGACATTAAAAGTGCTTTTCTAAATGGAGAAATTGAGGAGGAAGTTTATGTTAAACAACCCTCCCGGCTTTGTCAATCCCAAGAAACCTAATCATGTCTACAAACTTCATAAAGCTCTTTATGGTCTTAAACAAGCTCCTAGAGCATGGTATAAATGCTTGACCAAGTTTCTTATTGGAAAAGGCTTTGAAATTGGGAAGATTGATTCCACACTTTTTACTAAAAGGGTTAATGGTGAATTATTTGTGTGCCAAATTTATGTGGATCATATCATATTTGGTTCTACTAACCCCCATTTTAGTGAAAAGTTTGGAAGGCTAATGTCTGAGAAGTTTGAGATGTCTATGATGAGTGAACTCAATTTTTTCCTTGGTTTGCAAATCAAGCAAACTAAGGAAGATATCTTTGTCTCTCAAACAAAGTATACCAAGGATCTTTTCAAGAAGTTCAACATGCAAGAGAGCAAAGGTATGAAAACACGCATGCCTACAAGTGGACATCTTGACTTGACAAAGGATGGCAAACCGGTTGACCAAAAAGTTTACCGCTCTATGATTGGTTCATTGTTATATCTATGTGCCTCTCGTCCCGATATTATGCTAAGTGTGTGCATGTGTGCACGATATCAAGTGGCCCCTAAAGAGTGTCATCTTAAGGCCGTGAAAAGGATAGTGAGATACCTAATTCATACACCAAACTTTGGCATTTGGTATCCCAAGAGGTCATCTTTTGATCTTGTTGGCTACTCCAATTCAGACTATGCCGGTGACAAGGTTGATAGAAAGTCCACTTCGGGTACTTGTCAATTTCTTGGTAGATCCCTTGTGTCTTGGTCCTCCAAGAAACAAAACTCGGTATCCTTATCTACTGCCGAAGCGGAATACATTGCCGCTGGATCATGTTGTGCTCAATTACTTTGGATGACCCAAACCCTTAAGGATTATGGGATACATATGAAACATGTTCCATTGCTTTGTGATAATGAAAGTGCTATTAAGATTGCTCACAATCCTGTGCAACATTCTCGAACTAAGCACATTGAAGTTCGTCATCATTTCATTCGGGACCATATTGCTAAAGGGGACATCAATCTTAAGCATGTTCGAACCGATAAGCAATTGGCGGATATATTCACCAAACCGCTTGATGAGAAAGTATTTTTCCATTTGAGAGGTGAATTGAATATCATTGATGCCTCAAACTTGGAGTAGAAACTCCATTTGGATACATGCAAGGCATGAGCCTTTTATGACTAATCCTTGATATTTCTCTTATGATGATGATCATATGTCTTGGATCTATACTTGTACCCTTGCATGTTATCTAACCCCTATAGGTACTTGGATAAACCCAAATCTATGAGATTGCAAGTCACTCACATTTTCAGCAATCTCTACATCACTAAGTTCCTATGATATGATTGTTGAATACAAGGAAGCATGAACTCACTCAACATATCCTTTGACTATCTTTATATGAAAATTTTCATGATTGTCAGTTTGGATACACAAGTGCTCTTCCTTGCAAGACTAACCCATGTAGGAAGATAAACTCAAACTACTAGTGGTGCTCCCAACTCTTGATGGACTACATCAACCTTGAGCATCCAACACAAGTTTGACTACATGCTCAAGATCAACACCACAACCCAAGGTATGTCATTTCACTGTAGAGAAGCTTTGCTCCAAGTCATGAGTTAAAGCAACTCAACAAGGTGTGAATACATCAAAATGCTTAAACGAAAAATGGTAACCCCATTTTGAGCTTAAACGATGAGTATGACCTACGATCAAGTGCTATCACTTCACTCCTCAGTCAATATACTCTAACATAGGTGACTTTGCTGCCGACCCTTTCTAGATGAAGTTCTCTAATGTTCTTTTGCTCAGTTTTTTTTCATTTGCATATTTTTCTTGCTATTTTGTCTCTCTCTAAAAAAACTTCATCTAAATCTCTTTTATCTTTTCTGTTTTAATTTGTGATACTATTGTACATTCATTGCAAATCTTTCTGTTAATTCCTTGCAAATCCTTGTGAGATTTCTTTTGCCAAGTGAGCTGAGTTGACAAAATCTTTTCTCTACATTGAACTCGGCCCCTCCGATCCAAACCTTTCAGCTCAACCGAAATACAAGGTCTCCTTGTATATAGTTCATCGGTACAACTGATACGGACTAGCTCTATCTGACTGATAAGCACCATCAGTGATTCTGCCATCCTGGAGTCATTGATGCAACCATATTGGCGTCACCGATTTCAACCTAGAGTAAACCTTTTTGCCATTTCTTCCTGCCTATTCTCTTCAGCTCCACTCAATGATTCTTTCCTCCATCAGCATCACAAGCTACTCACTGCCTTGTAGTGACTCTCAAGGACCACACCTACTTGACTCATGCTCTAGAAGTGCCCTTCTTGGAAATTGATGTCAAAGGGGGAGAGAGAGCACATCAAAGCATATCAAATGAGCACATCTACACTCTTCTATAGATGCTTATTAACAAAGAGGAGAGAAGTCACATGTCTTTAAGAGGGGAAAGACATGTCAATATGTTTGATCTTATCTATTGCTAAAAGTCTTGTTGCTCTGATTTTAGTTGCTATTACCCTGTTGCAATTATTTCGGTCTCATCGAAATAGCGATCGGTCTCATCGAGTTGGCTTGACCAAGTCTCTGTTGCCCTATTGCTTCACTTTGGTCTCACCGAGTTGATGCAATCGGCGCCACTGAGATGAGGTTTGCCCTAAGCCCTAGCACATCGGTCCCACCGAGTTGTTCCAATCGGTCCCATCGAGATTCCTAACGTTCACATTTTGAACTAAATCGGTCTCACCGAGTTCATCTATTCGGTCTGACCAAGTTGGGTCAAATGTGTGTAACGGTTGGATTTTGTGTGGAGGCTATATATACCCCTCCTCCCCCTTCTCCATGTGTGAGAGAGCCATCAGAACGTGCCTACACTTCCAGCATACATTTTCTGAGAGAGAACCACCTACTCATGTGTTGAGATCAAGATATACCAATCCTACCACAAGAATCTTGATTTCTAGCCTTCCCCAAGTTGCTTTCCACTCAAATCATCTTTCCACCATATCCAAATCTGTGAGAGAGAGTTGAGTGTTGGGGAGACTATCATTTGAAGCACAAAAGCAAGGAGTTCATCATCAACACAACATCTATTACCTTTTGGAGAGTGGGGTCTCCTAGATTGGTTAGGTGTTGCTTGGGAGCCTCCGTCGAGTTGAACCAAAAAGTTTGTAAGGGCAAGGAGATCGCCTACTTCATGAAGATCTATCCGAGTGAGGCAAGTCCTTCATGGGCGATGGCCATGGTGGGATAGACAAGGTTGCTTCTTCGTGGACCCTTCGTGGGTGGAGCCCTCTGTGGACTCGCGCAACCGTTACCCTTCGTGGGTTGAAGTCTCCATCAATGCATAGTTTTCTTGTTTTAATGTTTCCATAGCTTATATTAAGTGATATATGTTGTGGAAATAATAAGGTACAGTAGGCATTGTGTGAGAAAAATTATGAATCTTGTCTTTGACAGTACCCAAGTGAATGATCTGTTTTATCATACAAACCTATCTCATGAAGTTCCGTTAAGTTTTGTGTGATTGAAGTTTTTCAAGTTTTGGGTGAGATATCGACATGAGGAGAATAAGGAGTGGAAAGAGCCTAAATTTGGGGATGCCCAATGCACCCCGAGGTAATATTCAAGGAATACCCAAGCAACTAAGCTTGGGGATGCCCCAAAAGGCATCCCCTCTTTCGTCTCCAACATTATTGGTAACCTTACTTGGAGCTATATTTTTATACATCACATGATATGTGTTTTGCTTGGAGCATCATTTTCTTTTGTTAGGATTTGCTTGCTGCTATTTAGAATAAGGTTTTGTATCTTTTCTTTCAATACAAATGTCAAGGATAGCCTTCACCATGTTTAGTTTGCAAGTATATGTGTTGCTGTTTCAAAATAGAAAGTTGCACGCTATTGCATAAATTCTCCAGAAAAGTCAGAATGTGATAAAATGTGTGGTAAATTTTTAGAATTGTTTGAGTTAAGTAAGTATGGATCTTCCTTAATCCTTTACAGACTATTCTGTTTAGACAGATTGCTGTTATGATTGCATTGTTTGGATATGTTTGCTTGTTTAATGATTCTATTTGAGGATAGGAGTATTAAATATGCAGAGGCATTTAGTATTCAATGTCAAATTATAGTTTTAGTGATTTTCTATAGTAGATAATGATAAGGTTTTGCATTGATTTATACTAACTTATCTCACGAGTTTTGTTGAGTTTTGTGTGGATGAAGTTTTTAAGAATAAGGGAAACCGTGATATGAGAGGAATTAAGGAGACACAAGAGCTCAAGCTTGGGGATGCCCAAGGAATCCCTAGTTAATATTTAAATAAGTCTCAAGCATCTAACCTTGGGGATGCCCAAGGCATCCCTAGTTAATCTTTAAAGAAGTCTCAAGCATCTAAGCTTGGGGATGCCCCGGTTGGCATCCCACCTTTCTTCTTCAATAATGATTGGTCAGTTTTGGTTGAGCCTAAGTTTTTGCTTCTTCACATGATATGTGCTATCCTTGGAATGTCATTTTATTTTATTTTGCTTGCCGTTTGAATAAAACACTTAATATCTAAATTTTTTATGAGAGAGAGTCTTCACATAGCTACTTAATTATTTGACTACTCATTGATCTCACTTATATCTTTTTGGAGTAGTTTGTCTTTTACTCTCGTGCTTCACTTATATCCTATGAGTAAATTGTTGAATGAACTGAATATCATAAATCTGAAATTACATATGTTTCATATGCTTATCCCATGGGGAGTAATGATTTCACATATAAGAAGTATAGGTGGTAAAATTTATTGAAAGTTAGCAAACACAACATTGGTCACTTGAACAATTCATGAAAGAATATTGAAGGAAGAGAGATTTCACATATAAATATACTATCTTGGACATATTCTATGATTGTGAGCCCCATTAATTATTTTCAAACTTGAGCAAATTAGTTGAAGTTGGACAAGGAAGACAACGTAATGAGTTATGTTTGGGTATAGTTGTATATAAATTATATTGTTATGGATCCTCCAACATGTGGTGCTTGCTTAGGATCTTTTGCTAGCCAAAAATTCGTACTAAGTAGAGATACTACTTGTGCATCCAAAAACCCTTAAACCCAGTTTCTTGCCATAAGTGTCCATCATATCTACCTATGGATTGAATAAGATCCTTCAAGTAAGTTATCATCGGTGCAAAAAGCAATAAAAATTGCTCCTAAATATGTATGATCTTTTATTGTAAGGGAAAATAAGCATTGTACGAACTTGTGATGGTAAAGAAATAAAAGCGACGGACTCCATAATAAAGGTTGCTATCACAAAGGGCAATATAACGTGACATTCCTTTGCATTAAGGGTTTGCACATCCAAACATAAAAAGCGCATGACAACCTCTGCTTCCCTCTGTGAAGGGTCTATCTTTTACTTTTATGTATTTACTTTTATGCAAGTGTCAATAGTATTCCTTCTCATTTCAACCTCAATTATTCTCTAGTTGGCAAATATCATGTGGTGGGGAAAGATCCAAGCATATATGGCCATTCAAATATATTTGATCATGAATTATTATTGTTGACAATTATCTGTATGGTAAATAAGTTGTGAGGCGAAACATGAAGCCCCTATCTTTCTCTGTGTTCAATGGATGCTATTTGTTCTAAAAATATGCTTTGAGTGTTAGCAATCATGGAAGACTATATGATAGTTGAGTATGTGGAATTTGCTAAATCCAAGCTCTTACATAGACCCTTCGTGAAAATAAGATGAATTGCAATTGTTTGATGACTGAGAACATAGTTTGTTAGTTTTCAAGAAAGTTTATGGTCTATAGTTTAACATGTGAATAGCTTGTTACTTGATCATGAGAAGTTTTATGAGATGAGCTACTGTTTATGATATATAATGATGCTAGAAAAAGTGTTTGGAACTATCATTGATCAAATTTATGCACTATGCTAGCATTCACACTTCATAAATTATTTCTTTTATCATTTACCTACTCGAGGATGAGCATGAATTAAGCTTGGGGATGCTGATACGTATCCAACTTATCTATAATTTATGAAGTATTCATGCCATGTTTACAACAATTTTATATGGTTTTGGTATGATTTGATTAGAACTAACCCGGACTGACGTTGTTTTCAGCAGAACTACCGTGGTGTCATTTTTTGTGCAGAAATAAAGGTTCTCGGAATGGGCTGAAAATTTACGGTGATTTTTTATGGACCAAAAGAGACCCCCCAAGCACCAGAGCTGGGCCAAGAAGTGTCCGAGGGAGCCACAAGCCTGGGGGCGCACCCCCTGAGCTTGTGGGCCTCTCGGGCACCCCCTGGCGTGAGACCGATGCCAAAAATTCCTATAAATACCCCAAACATCAAAAAGAACCCTAGATGAGAAGTTCCGCTGCTGCAAGCCTCTGTATCCACGAAAACTCAATCGGGACCCCGTTTCGGCACCCTGTCGGAGGGTGAAATCATCACCAGAGGCCATCTTGATCATCCCGGCGGCCACCATCATGAGGAGGGAGTAGTTCATCCTCGGGGCTGAGGGTATGTACCAATAGCTATGTGTTTGATCTCTCTCTCTCTCTCTCTCGTGTTCTTGATTTGGCACGATCTTGATGTACCGCGAGCTTTATTAATATATTTGGATCTTATGGTGTTCTTCCCTCTCTACCTTCTTGTGATGAATTGAATCTTTTCCATTTGAGGTTTTGTTATGTCAGATTGAATCTTTTGGATGTGAGTGCACTTGATGTATGTCTTGCGATGGGATATTCGTGGTGACAATGGGATGTTCTATTGATTCACTTGATGTATGTTTCAGTTATCAACTTGCGGATTCCCGTGGTGACATTGGGG
Source organism: Thinopyrum elongatum (assembly GCA_011799875.1). Lineage (NCBI taxonomy): Eukaryota > Viridiplantae > Streptophyta > Magnoliopsida > Poales > Poaceae > Thinopyrum > Thinopyrum elongatum. Next base: position 155,344,216 of record CM022302.1, on the reverse strand, counting down.
TAATCAATGCATAGGGGTTGATATGCGTTTTCATATTCCTTTCTCCGATAGAAATCTTGGGGTACTCTTTAAATTCTTTCTGTTGGATTGAATATTATGAATATGAAGTTGTTTGATGCATATCATATAATCAATTCACGGATACTTGTGGTGACATTGGAGTATCTAGGTGACATTAGAGTTGGTTGATGTGTATCATATGGTGTTATTTTAGTCTGAACTCTAGGGCTGTTTGTGACACTTACAGGAATAGCTCAATGGATTGATTGGAAAGAATAACTTTGAGGTGGTTTCGTACCCTACAAACAATTTCATCTTATGTTCTCCGCGATAGGAACTTTGGAGTGATTCTTTGTTGCACATTGAGGGATTGTTATATGATCCTATTATGTTATCATTGTTGAGAGATCTTGCACTAATGAAAGTATGAACCCTAGGCCTTGTTTTCAAGCATTGCAATATCGTTTTTGCTCACTTTTTTACTAGTTACCTTGCTGTTTTTATATCTCCAGATTACAAAAACCTATATCTACTATCCATATTACACTTGTATCACCATCTCTCCGCCGAACTAGTGCACCTATACAATTTACCATTGTATTGGGTGTGTTGGGGACACAAGAGACTCTTTGTTATTTGGTTGCAGGGTTGTTTGAGAGAGACCATCTTCATCCTATGCCTCCCACGAATTGATAAACCTTAGGTCATCCACTTGAGGGAAAATTGCTACTGTCCTACAAAACTCTGCGCTTGGAGGCCCAACACAAGTCTACAAGAATAAGTTGTGTAGTAGACATCAGTCGCACTTACACAGATATTTCTCATGTGAGAAGAAATTTTTATCTAGAATGAAGTCGCATGACGGTCACGTGATGCTTACACAGATAGTTCCGGTTGCAATTGCGGGGATAATGGAACCACGTGTAAGGAAGACACTCCAAGACCTGTGCAACATTTTTGATGTCATATCTGATAAATCAACCCCTCTGGAGCATTGCAACCAACTGCATGAAGAGATCATTGTCATACTATGTGACCTTGAGGTGTACTTCCTGCCCTCATTCTTTGACATCATGGTACATCTGCATGTCCATGTTGTGGGGGAAAGGAGCAAAGAAGCCCAACCCCACGTAAGAAAGCCTTTGTATGGTGAAGCGAATATCTCCCTAAATGGGCCTCCATCCCCTCCTAGCCCAACTAGGAGCACATGGGCCAAAGGATGAAAAGTTACCTAGTTGTAGTTCTACCCTCCCACCTCGTTACTCCAAGGAAGTCTTGGTCATTTGTTAAGGACCCCTAGGCTATATAAGGACCCCATGGGCATGTCAGATCACTCAATCCCACATGAATAAATTCAAGTGGAGGGTCACTCTCTTCGTCCGAGCTCCTTCATGTGAGCAAAGAAGGCGGAGACTCAGAGTGGGAGGAATCTTAAAGGCTCAGACTAGCCATGAGTCGTGAGAGTTTGGAAGTGGTGACACTCTTAAGCATTCCGTTTCCCAGACACCACTCTCGACGACCCTTCCATATATAGGACATAGGTCGTACTCCCACAAGATGACTGAACCTATTTAAAAAACATCGTTGTGTCACTTTGTCGAGTGTACGACAACCTTCGCTATAAGGTCACCGTACGCACCCCTGCCTACTTATCACTAGCCATGTTTCTATGGATACCCCCTGTTGTAAGTTGATTCTTGAACGTCCACAGACTAGATTAGGTGCTGATTACTTGTCTCTTGCTAGATTCTCGACTGCAAATAATAAACACATAGTCTTAATTTTGCTTGTTCTTGTGCCCTTTTATGCGTCTGGAAAACTAGGAATTCACACATTTTTAATAATGTGTTATGATCTGGTACCAAACATGTTTGGTGGCTGATCATGAAAAACCTGGAAGAAGTGGTAGATTTTACAAAAGGAGGAGACCCTAGGGGAAAGGGATGCCCTCTCTTAGATCATCTCTACGTTCATCAATTAGCCACACCAATTGTTGGTGGGGTGACTGATTTGGGTGTTGGCATTGAGGTGCTTTAATCAACCTTAAGTTGTTCACTTGTATTTCTATTCCTGATAGCATGCACATGTACTCGAGTTTCCAAGGTCGAGGAGATCTTTCTCCTCCCAGGCACATGGAGACCAGAAGAAAAGGCTCTTCGCTCGGCCCCAATACACCCTTGATCCCAGAGATTCCAAACTCCCCTTCTCAATCTCCTCCGAAGAAAACCAAGATGATTTTTTCGACGGAGGTGCTGATCAGCCATCAAAAGGGCAGCGTTGAGCACACCTTGACTTCCCACTAGGTGTTTACCACGTGTTCTCTGGTTCCTGTTGGTTGCTAGTTTGTCCAACCTATCTTTTGCTTTTGTTTGGGACCATACTTTATGTTCTTTTTGGTTTGTAATTTTTGTTTTTTAAAAGGGGATACACCAGCCTCTGCATCACATGATGCACACAACCATCACCATTTTATTAAACATAGATAAAGTTCAACTCACCGAGTACTAGACAGTAGTACAATTATAAAAAAACACGACCACAACTGGTCGGACCCGAGATTACATAACTCATCCACATAATCTACGAGTATCACGTGAGCCAAATTGACTGGATAAACCCCGCGCAACCGTTTCCAGCTGGCTGCACCTAGAGACCATAAGTGCATGCACGTCCACATGTTACAGTGATGAGCACATACATATTGAAGCTGTAGCACTGTAGATAACCTGCAAGAAATTAGGTTAGATGATCTGTTAAAAATGCAGCCATTCCGGTAATTTCATATTATCGAGGGAATGGCACAAACTCCAACACGGATTTGTCCCTTCAACTTATGATGAATACCTCCCAACTAGTTTCCAAACAAATTTGGAATACTCGTTGGTGTCATGGGAGATCACGATCACCTATGGGGCCATGAGCCCCTTGTGGTTTGGCAAGGGGGATCACGTTGCACAAAGAGCAGAAGCCATGGAAAACAACTCGACGATGGTGACGCTGGTGGTTTTTACCCAGGTTCGGGCCGCTATATAGCGTAAAACCCTACTCCTGCTTTGGTGGATTGAGTGGAAGAACACAACGAGCACGCAACGCCCAAGCCCGGCAAGGTTGCCTCGGGGAGAGCAGCTACATGCGTACAAGTGTGTGAGGGTCCGAACCTTTGCTAGGTCGCCTTGGACCTCCTTTTATAGCTTAAGGGGTAACCACAATGGCAAAATAGTCTTTATCTACTGATTAGATAGCTAACAGTGCTATCATACCTAACTCTGGCAGTTAGGACAAAGTGCATTAAATGCACTGCTAGGTGTCATGCTGAGGGCGAAACCCGACAGGCCTGCCGAGCCGCTTAATCATCTCTTGCTTATCATCTTGACACGCCTCTGGACGGGTGTCACTTGGATAAATCTTGTCTTCCAACGGACCACCATGTGCTTACCAGAGGCCACTTAATCACTTGGGGTCTCGACACCGCACTGATAAATGACTTGCGTCGCTGTGCGGTGGAGCGGTGGTGTCTTGGCGGGGATCCCTGCCCCTGGCGGACCCGGCAAGCTTGCCAGGGAAATCTTGGACTTGCCCCTGGGGCGGCCTCGACCCGGCCAGGCTTTCCTGCCCAGCAAGGGAGGCCTTCCCAAGGTGATATTCTTCTATCTTGCGTATTCTTGGTCTTCTTGATCCGCTCTTTGATCTCACTAAGGGCTGCTTCTCTGGCTTGGCCTTGGGTTGTAGTGTTGATGTTGAACAGACGACGCTAGTGCATCTGTGTGTAAGTCTGGGCAATGAACGCGAATGTTTGTTGCACCGACAGGAGCCCCCGGGCCTGGCCCACACGTGCTGATGAGCATCATTGGGGTAGGCCCCAACAATCACACAAGCGAGCACTTGAGCCATGCTTCTATGGGTTTAAAGTCTCTCTTGACATTCTCCTTGCTTCTTCATTAACCTGTGATTGAGTCAGTTCCCGGTTTTTCTGTGAGTCGTGCGGAACGGCGTGGGTAATTCACGTCGTGGCCCGTGGGTTGCCCATGTTCACGGGGAGGTAACTGCCATTTTACTCGTCCCACCACCCCTGTCGTTTCCGCCACGTACGCTGCATGCATTGCGCAGGGTTGGTGGCGGATGCGTAGGCCGCGGGAATGAGTGCCATGGTAGAAAGCTGGGCGTCGTGGATAGGCGCAGGAGGACGGTCTTGATTATGTACGTCGTCAGCGACGCAGAGGAGCTGGAGTGGTGGAGTGGGGCGGTTGCCCTCTGGGTGGTGGGGAGCCAGCCCCCGGCCATGCCTCCCTATAAAAGGGGGCATGGATGGAGGGCTCACCCACACACATCTCCTCCTTCTTCTTCTTGCATCCCTCTCCCACTATGGTGAGGGGAAGAGGTCGTGGTCGAACTCCAGTGGTGGCGACGAGAGCTTCTTCTCGGCAGCACCTCCCTCCCCTCGCAAATGATGCAGGGGCGGAGTCCAGCGCACAAGGTGGCGCCAGAGGACGTGGGCACGGTCGTTGTGGTGCCAGGGGCCGAGGAGGACGTGGAGGTGTCCTGATCGCTCCTCCCCCGGTCGCCGCAGCCCCAATGGAAGGTCACACCGGGGACCAGCCTTTGGAGTTCATTGTCAAGCTGCGCAGGCCACCGCGCAGCCGTCTTTGGCTTCCCACCCCATTTGCAAGGGTGATGGAGGAAGAATAGCCACCCGGATTGAGTCTGCACATCAGGGGCTGTTGTAACGGCAGCATGCGGGCGAATGTAGAGTTCCCTGCACCTCATGTCATGCTTCTCCGGCATGGCTGGAAAACCTTCGCTCGTGCCCAGAGCTTGGCGGCGGGGCACGTTCTCCATTTCAAGCTAATGGATGCCACCCTGCTCTCCGTCAAGGTCTTCGGGCGTTCTGGTACTCGCTTAGGGTGCTGCGCAGAAAGCTCGACCGACGACAAAAGCTCCTCCTCGAGTGACAGTGACGAGGAGGACAGTGTCGGTGAAGATGACGACGCCGAGCGGGAGGATTATGGTTTGAGCTCCAGCTGAGCGCAGGCCGCACCATCATCGTCAGGAGGGCGGTGGCGGCACCATGATCTGCACCTGGGTCTTCTCCCCCGGCAGAGCGATTTGCCGGGGTGTTGGGTGTGGATGCCTCCGCCTCCTCCAGTAGTCTTCCAGCTGGGCCCGGGCAGGCCTCCTCATGGGTTCCGGCTTCGTCCGCCCTGCCGATGTTCCTCCTGCCGTGTCCTGCTGGTCCTGGCGGTGGTGACCAGGGCATCGCCTAGCCGCTCTCTCCGTCCGTCGTCTTTGTCCCCGCCCCTCTCGATCTTGTCAGACTGCGTCCCGCGGGCCCTGACGGGGTCAGGCTGGGCTTCTTCCCAGTCACTCTTTTTGCCCTCTTCACCTCCTGCTGTAGCCCCTAGGAGGAGAGGGACAAGAAAGGCATTACGGGGCACTTATCCTTTTTCAATCTAAAATATGTAGGCATTTGCCAATCTTTAATCTAAAATATGTAGTCCTCTACCCATGCTTGTACTCTGTATGATCTGTACTCGTTTATCAGTGTATTAATGAAAAAGAGAGCTTGCCGGGTACTTTTGTGCATGTGTAGTGCTCATGCTGAGGAATGAATTCTCAATACTTTTAAGTAAACATCGTTCCCCGGCAGCACATCTTGCCAGTTCCTTCCCCTGCTACTACTACGCCCTTACGCTAGGGTAGGAGCAAGGATAGGAGCAGGCCCCTTGTCGGCTCTTCTCAACTGTTACTACAACCAGCCTTTGATCGAAGGAACTTCGGACCAAGAAAGATGGGAGCACAGATGATAGGAGCGACTAGGTTTTCCCATGCTCAAGTTTTTCATACAGAGGTACATGATGGATAGTGAGTGAACTTAGCTGTGTCCGCCATTCTTCTTATTATCCCCGGTAGCAATAGGCCGTCGGGGGTCAACGCGCCGGCCTCCCCTTTACTTTTCCTTTTGGGAAGCTCACCCGTGGCGGAAGCTGTGAACCAAAGAAGCACAAGGGAGAAACCAGCTGTATACAATTCCTTTGTAAAGGATTTAATCAGTTTATGCTAAGCATTGTTATAATCTTAACAAAGATATATGCTCAAATTAAACATGCATGCAAGTTCTTAGGGCGCCAGCGCTTCATTTTATTATCTTTGCACAGGGTCTGCGTCTGGCTTTGTACAAAGGGTTACATGCACATCAGCAAGGCTTGTACAAAAGGTGGCTGCCGGGGCTGAGCCCGGCAGCCGCGCCTTACGGGTATAACTTGCGAAGATGCTCAATATTCCATGAGTTTTGCACTTTAATGCCATCTTCGGTCTCTAGATGGACTGCGCCAGGTCTGGTGACTCGTACTACCCGGTAAGGGCCTTCCCACTTTGGCGTCAACTTGTTGGAACCCTTGGCGGACTAGACACGCCTAAGGACAAGGTCGCCTTCCTCAAGGCTCCAGGCATGAATCCTGCAGCTATGATAGTGGCGCAAGGCTTGCTAGTAGTGTGCAGCACACACAGCGGCCCGGAGAAGATCCTCCTCGAGGAGCACGGCATCGTCATGCCGGTGCTGCTCCTGCTCTACTTCATCGTAGGCAAGTACTCGAGGTGACCCGTATATGAGTTTTGTGGGGAGCACTGCTTCTGCCCCCATAAACTAGGAAGAAGGGAGTCTGTCCGGTGGCTCGATTTGGTGTCGTACGGAGGGGCCAGAGAACCACCGGCAGCTCGTCGATCCAGCGTCTGCCGCATTTCTTCAACTTATCAAAAGTTCTTGTCTTGAGCCCATGCAACACTTCAGCATTCATCCTTTCGGCTTGACCGTTGCTCCGAGGATGAGCAACAGAAGCAAAAGACACCTTGATCCCAAGTTTTTGGACGTGTTGCATGAAGGCGCGGCTTGTGAATTGGGTGCCGTTGTCAGTGATTACCCTGGCGGGTACTCCAAAATGGCACACCAATCCTTTCAAGAATTTGATAGCTGATTGCGTGGTCACCTTCCTCACTGGCTCCACTTTCGGACACTTTGTAAACTTGCCGATTGCAACGTACAAGGATTCAAAGCCCCCGGTAGCATAGGGGAAGGGGCCCAAGATGTCGAGCCCCCAGACGGAAAATGGCCAGGACAAAGGGATCGTTTGGAGCGCTTGAGCTGGTTAATGGATGTTCTTGGAGTGGAACTGGCAGGCTTCACATCTGGTGACTAGCTCAACCGCATCTTGGAGGGCCGTGGGCCAGTAGAAACCATGCCGGAAAGCTTTCCCAACCAAGGCTCTTGATCCAATATGGGAGCCACACACGACCTTGTGTATCTCTACTAACAGTTCCAGCCCCTCTTCCTGGCAAATGCATTTCAATTTCACACTCTTTGGCCTTCTTCTGTACAGAGTGTCATCGACAAACTGGTACATACTAGACTGTCGGGCTACTCTTTCAGCTTCTTCTTGCTCTTCGGGAAGTTCTCCTGTTTGGAGGAAGTGGACTATGTGTCGTGCCCAAGTTGGAGCCTGAGGCTCGACAACAAGAACCAACGGCACCTCCTCATTCATGGGAGCGCTTACCTCGACCGCAAGGATTTGTGATTCCGCGGAAGAGTGCGGCTCACCAAGCGAAGTGGAGTCGTTCCCGGTGGCCTCTCTACCAGCAGCCTCGGGAAGCCCTGCTGGGAGAGACTTGCCGGAGTCCAACTTCCTCCTTTTCCTGGCCATCATCGAAGGGGATACTGAAGGTTGAGTCAGGTGAAGGACATAGGTCCCTGGTTCCACAGGGAGCTTTTGCGCTGCACACTTTGACAAATGATCAGCAATGATGTTCTCCGCACGTGGCACGTGCTCTGTTTGCAATCCATCAAAGTGTTCCTCCAACTTTCTCACTTCCTAAACATATGCCTCCATAAATGGACTCTGGTAATCCTTGTTGACCTGTCTCACCACAAGCTGCGAGTCTCCACGAATGGTCAACTTCTTGATTCCCAATTCTACTACAATTCCGAGCCCGGCAAGGAGCCCTTCATACTCAGCAGTGTTGTTGGTGGCCTTCTCCTGGGGAAAGTGCATTTGGACCACATATTTGAGGTGTTCTCCAGTGGGCGCAACAAGGAGCGCGCCGGATCCAGTGCCCTATAACGAGAAAGCACCGTCAAAATACATCATCCACTCCTGAGGCGCCTCTTTGCCGGGGATAACTGTCTCTGGTATCTCTTCATCTGGAGTGGGCATCCATTCTGCAATGAATCTACCAGCGCTCTGCTCTGAATGGTTGAGGTACATTCATACTTTAGGCCAAAGCTTGACAGCTCTAGTGCCCACTCAACTATCCTGCCGGTAGCCTCAGGGTTCCTTAGTATGCGCTGGAGTGGGAAACGAGTGACAACTATGATCTCGTGGGCTTGGAAGTAGTGACGCAGCTTCCTCGAGGCCATGATAAGGCCGAAGATTAGCTTTTGCACTCCAGAGTACCTTGACCTAGCCCCCTATAACAGGGAGCTGACGAAGTACACTGGCCACTGCACCACTTTTTTCTTTGCCGCGGCTTCAGAACTGACCTTGCTAGATTGTTCTTCTCCTCCTTGATTTGTGCCCAATCTTTCCGTGATCGGTTCAGTTTCATCTCCGAAGAGGACAGTAGCTGCAGCTGCTTCTTCGTCTACTTCCCGTTGCACCACCAGCGCTGCACTAACCACTTGATTAGTTGCCGCTAAGTATAGCAGCAACGGCTCTTGTGGTTTAGGAGTGACCAGGGTGGGAGCAGAGGAAAGATAGGTTTTCAGGTCTCGCAACACTGCTTCTGCCTCCGGGGTCTACTTCATTGGTCCTGCCTTCTTCAAAATTTTGAAAAACGGCAAGGCACGCTTGGCAGACTTGGAAATGAACCTACTCAGCGCGGCAACACATCCAGTTAAACGTCTCACATCCTTGCCGTCTTGGGTGCTTGTATCTGCTCGATTTCTCTGATCTTGTCGGGATTGGCCTCTATCCCTCAGTGAGACACAAAGAAGCCAAGTAGCTTGCTGGAGGGAACACCAAACACGCATTTCTCGGGGTTAAATTCAGGTTGATCTTGCGCAGGTTTGCAAAGGTTTCTTCCAAATCTTGAATGAGCGTTGATCTGTCCTTGGTCTTGACCACTATATCATCCATGTAAGCTTCTACATTCCTGTGTAGCTGAGGCTCAAACCCAATTTGAACTGCCCTTGCAAAGGTGGATCCAGTGCTCTTTAACCCGAAAGGCATACGTACGAAGCAGTACGTGCCACATGGAGTTATGAACGCGGTCTTCTCTTCGTCTTCCTTGGACATGAATATTTGATGGCATCCAGAGTATGCATCCAAAAAGGAGAGTAGGTCACACCTGGAAGTGGAATCCACAATTTGATCAATGCGCGGCAGGGGAAAAGGGTCCTTCGGGCAGGCCTTGTTCAGGTCTGTGAAGTCTATGCAAAGCCTCAATTTCCCGTTTGCCTTGCGCACTACCACTGGGTTCACCAACCATGTTGGATGCAGTACTCCTCTGACCAAACCAGCTGCTTCAAGTTTCTTAATCTCTTCGGCAATGAATTGCTGCCGCTCCAAAGCTTGTTTTCTGACCTTCTGCTTGACGGGCCGAACATGAGAGCTGACAACAAGGTGGTGCTCGATTACCTCCCTGGGAACGCCGGGGATATCAGATGGTTGCCAAGCAAACACATCGAAATTCGCCTACAGGAAGGCAACGAGCGATCTTTCCTATTTGTCATCATGGGTGGCGCTGATGGTGAACGTACCGTCAGCGCCATCCTACCTTGCCGGGACCTTCTTCACAGCAGGTGAAGCAACCTTGGACCTCTTACTAGTGGAACTCTCCGGCAAGTCATCAACAGGTGCAGCGCACTCCGGAGAGGCGTGCTTCCCGGATTCCTTGCCAGCATCTCTGCTAGCCTTCTTTTCCTTCTTTGTGTCCTTGGCGGGAGCTTTGGCTTCTGCAGCCTCAGCTACTACCGCGTCTCGATACATCTTGTCGATGCATATGATTGCATCTTTCTTGTCTGACGGGATTGAGATGACGCCCGCCGGCCCTGGCATCTTCAAGGTATTGTAGGCATAGTGGGACGCCGCCATGAACTTCGCCAGAGCCGGACGCCCAAGGATCCCATTGTACGGCAAAGGAAGCTCAACAACGCCAAACACAACCTTTTCAGTCCGGTAGTTCAGTTCTCCGCCAAAACGTTACCGGTAGTGTAATCTTCCCCTTAGGATGACTCCTGCTGGGGTTGATTCCCTGGAACGTGCCAGTAACCTTGAGTTCTTCGTCAGGGATCTGTAGCTTGCTAACCACTTTGGGGGAGATCAGATTCAACCCAGCCCTGCGTCAACTAGCATCTTTGTGACTTTGAGGTTGCGGATTGTTGGGGAGACCAACAACAGCAAGCACCCTACCGCAGTAGTACGATCAGGGTGATCCTCTTCATCAAAGATGATAGGCGTGCGGGACCATTTGAGCGGCTTCCAGGAATCTGCAGATGGCTCCACGGCATTGACCTCTTGTGCCCACTACTTGAGCTGGCGATGAGAGGAGTGCAAGGATGCACCTCCGTCAACGCATAGGGCTTCAGTTGCTTTCTGGAATTCTTGCTCACTAGTCTCTTCTTCATCCCCATCATCACTTTCATCATCTCCCTCTTTCTTCTCACGACATCTAGCCGGTTTCTCTTTTTGCTGAGGGATCTTGCCGCGGCGGCCTCCCCTGCCGCCACGACCCTTCCCGCCAGCACCTTCTTGGTCTCTCTCCCTGTCACGCTTCTCATACTCCGCCTTCTGCCTCTTAACAAGCTGCTCGACTTGGTGGCATTCTAGGAGATCATGACCTTTGGTACGGTGGATTTTGCAGTATGGCCCATCGGTCTTTCCAGCTTTTTCTGCTGCCGCAGCCTCCCAGCAATCAGCGCACATGACAGCTTCCTTGTCGGGGCTTCGGTTTTGGCCTTCTTGCCGGTGCCGAGATCGCCAGAACCCTCAACGGCCAACATTGACTTTTCCTTGCGTTTCTTGTTGCACCTCCAGCCTTTCCTCTTTGGGCCAGTGGTCTCATCATCATCGTTCGAATCAATCTCTGCTCCTTCCTCCTCTCCACGAAGGTGTCTTCCTTCCTCAGCCTGAGCACATTTATCCACCAAGGTGTACAACTCATTGACGGTCTTGGGCAACCGGACATTCATCTTAGAACGTATCCTTTTGTTGCGTACGTTTGAATGGAACGTGGCAATCACGGCTGCATGGTGTATTTCTAGAATGTTGCGATGCACTCAGCTGAACCTCTACATATACTTGCGTAAGCTTTCTCCCTCCTTCTGCAGAAGAACTTGCAAGTCACTGGGGCATCCTGGCTCTTGATGTCCGCCCTTGAAGGAGCCAACAAACTCATTGCATAGGTCAGCCCATGATGAGATGGAGTTCTCCGGCAGGTGCATCAGCCATGACCTCACATTTTACTTGAATGCCAAAGGGAAGTAGTTGGCAAACACCTTCTCATCCCTGCCCCCGGCGGCTTGAACAACAATCGTCTAAATGCTTAGGAACTCTACCAGCTTCAACTTTCCATCGTATTTTTCCGGTAATTCTGGCTTGAAGACCAGTGCAGATGGCCAGCAGACCTGCCGCAACTCGCGAGTGAAGGCAGGAAACCCAACCTCGAAAGGTAGGTACCCGCCGTCACTGGGCACGGGTTCGTCAACGTCTGGGTCATTGCGCCTGTTGGATTGACGGCGGGTCTCCCGGCGTCGTTCTATGGTGACGCGCGCATCTTCCCTCCGCCGATCCTCCAGGACCTGCCGCTGGTCCCGATGGGCTCGCGGATCAGAGGAGGCCATCGATGCTTCGTCAGGCTCGCGGACACGCTGTTCTTGCTGCCGCCGCCCCTGGGTCTACTGTCGTGGAGGAGATTGCATGGTTGGCGCGGCCTCCTCTACGCGGCCGTCAACCCTGGCCGCTGCTGCAGTTCACGGGTGCCGCGATGGCTCTGCCTGCTATGACATTACAGCTTCAGCGAAAGCGATCAAGCTCTGGATGGTGGCCCTCCATTCATCCATTTGATCAGCCACCGGCGGGAATCTCAGTAAGAGTTGGGCTTGTGCCATGGCTTCCGTGGCTGAGCTTGGTGCAGCTGTCGAGGCCGACCGCGATGTCGCTCGACTCCTGGTGGTACCGGCAGGAGCGTCGCCGCATTCTTGCCGTCGCGAACCGGCCGCCAAGGCAGTCTGGTGCTGAGCGGGCCGCGCTCGGGGATCGACACCCCCATTCAGTGCTCCATCTTGCCCGCCCTGCTCTGGGCCAGGTGCACGTCCAGTAGCCGCGCTGGTGGCAGGCACGGCTAAAGGGTCACGACTCGCACCAGAGTGGGCGTCGTCGCTGCGGCTGCACCCGCCAGTTCGGCGAGGTGGAGGAGGTTGAACGTCCACTCCATCCGCAGCTTGAGGGTTACGCCTGTTGGGGTATTGTTGATGCTGCCCTTCCCCGGTGCCTCCCGCTCCCGCCTCGTCCACGGGGGACACAACGACGGCGCCGCCTGCGCCGGTCGCGTCTCCCGCGGCAGCCACCTCATCCCAACGCCGTCGTGGCACCAATGGCGTCTGCGGCCGCGTGCGAGGGGGCCTTAGAAGTGGAAGGGTGTGAGGTAGCGCCGAGCTTCTTCTTGGGTGCCATGGATGAAGACGATGATGATGATGATGGAACTCGACGCGCTGTCCAACAGCTTCAGGTTCGCACAAGCGATTCCCCCTACCTGGCGCGCCAAAGATGTCGTGGGAGATCATGAGCACCTATGGGGCCATGAGCCCCTTGTGGTTCGGCAAGGGGGGATCACGTTGCACAAAGAGCAGAAGCCATGGAAAACAACACGACGATGGTGACGCTGGTGGTTTTTACCCAGGTTCGGGCCGCTGTATAGCGTAAAACCCTACTCCTGCTTTGGTGGATTGAGTGGAAGAACACGATGAGCACGCAGCGCCCAAGCCCGGCAAGGTTGCCTTGGGGAGAGCAACTACATGCGTACAAGTGTGTGAGGGTCCGAATCCTTTGGTAGGTCGCCTTAGACCTCCTTTTATAGCTTAAGGGGTAACCACAATGGCAAAATAGTCTTTATCTACTTATTAGATAGCTAACAATGCTATCATACCTAACTCTGGCAGTTAGGACAAAGTGCATTAAATGCACTGCTAGGTGTCATGCTCAGGGCGAAACCCGGCAGGCCTGCCGAGCCGCTTAATCATCTCTTTCTTATCATCTTGACACGCCTCTGGACGGGTGTCACTTGGATAAATCTTGTCTTCCAACGGACCGCCACGTGCTTACCAGAGGCCACTTAATCACTTGGGGGCTCGACACCGCACTGATAAGTGACTTGCGTCGCTGTGTGGTGGAGCAGTGGTGTCTTGGCGGGGATCCCTACCCCTGGAGGACCCGGCAAGCTTGCCGGGGAAATCTTGGACTTGCCCCTGGGGCGGCCTCGACCCGGCCAGGCTCTCCTGCCCGGCAAGGGAGGCCTTCCCAAGGTGATATTCTTCTGTCTTGCTTATTCTTGGTCTTCTTGATCCGCTCTTTGATCTCACTAAGGGCTGCTTATCTGGCTTGGCCTTGGGTTGTAGTGTTGATGTTGAATAGACGACGCCAGCGCGCCTGTGTGTAAGTCTGGGCAACGAACGTGAATGTTTGTTGCACCGACAGTTGGCGGTGCTAAATTATCCGTAACATGAACCGTGCGCCGGATCAAGGAAGTAAACGGACATGAGAAAAAAAAAGGTGAATTGTCTCCTCGTGGTCGCAAAACAACATTTTTTACCATGCTAGTTATGCTTAGCAAGGTTATCTTTGCTAAGAACTACCTCCCTTTGCAAAAACCACATAAAAAATTTGATCTTAGAAGGAACCTTTGTTTTCCAAATATGTTTTCTGTGAAAAATAGGACCAGAATGCATAAGTTCCGAATACATAGACTTCATAGAGAAGATACCATTAGTGGTTAACCTCCACTGGAATGAATATGGCATGTGAGTTGTACTAATTGAAATCAATCTAGAAACCAAATGGATCCACTTAGTCCATTTTTCACCTAGTAAAGCCCTGCAAAATTGGATGTCCAAAGGATTAGCCCCAAGAACGACGGCCACCGAATCCTCTTTTTCGAACACAATATTATACAATGTCAGGTATTGTAGAGCTAATGGAGTATCACCCAACCAAGTATCTTCCCCAAAACTCTATCAATTGGCCGTCACCAACCTTAAATGAACCTCCCACAAAAAAGGAAGACTTGACCTTCATCAAGCTCATGCAAAACAATGAATGGGTAGGCTTAGCATCTACTTGGGATAACGTTTTGGAGTTCAGGTATTTGTTGTGCAATAATTCTTGCCAAACACCTTCCTCATTAAGTTGCTTATACAACCATTTGCTGGTTAAGCACTTGTTTTTTATTTTGAGGTTCTCAATGCCCAACCCACCTTGATCCTTAGGCCTACACAAAATGTCTCATTTAGCAAGTCTGTACTTCCACTTCTGCTCCTCGCATTGCCAAAAGAACCTAGATTGATACAAGTCTAGCCTTTAAACACCCTTTCGGTATCTCAAAAAAGGATAACATGAACATTGGTAGACTAATAAGGACAACATTGATGAAGGTAAGTCGTCCTCCATTTGACAAAAGCTTACCCATTTTCCGTTCCTTGTTGGTGAGCTGCGATGATGAATAGAAATCCCGAGGTACGTGAACAGTAGGGATCCCGCTTCACAGCCAAACAGTTGCCTGTACTGACTCTCCTCCTCTTTGGCCTTACCAAAACAGTAAATCTCGCTTTTGTGGAAGTTAATTTTAAGACCCAAAAGTTGTTCTAAAATACACATGATCAACTTCATATTAGTCGTCTTTTGAAGACCATGTTCCATAAAAATGACAATGTCATCCGCAAACTAGAGGATAGACACATATCCATCAATCAGATGCGGGATAAGGCCCCCAACCCGACCATCCTTCTTAGCCCTTGCTATGAGAATAGCCAACATGTCTGCCACAATGTTAAATAAGATTGGTGACATGGGTTCCCCTTGCCTCAATCCCTTCAGGGTTTGGAAATAATGATTTATGTCATCGTAGACACATGCTTCCTCCATTCAGCCGCAAAACCTTTCATGCTAAGGGCTTGTTGAACAAAGGACCACTTTACTTTGTCGTAGGCTTTTGAAAGTCCACCTTAAAGATAAGTCCATCAAGTTTCCACCTTAAAGATAAGTCCATCAAGTTTCTTAGTGTGAAGCTTATGGATTGTCTCATGATGAACAACCACTCCCTCAAGAATATTGCAACTATGCATAAAGGTAGTCTGTGTTGGACGCACGACCGTATGAGCAATCGTAGACAATCTATTAGTGTCCACCTTTGTGAAGATTTTAAAACTGATGCTCAACAAGCAGATGAGTAATTGATGTTTAATTCCAACCAGAGATGTCTATGAACTTGTTTCATTTATATAATAAAACCGGGGGCAGGGGGATCTAAATATTCCTTCCTTTTCAAAAAAATGTTATTCACTTCTTCTAGTTTAATAAACCAATCAATTAAGAGCATCTACAGTTGCGTGCCTCAAACTAGCCTCAAACGCCTCGATGGGCGGCCTGGTCACTGACCGATAAAAAAACCGACGCAGACGGGCTCCTCATACCGGCCCTAAACGCCCGAGCTGACCAGCACCCCTCATATCCAGCCCGAATCTAGGGCGGATGTGGGGAGGCTCGGGCACGCCCGGGCGCGTCCGCCACATTGGACCAGACAACCAAACCCCACCACAAATTACACCAAATCCCCCTCCCCCTGACCTAGTAGATTCCACTTGTTCCTCTCCTCTCCCTCCTCCATGGCGGCCCTCTCCTAGCTCCGCCAACACCCTTGCTCTACCGTTGTTTTATCTCTCAGCACTGCCAGCACCGCCACAACAGTCCTCACATCTGTTCTCGCCATCGCGGATATCATCGCTGGCCCGAACGTCACCATGTTACGTTCGGCAACTCTCAGTCTGCACCTTGCCCTCTATGTGTTCAACATATTGTCCGGCTAGTTTTTTGTGGTTTATTCGTAGGCTAAACGATGGAATCGGATGGTTCATCGGATGAGGAGTATGGGCCGACAGAGCATCATGAAATGATTCAAAATGAGTTCTTTGATTTGTCAGATTTGATGAAGTAGCTGAGATGATGATGCTCATGAGAATCCAATAGGAAATGGACTGGGAGGTGGAGCACATTCTCAACTTCAAGGGCTTGACCAAAGGGAGAAGAGTTCTGAACCATGATAAGGGTCTCTGGAGCATGGCTGCTCTATAGTGACTACTTTGCTCCCGACCCAACTTTCCCTGATAAACCATGGTTTTGTCGTTGTTTTCGTATGCACAAACCACTGTTCTTGCACATTATGGAGGGGGTGGAGGCACACGATGACTACTTCAAGCTCACCAGGGATTGTTGTGGACAACTATCATTCTCTGCCAAGAAGAAATGCATGACTGCTCTGAGGATACTTGCACTTGGTACTGCCGTCGATGCCGTTGGTGAGATGGTTTGGATGGGGGAGTGATACGTCTCCAATGTATCTATAATTTATGAAGCATTCATGCCATGTTTACAACAATTTTATATGGTTTTGGTATGATTTGGATGGAACTAACCCGGACTGACATTGTTTTCAGCAGAACTACCATGGTGTTGTTTTTTGTGCAGAAATAAAAGTTCTCCAAATGCAACAAAACTTTTTGATGATTTTTTTGGAACAAAAGAGGCACTAGAAGCTTCGTGGGAGGACCAGAAGGTCAAGGAGGTGAGCACAAGACACCTGGGCGCGCCAGGAGGCCCAGGCGCGCCCAGGTGGGTTGTGCCCACCTCGAGGCCCATCTTCGCGTGATTCCAACGCTGAAAAATCCTATAAATAGAGAAACCATCAGAAATAACCCTAGAGCAGAAGTTCCACCGCCGCAAGCCTTTGTAGCCACGAAAAACCAATCTAGACCCTATTTCGGCACCCTGCCGGAGGGGGAAATCATCACCGGTGGCCATCTTCATCATCCCGGCGGCCACCATGATGAGGAGGGAGTAGTCCACCCTCGGGGCTGAGGGTTTATACCAGTAGCTATGTGTTTAATCTCTCTCTCGTGTTCTTGAGATGGCATGATCTTGATGTATCGCGAGCTTTGTTAATATAGTTGGATCATATGGTGTTTCCCCCTCTCTATCTTGTTGTGATGAATTGAGTTTTCCCTTTGAGATTTCATATTTTATCGGATTGAATACTTTTATGGATTTGAGAGCACTTGATCTATGTCTTGGCACTCAACTCGTGGATTCCCGAGGTGACATTGGGGTAATCTATGCATAGGGGTTGATGCATGTTTTCGTCCTTGTTTCTCCGGTAGAAATCTTGGGGAGCTCTTTGAGGTTCTTTGTGTTGGATTAAGTATGACGAATCTAAAATTGTTTGATGCATATCACATAATCAGCTCACGGATACTCGCGGTGACATTGGAGTATCTAGGTGACATTAGTGTTGGTTGATGTGTATCATATGGTGTTATTTTAGTACAAACTCTTGGTTAGATCGATCGGAAAGAATATCTTGGTGTTATTTTAGTACGAACTCTAGGATAGATTGATCGGAAAGAATAGCTTTGAGGTGGTTTCGTACCCTACAAACAATTTCTTCTTATGTTCTCTACTAGATAGGAACTTTGGAGTGATTCTTCATCGCACGTTGAGGGATGGTTATATGATCGAACTATATTAGCATTGTTGAGAGATTGCACTAGCGAAAGTACGGACCCTAGGCCTCATTTTCAAGCATTGCAATACCGTTTGTGCTCCGTTTTATCAATTGCTACCTTGCTGTTTTTTATTGTTACTATTACAAAAATCAATATCCACTATCCATATTACACTTGTATCACCATTTCTTCGCCGAACTAGTGCACCTATACAAATTACCATTGTATTTGGTGTGTTGGGGACACAAGAGACTTTTTGTTATTTGGTTGCAGGGTTGTTTGAGAGAGACCATCTTCATCCTACGCCTCCCACGGATTGATAAACCTTAGGTCATCCACTTGAGAGAAAATTGCTACTGTCCTACAAAACTCTAGGCTTGGAGGCCCAACACGAGTCTACAAGATAAAGTTGTGTAGCAGACATCAAGCTCTTTTCTGGCGTCGTTGCCGGGGAGGTGAGTGCATGAAGGTATATCTGTAGATCTTGCAATTGAATCATTTAGTTTCTTGTTTTATCACTAGTTTGGTTTATAAAAGAAAACTACAAAAAAATGGAATTGAGGTGGCCTCATATTATTCATCTTTATCATGTCTTTCTTGAAAATGATGGAAAGGAAAATTGTGCTCAATTGATAGAAGAAGAATTCAATAAAATGTTTGACATAAAATCTTTGAATGATGAGCATGATTGCAATGTTGTTGGTATAAATTCTTTAAATATCCATGATGCTAATGATATGCAAAGCCATAAGCTTGGGGAAGCTATGTTTGATGAAGATGATATTTTTAGTCCCCCAAGTTTTGATGAGAATATTTACTATGATGATTGCATGCCTCCTATTTATGATGATTATATTGATGAAAGTGGGTTTGGAAGAGTGTCAACTCTAGGTAATGATGATCCCACTATTTTGGAGGGTGTTGAATCTGAAAGTGCTAGTTATCGACTAGGGGGGGGGGTGTAGGCAATTTTTATGAAAGTCTTCAAAAGATGCAAGATCTTCGAAGACATGCAACTAAACATCACCTATACGATATGCAGCGGAAGATAAGATACGCTAGACAGGCTATAGTCAAGTAAACAGTACCGTGAAAGCACAAAGACTAATAGTAGCTAGGTAGAACAGATCGGAATGGGAAGACAGTATGAAGCCAAACTCATGAGGGTCTTCACACAATGAAGTCAAACAGATTAGGCAAGCAAGCAATGACTTCACGAAGACAAACTGAAATGTAAAGGAGGTAGGGGATAAAACCAGTTGCTTGATGAAGACAGGGATTTGGTAGACCAATTCCAGTTGCTGTGACAACTGTATGTCTGGTTAGGGAGGCTGAGATTGAACTCACAAGACCACGTCTTCACCTTATTCCCCTTGAGCTAAGGACACTGAGTCCTCACCCAATCACTCAGGTAAGTCTTCAAGGTACACTTCCAAACCTTCACAGACTTCGTTCACCGGCGATCCACAATGACTCTTGGATCCTCAGAACACGACGCCTAACCGGCTGGAGGATACACAGTCCTCAAGTCTAATAAGTCTTCAGATCACGCGGATAGAAAGACTTCAGTGATGCCAACACTCTTTGGGCTTTGGGTGTTTTGGGTTTTGTCCTCGGAAGGATTTCTCTCTCAAAGGCTTCGGAGGTGGGTTGCTCTCAAATGACAAAAGCCGTGTACTAACTCTGAGCAGCCACCAATTTATGGTGTAGGGGGTGTGGGCTATTTATAGCCAGGAGGCAACCCGACATGATATGTTCAAAATGACCCTTGGTTACTAAGGAACCGACACATGTCCAACGGTCGGATTTCAAACACACGCGGCATCTTGACTTGGGCTACAAGCAAAGCTGACTCATCCAACTCTGGATAAGATTTACTCTCATTGTCTTCACTCGAAGACATAGGATTTTGGTTGAGCATCACGTCAGTCTTTTGACTTTGTTCACCTGGACCCCACTTAACAGTTCGGTGGTTCCTATGACTCAAGAAATAAGAAAATGAAACTACGAAAGAAACTATGTCTTCGCACTCGATAGTCTTGAAGTTAATTTCTTCATACGTCATTATCTTCGACGCGAATGTCTTCACGAACCACCATTGTGTTCAATGTCTTCATACATTTTTAGGGGTCATCTCTGGTAGGTAAACCAAATCAATGAGGGACTTCTACCTGTGTTATTCTGTAATTCTCACAAACACATTAGTCCATCAACCATGTTTGTCGTCAGTACTCCGAAACCAACTAGGGGTGGCACTAGATGCACTTACAATCTCCCCCTTTTTGGTGATTGATGACAAACTGGTTGAAGTTTTCAACAGGGATAAAAATATGTGTAAGTTGAAGAACGCGGTAAATGGCTTCATGAAGTTGAAAGGGCTCCCCCTGAAGATGTGCATATCAGTAATTTGCCTTTGAATGCAAATGCACATGGCAGGTTCTGCTTTGTGGAGATCTCCTTCAATTCATGAAGACAATTCATCGTGCATACAAAAATGTAGTGAAGATAATGACATGCACAATGAAAAATGGACGTCTGCGGAATGACTTCATGCGAGATTTATCATCGCAACAAGAGGTAGTAGCAAAAGTGCGAGACGACCATCGATGTTTAAGTGTTACAACTCAAAACCAACAGTTCAAGAACGAGAGTTGCAAAAATTAACAAAAAATAAGCACCCGACCCATATAGACCCGCTTGAAGACTATCAACTCATATGCTTCTCCCCCTTTTGTCAGGAATGACCAAAAAGGAGTGAAGACATAGAGTGCCTAAGCGTTCCCATGAGGTGTTGGTAAAGATGTTGGGGCAGCCGGGTCGACGGTGGAGTGGGGCGGTGCAGAGGGGCCTGATGCAGAATCGTTATGCAGTGAAGTCATGGCTGGTGAAGTGGCGTCGTCCTCCTCATCAATGACTCAAGCAACAATAGTTGGAGCCAAAGATGAGTATTCAGAATCTTCAATGGAAGGTGTGGGACGCCAACTTGCTAACTGTGGAGGCCTGGAGTCAAACTTGAAATGTTCAGTGAAGCCATCTGCTTGAAGTTCATCTTCAGAGCATAGCAGAGTGAGGCTCTTCCAGGCATGCCGACAGGCTTCATGAGCAACAAAAGAATTCTTAGTGGAGAGGTTGTGTATACGATTGACATCCACAAGAAGACTTTGCATCTGACGCTTCATCCAGTCATGATGCCTATCATGTTTCTGATGAAGAGAAACAAGAAGCTCTCGGTCATTCAGCACACGAGCACGCTTCTGAGGCCTTTGAGCTACTGTGCTGGCAGTAGCATCAGTGGAAGCACGATGCGGCAACCGAAGCTGACCAGCAAGAGGACCAGCAGTAGTAGGTGGATTTGGCACATGGACGCCTTGAAGTGGTTGTGTAAAGCTTTGGAAGGCAGCATTGTTTTCATGAACAGGTTCCTTGGCAGGCTCGGGATATATGGCTTCATGGGACATATCCACTTCAGGCAGAAAGACAACATGGTTACGTGTTGAAGCTTGATAATTGATGGTGGAGTGAAGTTTGATCAGCCACATAACCCATGGTGCGTAGAACTTGAGGCCAAACAGATCAATGCCTGAAGCTGCCAACTGACGGATGAAGAAATCTTGAGTATTGAACCTGATGCCATTGATGATGTAGAAGACCAATGTCTTCATAGTGCCTTCAAGCTTGGTGTTTGGAGAGTGCCCTTTGATTGGCCAAAGAGTATGCCTCAGTATATGATATATAGTGCGGGGCAGATACTCGAGGTCATTGATGAAGAATTCCTTAGGGTACTCAGCATCTACAGGCAATGGCTTCATCATGCTCAGCATTTGACTCATGTTGGGCTCTGGCTTCTGGAAGATGCTTAGAAGTTCCTGTTCATAGCGCTGACAACCTGGCTCATAAAGATCACCAGGAGTGGGCAGGGAAGTGAGCTCGATGATGTCTTGAGCTTTGGCTTCATGGTGTACATCACCTGACATCCACTCAAGGACCCATGTCTTCGGATCCCTGTTGTAGCCTGAGATATCAAGGGTGGCATAAAATTGAAGCAAGAGCTCCTCATTCCAGTGCTCCTTGTCGATGACAAAGGGGAGCAACCCAACTTCACGAAAGCAATCAAGTGCTTCTTCAAGGCAAGAGAGACCAGTAATAGCATCACAACACAGGCACTTGTGTGGAAAGATCATGTCCTGGTTGTACAAGATGCATGAGTAATAGCTTATTTGCTGATGACTCCAGAACCTGTCTGAAGATATCTTGGGCTTCTTGTAGAGATTCTTGGCCTTGTCAAAGAATGTGTTGTGCTCCCTGAAGCTTAAGACACTGAATGATCCTTGAGTAGTTGCAGCACTAGGAAGCCTTAGCAATCTGGGCTTTGGCTTCTACGTCTGAGGCCTTTGCTCAACATGGTAATCATATTGGGGACTAGGAGCAACAGGAGGTGTCATTATGGGCCATCTGATGCTGACGAGCTCACCACGATAGAAGGCCTTTTCCATAGTGTGAGGTACAGGTGGAGCAGCAGCCACATCCGAGGTGGATGGCAGAATGTCTTCAGTGGCATCATGGGCTTTAGACTGAAGAGTGGCTTCGGGCTGCGTATTGTCTTCAGCCATGACAACGTCATTGGCTTCAGTAGCAGTGGCATTAGCATCATCATTTGCAGTGGCTTCAGGAGCATCAAGAACTGGGGGGTCTGGCTCAATCACATCTGGAATCATGGTTGGTTCAACCGGGGGAATAACAGCTTGTTCTTCTTCTTCTCTTTCCTCGGCTGATGCAGCCGGAATGTCTTCAACCACTTTAGCTTCAGACTCATGAGTAGACTCTGAGGGGATGGCTTCAGGAAACACTTGACGTGCAACTGAGCTTGTGGTGTGCACATCCTCTTCAGGAATGCTCGACATGGAGGCTGTTGGCCTTGGGCCTCGGCGAAGCCTTCGAAAAGAGGGCGACGCCAGCGGTGAGGGAGTGGTCTTCTCCATGTCTTCAGGAGTTTCTTGGGTAGTCTCAAGCACTGGAGTAGTGACTTGAGCTGGTGGAGTGCGAGGAATGAGTTCATGGAGGGGAGGATTGGGGTGTTGCTGATGACCCACAAGTATAGGGGATCAATCGTAGTCCTTTCGATAAGTAAGAGTGTCGAACCCAATGAGGAGCAGAAGGAAATGACAAGTGGTTTTCAGCAAGGTATTTTCTGCAAGCACTGAAATAGTCGGTAGCAAGTAGTTTGATAGCAAGATAATTTGTAACGAGCATGTAACGGTAATGATAAATAAAGTGCAGCAAGGTAGCCCAATCCTTTTGTGGCAAAGGACAGGCCAAAACAGTCTCTTATGATAAGGAAAGCGTTCTTGAGGGTACACGGGAATTTCATCATATCACTTTCATCATGTTGGTTTGATTCGTGTTCACTAATTTGATAATTTGATATGTGGGTGGACCGGTGCTTAGGTGGTGTTCTTACTTGAAAAAACCTCCTACTTATGATTAACCCCCTCGCAAGCATCGGCAACTACGAGAAAAGTATTAAGATAAAATCTAACCATAGCATTAAACTTTTGGATCCAAATCAGTCCCTTACGAAGTAGCGCATAAACTAGGGTTTAAGCTTCTGTCACTCTAGCAACCCATCATCTAATAACTAATCCACAATGCATTCCCTTAGGCCCAAATATGGTGAAGTGCCATGTAGTCGACGTTCACATGACACCACTAAGGGAATCACAACATACATATCATCAAAATATCGAACACATATCAAGTTCACATGATTACTTGCAACATGACTTCTCCCGTGACCTCAAGAACAAAAGTAACTACTCACAAATAATAATCATGCTCAAGATCAGAGGGGTATTAAATAGCATAATGGATCTGAACATACAATCTTCCACCAAATAAACCATATAGTAATCAACTACAAGATGTAATCAACACTATTAGTCACCCACAAGCACCAATCTAAGGTTCTGGTACAAAGATTGAACACAAGAGATGAACTAGGGTTTGAGAGGAGATGGTGATGTTAAAGATGTTGATGGAGATGGCCCTCCCAAAGATGGGAGAGTTGTTGGTGATGACGATGACGATGATTTCCCCCTTCGGGAGGAAGTTCCCCCGGCGGAATCGCTCCGCCAGAGGGCAAAAGTGCTCCTGCCCAAGTTCCGCCTCGAGACGGCGGCGCCTCGTCCCGAAAGTCCTTCCCTTATTTTTTCTAGGTCAAAATGACTTATATACCAGAAGTGGGCACCGGAGGTGGGCCGAGGAGGGCACAACCCACCAGGGCGCGCCTGGGGGCCCTGGCGCGCCCAGGTGGGTTGTGCCCAGCTGGTGGGCCCCCTCTGGTAGTCATTTCCTCCAGTAATTCTTAAATATTCCATAAAAAATCTTCGTGAAGTTTCAGCTTATTTGGAGATGTGCAGAATAGGTAACTCTGACGTAGCTTTGTCAGGTCCAGAATTCCAGCTGCCGGTATTCTCCCTCTTTGTATAAACCTTGCATATTATGAGAGAAAAGACATTAGAATTACTCCCAAAAGCATTATTATGCATAAAAACATTATAAATAACAATAGGAAAACATGATGCAAAATGGACATATCAGTTGCTCTTCCCAGAAATCATCATGAGTGATTGGCGTCGGAGGACCGCCAATGCTAATCTGTTCATTGCTCGTGGGAGCAGGCGATGATACCGGTTTTGGCATGATCTGATGAACCTGAGGAAGGACTTCATCATCATCTACATTGTCTTCATGACCAATGTCTTCAGCTGTGATGGTGTCAGCAGCTGGAATCCCTTGAGAGTCATGGGCCTCTCTGGAAGCAGGCACATGAACAATCAGACGCCGATCACTGTTGGACGAAGCTGGTAGTGCAACCAAAATTGGCTCAACTATCAGAGGCTCGGGAGGTGCAACATGATCTTTTCTTGAAGACTTTGAAGATTTTGTCTTCATCTTCTTCTTGGACGGAGCGGCATCAGAGGCTTCTTGATGCTTGGGCTTTCTAGCTTCAGCCTCAGCCTACTTTGTCTTCTTTCCCTCAGAAGCGGTTGATGTGACCTTTGGCTTCGAGCCAGTCATGCTTGAGGGGAAGATAATGCTTCGCCTTTCCTGTCGTGGAGCCTCAGCTTCAACTTGCATTGGCTTCTTCTTCTTAGCAGCCAACTTGGGGTCAATGCCAGGACACCCAAGTGCTTTCCTCTTCAAGGCTTCATTGTGATCCTGAACATATTTCTCAGCATAATGCTTGAGGCGCTCTCGAGAGCCTTTGGCTTCATCACGACGCTTGGCAAATTCAGCCTTGAGATTAGCCATCATCTTCCGGAATTTCTGCACATTAGTGACGCTGAGCTTGGCCATGTGCTTCTTGAAGACAGCCTTCTCATGATCAATCTTGTTTTTCTACTCAATGACATTTTGAGCGATGGCAAGCTCTTTGGCAATAAAGCTTTGAAATGTCACAATGATGTCAATTGGCAGCTGCAGATCATCAATGGTAAGAGAGGTATCTTCAAACCATTCATCAATGAAATTGTTCAGAATATCAGCGTCAAACAGAGGCAAATTGTGACGCCCGGATAATGAGGCTACATTAATCCCACGTTAATGATGCCACATCACCACAGTTACTGTTGTTAATCTCGTGTTAGTTCGAAACTGATTCAAATCTCGTTCGAGTTCAAAATCAAAATCAAGTAAAACAAAAAAAGTTTTCAAATATTAAAACTAAAGTGTTCGAAATGTAGCAAATAAATCATCGATGATTGTGGTGGTGAAACCACATTTTAATAAATTATTTAAATGCACTAAAATAAATAAAACAGTAACAAAAACAAATAATTAAATGCCTTTTTCAATTAATAAAATATAAAGCTAATTTATATTATTGCCCGAAACTATTGGGGCAGTGGCATATTTATTAAAACTAAATTAGGAACAAGTTTTGTATTTCATTTAAACTATAATAAGGTGAAACTAAGAGAAAACAGAAAAGAAATAAAAATAAAACAAACAAAAAGAAAAGGTCAAACCCCCCTCCCCTTGGGTCGTTTGGCCCATCTGGCCAACAGCCAGCTAGCCCACTTCCCCTGGCCTATATGGCCTACCCCACCACCTAACCCTAATCCCCTCCCTCACAACCCCCCCGATCCAGTCCCCTCCCCTCTTCCCCAATCTGGGCGCCCCTCGCCCCGAGCACCATTGCCCGTCACCGCCCGTAGGCTTCGCCGGCCGAGGCCACCTCGCCGCCGCCCGTCATCGTCCCCCTCCACACCGTCGCCGCCTCGCCTCCTTGTCCACTCCCCCAGGCCGCTTCATCACACCTCGCCGCCCCTGTACCTCTATACCACCGGTGAGGGCCGCGCGCTCCCCCTCTCCTCTCTGCCCTCTCACGCATGGCCGCGCCCCGCAGTCGGGCTCACCGCGCCCGGTCCCCGTACTCGCCGTGCTCCTCGCCGTGACCCCCCCCCCCCGCTCTGCTTTGCAGCGTGCGTGACGAGCCCGCGCGCCCGTCGCCGTGGCCGTCCGCCCCTGCTCCCCGCCCCTGCGGCTCCTTCCCTGCGCCAGCCCCCCCGTCGTGGCTCGCCTCGCTCTGGCCGCGTGCCCACTGCCCTTCCAACCTTGTCGCCCCGCTTCTGCTCCGCCGCCGCTGGCCTCTGTCGCCCGCGCCGACCACCCGTCAAGCCCACCACCACTACCATCGAACCTCCCCGTCGCTCGCCGCTTTCCCCGTGGTGCCGTTCGGGTCCGTCCCGCTCGGCCTCCGCCCGCCCCGCGCGCCCCTGGGCGTGCGCCCCGCACCCGGCGCCCGTTAAGCCCCCCAGGGCCTATGACAAGTGGGCCCCTGCCCCAGAACGAATTAAAAAAAGTATATAAAAAATGTTAAAATAAATAAATTAGTAATTAATTAATTAATGAGTTAATTAATCCTGTTTAATTAATCTAATTAAAATGAATTAACCTAATCACTTAGTTAATCTAATTAACTCTAATTTAGTTAGTGTGTGTCAATGACAACAGGACCCACCCGTCAGTTGACTGGTCAACCATCAACTTTGACCGCTGACATCATGCTGATGTCATGCTGACGCAATATTTTTTTGAATAATAATAATCCAAGAAAATGATTAAATCTTTATAAATTAATATAAAATAAACCGTAACTCGGATGAAATTACTTTGTACATGGAAGTTGCTTAGAATGACGAGACAACCCGAATACACAGTCCGTTCGTCTGCCACACGTCCCTAGCATAGCGAACATGCAACTGCCCCCCTTCGTTTCATCTGTCCGAAAATGCCTAACACCGGGGAATACTTTCCCGGATGTTTCCCCCTTCACCAGTATCGCGTAGTACCACATTAGATCACACCTAGCACCGTTTATTGCCATGTCAAGCATCTGTTTGCGTTGTATTTATTGTTTCTTCCCCCTCTTCTCTCCGTTAGACTTCGAGACTGACGCCACTGCTGTTGCCCCATTCAACTACGGTGTTGACGACCCCTCCTTCTGGACTGAGCTTCCAGGCAAGCAAACCCCCCCTTGTTCATCCAGATATCGCCTACTCTTTCCCTCTACTGCTTGCATTAGAGTAGTGTAGCTGTTACTGCTTTCGGTTAATCCTATTCCGCTGCATAGCCTGTCTTTGCTACTATTGTTGACACCTTTACCTGCAATCCTAATGCTTAGTATAGGTTGCTAGAATTACATCAGTGGCCCTACATTCTTGTCCGTCTGCCATGCTATACTACTGGGCCGTGATCACTTCGGGAGGTGATCACGGGTATATATACTACATACTTTTACATTACTTATATTACTGTTCGGAGATGGGGGCTGAAGGGGCAGGTGGTTCCACCCAGGTAGTGGTGGGCCTGGGTTCCCGACAGCCCCCTGATGGTTACTTTGTGGTGGAGCGACAGGGCAGGTTGCGACCACCTAGGAGACAGGTGGGCCTGGTCCCTGGTCGGCGTCCGTGATTATTTCAAAATAACACGCTTAACGAGATCTTGGTATTTGATCTGAGTCTGGCTATGAGCCTATACGCACTAACCACCACGAGGGAACAGTTATGGGCACTCGACGTCATGGTATCAGCTGAAGCTTTCTTGACGTCAGCGACTGAGCGGCACGCGCCGGGTTGGACCGCGTAACGCAACTTCCTTTGTAATGGAGGTTGCTAGGTCTGCTCACCGGCCGCTCACGCAACGTGCAGGTGTGTAATGGGCGATGGGCCCAGACCCCTGCGCGCTTAGGATTTAGACCGGCGTGCTGACCTCTCTATTGTGCCTAGGAAGGGCTGCGACGTGTTGATCTTCCGAGGCCGAGCATGACCCAGGAAAGTGTGTCTGCCCAGAGTGATCGAGCGTGTTGGGTAATGTGGTGCACCCCTGCAGGGAAGTTTATCTATTCGAATAGTCATGTCCATCGGTAAAAGGATGACCCGGAGTTGTACTTTGACCTTATGACAACTAGAACCGGATACTTAATAAAACACACCCCTTACAAGTTCCAGATACAACCCGGTGATTGCTCTCTCACAGGGCGACGAGGAGAGGATCGCCGGGTAGGTTTATGCTATACGTTGTTACTTGGTTAACTTACCAGTTACTCTCTTCTACTGCTTCAAGATGGAGGCTACCAGAAGCGTAGTCTTCGCTAGGACTAGCTATCCCCCTCTTATTTTGGCATTCTGCAGTTCAGTCCACAGTTACTACCCTTTTCATTGATACCAATGCATATGTAGTGTAGATCCTTGCTTCCGAGTACTTTGGATGAGTACTCACGGTTGCTTTGCTCCCTCTTTTCCACCTTTTCTTTCATCTCGGTTGTTGCAACCAGATGCTGGAGCCCAGGAGCCAGATGCCACCGTCGATGACGACCCCTACTACACCGAGGGTGCCTACTACTACGTGCAGGCCGCCGACGACCAGGAGTAGTTTAGGAGGATCCCAGGCAGGAGGCCTGCGCCTCTTTCGATCTGTTTTCCCAGTTTGTGCTAGCCATCTTATGGAATCTTGTTTAACTTTTTGTCTATACTCAGATATTGTTGCTTCCGCTGACTCGTCTATGATCGAGCACTTGTATTCAAGCCCTCGAGGCCCCTGGCTTGTAATATAAAGCTTGTATTATTTTAATTTGTGTCTAGAGTTGTGTTGTGATATCTTCCCGTGAGTCCCTGATCTTGATCGTACACATTTGTGTGTATGATTAGTGTACGGTCAAATCGGGGGCGTCACAAGTTGGTATCAGAGCCAACTGCCTGTAGGAATCCCCCTTTCCAACTCCTTGGCTGAAGTTGAGTCTAGTCATTGCAAAACTTTTACTAGCATGGCTGTGTGGCTTACGGGCCCACGTTGCCATTGGGTGGTATTAGGATCTTTTATTCCTCGTCTATACTCTGGGACTCTGATCTCTCTCCTATTCGGGTTAAATTTTTTAATAACTCTAAATTTAGGTTCTCGTAAATACTTTCTCCCAGAGAGCCCTCATTCCAGAAGATCACCTGCTTTGTCAGAAGATTCTAAAGATACCCTTCGATGTTTTCCGAGACCTTTGTGCTCATCATCTTCGCAATTCCCTACCACCGATAAGTCCCTATGGATGACTACTTACACTTGTCATTCATACGATCTTTTCTCGTTGCTCTTGTTATTACAAGTGGCCCCGCAATACTTTCCGTTGTCCCGATAATCCTTTGAGTTTACTACTTTGTAGTTCTTTCCGCATGAAGAACCTTACGGTTAATTCCTCACATTTATTGAGGATCTGTTCATGCCAATTGATCATGTGTTTCACAAAACTCTACGAAATGCTTTACGATCTTCCAAAAATCCTCTGCAGCCTATTGCTCTTGAAATTCTTGCCAGCGTGTAGTATGGTTAATTCCATATGTCTGGTAGTCTTCATTGACATCCCTTGTCTTTGCCATTTTGAGCCTAATGAATCAATATGTGCGTATGCAGGCGATCATCAGGATATCCTTTTAAATTATCCTTCCGGCTTAGACGTCATTCCGGACATGAGCTGGTTCTCGGCAATTCAAATCTTTATTGATTGTCCAACTAAGCCTTTTCAACTTATCCATCCTTGATGAGAGCGTCTGCTTCTGATCCTTCATTTTGGAAACCATAATTTCTTTGTATTTAAGTATCAGACTATTCGGATGATCATGTAATCCGTGCCTTTGCATTCCTTTCTTCCTCTGAGTGATTACCGATGCTCACATTAGCTCCGATGTGGATCGCCTGATCCATTGTTGGATTATTATCCGACAGTGTCCTTCATTTTCAATCACCTTGTGAGTTCTTCCCCTGATACATAATGCCTTTGGTAAATTGTATCCTCTGTTTTGCCAACCATGCTCTACTTTCGAGCTTGTGTTATCTACTCTTGAAGCTTGTGGTATAGGTTCCTAAGGTGCCCCGATGGGTTGAACCTACGCCTTCCCTAAATCGTGTGAACTCGAATGTTTTCACGGGTCTTACTCTTCTGTTTTTTTGCCAGATAAAATTTCAATACTACAACTTAGTCAAAAACAGGAAGTGAATGAAATGTTATGCATTGAAGAAGTGGGAGTCGACCTTGAACTTTGTGTTCATGCCCATGGAAACGATGTAGACCGTCTCGGAAGCTTCTTGCAAAATGATTATCCATCTGTAAGATTCTTTCGGTATCCTTAATTTGATCCCTTGCAGTTATGGTTCCGACCATGCTGTCCTTATCCAATATGTCTGAAAGGAATTCATTCTAGTGCCTCGTCATTTTCTGACAAGGGTAAAGTATCTGCTGTCGCAGGTCAACGACCCAGTTCTACTTCTGTTATGTTCTACCTTCGAGTATTACCCCCTGGTATCTCGAGGATGTCATACCATTGCAATACATCTTTTGAACTTTAACAAAGTAATACCTTTCTTGTCTTAATCACTCTACGGGTTCTGGGTTGCTGTCAAACCGAGAACACCGTTTAGTAAATCAAATCCGCTCTAAAATTCAATACCCCTAGTAATTGTTACTGGTAAATTTAAACTCAATCTGGTCATTCCTAGACTATTAGCTACATCCTTATCATGCTATCTTTGACTGTGCTACCTCGTCCTTCTCTGGTGCACGAATTCTGCAGACCATGAGCAAAGCTTACATCGATCTTTCAACATCATGTTGTTTGTCTTGAAAGGCAACTTTGGTTCCGAGCTTACATCTTATCTGTTGTTCCTATAACTTTCCACTTCGTCATACCTTGCTTGACACCGTCGCTGTTCGATTGCTTCTTCGTGGAGCCTCTCGACAAAATTTGTCGTGATCATCATCAACATTTTGACTCCTTCAAGGATATCAATCTAATTCATGATGATAAGTGCCATCCTCGTCCCTTGGTAATTTGAGTTTCCATCGGCAACATCATTACCTTCCTCTCCTCACAAACCTGTTCATGTTATGGATGCAACTTGCTATCCAGCTTGTATTATGTTCTACCTTGAAGTATTACTGTCTTTTATGCCAAGGATGTTGTGAGGATTGCTCCACCTCTTAAGAATTCTTGGTATAGTGATACTTATCACCATCACCATTCTTTCTTGTGTTGTTTCTAACCGGGATACCGACAACTGAACTATGATGTGTGAATTCAAAACTTCTAGTAGCCCTATTGCTTTGAAGTGAATGGTCGCTAGTTTCATTCTAATTCTTTTGATCATTAAGTCACCATTCTAACATTGATCGTGCAACCCAGCCAATATTTCGGGTGCACCTTTCAATCAATGTTTAATTGTGTATGCTTTCCTCGAGCATACATCATTATATCATTTGACCTGACAATTATCATCTCTTTGTTAACATAATTGTGGAAAACTCGGTGAATTGTCGCTGACTCCATCAACCACATCCTCATCTTCTCCTTGGTTAATGATAAACTCTTGTTTTGGAACTTGCTTCTATAGTTCATTTCCCGAGAATCTTATAATGCCATCTCGTCAATTTGTGTGCACCTTTTCTTCTCAAGCATCCTGAGTCTGCGGTATCCTGACACCAATCAGATCTGAATCTCGGTCAGATATGATGGTTGGAATATATTTCCAAGAGTTATAACACGGGCCTTAATATGAACCGGTAAGGTGACGTCATGCCTAGCACACCTGGCCGGAGGACCTATTGTTATAGTTTCCTTTTTAGCAAGGTTAGCCATTCATCCATGCGGAAATTGTAAGACTTATTCTATAAAGAAGTTCCCGATGGATCCTTTGTATTCCGAAAGTCTGACCTTTACTTGATGACCATGTCTATGCTATCTCGAAGCATGTCTGTGGTACTCCAATTTTCAATAAGGACATTTGAAGCATAATGCTAAAATTTCTTTATCAATTATCCAAACACCATTGTATGGGTAATGTCATGAAATTTCTCTCCCCTTACCTAAAGTGTTTTCTACTTTCTATCCTATCATGGATATCATGCTCTGCTTGTCCTTGCGAAGGATATACCCCTGGAATATGTGTTTAGACACATTTTCCTTTCCATTGTTCTGATTAGTATACTAATCACTTTTCCCTTCCATTGTTTTGTTTAACCTTTCTTGTAATCTGACTTAACTAAGCAGTGATAATTCCCTGCTTAGGTAAGCACCTCGTTGTACCACTCTGTCAGTATGACCCTGTTACTATTGTTGATGACATTCCGGTAGCCACCGATGGATGAGAACTTTGCCTATTGGTCTGCCTCATTCAATGAGCAGGAAAATGGTTCTCTTCGTCCCTCGCCCTTGGTACCGATGTTGTCGCCGACATAACTGACAGGCTATCCTCCGACATGCCTTGCTTACATGATCGTGCAAGACGTCACCGCCCTTCCTACTTTTAACCCATATGGTGGGCCCATAACCCACAGTTCCACAAGATCGAAACCTGACTCTCCTGTACACCCCTGTTGCCAAAGATATTCCTCGCGCTTGGCTCCGTATGTAATTCATGAGCCACCTTCCGAGAGATCATCAATTCTGGTATCAGACACAATACTTATTCCCGTTGCTTTGAACCCCTTTCACGCCCTGTTTCAGGCATCGAACGATTGCCTGCCCACTCGAAACTTCCCATTATACCTCCCTACTTTGCTCTCGATATTTTCTTAAGTTTCAATTAGAGAGTTACTTTCTGCCACCTTCCCCGATGTTATCGACCAAATAGTCAACCTTGCAGAGGTCCGTTCTCCCGGAATACCCACCCTTTATTCTTTTGTAAGTACGATGGAGTTCCCGAAGAAAGGATGCCGACTTCATCATGATGACCTGAAGCAGAGAAATGAAGACATCGACGTAATGGATCGACCTCTTCGAGAAGAGCAACAAAGACCGAGAAGACTCGTTAGAATTTCGTAACCAACTCTTCCCCCCTTAACCCACCTCCTAAAATCTCGAGATGAGATTTCATGTAGTGGAGGAGATTTGTGACGCCCAGATAATGAGGTACAGTAATCCCATGTTAATGATGCCACGTCACCACAGTTACTGTTGTTAATCTCGCATTAGTTCGAAACTGATTCAAATCTCGTTCGAGTTCAAAATCAAAATCAAGTCAAACAATAAAAGTTTTCAAATATTAAAACTAAAGTGTTCGAAATGTAGCAAATAAATCATCGATGATTGTGGTGGTGAAACCACATTTTAATAAATTATTTAAATGCACTAAAATAAATAAAACAGTAACAAAAACAAATAATTAAATGCCTTTTTCAATTAATAAAATATTAAGCTAATTTATTTTGTTGCCCGAAACTATTGGGGCAGTGGCATATTTATTAAAACTAAATTAGGAACTAGTTTTGTATTTCATTTAAACTATAATAAGGTGAAACTAAGAGAAAACAGAAAAGAAATAAAAATAAAACAAACAAAAAGAAAAGGTCACACCCCCCTCCCCTTGGGCCGTTTGGCCCATCTGGCCAACAGCCAGCTAGCCCACTTCCCCTGGCCTATATGGCCTGCCCCACCACCTAACCCTAATCCCCTCCCTCACAACCCCCCCGATCCAGTCCCCTTCCCCTCTTCCCCGATCTGGGCGCCCCTCGTCCCGAGCACCGTCGCCCGTCGCCGCCCGTAGGCTTCGCCGGCGTCGCCGGCCGAGGCCACCTCGCCGTCGCCCGTCATCGTCCCCCTCCCCACCGTCGCCGCCTCGCCTCCTTGTCCACTCCCCCAGGCCGCTTCATCTCGCCTCGCCACCCATGTACCTCTACACCGCCGGTGAGGGCCGCGCGCTCCCCCTCTCCTTTCTGCCCTCTCACGCACGGCCGCGGCCCGCAGTCACGCTGACCGCGCCCGGTCCCCGTACTCGCCGTGCTCCTCGCCGCGACCCCCCCTCCCGCGGTGCTTTGCAGCGTGCGCGACGAGCCCGCGCGCCTGTGGCCGTTCGGCCCTGCTCCCCGCCCATGCTGCTCCTTCCCTGCGCTAGCCCCCCGTCGCGTCTTGCCTCGCTCTGGCCGCTCCGGCCGCGCACCCACTGCCCCGCCAACCTTGTCGCGCCCCGCTTCTGCTCCGCCGCCGCTGGCCTCTGCCGCCCGCGCCGATGACCCGTCAAGCCCACCACCACTGCCTTCGAACCTCCCCGTCGCTCGCCGCTTTCCCCGCGGTGCCGTTCGGGTCCGTCCCGCTCGGCCTCCGCCCGCCCCGCGCGCCCTTGGGCGTGCGCCCGCTCGGGCTGCGCCCCGCACCCGGCGCCTGTTAAGCCCCCCAGGGCCTACGACAAGTGGGCCCCTGCCCCAGAACGAATTAAAAAAAGTATATAAAAAATGTTAAAATAAATAAATTAGTAATTAGTTAATTAATGAGTTAATTAAGTTAATTAATCATGTTTAATTAATCTAATTAAAATGAATTAACCTAATCACTTAGTTAATCTAATTAACTCTAATTTAGTTAGTCTGTGTCAATGACAACGGGACCCACCCGTTAGTTGACTGGTCAACGGTCAACTTTGACCGCTGACATCATGCTGACGCAATATATATTTTTGAATAATAATAATCCAAGAAAATGATTAAATCTTTATAAATTAATATAAAATAAACCGTAACTCGGATGAAATTACTTTGTACATGAAAGTTGCTTAGAACGACGAGACGAACCCTAATACGCAGTCCGTTCGTGTGCCACATGTCCCTAGCATAGCAAACATAGAACCGTCCCCCTCCGTTTCATCTGTCCGAAAATGCCTAACACCGGGGAATACTTTCCCGGATGTTTCCCCCTTCACCAGTATCGCGTAGTACCGCGTTAGATCACACCTAGCACTGTTTATTGCCATGTCATGCATCTGTTTGCGTTGTATTTATTGTTTCTTCCCCCTTTTCTCTCCGTTAGACTTCAAGACTGACGCCAGTGCTGCTGCCCCGTTCGACTACGGTGTTGACGACCCCTCCTTCTCGGCTGAGCTTCTAGGCAAGCAAACCCCCCTGTTCATCCCGATATCGCCTACTCTTTCCCTCTACTGCTTGCATTAGAGTAGTGTATATGTTACTGCTTTCGGTTAATCCTATTCCGCTGCATAGCCTATCTTTGCTACTACTGTTGACACCTTTACCTGCAATCCTAATGCTTAGTATAGGTTGCTAGAATTACATCAGTGGCCCTACATTCTTGTCCGTCTGCCATGCTATACTACTGGGCCGTGATCACTTCGGGAGGTGATCACGGGTACATATACTACATACTTTTACATTACTTATGTTACTGTTCGGAGATGGGGGCTGAAGGGGCAGGTGGTTCCACCCAGGTAGTGGTGGGCCTGGGTTCTCGACAGCCCCCTGATGGTTACTTTGTGGTGGAGCGACAGGGCAGGTTGCGACCACCTAGGAGACAGGTGGGCCTGGTCCCTGGTCGGCGTCCGCAATTATTTCAAAATAACACACTTAACGAGATCTTGGTATTTGATCTGAGTCTGGCTACGAGCCTATACGCACTAACCACCACGCGGGAACATTTATGGACACTCGACGTCATGATATCAGCCGAAGCCTTCTTGACGTCAGCGACTGAGCGGTGCGCGCCGGGTTGGACCGCGTAATGCAACTTCCTTTGTAATGGAGGTTGCTAGGTCTGCTCACCGGCCGCCCACGCAACGTGCAGGTGTGCAATGGGCGATGGGCCCAGACCCCTGCGCGCTTAGGATTTAGACCGGTGTGCTGACCTCTCTGTTGTGCCTAGGTAGGGCTGTGATGTGTTGATCTTCCGAGGCCGGGCATGACCCAGGAAAGTGTGTCCGACCAGAGTTATCGAGCGTGTTGGGTAATGTGGTGCACCCCTGCATAGAAGTTTATCTATTCGAATAGCCGTGTCCCTCGATAAAAGGATGACCCGGAGTTGTACTTTGACCTTATGACAACTAGAACCGGATACTTAATAAAAGACACCCCTTACAAGTTCCAGACACAACCCGGTGATCGCTCTCTCATAGGGCGACGAGGAGAGGATCGCCGGGTAGGTTTATGCTATACGTTGTTACTTGGCTAACTTACCAGCTACTCTCTTCTACTGCTTCAAGATGGAGGCTACCAGAAGCGTAGTCTTTGCTAGGACTAGCTATCCCCCTCTTATTCTGGCATTCTGCAGTTCAGTCCACAGTTACTACCCTTTTCATTGATACCAATGCATATGTAGTGTAGATCCTTGCTTGTGAGTACTTTGGATGAGTACTCATGGTTGCTTTGCTCCCTCTTTTCCCCCTTTTCTTTCATCTTGGTTGTTGCAACTAGATGCTGGAGCCCAAGAGCCAGATGCCACCGTCGACGATGACCCCTACTACACCGAGGGTGCCTACTACTACGTGCAGGCCGCCGACGACCAGGAGTAGTTTAGGAGGATCCCAGGCAGGAGGCCTACGCCTCTTTCGATCTGTTTTCCCAGTTTGTGCTAGCCATCTTATGGCACCTTGTTTAACTTTATGTCTGTACTCAGATATTGTTGCTTCCGCTGACTCGTCTATGATCGAGCACTTGTATTCGAGCCCTCGAGGCCCCTGGCTTGTAATATAAAGCTTGCATTATTTTAATTTGTGTCTAGAGTTGTGTTGTGATATCTTCCCGTGAGTCCCTGATCTTGATCGTACACATTTGTGTGTATGATTAGTGTACGGTCAAATCGGGGGCGTCACACAAATCATTGAAGATTTCGGCCTCCTATTTGCTCTTGATCAGCAGCTCAAGGGCATCGTCTGCAAGATCTTCCTCACTTGATAGATCTATAACTCCCTCTTCATTGCGCAGGATGCTTGCAGGTGTGAGGCTTTGTCCAGAGATCTTCTTCTTGCTTGTGGATGTGAGGGACAAATCTTCAGACTACACACTGGATTCAGGAGGTGCAGATTTCAATGGCTTCACTCTTGAAGCTTTGGGAGCAGCAGAAGACTTTGAAGCCTTACCCTTCTTCACAGGCTTCGGGGGCTCTGGAGCAGTAGTATGTTCGTCATCCTCAGCAGCATCTTCAATGCTGGCCCTTTGTGCAGCACAATGTGCTAGGAATGAGTTGAAGTCATCAAAGGGACCAACAAGATTTGATTCAGCCTCACGACTGCCATCTGGCCTTGGGGCAGCTGGACCTGGGTTGAAGTCAATCCCAAAGTCCTTCTTGTTCTGAGCTGCTGAAGCCTTGGCAAATTGGAGATGGGCTTCAAATAGATCATCCTCACGACACCATCGAAGACTGGATGGGTCGGCATCTTCAGGCATAGGGCCTCTGACCATGCAAGGAAAGAAGCCTTTCTCAATGGCTTCTGCCTTGGTCTTGGGTTGAAGTTTATTGTATATAATATCATCCCATGGTGGCCTCACAGCGTTCTTGTCCGCATACTCTGGAGTCACAAAATGATACAGGAACCACTGCTCTGCCCAATATCTTTGAATCCATTGGACACGAGATTTGCGTTCACCATAGCTCTCATCAGGATCAGATTTATACATCTCATAGAGATCTGGTGGTAGGTCTTTTGCAGTGTTGTCATGGCGCTGTCTACCGCCTTTCTTTGCAGATTTGCCATCGGCCATTGGCTTCAGACTGAATGGCTTCGCAACTGTGTTAGGCTTCAGTCTGCTTGTCAGACAAGAACTGGCTTCAGGCGATTCAATATGATGCTGTAAGAATTCTACAAATGAATGCAGACTATGAGAACCAAGGGACTCTCCCACGGACATGTACCTGTGACAGCATTAGAGATGCGAGGGAAGGGGAAGAGGTCATATGCATTCTTGAAGATAATCAGTTTGAAGACAATGACCTCATAGCGCGAAGACATTCACTTATAGATGTGAGTTGGTTCCAGATTTGTACGAATCCATGAATAAGTACAAGTGAGGAATCTAACTAGTAATGAAGCATAAGTGAAAGTACTAGCAAATCATGAGATGCATAGAAGTAAAGGTCCAGATTTGGAAGTGAAGAAACAACTTTCTGAAGATATAGAAAGTTTTAACGAATCAAATGTGCGGTAAAAATAGACTTTTAATTACCGCTCAAGAACAGATGAGACTGCTAGACGAGTTGTGGATGGAGGCCGAGCAGTCCAATCTTCCGCGCCCTAACTTGGCGGCGGAAGACACCTACGACGGCGGCGGACAGAAGAAGATCCGCGACCGGCGTGACGACGACGACGGAGAGGTCCTGGCAGCGAAGCCCTTCGTCTCCGGCGACGATGGAAGCTAGCGACGGCGCTAGTGTTTCCGCGAGACAACGAGGGGAGTAGATTTTAATGACCGCGGGGGGTGTGCATTTATAAGGAAGGGGACGGTGCAGTGTAATTACTCAGGTACCCCTGGCGGTTCACATCTGAGCACCACGTGGCATGCATGCAACAGCTTAAATGTTGTGCCACGACCCCACGCGCGCCTGGTTTGTCGGATGGTCGTTTCGACCTCTTCGGATTCAGGAAAACATGATAAGGATATTAAAAACATTTTAAAAGTTTGTCTCTACATCTTCGACTGACAAGGACACAGTGAAGAAAATCGACACGTGTCAATAGAATGCATATGAAGAGACAGACATAGTTGGAGGGATAAGCACAGATGGGGTTAGGGTCCGATCACATTCACTTAGTACAGAAATTGGCAACTTGAATACATAGCTATAAGTGAATGTTGTAGAGGACATAACATATATATTGATAAATAATGAAGACCAAAACAACATTGTGAGGACAAATCATGAAGACAAACACTGTTGAAGACAAACCAACTTTGAAGATAATGTAACATGATGCCAAAGAAAAATCTTCAAGAAAGGTTGGTGGTGGCGTTACCCACTGTATAGGAAGTATTAGACCCAGACACGGCGCACAATTATCGTGGAGCTCCGAAGTCAATTTCCACATTAATGTATTCACACTTAGAGTGTATGTCTTCATGAATTGAAGACATACGTTACTTTGTGTGTTGCGCACCTAAGTCATCAATATGCATAAGCGTTAGGATGTGTGTCCATTCACAGGACATTCGAGGATTCTAATATATTTAGCTCACACCGCAGCTTGCAAAACCTTTTCTCATCCAAGGGCTTTGTGAAGATATTTGCCAATTGCTCTTCAGTGTTGACGTGAATGATATCAATGACTTCCTTCAACACATGGTCTCTGAGAAAATGATGATGGATCTGAATGTGCTTTGTCTTCGAGTGCTGAACTAGATTGTGAGCAATCTTGATGGCGCTTTCATTGTCACAGTAGAGAGGCACCTTCTTCTTGTTGATGCCATAGTCCTTGAGGGTTTGCTTCATCCAGAGAAGCTGAGCACAACAATATCCAGCAGCAATGTATTCAGATTTAGCAGTGCAGAGCGATACACAGTTCTGCTTCTTTGAAGACCAACAGATAAGAGATCGTCCAAGAAAATGACAAGTGCCTGATGTAGACTTGCGATCAACCTTGTCACCAGTATAATCAGCATCTAAGAATCCAACTAGATCAAACTCCGAGCCCTTTGGATACCATAATCCTAGCATTGGGGTGTGAGCCAAATATTGAAGTATTCGCTTCACCGCGAGGTGATGCAACTCCTTTGGTGCCGCTTGGAATTGGGCACACATGCAAACGCTAAGCATTATATCTGGCCTAGATGCACATAAGTACAATAAAGAACCAATCATGGAGCGGTATACCTTTTGATCAAACTCTTTACCATTGTCATCGGGGCCCAATTGACCTTTAGTTGGCATTGGCGTCGTGTACCCTTTGCAGTCTTGCATTCCAAACTTCTTCGGGCAATCTTTGAGGCATTTTTCTTGAGATATGAAGATGCCATTTCTTTGTTGACGGATTTGAAGACCAAGGAAGAATTTCAGCTCCCCCATCATGGACATCTGATATTGCTCTTGCATCATATGCCCAAACTCATCACTGTATCTTTTGTCAGTGTAGCCGAAGATAATGTCATCCACATAGATTTGGCATACAAACAGTTCTCCATCATATGTCTTCGTGAAGAGAGTGGGATCTAGAGAACCAGGTCTGAAGCCTTTGCTCTTCAGGAAGTCTTTGAGTGTGTCATACCAAGCACGTGGCGCTTGTTTGAGGCCATACAGTGCCTTGTGGAGCTTGTAGACCATATCAGGACGCTTTGGATCTTCAAAACCAGGTGGTTGAGTTGCATATACTTCTTCTTAAATTTTGCCGTTAAGGACTCTTCACATCCATTTGATACAGGAGGATGTTGTTGTGATTAGCGTAGGCTAGCAGTATGCAGATGGCTTCAAGCCTAGCCACAGGAGCAAAGGTTTCATCGAAGTCAATTCCCTCTACTTGTGTGTAACCTTGAGGAACGAGACGAGCTTTGTTTCTAACAACTTGTCCATGTTCATATTGCTTGTTGTGATAGATCCATTTTGTGCCAATTATGTTGTGCTTGCGAGGACCAGGACGCTTGACTAGCTCCCAGACATTGTTGAGCTTGAATTGTTGAAGCTCTTCTTGCATTGCTTGAATCCATTCAGGTTCCATGAAGGCTTCATCAACTTTCTTGGGTTCGGATATGGAGACGAAAGCAAAGTGCCCACAGAAGTTTGCTAGTTGTGTAGCACTTGATCGAGTAAGTGGACCAGGTGCATTGATACTGTCAAGAATCTTCTCAATCTGAACTCCATTGGCCACGCGAGGATGAATAGGGCGAAGACTTTGGTTTTGTTGATCATTGTCTTCGCCTTCAGCATTTTCTTCAGGCTCAGCATTGTCTTCACGTTGAGTTGGAGCTGGAATGACAATTTCCTCTTCAGCCCATTCCTCGGTGGGTATGATTTCTCCAGTTCCCATTAGCTTGATAGATTCACTAGGAGAAGCTTCATCTAGCACATTTGGCAGGTGCTCTCTTTGCGAGCCGTTAGTCTCATCGAACCGCACATCTACAATTTCAACCACTTTATAGTGAAAGAGGTTGAAGACTCTGTAGGTGTGCGAATCCTTTCTGTAGCCAAGCATAAAACCTTCATGTGCTTTCGGTGCAAATTTGGAAGTGTGATGTGGATCCTTGATCCAGCACCTGGCACCAAAGACTTTGAAATAGCTAACATTTGGCTTCTTACCAGTGAGTAGTTCATAAGATGTCTTCTTGAAGAACTTGTGAAGATAAACTCGGTTGATGATATGGCATGAAGTGTCAATAGCTTCAGGCAAGAACTTTCTTGGAGTCTTGTATTCATCAAGCATCATACGAGCCATCTCAATGAGAGTCCTATTCTTGCGCTCCACAATGCCATTCTGCTGAGGTGTGTATGGAGCAGAGAGCTCATGAGTGATGCCTAGTGTATCAAGATAAGTGTCGAGCCATGTGTTCTTGAATTCTGTGCCATTATCACTCATGATGTGCTTGATCTTGATGCCATAGCTAGTCATGGCTCGATTGGCGAATCGTCTGAAGACATCCTACACTTCATTCTTATAGAGAATTATGTGCACTGATGACCCACAAGTATAGGGGATCAATCATAGTCCTTTTGATAAGTAAGAGTGTCAAACCCAACGAGGAGTAGAAGGAAATGACAAGTAGTTTTCAGCAAGGTATTCTCTGCAAGCACTGAAATTATAAGTAACGAGTAGTTTGATAGCAAGATAATTTGTAACGAGCAAGTAACGGTAACGGTAACAAAAGTGCAGCAAGATAGCCCAATCCTTTTGAGGCAAAGGACAGGCCAAAACGGTCTCTTATGATAAGCAAAACGTTCTTGAGGGTACACGGGAATTTCATCTAGTCACTTTCATCATGTTGATTTGATTCGTGTTCGCTACTTTGATAATTTGATATGTGGGTGGACCGGTGCTTAGGTGCTGTTCTTACTTGAACAAACCTCCTACTTATGATTAACCCCCTCGCAAGCATCCGCAACTACGAGAAAAGTATTAAGATAAAATCTAACCATAGCATTAAACTTTTGGATCCAAATCAATCCCTTACGAAGTAGCGCATAAACTAGGGTTTAAGCTTCTATCACTCTCGCAAACCCATCAT
Organism: Thinopyrum elongatum; assembly: GCA_011799875.1. NCBI lineage: Eukaryota > Viridiplantae > Streptophyta > Magnoliopsida > Poales > Poaceae > Thinopyrum > Thinopyrum elongatum. The sequence goes on along the minus strand of CM022302.1, from coordinate 155,301,998 downwards.
CTAATAACTACTCCACAATGCATTCCCTTAGGCCCTAATAAGATGAAGTGCCATGTAGTCGACGTTCACATGACACCACTAAGGGAATCACAACATACATATCATCAAAATATCGAACACATATCAAGTTCACATGATTACTTGCAACTAGATTTCTCCCGTGACCTCAAGAACAAAAGTAACTACTCACAAATGATAATCATGCTCAAGATCAAAGGGGTATTAAATAGCATAATGGATCTGAACATATAATCTTCCGCCAAATAAACCATATAGTAATCAACTACAAGATGTAATCAACACTACTAGTCACCCACAAGCACCAATCTAAGGTTCCGGTACAAAGATTGAACACAAGAGATGAACTAGGGTTTGAGAGGAGATGGTGTTGTTGAAGATGTTGATGGAGATGGCACTCCCCAAGATGGGAGAGTTGTTGGTGATGATGATGACGATGATTTCCCCCTCCGGGAGGGAAGTTCCCCCGGCGGAATCACTCCGCCGGAGGGAAAAAGTGCTCCTGGCCAAGTTCCACCTCGAGACAACGGCGCTTCATCCCGAAAGTCCTCTCCTTATTTTTTTCTAGGTCAAAATGACTTATATACCAGAAGAGGGGCACCGGAGGTGGGCCGAGGAGGGCACAACCCACTAGGGCGCTCCTGGGGGCCCTGGCGCGCCCAGGTGGGTTGTGCCCACCTGGTGGGCCCCCTCTGCTAGTTATTTGCTCCAATAATTCTTATATATTCCATAAAAAATCTCTGTGAAGTTTCAGCTCATTTGGAGTTGTGCAGAATAGGTGGCGTGACGTAGCTTTTTCAGGTCCAGAATTCCAGCTGTCGGTATTCTCCCTCTTTGTGTGAATCTTGCATATTATGAGAGACAAGGCATTAGAATTACTCCAAAAAGCATTATTATGCATAAAAACATTATAAATAACAGTAGGAAAACATGATGCAAAATGGACGTATCAACTCCCCCAAGCTTAGACCTCGCTTGTCCTCAAGCGAAAACCGAAATCGAAAAACATGTCCGCATGCTTAGAGAGAGAGGTGTCGATAAAAACAAAATACGGACATAGAAGCATCATGTATATTATTATAACAGCAACAAACTTTATTATAGAACTTTTATCACAAAACATTTATCATAAATTTCTCATGAACAAGTAACAATTCATCACAACATCGAAGTATAAAGCATAAACTCTATTGAAAATCAACAAACTATGTTCTTAGTCAACTTTGCAACTACAATTCATCATCTTTTCAGGAAGGGTCATGTATCGGAGCCTTTTTGGCAAGTCCACATACTCAACCATCATATAGTCTTCTATGATTGCTAACACTCACCGCATACACGTGAGCAAAAAGTTTCAACCGGACACATAGAAAGATAGGGGCCTATAGTTTCGCCTCCCAATGTATTCACTTCAAGGGTGATGTCAACAATAATAACTCATGCCCACCCATATCCAACTAGATATTTGTGCCTAGATCTTTCTTCACCACATGGTGCTTGCCAAAAGAGAAAATAAAAAGGAATAGAGAGATACTTTGACTCTTGCATAAAAGTAAATACATAAAAGTAAAAGATAGGCCCTTCGCAGAGGGAAACAGAGGTTGCCATGCGCTTTTTGGTTGTATGCTCAATCTCTTAGTGCAAAAGAACATCATGTTATATTGCCCCTTATGATAGCAACCTTTATTATGCAGTCTGTCGCTTTTATTCTTTGCCATCACAAGTTTGTACAACGCTCAATTTTCTCTTACACTAAATGATCTAACACATTTAGAAGCAATTTTTATTGCTTTATTGCACCGATGACAACTTACTTGAAGGATCTTACTCAATCCATAGGTAGGTATAGTGGACTCTCAAAACAATATTTGGGTTTAAGGGTTTTGGATGCACAAGTAGTATCTCTACTTAGTGCAGAATTTTTGGCTAGCAAAGATGGGGGCAAGCACCACATGTTAAAGGATCTATGACAATATAACTTCTATGTGAATATGAACAAACATAAATCATTACGTTGTCTTCCTTGTCCAACGTCAACAATTTTGGCATATAATATTTTGATGGGGGCTCACAATCATAAAAGATGTCCAAGATAGTGTATTTGCATGTGAATCTTCTCTTCCCTTATTAATTCTTTCATGAATTGCATCATTGACCAATGCTATGTTTGTAAATCTCCAATAAAATTTTCTACTTATACTCTTCCTTATGTGATGTCATTACTTACCATAAGATTAGCATATGATCTTTTTCATTTATTTCCTTTCCTTTTAGTGAACATGAAAGTAAAGAAAACAAAACTCAAACTAAACTTTATTATATATCTTGCACACAATTACAAGGATAGATCACTAAGCAAGCACTTGAAAAGGAAGGATCAAACTAAACTTTTATTCAATTAAATCAAAAGATAACTAAGGATCGAACTAAGATAAGTAAAGGCAAAAAATAATGGAGGTGATATGATACCAGGGCACCTCCCCCAAGCTTGGCACAAGCCAAGGGGAGTGCCCATACCCGATACTCAAGTCTGCTTTGGTGATGAAGAAGGTGGTGGTGGTGAAGTGGTGGGTTTATCTTCAGGTTTCCATGGCAAGGGCTCACCATCATAAGAGGAGGAGTGAGTCTCGCGGGTCCTGCACATCACGGATGTGGAGCACCCCCTCACGCATCTCGATAGCCTGAGGGTGCTGCATCACCTCCCGCAAATATGGGTTGATGACGTTCTCGAAGAACTTCTCCTTGGAGGAGCTTGAAGCGGCCATGGTGGATTAGATCTGTCAGAAAACAGAAGATTTCTCCGTGATACGGTGGTCAATAGGTTCGGGGGGTATATAAAGATTTTTTACCTTGGGAAACAAGCAAACAGGAGAAAAAACGGAGTCCGGAAGGTACCCGGGGTGGGCACAACCCACCTGGGCGCGCCTAGCAAGCCAGGCGCACCCTGGTGTCTTGTGCCCACCAGGGTTACCTTCCTGGCTGTTTCTTATTTTCCTAATTTTTAATATATTCCAAAACTGACAGAAAATATTTTTGCGGATTTTTCGGAGTCCGTTTACTTACCGTATCACATACCTCCTCCTTTTTCACGATTCTGGAGTGTTCCGGAAGGTTTCTTTTATGTGTTCTTTTGGTGTCATAGTTTGGATAATATTTCTTTCAACATTAATGGGCGTACCTGAGATATAATGTTTTATTCTTTACCCGTTGACAACCTTCGGGTTAGTGCCTTCGGCATTATTTATTTTTATAGCTCCAGATCGATAAACCTCCTCGATAACATAAGGTCCTTCCCATTTGGATAGAAGTTTTCCTGCAAAGAATCTGAAAAGAGAGTTGTACAAAAGAACATATTCTCCAACTTTGAACTCACGCTTTTGGATTCTTTTATCATGCCATCTTTTGACTTTTTCTTTAAATAACTTGGCATTTTCATAAGCTTGGGTTCTCCATTCATCTAGTGAGCTAATATCAAATAACCTCTTTTCACCGGCAAGTTTGAAATCATAGTTGAGTTCTTTAATTGCCCAATATGCTTTATGTTCTAACTCAAGAGGCAAATGACAAGCTTTTCCATAAACCATTTTGTAAGGAAACATACCCATGGGATTTTTATATGCTGTTCGGTAAGCCCAAAGTGCATCGTCTAATTTCTTAGACCAATTCTTTCGGGACCTATTGATAGTTTTTTTGTAAAATTAATTTTATTTCTCTATTGCTAAGTTCAACTTGACCACTAGACTAAGGATGATAGGGAGATGCAATTCTATGGTTAACATCATACTTAGCAAGCATTTTACGGAAAGCACCATGAATAAAATGTGAACCACCATCAGTCATTAAATATCTAGGGACTCCAAACCTTGGGAAAATAACTTCCTTAAGCATTTTAATATAGGTGTTGTGATCAGCACTACTAGTTGGAATAGCTTCTACCCACTTAGTGACATAATCAACAGCAACCAAAATATGTGTATTGATACGTCTCCAACGTATCTATAATTTTTTATTGTTCCATGCTATTATATTATCTATTTTGGATGTTTTATATGCATTAATATGCTACTTATATTATTTTTGGGACTAACCTATTAACCTAGAGCCCAGTGCCAGTTTCTGTTTTTTTCCTTGTTTTTGAGTTTTGCAGAAAGGGAATATCAAACAGAGTCCAAACGGAATAAAACTTTACGATGATTTTTCTTGGACCATAAGACATATGTAGGACTTGGAGACCAAGGAAAAGGAGTCCCGAGGCGACGGCAAGGGTGCAGGGCGCACCCCAAGGGGGCGCCCCGCTGCCTTGTGGGTCCCTCGGAGCTCTTCTAACCCTAATCTTTGGCCTATAAATTCCCAAATATTCCCAAACCATCAGAGGCATCCACAAAAATACTTTTTTGCCGCCGCAAGCCTCTGTTCCCATGAGATCCCATCTTGGGGCCTTTTCCGGTGATCTGCCGGACGGGGATTCGATCACGGAGGGCATCTACATCAACCCTATTGCCCTTCCAATGAAGCGTGAGTAGTTTACCTCAAACCTACGGGTCCATAGCTAGTAGCTAGATGGCTTATTCTCTCTCTATGGTCTTCAATACCATGTTCTCCTCGATGTTCTTGGAGTTCTATCCGATGTAATATTCTTTTGCGGTGTGTTTGTCGAGATCCGATGAATTGTGGATTTATGATCAGATTATCTATGAATATTATTTGAATCTTCTCTGAATTCTTATATGCATGATTTGATATCTTTGTATTTCTCTTTGAATTATCGGTTTGATTTGGCCAACTAGATTGGTATTTCTTGCAATGGGAGAGGTGCTTAGTTTTGGGTTCAATCTTGCGGTGTCCTCACCCAGTGACATAGTAGGGGTAGCGAGGCACGTATTTGTATTGTTGCCATCAAGGATAAAAAGATGGGGTTTTCATCATATTGCTTGAGTTTATCCCTCTACATCATGTCATCTTACTTAATGCGTTACTCTGTTCTCTTGAACTTAATACTCTAGATGCAGGCAGGAGTCGGTCGATGTGTGGAGTAATAGTAGTAGATGCAGAATCATTTCGGTCTACTTGACACGGACGTGATGCCTATATGCATAATCATTGCCTTGGATATCGTCATAACTTTGCGCTTTTCTATCAATTGGTCGACAGTAATTTGTTCACCCACCGTATTATTTTCCTTCAAGAGAGAAGCCTCTAGTGAAACCTATGGCCCCCGGGTCTATTTTCCCTTATATATTTTCAGATCTATAAACCAAAAATACCAAAAATATCTTGCTGCAATTTATTTAATTTACTTTTATTTTATGTTTTAGTAATCTTTTATATCTATCTCTATCAGATCTCGCCATTGCAATTGACCGTGAAGGGATTGACAACCCCTTTATCGTGTTGGGTGCAAGTGTTTGATTGTTTGTGTAGGTGCATAGATTGGAGACTTGCTTGTGCCTCCTAGTGGATTGATACCTTGGTTCTCTAACTGAGGGAAATACTTATCTCTACTTTGCTGCATCACCCTTTCCTCTTCAAGGGAAAAACCAACGCAAGCTCAACAAGTAGCAGGAAGAATTTCTGGCGCTGTTGTCGGGGAGGTTCTACATCAAGCCTACCAAGTACCCATCATAAACTCTCATCTCTTGCATTACATTATTTGCCATTTGCCTCTCATTTTCCTCTCCCCCACTTCTAAAATGATTTTCAGAAAAACACAAAAAGATTTGCCTTTTTATTCGCCCTTCTTCCGTTCGTCTTTTCATTTGCTTTTTGGTTGCTCATGTGTTAGATTGCTTGCTTTGTCACGATGACTCAAGAGAATACCAAGTTGTGTAATTTTTCCAACACTAATAATAATGATTTTATTAGTACTCTGATTGCTCCCGCCACTAGTGCGGAATCTTATGAAATTAATGCCGCTTTGCTGAATCTTGTTATGAAAGAACAATTTTCCGGCCTTCCTAGTGAAGATGTCGCATCCCATCTAAATACTTTCGTCGAGTTGTGTGATATGCAAAAGAAGAAAGATGTGGATAATTATATTGTTAAATTGAGGCTATTTCCGTTCTCACTACGAGATCGTGCTAAAACTTGGTTTTCATCTTTGCCTAAAAATAGTATTGATTCATGGAATAAGCGTAAAGATGCTTTTATTTCCAAGTATTTTCCACCCGCTAAGATCATCTCCCTTAGGAACGATATAATGAATTTTAAGCAATTTGATCATGAGCATGTTGCTCAATCTTGGGAGAGGATGAAATTGATGATAAGAAATTGTCCTACGCATGGTTTGAGTTTATGGATGATTATACAAAAAAATTATGCGGGATTAAATTTTGCATCTAGAAATCTTTTGGATTCCGCCGCGGGTGGTACTTTTATGGAAATCACATTAGGAGAAGCTACTAAACTCCTAGATAATATTATGGCAAATTACTCTCAATGGCATACCGAAAGATCTTCCACTAGTAAAAAAGTGCATGCAATTGAAGAAATAAATACTTTGAGTGGAAAGATGGATGAATTAATGAAATTATTTGCTAGGAAGAGTGCTCCTATTGATCCGAATGATATGCCTTTGTCTTCTTTGATTGGAAATAATAATGAATCTATGGATGTGAATTTTGTTGGTAGGAACAATTTTGGTAATAACGCTTATAGAGGTAATTTCAACCCTAGGCCGTTTCCTAGTAATGCCTCTAATAATTATGGTAATTCCTACAACAATTCTTATGGAAATTATAATAAGATGCCCTCTGATCTTGAGAACAATATTAAAGAATTTATTAGTTCCCAAAAAGTTTTCAATGCTATGGTTGAAGAAAAATTGCTCAAGATTGATGATTTGGCTAGGAACATTGGTAGAATTTTGCTTGAGATTGATTCTTTGAAAATTAGATCTATTCCACCCAAGCATGATATTAATGAGTCTCTAAAAGCTATAAGAATTTCTATTGATGAATGTAAAGAAAGAACCGCTAGGATGCGTGCTAAGCGAGATTGGCTTGTAAAAGTGTGTTCTTCAATTTCTCATGAAAATAATGATGAAGATCTTAAAGTGATTGATGTGACTCCTATTGAATCTTTGTTTTCTAATATAAATCTTGATAAAGATGGGACTGGAGATGAGTCAACTTTAGCTAGAAGGCGTCCCAATGATTCGGAGTTTATAGATCTTGATGCAAAAATTGATAAAAGTGGGATTGGAGAGGTCAAAACTTTAGGTAGCAATGAACCCACTCTTTTGGATTTCAAGTACTTTAATTATGATAATTGTTCTTTGATAGATTGTATTTCCTTATTGCAATCCATGTTGAATTCTCCTCTTCTTATAATCAAAATAAAGCTTTTACTAAACATATCGTTGATGCTATGATGAAATCTTTTGAAGAAAAACTTGAGTTGGAAGTTTCTATCCCTAGAAAGCCTTATGATGAGTGGGAACCTACTATTAAGATTAAAATTAAATATTATGAGTGCCATGCTTTGTGTGATTTGGGTGCTAGCGTTTCCACTATTCCAAAAACTTTATGTGATGTGCTAGGTTTCCGTGAATTTGATGATTGTTCTTTAAATTTGCATCTAGCGGATTCCACTATTAAAAAACCTATGAGAAGGATTAATGATGTTATTATTGTTGCAAATAGGAATTATGTTCCCGTAGATTTCATTGTTCTTGATATAGATTGCAATCCTACATGTCCTATTATTCTTGGTAGACCTTTCCTTAGAACAATTGGTGCAATTATTGATATGAAAGAAGGAAATATTAGATTTCAATTTCCGTTAAGAAAGGGCATGGAACACTTTCCAAGAAAGAAAATTAAGTTACCATATGAATCCATTATGATAGCTACTTATGGATTACATACCAAAGATGACAATACCTAGATCTATTGCGTTATGCCTAGCTAGGGACGTTAAACAATAGCGCTTGTTGGGAGGCAACCCAATTTTATTTTTATGTGTTTTGTTTTTCTTATGTTCTTGAATAAAATACACATTATTACCTCTGTATAAATTGTGTTTTGGTGTTTTAATTAGTGTTTGAGCCAAGTAAGACCTTTGGGATGGCTTACGGTGATAGTTGATTTGATCTTGCTGAAAAACAGAAACTTTTTTGTCCATATGCAGAATTTTAATAATTCCCATATGCCACTAAAAACTCTGAAATTTTTAAAAAAGATTTATATACAAATTGTCTCTGGTTTCCTAATTTTTTAGAATTTTTGGAGTTACATAAGTATTAGAACAATTCGGATCTTTACAGAATGTTCTGTTTTTAACAGATTCTGTTTTCTATGTGTTGTTTACTTATTTTGATGAATCTATGGGTAGTATAGGGGGGTATGAACCATGGAGAAGTTGGTAGATATTACACCAATATAAATAAAGAATGATTTCACAACAGTACCAAAAGTGGTGATTTTATACTAACGGATCTCATGAGTTTTCTGTTGAGTTTTGTGTTGTGAAGTTTTCAAGTTTTGGGTAAAGATTTGATGGAGTATGGAATAAGGAGTGGCAAGAGCCTAAGCTTGGGGATGCCCAAGGCACCCCAAGGTAATATTCAAGGACAACCAATAGCCTAAGCTTGGGGATGCCCCGGAAGGCATCCCCTCTTTCGTCTTCAATCCATCGGTAAATTTACTTGAGGCTATATTTTTATTCACCACATGATATGTGTTTTGCTTGGAGCGCCTTGTATGATATGAGTCTTTGCTTTTTAGTTTGCCACAATCATCCTTTCTGTACACACCTTTTGAGAGGGACACGCATTAATCATGAATTTATTAGAATACTCTATGTGCTTCACTATTATCTTTTGAGCTAGGCAATATGCTCTAGTGCTTCACTTATATCTTTTTAGAGCACGACGGTGGCTTTATTTTATAGAAATTGTTGAACCCTCTTGCTTCACTTATATTATTTTTAGAGTCTCTAAACAGCATGGTAATTTGCTTAGGTTATGAATTTAGTCCTAATATGATGGGCATCCAAGAGGGATAGAATAAAAACTTTCATATTAAGTGCATTGAATACTATGAGAAGTTTGATTCCATGCATATTGTTTTGAGATATAAAGATGGTGATATTAGAGTCATGCTAGTGAGTAATTGTGGATTGGTAGAAATACTTGTGTTAAAGTTTTTGATTCCCGTAGCATGCACGTATGGTGAACCGTTATGTGAGGAAGTCGGAGCATGATTTATTTATTTATTGTCTTCCTTATGAGTGGCGATCGGGGATGAGCGATGGTCTTTTCCTACCAATCTATCCCCCTAGGAGCATGCGTGTAGTACTTTGTTTCGATAGCTAATAGACTTTTGCAATAAGTATGTGAGTTCTTTATGACAAATGTTGGGTCCATGGATTATACGCACTCTCACCCTTCCACCATTGCTAGCCTCTCTAGTACCGCGCAACTTTCGCCGGTGCATTACACCCACCATATACCTTCCTCAAAACAGCCACCATACCTACCTATTATGGCATTTCCATAGCCATTCCGAGATATATTGCCATGCAACTTCCACCGTTCCGTTTATTATGACACACTTCATCATTGTCATCTTGCTTTGCATGATCACGTAGTTGACATCGTATTTGTGGCAAAGCCACCACTCATATTTTTTATACATGTCGCTCTTGAGTCATTGCACATCCCGGTACACCGCCGGAGGCATTCATATAGAGTCATATATTTGTTCTAGTATCGAGTTGTGATTCTTGAGTTGTAAGTAAATAAAAGTGTGATGATCATCATTATTAGAGCATTGTCCCATGTGAGGAAAGGATGATGGAGACTATGATTCCCCCACAAGTTGGGATGAGACTCCGGACGAAAAATAATAAAAAGAGAAAAAAAATGAGGCCAAAGAGCCCAAAATAAAAAAATGAGAGAAAAGAGAGAAGGGGCAATGCTACTATCCTTTTTCCGCACTTGTGCTTCAAAGTAGCACCATGATCTTCATGATAGAGAGTCTCCTATATTGTCACCTTCATATACTAGTGGGAATTTTTTATTATAGAACTTGGCTTGTATATTCCAATGATGGGCTTCCTCAAATTGCCCTAGGTCTTCGTGAGCAAGCGAGTTGGATGCACACCCACTTAGTTTCTTTTTGAGCTTTCATACACTTATAGCTCTAGTGCATCCGTTGCATGGCAATCCCTACTCACTCACATTGATATCTATTGATGGGAATCTCCATAGCCCGTTGATACGCCTAGTTGATGTGAGACTATCTCCTTCTTTTTGTCTTCTCCACAACCACCATATTCTATTCCACCTATAGTGCAATATCCATGGCTCACGCTCATGTATTGCATGAAAGTTGAAAAAGTTTGAGAACATCAAAAGTATGAAACAATTGCTTGGCTTGTCATCGGGGTTGTGCATGATTTAATACTTTGTGTGATGAAGATGGAGCATAGCCAGACTATATGATTTTGTAGGGATAACTTTCTTTGGCCGTGTTATTTTGAGAAGACATGATTGCTTTGTTAGTATGCTTGAAGTATTATTGTTTTTATGTCAATATTAAACTTTTGTTTTGAATCTTATGGATCTGAATATTCATGCCACAATAAAGAAAATTACATGGATAAATATGTTAGGTAGCATTCCACATCAAAAATTCTGTTTTTATCATTTACCTACTCGAGGATGAGCAGGAATTAAGCTTGGGGATGCTTGATACGTCTCCAACGTATCTATAATTTTTTATTATTCCATGCTATTATATTATCTGTTTTGGATGTTTTATATGCATTAATATGCTATTTTATATTATTTTTGGGACTAACCTATTAACCTAGAGCCCAGTGCCAGTTTCTGTTTTTTCCTTGTTTTTGAGTTTCGTAGAAAAGGAATATCAAACGGAGTCCAAACAGAATAAAACTTTACGATGATTTTCTTGGACCAGAAGACATACGTAGGACTTGGAGACCAAGGAAAAGGAGTCCCGAGGCGATGGCAAGGGTGCAGGGCGCGCCCTAGGGGGGGGCCCCTGCCTTGTGGGTCCCTCGGAGCTCCTCTAACCCTAATCTTCGGCCTATAAATTCCCAAATATTCCCAAACCATCAGAGGCATCCACAAAAATACTTTTCCACCACTGCAAGCCTCTGTTCCCGTGAGATACCACCTTGGGGCCTTTTTCGGTGATCTGCCGGAGGGGGATTCGATCACGGAGGGCATCTACATCAACCCTATTGCCCTTCCGATGAAGCGTGAGTAGTTTACCTCAGACCTACAGGTCCATAGCTAGTAGCTAGATGGCTTCTTCTCTCTCTATGATCTTCAATACCATGTTCTCCTTGATGTTCTTGGAGTTCTATCCGATGTAATATTCTTTTGCGGTGTGTTTGTTGAGATCCGATGAATTGTGGATTTATGATCAGATTATCTATGAATATTATTTGAATCTTCTCTGAATTCTTATATGCATGATTTAATATCTTTGTATTTCTCTTTGAATTATCGGTTTGGTTTGGCCAACTAGATTGGTATTTCTTGCAATGGGAGAGGTGCTTAGTTTTGGGTTCAATCTTGCGGTGTCCTCACCCAGTGACATAGTAGGGGTAGCGAGGCACGTATTTGTATTGTTGCCATCAAGGATAAAAAGATGGGGTTTTCATCATATTGCTTGAGTTTATCCCTCTACATCATGTCATCTTACTTAATGCTTTACTCTATTCTCTTGAACTTAATACTCTAGATGCAGGCAGGAGTCGGTCAATGTGTGGAGTAATAGTAGTAGATGCAGAATCATTTTGGTCTACTTGACACGGACGTGATGCCTATGTGCATAATCATTGCCTTGGATATCGTCATAACTTTGCGCTTTTCTATCAATTGCTCGACAGTAATTTGTTCACCCACCATATTATTTTCCTTCAAGAGAGAAGCCTCTAGTGAAACCTATGGCCCCCGGGTCTATTTTCCCTTATATATTTTCAGATCTATAAACCAAAAATATCTTGCTGCAATTTATTTACTTTTATTTTATGTTTTAGTAATCTTTTATATCTATCTCTATCAGATCTCACCATTGCAATTGACCGTGAAGGGATTGACAACCCCTTTATCGCGTTGGGTGCAAGTGTTTGATTGTTTGTGTAGGTGCATAGATTGGAGACTTTCTTGTGCCTCCTACTGGATTGATACCTTGGTTCTCTAACTGAGGGAAATACTTATCTCTACTTTGCTGCATCACCCATTCCTCTTCAAGGGAAAAACCAACGCAAGCTCAACGAGTAGCATGTATACCCATTAGAGGAAGGAAAAGGTCCCATGTAGTCAAAACCCCAAACATCAAATGGTTCAACAACAAGGGGATAATTCATGGGCATTTCCTGACTCTTACCAATATTACCAATTCTTTGACATTCATCATAGGATAAAACGAACTTACGGGCATCCTTGAAGAGAGTAGGCCAATAAAAACCAGATTGCCATACCTTGTGAGCAGTTCTGTCTCCCGCATGATGCCCTCCGTAAGCTTCGGAGTGACATTTTCGTAGGATTTGTCCTTGTTCATGCTCAGGTACACAACGTCTAATAATACCATCTACTCCTTCTTTATAAAGATGTGGATCATCCCAAAAGTAATGTCTTAAATCATAGAAGAATTTTTTCTTTTGTTGGTAAGTGAAGCTAGGTGGTATATATTTAGCAAATATAATTAGCATAGTCAGCATACCAAGGAGTGTTATGAGAGACATTTATTGCAGCTAATTGCTCATCAGGAAAACTATCATTAATAGGTTATGGGTCATCAAGAATATTCTCTAACCTAGACAGGTTATCAGCTATGGGGTTCTCAGCTCCTTTTCTATCGGTGATATGCAAGTCAAATTCTTGTAGCAAGAGAACCCACTTAATGAGTCTAGGTTTAGCATCTTTCTTTTCCATAAGATATTTAATAGCAGCATGATCAGTGTGAACAATCACTTTAGAATCAACAATGTAAGATCTGAATTTATCACAAGCAAACACAACTGCTAAAAATTCTTTTTCAGTAGTAGCATAATTTCTTTGGGCACTGTCTAGAGTTTTGCTAGCATAATGGATAACATTTATTTTCTTATCAACTCTTTGTCGTAAAACAGCACCAACAGCATAATCACTAGCATCACACATAATTTCAAAAGGCAAGTTCCAATCAGGTGGTTGAACAATAGGTGCAGAAATTAAGGCTTTCTTAAGTGTTTGAAAGGCTTCTACACAATCATCATAAAAAACAAATGGAACATCCTTTTGTAAAAGATTTGTAAGAGGCCTAGAAATTTTAGAGAAGTCTTTAATAAATCTCCTATAGAAACCAGCATGACCGAGGAAACTACGGATACCTTTGATATCTTTAGGACATGGCATTTTCTCAATTGCATCAACTTTAGCTTTATCCACCTCAATACCTCGTTCAGAAATTTTATGTCCCAAGACAATACCTTCATTAACCATAAAGTGGCACTTCTCCCAATTCAAGACAAGATTAGTTTGCTCGCATCTCTGCAAAACTCGATCAAGGTTGCTTAAGAAATCATCAAAAGAAGTTCCGTAAACGGAAAATCATCCATGAAAACCTCAACAATCTTTTCACAAAAATCAGAGAATATAGCAGTCATACATCTTTGAAAGGTAGCAGGTGCATTGCATAAACCAAAAGGCATACGTCTATAGGCATAAGTTCCAAAAGGACAAGTAAAGGTGGTTTTCTCTTGATCAGGTTGTGAAACACGTATTTGAGAAAAACCAGAATATCCATCGAGAAAACAAAAGTGTGTGTGCTTAGATAGTCTTTCTAGCATTTGATCAATAAAAGGCAGAGGGTAATGATCTTTTCTAGTTTCTTTATTCAATTTTCTAAAATCAATTACTATTCTATAACCAGGGACAATTCTTTGTGGAATAAGTTCATTTTTATCATTAGGAACAACAATAATACCTCCTTTCTTAGGGTCACAATGAACAGGACTTACCCATCTACTCTCAGCTATGGGATAAATTATACCTGCTTCCAGAAGCTTCAGTATTTCAGTTCTTACCACTTCTTTCATTTTAGGATTTAAACGTCTTTGGTGATCAATAATGGGTTTAGCATCAGGTTCCATATTAATCTTGTACTGACAAAGAGTGGGACTAATGCCCTTAAGATCATCAAGAGTATATCCAATAGAAGCTCGGTGCTTCTTCAGAATTTTCAATAATCTTTCTTCTCCATGTTCTGAAAGGTTAGCACTAATAATAATAGGATATATCTTTTTCTCATCAAGATAAGCATATTTCAAAGTGTCTGGCAATTTTTTTAATTCAAACACAGGATCACCTTTAGGTGGAGGAGGACCTCCTAGAGTTTCAATAGGCAAATTGTGTTTAAGCAGAGGTCGTTGTTCAAAGAAAATTTATCTATCTCATTTCTTTCATGCATATGCATATCATTTTCATGGTCTAGCAAATATTGTTCTAATGGATCAGTAGGAGGCACGACAATAGAAGCAAGACCAATTATTTCATCCTTACTAGGCAATTCTTTCTTATGATGTTTTCTATTGAACTTAGAAAAAATAAACTCATGAGACTCATCACCAAAACTAACACCGACGGTTTGTTTCTCACAATCTATTTTAGCATTAACGGTGTTCAAGAAAGGTCTACCAAAGATAATGGGACAAAATTCATCTTGTGGGGAACCAAGAACAAGAAAATCAGTAGGATATTTTATTTTCCCACACAAGACTTCAACATCTCTAACAATCCCAAGCGGTGTGATGGTGTCTCTATTAGCAAGCTTAATAGTAACATCTATGTCTTCTATCTCAGCGGGTGCTATGTCATTCATAATTTCTTGATACAAGGTAAAGCTAATAGCACTCACACTAGCACCTAAGTCACATAAAACATGATAACAGTGATCTCCTATTTTGACTGAGACAACAGGCATGCCAACAACAGGTCTATGTTTATCCTTTTCATCAGGTTTAGCAATTCTAGAAGCTTCATCACAGAAGTAAATAACATGCCCATCTATATTTTCTACCAAGAGATCTTTAACCATAGCAACACTATGTTCTACCTTGATTTATTCAGCAGGTTTAGGTGCTCTAATATAGCTTTTATTGACCACGGTTGAGACCTTAGCATGTTCCTTTATCCTAACAGGGAAAGGTGGTTTTCGATGTAAGCGGTAGGAACAACTAGATCAACATTATAAATGATAGTTTTATCTTTAACCACAACCAGTTCTTTAATTTCTTCTTTAATAGGTGGGTGATATTTAAACCACTTCTCTTTAGGGAGATCAACATGAGTAGCAAATGATTCACAAAAAGAGGCTACTATCTCAGAGTCAAATCCATATTTAGTGCTAAACTTTTGAAAAGCATCGGTATTCATAAAAGATTTAACACAATCAAAATTAAGCTTAATACCAGACTCTTTACCTTCGTCGAGTTCCCAATCTTCAGACTTGTGTTTAATTATTTCTAAAAGATCCCACCTGAATTCAATAGTCTTCTTCATAAAAGAACTAGTACATGAAGTATCGAGCATGGATTGATCATCACGAGAAAGCCGAGCATAAAAATTCTGAATAATAATTTCTCTTGAGAGCTCGTGATTGGGGCATGAATATAACATTGACTTAAGCCTCCCCCAAGCTAGAGCGATACTTTATCCTTCACGAGGCCAAAAATTATATATATAATTCCGATCACGATGAACTAGATGCATAGGTTAATTTTTTTGGTGAAATTCCAATTTCAAACGATTCCAACTCCAAGATCCAATATCATCGCATAGCCTATACCATGCCAATGCTTTTCCCTTCAAAGATAAAGGGAAAACCTTCTTCTTAGCTTCATCTCCGGGTAAACCTGCAAGCTTAAATAATCCACAAATTTCATCCACATATATCAAGTGCATATCAGGATGTTCGGTTCCATCTCCTGCATAAGGATTAGCTAGCAGTTGTTCTATCATACCCAAAGGAATTTCATAACCAATATTTTCAGTAGGTGCAGTAGGTTGAGGGGCAACTAATTGTGGTTCCGGTCGAGCTGAAGATACCCCAAACAAACCCCTCAAAGGATTGTTCTCAATAGTAACAAGTGACAATAAATTTCAGCACGTAGTAATAATTTTTCCTTACCGATTTCCACTTACCAAGAGCGCTTCACTCCCCGACAATGGTGCCAGAAAAGATCCTTGATGACCCACAAGTATAGGGGATCAATCATAGTCCTTTCGATAAGTAAGAGTGTCAAACCCAACGAGGAGCAGAAGGAAATGACAAGTAGTTTTCAGCAAGGTATTCTCTGCAAGCACTGAAATTATAAGTAACGAGTAGTTTGATAGCAAGATAATTTGTAACGAGCAAGTAGCAGTATTGTTAACAAAAGTGCAGCAAGATATACCAATCCTTTTGAGGTAAAGGACAGGCCAAAACTGTCTCTTATGATAAGCAAAACGTTCTTGAGGGTACATGGGAATTTCATCTAGTCACTTTCATCATGTTGATTTGATTCGTGTTCGCTACTTTGATAATTTGATATGTGGGTGGACTATTGCTTAGGTGCTGTTCTTACTTGAACAAACCTCCTACTTATGATTAACCCCCTCGCAAGCATCCGCAACTACGAGAAAAGTATTAAGATAAAATCTAACCATAGCATTAAACTTTTGGATCCAAATCAATCCCTTACGAAGTAGCGCATAAACTAGGGTTTAAGCTTCTGTCACTCTCGCAACCCATCATCTAATAACTACTCCACAATGCATTCCCTTAGGCCCTAATAAGGTGAAGTGCCATGTAGTCGACGTTCACATGACACCACTAAGGGAATCACAACATACATGTCATCAAAATATCGAACACATATCAAGTTCACATGATTACTTGCAACTAGATTTCTCCCATGACCTCAAGAACAAAAGTAACTACTCACAAATGATAATCATGCTCAAGATCAGAGGGGTATTAAATAGCATAATGGATCTGAACATATAATCTTCCACCAAATAAACCATATAGTAATCAACTACAAGATGTAATCAACACTACTAGTCACCCACAAGCACCGATCTAAGGTTCCGGTACAAAGATTGAACACAAGAGATGAATTAGGGTTTGAGAGGAGATGGTGATGTTGAAGATGTTGATGGAGAATGCCCTCCCCAAAATGGGAGAGTTGTTGGTGATGATGATGACGATGATTTCCCCCTCCGGGAGGGAAGTTCCCCCCGGCGGAATCGCTCCGCTGGAGGGCAAAAGTGCTCCTGCCCAAGTTCCGCCTCGAGATAGTGGCGCTTCGTCCCGAAAGTCCTCTCCTTATTTTTTTTCTAGGTCAAAATGACTTATATACCAGAAGAGAGGCACCGGAGGTGGGCCGAGGAGGGCACAACCCACCAGGGCGTGCCTGGGGGCCCTGGCGCACCCAGGTGGGTTGTGCCCACCTGGTGGGCCCCCTCTGGTAGTTATTTTCTCCAATAATTCTTATATATTCCATAAAAAATCTCCGTGAAGTTTGAGCTCATTTGGAGTTGTGCAGAATAGGTGGCCTGACGTAGCTTTTTCAGGTCCAGAATTCCAGCTGCCGGTATTCTCCCTCTTTGTGTGAACCTTGCATATTATGAGAGAAAAGGCATTAGAATTACTCCAAAAAGCATCATTATGCATAAAAACATTATAAATAACAGTAGGAAAACATGATGCAAAATGGACGTATCATGCACCCAAGTGTATCGAGAGTAATCATCAACAATGACGAAGCCATAAAGATGTGCAGTGGTAGTAAGGGTAGAGTAGTGAGTAGGGCCAAATAAGTCCATGTGTAACAGCTCGAAGGGACGTGAAGTCGTCATGATTGTCTTCGAGGGATGCTTTTACCTAGTTATCTTCCCGGCTTCACAAGCACCACATAGATGATCCTTCTTGAACTTGACGCCCTCGATGCCAATGATATGCTTCTTCTTCACGAGAGTGTGCAAGTTCCTCATGCCCGCATGTCCTAGCCTTCGATGCCAAAGCCAGCACTCTGAAGCTTTAGCTAGAAGACATACGGCAAGCTGTGGTCCTGTGGAGAAATCTACCATATACAGATCACCTCTTCGTTAACCTTCGAAGACTAGAGATTTTTCAGAATCCATAAGCACAAGCATCGAAATTTTCCAAATATCACGATCATGTTAAGATCACAAAGCATTGAGACAGACATTAAGTTGTATCCAAGGGATTCAACAAGCATCACTTTATCCATGTGTTGATCCTTTGAGATAGCAACTCTACCTAGGCCCAATACCTTGCTTTTACGAGTGTCAGCAAATGTGATATGGCTTTCAGTAGATGGATGAAGAGTTGAATCCATGAGAAGACTTCGATCACCAGTCATGTGGTTAGCATCCGTTGTCCATAATCCATTCAGTAGCTTTCAGAGTTGTACCCTACAATGCAGTTAGTAGGATAGGCTTCACCAGGAGTATTGTGAAGCATAAACATTTGGCGAACAAGCATACCATCAAAGTTAACATTCTTGGATGGTAAGATGGGATATTCATCAAGAAATCCAGGGACGAAATAAATGTTAAGACCATTTTGGCATTTTATCTTGCATCCCAGAAGATGTTTTAGGTCCCCAGCATTGTCTTCATAAGTCAATGATTTCCGGCTGGAGACCTTTCCCTGCAAGAGAAGTTAATTCTTCTTAACCACCCACATCTGAAGGCGTGGCTTAGCAGCAATGAGTCTAAGTGCAGCATTTGAGAACTTTGGCTTTGGAGCCCTAGCAAATAGTTTTGCAGGAGGTGAATAATACTCAAAAGAATATGCAGAAAAATTCTTTGATTTGTGAACATAGCGGTTTGATGAAACCCGCTCATATTCATGAGTCTGATAATAGTTTCCCTACAAAACATTGGTGTTAGGGTGACCATATGAGGTCCTCTGTCTGTATGAAGCCTTTAGGCCATATGAAGCTTTTGGTCTGGGGTTTGTCTTCTTCCCTGGTGGTGTCATGACGACATTCATAGGAAGGTTATCAAGACAACTCTTAGTAACCCAGATCTTCTTCATAGGTGACCCATTCCTGCAGTTAGTTCCAATAAACCTGGCAAACACTTCACCATTCTGATTCTTGAACAGTTTAAAGTTTGAGTCAATTGACTCATCAATGATAATAGGGTTAGCACAAGTGAAGCCAGATAAGGTGGATGGATCCACTGAACGGCCCTATGCAGCAACCCATGTGGTTTTGGGGTACTACTCAGGCTTCCAGTAAGAACCATC
Organism: Thinopyrum elongatum; assembly: GCA_011799875.1. NCBI lineage: Eukaryota > Viridiplantae > Streptophyta > Magnoliopsida > Poales > Poaceae > Thinopyrum > Thinopyrum elongatum. The sequence goes on along the minus strand of CM022302.1, from coordinate 155,282,703 downwards.
AGCATTCATTTTCCTCTCGAAACCAACACCCTCTTTCCTAGGGTTTCGGTTCAGAATCTGTTTCTTGAGGACATCACATAGTGTCTGGTGCCCTTTGAGGCTTTTGTACATGCTTGTTTCAAGCAATGTCTTCAATCTGGCATTTTCATCAGCAATAGTAGTGGCATCCTCAAAAGAGGGGTTAGTTACCACATCAGCAATTGAAGATGTTGCAACTTCAGAAATAGTAAAGCATTCAGCAATAGAGACATCATTGTTACGCTCAAGACATTTTAAACAAGGTGGCACAAAATCTTCCTGAGCGGAACTGATCTGTTGAGCGAGAAGTGAATCGTTTTCCTTTTGAAGATCTTCATGAGACGCTCTCAGTTTTTCTAGATCTTGCTTCCTTTGAAGATAATCATAGGAAAGCTTCTCATGAGTAGCTGAGAGGGTTTCATGACGACTTTCAAGTTCCTCGTACTTAACGCAAAGATATTTGATGTCTTCGATTAAGGACTGGGTTCGATTCATTTCCTCATCCAACAGGTCATCGCTTTTGTCTAGCAATTTCTGAATCTTTTCCATGGATGTTTGTTGTTCAGTTGCAATTTTAGCAAGAGTCTTATAGCTGGGTTTGGATTCACATTCAGAGTTATCTTCACTGGAGGTCTGAAAGTAAGCATCGCGTGAGTTTACCTTAGCACCTCTTGCCATGAAGCAGTAGGTGGGAGCAGAATCGTCGTCATCATTGGCTTCGGCGTCGGCGTCGTGACCATTGTCTTCAGGGTTGAAGATGGACTTGGCGACGAATGCTGAAGCCAGAGCCAGGCTTGCCACGCCTGAATCAGACTCCTCCTCAGACTCCACCTCCGCCTCCTCAGAAGCAGACTCCTCCTCTGAATCCATCTCCTTGCCAATGAATGCATGAGCCTTGCCAGATGAGCTCTTCTTGTATGATGAAGACTTTGAAGAAGACTTTCAGGATTTCTTCTTGTTGTCGTCGGAGTCATATTCCTTGCTCTTCTTCTTTTTCTTTGCTTCCCTGTCCCATTGAGGACATTCAGATATGTAGTGGCCAGGCTTCTTGCATTTGTGGCATGTTCTCTTGTTGTAGTCACGAGTGGAAGCCTCATCATTCTTGGAACTGGATCTTGAAAACTTTCCGAAGTGATTCTTCTTGGAGAACTTCTGGAACTTTCTCACAAGCATTGCTAGTTCTTTGCCAATGTCTTCAGGATCATCAGAACTGCAGTCAGATTCTTCTTCAGATGAGGAAACAAATTTTTCCTTCAAAGCATGGGATCGGCCATAATTGGGGCCATAGATATCTCTCTTCTTGGATAGCTAGAACTCATGTGTGTTGAGCCTCTCAAGTATGTCAGACGGATCGAGATCTTTGAAGTCAGGGCATTCTTGGATCATCAATGCTAGAGTGTCAAATGAGCTGTCAAGTGATCTCAGTAGCTTCTTCATGACTTCATGCTTGGTGTTTTCACTGGCGCCAAGAGCACGAAGTTCATTTGTGATATCAGTGAGGCGGTGAAAAGTGAGCTGGACGTTCTCATTGTCATTCCTCTTGAATCGGTTGAAGAGATTGCGAAGCACATCGATTCTTGAATCTCTTTGAGTTGAGACGCCTTCGTTGACCTTGGACAGCCAGTCCCAGACTAGCTTCGCGGATTCCAGAGCACTCACACGGCCATAGTACTGCCCTTTGGTCAGATGACCACATATGATGTTCTTGGCGGTTGAGTCCAGTTGCGCGAACCTCTTGACATCAGCAGCGATTAAGGCTTCACCGACTTTGGGAACGCTAGTCCTGACGACACACCAGAGGTCACTGTCAATGGCTTCAAGATGCGTGCGCATCTTATTCTTCCAGTAGGGGTAATCAGTGCCATCAAAGACGGGGCACGCAACGGAGACCTTGATTATCCCTACAGTCGACATAGCTAAAACTCCAGTAGGTTAAACCGAATCACACAGAATAAGGGAGCACCTTGCTCTGATACCAATTGAAAGTGCTAGTTATCGACTAGGGGGGGAATAGGCAATTTTTATGAAAGTCTTCAAAAGATGCAAGATCTTCGAAGACAGACAACTAAACAGCACCTATACGATATGCAGCGGAAGATAAGCTACGCTAGACAGGCTATAGTCAAGTAAACACTACAGTGAAAGCACGAAGACTAATAGTAGCTAGGTAGAACAGATCGGAATGGGAAGACAGTATGAAACCAAACTCATGAAGGTCTTCACACAATGAAGTCAAACAGATTAGGCAAGCAAGCAATGACTTCACGAAGACAAACTGAAATGTAAAGGAGGTAGGGGATAAAACTAGTTGCTTGGTGAAGACAGGGATTTGGTAGACCAGTTCCAATTGCTGTGACAACTGTACGTCTGGTTAGGGAGGCTGAGATTGAACTCATAAGACCATGTCTTCACCTTATTCCCTTTGAGCTAAGGACACTTAGTCCTCGCCCAATCACTCAGGTAAGTCTTCAAGGTAGACTTCCAAACCTTCACAGACTTCGTTCACCGGTGATCCACAATGACTCTTGGATCCTCAGAACACGACGCCTAACCGGCTGGAGGATACACAGTCCTCAAGTGTAATAAGTCTTTAGACCACGCAAACAGAAAGACTTCAGTGATGCCAACACTCTTTGGGCTTTGGGTGTTTTGGGTTTTGTCCTCGCAAGGATTTCTCTCTCAAAGGCTTTGGAGGTGGGTTGCTCTCAAACGACAAAAGCCGTGTACTAACTCTGAGCAACCACCAATTTATGGTGTAGGGGGTGGGCTATTTATAGCCAGGAGGCAACCCGGCATGATATGTCCAAAATGACCCTTGGTCACTAAGGAACTGACACGTGTCCAACGGTCGGATTTCAAACACACGCGGCAGCTTGACTTGGGCTACAAGCAAAGCTGACTCATCCAACTCTGGATAAGATTTACTCTCATTGTCTTCACTCGAAGACATAGAATTTTGGTTGAGCATCATGTCAGTCTTCTGACTTTGTTCACCTGGACCCCACTTAACAGTTCTTTGGTTCCTATGACTCAAGAAAGAAGAAAATGAAACTCCGAAAGAAACTATGTCTTCGCACTCCATAGTCTTCAAGTGAATGTTTTCATACGTCATTATCTTCGACGTGAATGTCTTCACGAACCACCATTGTCTTCAATGTCTTCATACATTTTTAGGGGTCATCTCTGGTAGGTAAACCGAATCAATGAGGGACTTCTACCTGTGTTATTCTGCAATTCTCACAAACACATTAGTCCATGAACCATGTTTGGAGTATTGGAGTGGCACTAGATGCACTTACAGAATCTTATTATAATGATAAAAGTGTATTTGGATAGGTCATGACTTTATTTAATGATGATTCCACTATCTTGGAAGAGGTTTCAATTGATTTTGACAATGAAGTTGCTATCTATGATGATTATGGTGATGACATGTATGCTATATTGAATAATAATAATCATGAAACTTGTCATCATGATTTTAATTTTCAATCACATGATAGTTATATTGTTGAATTCATTCATGGTGCTACCGAAAATTATTATGAGAGAGGAACATATGCTTTTACATATCGCAATAATATCAAGTTTCCTCTCTATGTGTTGAAAATCTTGAAGTTTTGCTTGTTTTGCCTTCCTATGCTAGTTGATTCTTGTTCCCATAAGTTGTTTGCTCACAAAATCCCTATGCATAGGAAGTGGGTTAGGCTTAAATGTGCTAGTTATATGCTTTGTGATGCTCTCTTTATGTTTCAATTCTTATCTTTTATGTGAGCATCATTGAAATCATCATGCCTAGCTAAAAAGGCATTAAAGAAAAGCGCTTGTTGGGAGACAACCCAACATTTACCCCTACTATTTTTGTGTGTTCACATGATTAGGATACTGTAGTAATCATGTTTTATAGCTTTTGTTTCAATAAAGTACCAAGTAAAGCCTTTGGGATAGTATGGATGATAGTTGACTTGATTCTGTGCAAAAAACAGAAACTTTTGCTTCCAGTAACAGGATTGTTTAAATTCACTGGAGCGTCTATAAATTCTTAATTTTTTAAAGCTGATTTATATACAAATTACCTAAGTTTTCCTAATATTTCACAATTTTTGGAGTTTCAGAAGTATGACTAAAATTCAGATCTTTACGTATTGTGCTGTTTTTGACAGATTCTGCTTGCAATGCATAGTTGCTTGTTTTATGGTTTCTATGGCTTATATTGCTTAATATAAATTGTGGAAATTATAGAGTGCAGTAGTAATTGTGTGAGAATAATTATTAATCTTGTCTTTGACAGCACCCAAGTGAATGATTTGTTTTATCATACTAACCCATCTCACGAAGTTCCGTTAAGTTTTGTGTGATTGAAGTTTTCAAGTTTTGGGTGAGATCTCGATATGAGGAGAATAAGAAGTGACAAGACCCTAAGCTTGGGGATGACCAAGGCATCCGAAGGTAATATTCAAGGAAGATCCAAGTAACTAAGCTTGGGGATGCCCCGGAAGGCATCCCCTCTTTCGTCTCCAACATTATCAGTAACCTTACTTAGGGCTATATTTTTATTCGTCACATGATATGAGTTTTTCTTGGAGCATCATATTATTTTAGGATTTGCTTGATGTTATTTAGAATAATGTTTGATACTTTTTTATTTCAACAAAAGTTTCAAGTATAGCCTTTGCCATGCTTATTTTGCAAGTCTATATGTTGCTGTTTGAAAACAGAAAGTTCTATGCTAGTGCGTGAATTCTTGAGAAAAGTCGGAATGCGATAAAATGTTGAAATGTTTTGCACAATAAGCTGTAACACCCCCAGTGGTTAGCCACAGTAATTCCATTTTGATAATGCCAAGTCAGCATGATTAACAGTGCGTGATCATCATTTGCATCATATTGTATTTCAACTCCTAAGTCAAAATCCAAATTTAAATGAAAGTGGAAAATAAAAGTTGTTCAAGTTTGAAAACTAAAATGTACATCATGTTGCAAATAATCCCTAGGCAAATATAAAATTAGCAGCAATGTTAACTAAAATAATTAAATGATTTAAACAAACAGAAACAGCAGCAAAACAACACTTTTTAATACCCTTTTAAATAAATAAAATCCGTATGACAACATTTGTGCTCCAAACCACTTGCTAGCAGTGAGATAAATTGCACTGTAATTAATTGGGTAAGATTCATGTTTTACAAAATTGGACAAGTGCAAAAAGAAAATACAAAACAGAAATAATAAAAGAAAACAGGAAAGAAAAAGAAAAAGAGAAAGAAGCCCACCGCCGCTGGGCCTAAGTCACCCGCAACGGCCCAGCCCACCTAGCTTTTCCCCTACCCCCGCACTGCTCACCGCGCTGGCTCGCTGTCGAGCACCTGGTGCGCGCGCGCTCGCCGCACCTGGCCCCGCCCTCTCCTGCGTCGACAGCGGCCACCGCGCGCCCCTGGAGGGGATAAGGACCCCCCTCGACCCCTCTGGCTAACCCTAGCCACTACTCTCCCTCTCCTTCCTCTGCTCCTCCCTCACCCAAGCGCCACCGCCGCCATGGCTCCGGCGTAGCCACGGCCGCCGTGCCCCTCTCGCCACCCCGACGTGTCCCTGAGCTTCGCTGGCGGCCTCTACTTCGCCTGCGCCGACTGGACCGAGCCGACGACCCCGGCATCGTCCCCAACTCCGTCGTCTTCAACCTGCGGCCGCCCGCATCGCCGCCGTCAATTCGCCGCCTCGAGCCCACCCCGAACCCACTTAAGCACACCTGCAGGAGCGCTGTAAGCTGCCGCTCCTTCTCCCTCTCCTCCCACCGTCGTTTGCGGCCCCTAGCAAGCTCCTCCACCGTAGCCGAACGCGCCGCCGCCCGCCTCATCGCCGGCTTGGCTCCGACGACCAAATGGTCTCGGGCTCGTGCCCGTTAGCATCGCCGCGTCGCGTAGGCCACCCCTAGCTGCTTTGTTCGCTCGCTAGCGCACCGCAACGCCGAACCCGTCGCATGTCTGAAACGGCCGCCGCCGACACGCTCGCCGCCGTCGCTCCGGTGCATCTCCGGCGACGCCACCGCCCCCACTAGATGCGGCCCATCGCCCGCTTTCAAACGTTACCGGCCGCGCTCAAAACCGAGCACCACAGGAGAATCCCGAGCTCGCCGGAGCTCTCGGCTGCGTCCGGCGCTCGCCGGCGCGTCTCCGGCGGCCGGCGCTCACGTGGCAGCCACGGGCCCCGCCCTGTGCCGCTGACCGAGGGGCCCCACTGCCCATTTGACCCGGTCAGCGCTGCTGACGGGGCAGCTCCTGTCACTGACCTGCGGGCCCCAGTGCCTGATTAACCCTAATCAAATTTTAAACTAATTATAATTAGTATAAGACACTGACAGGTGGGTCCCGCTAGCTGATTAGGATTAGATTAGTTAATATAACTCTGTTAATTAGTCCAGTCAATGACACATGGGGCCCACTGGTCAGGTTTGACCTGGCCGACCCCCTGTTGACTGCTGACATCAGCACTGCGTCATGATGACGTCACCCCCGCACTGTTTTGGATAATTCGAATTTAATTAATTAAATAAATTCCAAAAAATCAATAAAACTTTAGAAAATCATATCTTTTAATCTGTAACTCCGATGAAAATAATTTATATATGAAAAATGATCAGAAAAATGAGACGGATCCGAATACGCTACCCACATACCTGTTGGATGCCTCTAACTATCTGAACATGCAACTTTTTGCCTGTTTCAGATAGATGAATAGTGTATGACCTTAATAAAATAATTCCAAACAAATTTCTAAAATAACTAAATGACTTGGACATGTCTTCAGGCAACCCTGCATTGCACGTTAGCATGGCCTGCTCCGTGTTGCTTATGTTTGCTCTATATTTATACTGTTTCCTCCCCCTCTTCTCTCTCGTTAGACCCCAACGCAGTTCCCGGTACCGACGCGGTTCAGGAGCCCGACGCCACCATTGATGACCTTGCCCTTGCCGTCGAGCAACCAGGCAAGCCCCCCCCCCCTTGAGCATACCGATATCGCCCATTCTATTTCTCATGCTTGCATTAGAATTGCTGCTGCTGCTGCTGCTTTACCTATTCTGATGCATAGCCTGTTCATTGTAACCTGCTGTTGATAATTACCTGCATATCCTAAACTGTTTAGTCTAGGCTGGGTAGAGACCTATCAGTGACCCCACTTATCCCGACTGCCGCGCTGGATCGTCAGAAGACCCGATCAACGGGATTGAAGACCAGGACCCGACACCGCACATCACCCCCCCACCCCTTAGTTGTAACGGACCAATGCAGCGTTACTATCGAGTGCCGAGGGTGAAACCTCATGTAGCACTTCTGATGTTAACTCTGTAGACTAGCTATTCGGTCGTGGTCATCGAGGGTGATTCCTCCTTCGCCACTTCCGGTAACGACGCTGTCATGCAACACATCAAGTGTGAACCCATCGAGGGTGAATCCTCCGAGTTCACCTTGACAGACACATCGAGTAGGAATCCAACGAGGGTGATACCTCGGATTCCCCTGATGTTATGGACACACGGATACTTGGACTTTACACTGTTCCTTGGATAGGCGGGTCGGCCCTGAGGGGTACCCGCGTGCGACTGAGAGGCGAGTGTTGTGAAGACGGGTGCCTGTGTGGTGCCCGAGTGGTGAATACGAGGCGCGGCCGGGCATTCTTAACCCTTGCAGCAAGTCCTCGAGACGGGGCGACGGGGTCACATATTTCGTGAGTCTCTGCTCGTTACCGCAAGCCCCTAGTTCTAACGATTTGGATATTTGATCCGAGCAGGCCTCTAGTCTGATAGCACTAACCATCATGTGGGCATAGTATGGGCGTTCTGCATCGTAGCATCAGCCGACAGTTCTGTCAGACGTCCAGTTCAGCATTGTGGCATGGTCGAATCGTACTGACCCTCCGAGGCGGTGCTGGTATCCACCCTGCACACAACGACCCGGAGTGCACAGGGCGATGGCCCAAGACCCCTGAGTGCTTAGGATGTAGACCGGCGGGGACCTCTCTGCTGAGCTTTAGGTAGGGCTGCGGTGTGTCGTTTGACCGAGGCCGGGCATGACCCAGGAAAGTGTGTCCGGCCGGAGTTAATCGAGCGTGTTGGGTAAGTTGGTGCACCCCTGTAGGGAAGAAAACTTCTATCGATAGCCGGTCCTACGGTAAAGGACACTCGGAGTTGTATCCTGATTGATACAATTTAGAACTGGATACCTGGATATATGGCTCTGGGATTGCTTCTCGCAGGGAGTCGAGAAGGGATCTCCGGACGAGGTTGATGACTGTATGGCTCTGGGATTGCTTTCTCGCAGGGAGTCGAGAAAGGATCTCTGGGTGAGGTTGAGACTTAATGATACTGCTACATTATATTGTACTGTTCTTCTCTCTTCTATTGCTGCAAGACCTCTGAAGATGCTGGTCTTCGATAGGACTAGGCCTACTCTCTATTCTTGCATTTCTGCAGCCCAGTCCACATATACAGCCTCCCATTGAAAATGTTGCATATGTAGTGTAGATCCTTGCTTGCTGAGTACTTCTGAGTACTCACGGTTGCTTTGTTTTCCTTTTCTCCCCTTATCAGTTTGTCGCGACCAGAGGACGGAGCCCCCTAAGACAGATGCCCCGTCGATCGACTACTACTACTACCCAGAGGATGGATACTACTACGAGTTGACTGACGACCAGGAGTAGGATCGGAGGGTCCCAGGCAGGAGGCCTTCGCCTTTCGATCGTAGTGTTTTAATTTTGCCCCGCCTTTCTAAAGGCCCTTCTATTTCTGTTTCATATCTGTACTCAGATATCTGATCCTTCCGCTGTCGCTTGTACGCAAGCTTATGTATTCGAGCCCTCGAGGCCCCTGGCTTGTAATATAAAGCTTGTATGACTTTATTTATGTTTTAGAGTTGTGTTGTGGTATCTTCCCGTGAGTCCTTAGGCTTGATCGTGTGCATTTGCGTGTATGATTAGTGCACGATCGGGCCGGGGGCGTCACAAGTTGGTATCAGAGCCGACTGACTGTAGGAACCCCCCTTTCCAACTCCTTGGCCGAAGTTGAGTCTAGTAATCGAAAACTGTTTTACTAACTTGGCTGTGTGGCTTACGGGCCCACGTCGCCAATTGGGTGGTATTAGTATCTTTTACTCCTCGACCTTTACTCTAGGACTCTGATCTCTCTTCTATTCGGGTTAAAAGTTTACTAACGCCGACACTTAGGATCTCGTAATTTTCATCCACCCGGAGAGCTGGATATCTGTGCGATTCCCCCGATATGGATCTGATTAGCCTGATAATCATTTTCCTTTCCATTGTTTTGTTTAACCTTTCTCTCCGAGATCGGTTATACTTCTCCTTGTCTTTTGACAATCATGAGTTTCCTCTGTTTCAGATGGATCGTTTGTTTCCACCACACCCTGCGACGCAGCTACCAGCTGTTCGAGCAGGGGTACATCCAGAGTACATCCTTTATCCACTGGGGCAGATGTCAATCCGTTACAATACCCCAGTACTATCTCCTCCAGATACCCGCAAAGACTTCGTGATTTATTGTGACGCATCCCGTGAAGGATTAGGCTGTGTCCTAATGCAAGAGCATAAAGTGATTGCCTATGGCTCTCATCAGTTGCGCCCACATGAAGAGAATTATCCGGTACATGATCTAGAACTAGCTGCTGTGATCTATGCATTGCAGTTGTGGCGACATTACCTTCTCGGTAATCGTTGTGAGATCTACACGGATCATAAAAGTCTGAAGTACTTGTTTACTCAACCATCTCTAAACCTCCGTCAGCAAAGATGGATGGAGGCCATTGCGGACTATGATTTGGGTATTTCCTATACCCCTGGCAAGGCTAACGTGATGGCTGATGCCTTAAGCCGCAAGTCCTATTGCGACAACCTCATGGTTAGGCGAGCTCAACCTCGTCTTTTTGAAGAACTGCGCAAGCTGAATCTGCGTATTGTTCCACATGGCTCTCTTAATAACCTTGTGATACAAACAGATCTTGAGAAAGCCGTTAAGAATGCGCAAGCTAAAGATGCTGAAATTGATCTGATGAAGAAAGACCTTCACCTTGTAAAGTACAGGGATTTCTCGCTGTCTGAAGATGGAACCTTGTATTTCAGAAACCGCATTGTCGTACCTCGCTTCGAACTCATGACTGACAAAGTCATGAAGGAGGCACATGATACCCCGCTGTCTATTCATCCGGGTAGCACCAAGATGTATCGTGATCTCCGTCAAAGGTACTGGTGGTCTAAAATGAAGCAGGACATTGCTCGATATGTTGCTGAATGTGATGTGTGTCGTCACGTTAAAGCAGAACATCAGAAGCCGGCTAGAATTCTGCAACCACTTCCTATTCCTCTATGGAAATGGGATAAGGTTCAGATGGATTTCATTACAGGACTTCCCAGGTCACAGAAGGGTCACGATGCAATTCTTGTCGTCGTCGACCAACTTTCTAAAGTTGCACACTTTCTGCCTGTCAAGGAGACGATAACTGCTAGTCAGCTAGCAGAGTTATATATCTCCAGAATTGTTTCACTCCACGGTATTCCGAAGGAGATTAGTTCGGACTGTGGCGGTCTTTTCACTTCCAAGTTCTGGGAAAGTTTCCAAACAGCTATGGGAACTCATATCACCTGGAGTTCAGCTTATCACCCCCAATCCCAAGGCCAAGTCGAGCGAGTCAATCAAGTGCTTGAAGACATGTTGCGGGCTTGTGTTATTTCATTCGGCAAGAAGTGGGAAGAATCTCTCCCGTATGCCGAATTCTCTTACAACAACAGCTATCAAGCCAGTTTGAAAATGGCCCCCTTCAAAGTATTCTATGGACGTAAGTGTCGAACCCCTCTGAATTGGTCAGAAACTGGGAAACGACCGCTCGTGGGTCCGGATATTATTCAACACGCCGAAGAACAAGTCCGTATTGTCCGGGAAAACCTCAAGGCGGCTCAGGACCGCCAAAAGAGCAACTATGATCGCAAACGATGGGGTTTGACTTATCAACCTGGTGATCAAGCTTATCTGCGTGTCACTCCTATGAAAGGCACTCACCGTTTTGGAATCAAGGGCAAGCTAGCTCCGCGCTACATTGGTCCTTTCTGCATAATTGCTAGACGTGGTCAGGTGGCGTATAAATTGGAGTTGCCGCCGCAATTCTCTCATATCCACGACGTCTTCCATGTGTCGCAACTTCGTAAATGCTTCAAGGAATCTCCGCACTGAGCTGTGGACCACGAGGTGCTCGAATTGCAAGATGACCTATCTTATAAGGAACATCCGATCCGCATCCTCGATGAAGCTGAACGTCGGACCCGTCAGAAGGTTACCAAGTTCCTCAAAGTGCAGTGGTCAAATCATACTGAAGATGAAGCCACTTGGGAACGCGAGGATAATTTTCGCGCGGAATACCCCGAACTTTTTCCTTCTACCTCTTAATTCTCGGGACGAGAATTCTTATTAGTGGAGGAGATTTGTAACACCCCCAGTGGTTAGCCACAGTAATTCCATTTTGATAATGCCAAGTCAGCATGATTAACAGTGCGTGATCATCATTTGCATCATATTGTATTTCAACTCCTAAGTCAAAATCCAAATTTAAATGAAAGTGGAAAATAAAAGTTGTTCAAGTTTGAAAACTAAAATGTACATCATGTTGCAAATAATCCCTAGGCAAATATAAAATTAGCAGCAATGTTAACTAAAATAATTAAATGATTTAAACAAACAGAAACAGCAGCAAAACAACACTTTTTAATACCCTTTTAAATAAATAAAATCCGTACGACAACATTTGTGCGCCAAACCACTTGCTAGCAGTGAGATAAATTGCACTGTAATTAATTGGGTAAGATTCATGTTTTACAAAATTGGACAAGTGCAAAAAGAAAATACAAAACAGAAATAATAAAAGAAAACAGGAAAGAAAAAGAAAAAGAGAAAGAAGCCCACCGCCGCTGGGCCTAAGTCACCCGCAACGGCCCAGCCCACCTAGCTTTTCCCCTACCCCCGCACTGCTCACCGCGCTGGCTCGCTGTCGAGCACCTGGTGCGCGCGTGCTCGCCGCACCTGGACCCCCCCTCTCCTGCGTCGACAGCGGCCACCGCGCGCCCCTGGAGGGGATAAGGACCCCCCTCGACCCCTCTGGCTAACCCTAGCCACTACTCTCCCTCTCCTTCCTCTGCTCCTCCCTCACCCGAGCGCCACCGCCGCCATGGCTCCGGCGTAGCCACGGCCGCCGTGCCCCTCTCGCCACCCCGACGTGTCCCTGAGCTTCGCTGGCGGCCTCTACTTCGCCTCCGCCGACTGGACCGAGCCGATGACCCCGGCATCGTCCCCAACTCTGTCGTCTTCAACCTGCGGCCGCCCGCATCGCCGCCGTCAATTCGCCGCCTCGAGCCCACCCCGAACCCACTTAAGCACACCTGCAGGAGCGCTGTAAGCTGCCGCTCCTTCTCCCTCTCCTCCCGCCGTCGTTTGCGGCCCCTAGCGAGCTCCTCCACCGTAGCCGAACGCGCCGCCGCCCGCCTCGTCGCCGGCTTGGCTCCGACGACCAAATGGTCTCGGGCTCGTGCCCGTTAGCATCGCCGCGTCGCGTAGGCCACCCCTAGCTGCTTTGTTCGCTCGCTAGCGCACCGCAACGCCGAACCCATCGCATGTCCGAAACGGCCGCCGCCGACACGCTCGCCGCCGTCGCTCCGGTGCATCTCCGGCGACGCCACCACCCCCACTAGATGCGGCCCATCGCCCGCTTTCGAACGTGACCGGCCGCGCTCAAAACCGAGCACCACAGGAGAATCCCGAGCTCGCCGGAGCTCTCGGCTGCGTCCGGCGCTCGCCGGCGCGTCTCCGGCGGTCGGCGCTCACGTGGCAGCCGTGGGCCCCGCCCTGTGCCGCTGACCGAGGGGCCCCACTGCCCATTTGACCCGGTCAGCGCTGCTGACGGGGCAGCTCCTGTCACTGACCTGCGGGCCCTAGTGCCTGATTAACCCTAATCAAATTTTAAACTAATTATAATTAGTATAAGACACTGACAGGTGGGTCCCGCTAGCTGATTAGGATTAGATTAGTTAATATAACTCTGTTAATTAGTCCAGTCAATGACGCGTGGGGCCCACTGGTCAGGTTTGACGTGGCGACCCGCTGTTGACTGCTGACGTCAGCACTGCGTCATGATGATGTCACCCCCGCACTGTTTTGGATAATTCGAATTTAATTAATTAAATAAATTCCAGAAAATCAATAAAACTTTAGAAAATCATATCTTTTAATCCGTAACTCCGATGAAAATAATTTATATATGAAAAATGATCAGAAAAATGAGACGGATCCGAATACGCTACCCACATACCTGTTGGATGCCTCTAACTATCTGAACATGCAACTTTTTGCCTGTTTCAGATAGATGAATAGTGTATGACCTTAATAAAATAATTCCAAACAAATTCCTAAAATAACTAAATGACTTGGACATGTCTTCAGGCAACCCTGCACTGCACGTTAGCATGGCCTGCTCCGTGTTGCTTATGTTTGCTCTATATTTATACTATTTCCTCCCCCTCTTCTCTCTCGTTAGACCCCGACGCAGTTCCCGGTACCGACGCGGTTCAGGAGCCCGACGCCACCATTGACGACCTTGCCCTTGCCGTCGAGCAACCAGGCAAGCCCCCCCCCCCCTTGAGCATACCGATATCACTCATTCTATTTCTCATGCATGCATTAGAATTGCTGCTGCTTTACCTATTCTGATGCATAGCTGTTCAGTACCTGCTGTTGATAATTACCTGCATATCCTAAACTGTTTAGTCTAGGCTGGGTAGAGACCTATCAGTGACCCCACTTATCCCGACTGCCGCGCTGGATCGTCAGAAGACCGATCAACGGGGATTGAAGACCAGGACCCGACACCGCACATCACCCCCCCTTAGTTGTAACGACACTGCAGCGTTACTATCGAGTGCCGAGGGTGAAACCTCATGTAGCACTTCTGATGTTAACTCTGTAGAGTAGCTATTCGGTCGTGGTCATCGAGGGTGATTCCTCCTTCGCCACTTCCGGTAACGACGCTGTCGTGCAACACATCAAGTGTGAACCCATCGAGGGTGAATCCTCCGAGTTCACCTTGACAGACACATCGAGTAGGAATCCAACGAGGGTGATACCTCGGATTCCCCTGATGTTATGGACACACGGATACTTGGACTTTACACTATTCCTTGGATAGGCGGGTCGGCCCTGAGGGGTACCCGCGTGCGACTGAGAGGCGAGTGTTGTGAAGACGGGTGCCTGTGTGGTGCCCGAGTGGTGAATACGAGGCGCGGCCGGGCATTCTTAACCCTTGCAGCAAGTCCTCGAGACGGGGCGACGGGGTCACATATTTCGTGAGTCTCTGCTCGTTACCGCAAGCCCCTAGTCCTAACGATTTGGATATTTGATCCGAGCAGGCCTCTAGTCTGATAGCACTAACCATCACGTGGGCATAGTATGGGCGTTCTGCATCGTAGCATCAGCCGACAGTTCTGTCAGACGTCCAGTTCAGCATTGTGGCACGGTCGGATCGTACTGACCCTCCGAGGCGGTGCTGGTATCCACCCTGCACACAACGACCCGGAGTGCACAGGGCGATGGCCCAAGACCCCTGAGTGCTTAGGATGTAGACCGGCGGGGACCTCTCTGCTGAGCTTTAGGTAGGGCTACGGTGTGTCGTTTGACCGAGGCCGGGCATGACCCAGGAAAGTGTGTCCGGCCGGAGTTAATCGAGCGTGTTGGGTAAGTTGGTGCACCCCTGTAGGGAAGAAAACTTCTATCGATAGCCGGTCCTACGGTAAAGGACACTCGGAGTTGTATCCTGATTGATACAATTTAGAACTGGATACCTGGATATATGGCTCTGGGATTGCTTCTCGCAGGGAGTCGAGAAGGGATCTCCGGACGAGGTTGATGACTGTATGGCTCTGGGATTGCTTTCTCGCAGGGAGTCGAGAAAGGATCTCTGGGTGAGGTTGAGACTTAATGATACTGCTACATTATATTGTACTGTTCTTCTCTCTTCTATTGCTGCAAGACCTCTGAAGATGCTAGTCTTCGATAGGACTAGGCCTACTCTCTATTCTTGCATTTCTGCAGCCCAGTCCACATATACAGCCTCCCATTGAAAATGTTGCATATGTAGTGTACATCCTTGCTTGCTGAGTACTTCTGAGTACTCACGGTTGCTTTGTTTTCCTTTTCTCCCCTTATCAGTTTGTCGCGACCAGAGGACGGAGCCCCCTGAGACAGATGCTCCGTCGATCGACTACTACTACTACCCAGAGGATGAATACTACTACGAGTTGACTGACGACCAGGAGTAGGATCGGAGGGTCCCAGGCAGGAGGCCTTCGCCTTTCGATCGTAGTGTTTTAATTTTGCCCCGCCTTTCTAAAGGCCTTTCTGTTTCTGTTTCATATCTGTACTCAGATATCTGATGCTTCCGCTGTCGCTTGTACGCAAGCTTATGTATTCGAGCCCTCGAGGCCCCTGGCTTGTAATATAAAGCTTGTATGACTTTATTTATGTTTTAGAGTTGTGTTGTGGTATCTTCCCGTGAGTCCTTAGGCTTGATCATGTGCATTTGCGTGTATGATTAGTGCACGATTGAGCCGGGGGCGTCACATAAGCTATGATAAATTTTCTACAGTGTGGTAAATTTTCAGAATTTTTGGAGTTTGGGAAATATGAGGAAAATTGCACTCTCTATAGACTGTCCTGTTTAGACAGATTGCTGTTATGTTTGCATATGTTTTTGCTTAATGATTCTATTTGAGGATAGGAGTATTAAATATGCAGAGGCATTTAGTATGCAATGTTAAATAATAATTTTATGATTTGTTAGAGTAGAGAATGATAAGGTGTTGCATTGATTTATACTAACGTATCTCACGAGTTCTGGTTGAGTTTTGTGTGGATGAAGTTTTTAAGACTTAGGGAAACCGTGATATAAAAGGAATTAAGGAGACACAAAAGATCAAGCTTGGGTATGCCCAAGGCATCCCAAGATAATATTTCAAGAAGTCTCAAGCATCTAAGCTTGGGGATCCCCGGTAGGCATCCCACCTTTCTTCATCAACAATTATCGGTTGAGCCTAAGTTTTTGCTTCTTCACATGAGTTGTGCTATCCTTGGAATGTCATTTTATTTTGTTTTGCTTGCTGTTTTAATAAAATACTTATATCTGAAAGTTTTTAAATAAGAAAGAGTCCTCACATAGCTACCTATTTACTTAACTACTCGCTTGATCTTCACTTATATCTTTTTGGAGTAGCTTGTCATTTACTCTTGTGCTTCACTTATATCCTATGAGTAAATTGTTGAATGAATTGAATATCATGAAGTTAAAATTATATGTTCATATCATGCCTAGTGGTAGCTTCACATTGGGTTTAGAAAGTGAAATCTTTTGAAGCTTGACAATCACAATATTGGTCATACAAGAAATTCATGAATGACTAGTATAAGGAAGAGAACTTTCACATACAAATATATTATCTTGAACATTTTCTATGATTGTGAATACCCATTAATTATTTTCAAACTTGAGCAAACTAGTTGAAGTTGGACAAGGAAGACAACGTAATGAGTTATGGTTGTGTATATTTGCATAGAAGTTATATTGTTATGGATCCTCCAACATGTGGTGTTTGCCTAGGATCTTTTGCTAGCTAAAAATTCGTACTAAGTAGAGATACTAATTGTGCATCCAAAAACCCTTAAACCCAGTTTCTTGCCATGAGTGTCCATCTTACCTACCTATGTATTGAATAAGATCCTTCAAGTAAGTTGTCATCGGTGCATAAAGCAATAAAAATTGCTCCTAAATATGTTTGATCTTTTATTGTAAGGGAAAATTGAGCATTTTACGAACTTGTGATGGAAAAGTAATAAAAGCGATGGACTGCATAATAAAGGTTGCTATCATAAGGGGCAATATAAAGTGACGTTCCTTTGCATTAAGAGTTTGGGCATCCAAAATCAAAAAGCGCATGGCAACCTCTGCTTCCCTCCGCGAAGGGCCTATCTTTTACTTTTCAGTATTTACTTTTATGCAAGAGTCAATAGTATGCATTCTCATTTCAACCTCAATTATCCTCTAGTTGGCAAGCATGATGTGGTAGGGAAAGATCTAGGCACATATGGCCAGTCAAATATATTTGATCATGATTTATTATTGTTGACAGTTATCTCTATGATAAATGAGTTGGGAGGCGAAACATTAAGCCCCTATCTTTCTCCGTGTTCGATGGATGCCATTTGTTCTAAAAATATGCTTTGAGTACTAGCAATCATAGAAGACTATATGATGATTGAGTATGTGGAGCTCTTACTTAGACTATGTTAAATAAGTTGAATTGCAGTTGTTTGGTGACTAAGAATATAGGTTGTTGAGTTTCAAGAGAATTCATAGTTTGAACCTTAACATGTGAATTGGTTGCTACTTTAACATGAGAAGTTTTATGAGAAAGAATTGCTGTTACGATGCTAGGAAAAGTGATTGAAATTATCATTGATCAAACTTATGCACTTTGCTAGCATTCACACTTCATAAATTATTTCTTTTATCATTTACCTACTCGAGGACGAGTAGGAATTAAGCTTGGGGATGCTGACATGTCTCCAACGTATCTATAATTTATGAAGTATTCATGCCATGTTTAAAACAATTTTATATGGTTTTGGTATGATTTGGATGGAACTAACCCGGACTGATGCTGTTTTCAGCAGAACTACCGTGGTGTTGTTTTTTGTGCAGAAATAAAAGTTCTCCAAGTGCAACGAAACTTTTTGACGATTTTTTTTGAACAAAAGAGGCACTAGAAGCTTCGTGGGAGGACCAGAAGGTGGTGGAGGTGAGCACAAGACACCTGGGCACGCCAGGAGGCCCAGGCACGCCCAGGTGGGTTGTGCCCACCTCGAGGCCCATCTTCGCGTGATTCCAATGCTGAAAAATCCTATAAATAGAGAAACCATAAAAAAAACCTAGATCAGAAGTTCCGGCGCCGCAAGCCTCTGTAGCCACGAAAAACCAATCTAGACCCCGTTCCGGCACCCTGCCGGAGGGGGAAATCATCACCGGTTGCCATCTTCATCATCCCGGCGGCCACCATGATGAGGAGGGAGTAGTCCACCCTCGGGGCTGAGGGTTTGTACCAGTAGCTATGTGTTTAATCTCTCTTTCTTTTGTGTTCTTGAGATGGCACGATCTTGATGTATCGTGAGCTTTGTTAATATAGTTGGATCATATGGTGTTTCCCCCTCTCTATCTTGTTGTGATGAATTGAGTTTTCCCTATGAGATTTCATTTTTTTATCGGATTGAATACTTTTATGGATTTGAGAGCACTTGATCTATGTCTTGGCAATCAACTCGTGGATTCCCGAGGTGACATTGGGGTAATCTATGCATAGGGGTTGATGCACGTTTTCGTCCTTGTTTCTCCGGTAGAAATTTTGGGGCACTCTTTGAGGTTCTTTGTGTTGCAATGAGTATTATGAATCTGAAATTGTTTGATGCATATCGCATAATCAACTCACGGATACTCACGGTGACATTGGAGTATCTAGGTGACATTAGAGTTGGTTGATGTGTATCATATGGTGTTATTTTAGTACGAACTCTTGGTTAGATCGATTGGAAAGAATAGCTTGGTGTTATTTTAGTACGAACTCTAGGATAGATTGATCGGAAAGAATAGCTTTGAGGTGGTTTCGTACCCTACAAACAATTTCTTCTTATGTTCTCCGCTAGATAGGAACTTTGGAGTGATTCTTCATTGCACGTTGAGGGATGGTTATATGATCCAATTATATTAGCATTGTTGAGAGATTGCACTAGCGAAAGTATGGACCCTAGGCCTCATTTTCAAGCATTGCAATATCGTTTGTGCTTCATTTTATCAATTGCTACCTTGCTGTTTTTTATTGTTACTATTAAAAAAATCAATATCCACTATCCATATTACACTTGTATCATCATCTCTTCGCCGAACTAGTGCACCTATACAAATTACCATTGTATTTGGTGTGTTGGGGACACAAGAGACTTTTTGTTATTTGGTTGCAGGGTTGTTTGAGAGAGACCACCTTCATCCTACGCCTCCCACGGATTGATAAACCTTAGGTCATCCACTTGAGGGAAAATTATTATTGTCCTACAAAACTCTGCGCTTGGAGGCCCAACACGAGTCTACAAGAACAAGTTGTGTAGTAGACATCAGGAAGAGCACTGATGTCCTGCAAGTGCACAGGGCTGTTGTGGCACCTTTGTGACAAGTAAACTGTCGAACCCACAGGGAGCTGATAGGAAGGCACCACAAATCCCGTAGCTACGCTGTCACTTAACGTGCTACGTACGCACCCAAACCGGAGTTTGGAAATACTCTACTCTATCGTTGCTAGGGAAACTAGATAAAAAGGTATTTAACTAATTAAACTACTAACAAGAAAGATAAAAGCAGTAAATAAAAGACACTAAGTTAGTAAGGACGGTGCTTGAGTAGCAAGGCGTTCTCGAGGGTTTCGGAATCACTACCACATATATGAACTATCGTATCCTCTAGTCACTGGTCAAATGCATAAATGGGCGGAGCCGGGTATAGTACACGTTCTACTCGAAGTAGACCTCGTGCCACACACGCCACCATCATAGTCTCCCCCATAGGGTTACAACTCAAGATAATTAAGGGTTTACACCATGGACGCGTCCTCTCTAAGGGTTCTCCATAACTCCCCTGTCAATTGCGACGGCGAGGGATCGAGGATTTTACGTCACCTCAAATTACCCCAGCGCCCCAACCCTTCACAACTACAATAATATACTTCATGGCAATAAGGCACAAATGTGAGTGAGCGCTCCTCTCAACATTCGCGAAGGCTACTAACTCAAGTCATGAACAAGTTTTATTGGATCGCAACAAATATCGTAAAGGGTTCAACTATATCCTCAAGAATTAGTACAATTACTCAAACTTAGACATGAAGGTTAGGGACAAGTTACAAGCCGGCATCAAACCAGTGAAGGGAGGAGGCGTGGTGGTGTTGGTAATGATGATGGTGCGGTGGAGATGGTGATGACGGTGGCCGCGCCGGTGGTGATGGAGATGGGGGTGGCACCCGTGACGGCACCGGCATGAGGGCACCGTCCCGAAGGCCGGTGCTCATGGTGGTGGAACCTCCTCCTCTTCCCTTGGCATTGTCCCTCCTCCTACGGTGGTGGAGCAGCAATGGAAAAGAACTTGGATGCCTTAGTGATGAATGAGATGAGTTGTGGCGGCTAGGGTTGAGGAGATGATATATATGGAGCCTCCTCTCTTGATGGGCTTCATCCAAGGGCTCTAGATGAGCCAAATCCTCTCCCAATCTCTTCTTTACGAGCCAAATAACTCATGGGATCAAACAGGGATGAAATCGGTGAAGAAACCCTTCTGGAAGGGCAACTTTTGGAGCTGTCTACATGTCATACGACCGGCGAAACAACCGGCTGCGATCACATGGAACGTCGTCTTTTGGCCTGACCTTCTCTAGTAAAACGGCCGCCATTTTTTCATACGAACTCAGAATTTGACATTCTTGGGCTCATTGGATTAGTATGAATGATGCCGATCCATTCCTAGTCTTAGATCTTGATTTGGATCATTAAAAAAACACCTTTTCCGACCTCCAGAATGGTAAGTCTAACCCCTAGGTGACTCCGTATTGAACCCATCCTTGGTCCTTTCATTGTGCTTGGCATTAGGTTGCTCCAAAACACCTATAGACACAAGAAAAGAAGGAAAACTAATAAAAACTAAATAAATACTAAATGTGCAATGCTCATGAGAAAAAGTGTAAATACCGGCAATCATGCATAATGGACAACTATTTGGTTCAATGGGGCATGATATATGAAGAGAACATGCAACAAATGAGCTCTAAAAATGCGTAAAATATAGAGGGATCAAGCACATGTCTAAAGATCACTGTGAGGTTTGCCCGCGCCATGGTGCAGGTGTTTGGAGTGGAGTATCTGAGAGAACCAAATGTGCAAGATACAGAAAAGTTGTTGGCTATTGGAGAGGCAAGAGGTTGTCTAGGTATGCTCAGTTCAATTGAGTGCATGCATTGGCAATGAAAGAACTGTCCCAAAGGTTTGCGTGGTATGTACCAAGCTCACACCAAAGAGGCCACCATCATATATACTAGAAGCAGTGGCATCGCATGACTTATGGATTCGGCATGCTTTCTTTGGAATGCCTGGTTCTCACAACGACATCAATGTGCTTCAGCGATCTGTCGTGTTCAGGAGACTTTGCAATGGGGAATCTCCGCCGTGCAACTACACTGTCAACGACCGCGACTACAATATGTGGTACTACCTTGCCGATGGTATCTATCCTCAGTGGACGGTGTTTGTGAAGACTATATCTGATCCCCAAGGCAACAGACAAAGCCACTTTGAAACAATGCAGGAAACACCTAGGAAGGATGTGGAGAGGGCATTTGAAATGCTTCAAGCTCATTGGAGAATTGTTTGTGGAGGTGCAATGATGTGGGAATCAGAGACTTTGTGGCAGCTGATGACATGTTGTGTTATTTTGCACAATATGATTGTCGAGGACGAGGGTGATGGGGTAACCCAAACCAATGATTTTGAAACGCTTGGGGAACAAGTCCACATCCCGGAAGATCAAGATGCAGATTAGCTTATGAATTTTCTGTAGATGCATCAGAATCTTCGAGATCATCAGGTGCACGCACAGCTACTCAATGATCTTGTGGAGCATGTGGACCCACAATGTAAACCAAAGGGCTAATGTTTGAATTAGGCACCTAACATAATTTTTATGTTCAAACTATGTATTTTCGCTACCAACAAATGTTATTTACATGTGACATTCATGTATATGATGGACGTGCATGGATTTGCATGAGTTTGAGGGTTTGGATTTGAGGTGGTGGCTATCCGGCAGACCAAATGAGGGGCTGTCCGGCGCTGTCCGCGGACGCTCCCGGACATGACTGCGAACGTATATGGGACCGAATTTGCCAAGTGCGACTGTAGATGCTCTAACCACACAATGCTTTTGTTACAACTACACAAGATATACACATGCATACGATTTGATTGGGACAGTTCATGCAAGCTAGGCAAGTACGTAACCATCATGGTTCATTCGACAGGTGCCTAGATCTGCACAGTGACATGCACAAACATGGTCCAAACGATGAACAGATATATACGTACGTACGTACCAAACTACCAATCGCCCAGAGACGGGCAACGGCATCATTTTATCCACATAAATACCTCCAGACGTGCACTGACATTTGGAGCCTACCAAATGATGGGCCACACCGGTGTCACTGTCATCGCAGCCAGCTGCCGTGGCACAGCAAGAGTATACGAGTAGCAGCTAGCAGCCAACACCCTGGACCTCGAGGCATGAGACGTATCCTGCTATGGGCTGCCCCTGCTATGTAGTGTATGTCGACTGGTATATATGCTGTGAGCTGGTTTGGTCTTTGGTCTTTGGTGTAGTGTAAGAGAATCTGGAGCTCTGCCAAGCCAGGAGCTCCGGACAAAATCCACTTCACCAGCCAGCTGCTTTGCAGTCTCTGTGTGTCTCTCTGTGGGAGAGAGAGAGAGGTGTGTGTGTGCGCGCGTGCAAACGTAATGGTGATTCGCTTTCTATTCCTCCTATGTGGTCTCTATCTCCATGTCTAAAGCCCACACCAGCCCCATACGTACGTACGGGCTATGATGGAGCTCGAGACACTCTTTTGCATGCAATTGGTTGCTTTGGGAGGTGCTGCTTATTACCAGCTACGCTAGGCGACCGTTGCATTAGGCCAGGCGCTTGATGAGAAGTGCTACCACACGATATAAAAATCGTGAAAGACACTAAGGGCCTCTTTGATTCGCAGGATTTTTAAAATGCAAAAAATAGGCAAAAACACATGAATGAAGTGGCAATGCCATCTTCAATCCTACATAATTAGCATGAGCGTTTGATTGCACTTAGAAAAAACGTAGGATTCTTCACAAAATGTTGGAGTGGATGAAATTTTACCTTTGAAAAAACTAGTACTAGCGAATCCAAAGAAAAAATTCATATGGATCATAATCCTACGAACCAAACAACCAATGTAGGAATAAATCCTAAGGACAAGTATCGTCCAAAATTCCTTTAGAAATTCTTTGAATCAAAGAGGCCCCGGAAGTCTGAGATTGCGGTGTGCAGGTCTAGCTAGGCTATACCTAGTGTGGCATGCATTTCTCAAAAGCTACACATCTCCTTTAGTCCCGCCTAAGGATTAAGGAAGTATTATCCGTTGTCCTTGTGCCCATGTCCTTTGCTCTTTGCTTTACTCACTTTATTGTAAGAGAAGCAGCACGCAGCAGACAGGAGAGCAAGCTAGCAATGGAGCCGTTGTGGAGGAGAGAGATAGAGCAACATTCCTGCCTCCTCTCCCTCTCTATAAATCCAGCCTCACCTCCTTGCTCCTACCACCATCCTTCACACCAGTATACTGTTCTCCAATTACTCCCTAGATTAACCTAGCTCTCTCTCTCTCTCTCTCTCTCTCTCTCATACCCATCAAGATCCAGCTTTGTTCCCCCCACTAGTCTGCAAGACATAGAGAGAAACATCAAACATATGAGCATCCCTTTGGTTTCCTTGGTCTTGCTTTCTGATCACTATTTGGAGGAGTGGTTTGATGATCGATCTAG
This sequence comes from Thinopyrum elongatum, assembly GCA_011799875.1. Lineage (NCBI taxonomy): Eukaryota > Viridiplantae > Streptophyta > Magnoliopsida > Poales > Poaceae > Thinopyrum > Thinopyrum elongatum. The sequence goes on along the minus strand of CM022302.1, from coordinate 155,258,937 downwards.
TCAAGATTGTGCTGTGCCTGGCTCCCTGTATGCCACACATGTAGCCCAACCCATGGATGTGGTTGCCTGCTGTGGGTGGCGTGCAAGGGGCCAAGCATGCATATGTGTATATATCTGCCCTTTTATTCGATTATTTCTTTTTTTCCTTGAATTATTTGACGTTTCTCCATTTCTATCACTGTTTGCATTTTTATCCAATATCTGGATTTGGAGGTCCGTGGAATGTGTTTAATTCATCTTCATACCTTCTCCGCTCTTCGAAGAAACCAGGGAAGATACTTATGCGCTCTATGAACTTATGCTGTTTATTTGGGGATCACATTTAGCACATTACTGATGTGTGAAATGTTCCCTTCTTTTTTTGCCTCTTCTTGATTTGATGCAGATGCTGTAACACAACCATGGTTCATTAATTTCCTTGCATGGTTCATACCTTTTTGGATCCCTTTTGTTCCTTCCTATCATCTTACATGCATGTATTCCTTGAGCAATCTGCTCTAATTTTGATTTGCTTTTTGCTGAGGTTACAATCATGTATCCATCATAGCGCTTCCTCCCATCGCTAACTCCAATTTTTCACCTATGAAAGTGGCATGTACATAGGATTAATCTGTGGTAAAAATGTTCTAGATAGTAGATACAAGCAATTAAGAGCAAGCAAGGTTCAGTAGCCACTGTACATATCATGTGACCAAGAAATGTACTAGTATGGAATAGAGTTTGCCCTTCCACAGTTTCACTCGTTCGTTTTAATTTCCAAGCGCACTTATTTTCCCATTTTGGAACATGCATGTTTCTCCATTGTGCTTATCATATGCTCATGCTCGCGCTCCTCCAGTTTATGATAAGTCTCTGTATAGCAAGCTGAATCCATACGATATAGGTCTAAAACGTTGGGTCATAATGGTTTTTTGTATAGAATATCTGGAGTGCATAGACATGCAAAAGCTCTAGTTCCTTGAAGAGTTGGGTTAATCTGAACTTTGAGGCTCTGAAGCAATACTACCACTTCAGTTTTAAACTTGAATTTCTCCCTTCTAAAGTGTTAAATTGTATTTTATTAGTAACTATTTTCCTCAAAACTGCTGAAGCGTACATTAGTAGAAGTGCTCTCCGGAGTCGTAATGAAAAGATTCTGCTTCCGAGCGTCTTGTACACCATAATAAAGCTCCTATAGCTAACCAGAGTTAAACATGTATGCATGCACAAAGGTCACAAGCTATTTTCACTTCTTAGCCTTATCTCAACTCGGTGGCATTTAATTTGTATTAACTTCACTCCGTTTGAACCACTATATAGATTTAAAGCCAGTAGGCTACTAGTAGTAGATGAGTACATAGCTAGGATTTCTGCCTCCCGTCGGCGGCGCCGCCGATCTCCCACGTCTCCTGTGGCTTTAGGGCCATGGGTGCGCGGTGGATCCCGGTCCTTGCCGGCGGGAGGGCTCCATTTTCAGGTGCTTCTTCAAGTTTTGTTAGGGTTTGTGTCCTGCTCAAGAAGACAAGACAACGGCGGCTTCTTGAAGATGAAATAAGGTTCTCCCGCCTAGCCCCCGTCTCAATGGTGTGCCTAGCATCGTCGGAGGGCGTGTGGAGGTGTGTCTCCAGCGGATCTCACGAGATTTGGTCGGTGGTTGTCTTTGGTGGATCCGCTCGGATCCAGTCTTTGTTCAAATATCTTCAGGTTGGATCCTTCCGATCTAAACTTCTCTTCATCGGCGGCGGTTGCTGTTCTGGGGCGTTGGTCCTATGGGATCTTAGCACGACGACTTCCCGACTGTCTACTACAACAAGTTGTGCCCGGCTCCGGGGAGGGAGGGGCGATGACGGCGACACGCCTTCGGCTCGCTTCAGTGCTTGTAGTCGTCGCTAGGTGGTCTATGAATCTGAATGTAATTTTTATTATTTCTGGTGTTCGTTGTACTGCCATGATTGAAGATGAATAGATCGACAGTTTCCGAAAAAAAAAAAAGATGAGTACAGCAGCACATGTTGCATATGTAATCATCAAGGAATGATTTATATATTTCTGTATGAGCTCGTATGTTTTAAGGATGAAATTGCAAATGGCAATGACTTACCCATGTGTTTTTTGGACAAAACAAGGTCAATTTCATACTAGCGTCTGACACATACGTATGAGTTTTTCCACACACACAAAATAACTAGTACTGCCTCCGATCCAAAATAAGTGTCGATCTTAGCTTTGAACTAAGGTTAGTTCAAACCTAGTTGACGATAAAGGGTTTTTCCCCGCTTTATATTATAAAGCCACCACAAGATACAACCAACATGTCGGCATTTGTTTCTCTTTCTTCTTCTTGAGTTCAAACCTAGTTCAAAGTTGTAACACTTATTTTGGATCAGAGGGAGTAGTATATATGAATATTAAGTACATTATGCTATAGGAATTTCGAGCTGTATGCGTATATCCTCCATTCAGTTGAAGATGGTTTTGTTGATCCATCCAATCCGCAGCACACCATCATTGCAGGGTGCGGCGTGCAATCGATGCAATCACTAATAATTGATCGCAGAATCCATGATCTGATTTTGTCAAGGGTTATTAAATTAAAAGGAGAGATTAGGTTTTTTTTTGCGAGGAAAAAGGAGAGAATAGTTAATTGGCTACTCACTCAAAGCCAAGACAAAGGCATGGCTTTTGCCCTCTCACATAGATCAAGACATAGTCAAACCTGAATCAAAATGACTATTCTCTGTTGTTGTGGTTAGTACTCCCTCTGTCCCATAATATAAGAGCATTTTTGACACTACACTAGTGTAAAAAATGCTCTTATATTATGGGATGGAGGGAGTATATTATAATCTCGAAGACATGCCCACGGTGATATTCTTTGGACCAAGTAAACAGAAAAACATTTTTCATATGAGTAGGGGTGCACTGCAGCTGACCAAATGCTTAAACTGGTAGGGGAAGATGGAAAAATCTGCTTGTCCTAGATTGGAATGATCGCAAATCGTAATCCCTGTCCCTGCGGATCAAATTGTTTCGTCAGTAATCCATGCATTCTAAACATTGATTAGTTAGTTGATGATGATCACCATGCACACAAGTGCCAGGCCACTGGACCATCTCCTCACTCATGTGCCAGCTTCTGATCAACAGCCGGCCATTTCTGCATGCATGGACCATGGACCACTCCAATGGCAGCAGCACTGCAGTGCTACTACTAAAGATGCACCTTTACAAGGAGAGCTGCCACTGGGGCCTGGCCACAGGGGAGAAAGAGAAGGCAAAGGTATAGTGATGGTGATGGTGAGGGCAGAGGGGGAGGACACTGCCATGCCCTGTGCCCATGTTGGAGATTACCTCACTGGCTGGGAGGCGGAGGAGCACCTGGATGATGGATGATGGTGCTGCAGACATCATGGCAGCTGCTTGCTTGGTAGTAGTACACCTGTTATGGTGCTGGAGGCCTGCCGAGACAGAGACAATACATCAGTCTCTGCATTATCCAAATTACGCCGAAGCTGAAAGCAGATGTGATAGCATACAGGAAAAAGGAGACGATGGAAACTGATCATCGCAAGATGCGTTTTGCATTTTGGTAGTTCATGGCAACGTCTGGGGAACATGCCCTTGTAATGTTGGCAATTTATGAACTGTAAGTCAAGCGGGCAACCAAACCAGCTCATCTGGATTTTGTTGATACAGCCAGGCTATGTACTCACAGGATCTCAAACTCGTATTTTTTTTTTACCCACCAAACAAACAACAGACAGGATGTACATGCACAAATTATACAATGACACTGCGCCATCAATCTACAGTAGTATTGTACACACAAAGTAAAACCCATGAACATCTTTGTCCCAGCAATGCTGTGTACACTACAAACGAAGTGAATCTATACACTAGGAAGAAAACTTCCGAAAAGAAAAAGGTATCTAGCTATTGCTACTTCTCTACATGGTCTTCATACATATTTGCAACCAACTTCAGGTCACTCACGCTCTGATATTGCGGTGAATGTTATGGAGGCTCGTGTCGTCTCTTGCGACAACAAAGGAGAAGAGTGTGCCATGATAGTGGATAGCAACGTGGTGGAAGAAGCGAAAGCTATGTTATTTTCTCTCCTCATGCTCCTGATCTTAAGGTCCATAAAGTCGCTAATTGTAGCGGGCTTGCTGATCTTCTCCGAGTCAACATCCTTTTCGCCTGTTAGCATGCTGACCACAGTTGACATAGTGGGTCGATGTCTTGTGACATCTTGTGTACAGAGAAGTCCAACTTTCAGGTACCTGCAGGCTTGTTCAATATCCAAATCATCACCCACACAACTGTCTATGATTTTCACCAAATCTCCCTGCTCATAATACATCCATGTCTGCAAGAGGAGGACCCCATTGGTAACCTCTGGGAACTGTAGCAGCAAAGAACAAAAGTCCACGAGTTAGAATATTTGGTCCCTCCAGTCATGCGAAGAGGTTATACATGATTTATGCATTCATGTAGAGACAAGGAAGCAGCTAATGTGGTTGTCAGCAAGCAACTAAAATTTAAGTGCATGATAATTGTAATGATTTTTTTTGTATTTTATACTAGTACTAATTTAATAAATGAAAAATGGACTTGGCATGGCTAACATTCTAAAATGCAAGAGTTGCATGCATCTACACTAGTTTTCTTACCAGAAATCAAGACTGCTTTTATGCACTCCAAATTTATGAAGTGCCAGTACCATCCATCAAACTCAAACTGTAAATAACTTCAGCTAAAAACTAATTCATTCATTATGGTAAAATATAGTAGCCTTACTTTTTAACAATATGGAATAGGAAAAGAAGAGAAAGAAATATGGTACTATTCTATTCCTTCTAACCTTTTCCAGAAGTATCTGGTCTTCATATGGTAATCTTGAACTGGTGTTGGATCTCCCACTGACTATTTCCAGAAGCAAAACACCAAAACTATAAACATCTGACTTCCGTGTCACTTGTCCCCGAATGGCATACTCGGGAGCCAAGTAACCTCTGTGAAGTAAAAGTAAAACTGAGTAAGTAATGCCACAAGTTTATCAGGCCATAATGATCATTTATGAATAACTATGTCTTTATTTGTTATTTCAACTGTAATTGCCTCAACTTATCCTATGAAATAAGTGGTGTGGTTTCATCATATATTCATATGTGAAAGATTCTTTTGGGGTGTATTAAATTCAACCAATTAACTTGAAATACCAATTATAAGCAGTAGCTTCTGAAGGCACACAATACAAAATAAAGAAACTAGTAAACATGCACTACAGATGATAATTCATTATAGGTAGATAGTTCCATATGACGAAATTAACTTACAGTGTTCCTGCAACCCGTGTGCTAATATGTGACGCATTTGGAGGTAGAAGCTTTGCTAAACCGAAATCAGAAATTTTGGGGGTGAGATCCTTATCAAGAAGTATATTGCTTGCTTTGATATCCCGGTGAACAATGTGGGGATTGACATCATCATGGAGGTATGCTAATCCTTGCGCGATACCAAGGCAAATATTTACTCTAGTTGTCCAATTGAACTGGATATTGCTGCGGCCAGAACCTAATAAGAAATAAGGAGAGAAAAGCTAAGGAACATTAGAATATAGACCTTTTTTGCAAATATGTAGAAGGTTTAAAGAACAGTACGATCAAAAGATTTGACTAACCAAGAATTACCTAGAAGTGTTTGTGCAAGGCTGTTATTCTCAAGGTAATTGTAGACAAGGATCCTCTGGTTTCCTTCCACACAATAGCCATAAAGGCTGACAAGATTGCCATGAGATATGTTGGAAATTGACATAAGTTCATTCAGAAACTCCTTCAGCCCTTGTCTTGATTCTACAGATAACACCTTGACAGCAATAAGTTTTCCATTCCTTAGCCGCCCCTGCACCATTATTTGATCAAAGATTAAACGTGTACATTTATTCAATTAGAATTTCATTTGTCTTATTAGTTGAAGGTTACACACACTACCTTATATACAGATCCAAAACCCCCCTCACCAATCTTGTTGGATGGGTTAAAATTTTCTGTTGCCCTTGCTAGCTCCTTATAAGTGTATCTTATTGTATTAATACCAGCAGGGAGGTCTGTAAAAATTAGGTTAAGTATTTAAATATGGCAATATGAAGAAGGTGACCATATCATAGTCCACAAGAGTGTAGAATAATCTGTATAAGAGTGTAGAATAATCTGTATAAGAGATATCTACCTTCAGTATGCGTAGAAATTTGCTGGCGTGTTGCCCCACTTTTATAGCAGAAGAAAGGAGAACAACCCATTACTTATATTCTCAAAATATATCTGCCTCGTCGCTGTCAGTTCAATACATACGTTTGCACTTACGATATCCACACAAACATTTCATCAACTTTAAACAGCTGCCATGATAACCTGAAGAGAAAGAATGAGACTTATGGTCACCACAAAGAGAATTATATTGAAAAAAAAAATGTGCCCAATCCAGGTTTTTCAGTCCAAAGCTAGCTTAATTGGGATTTGGTTATATTTCTTCATCAAGAGGACGAAGTAACATTATCTTAGTGTAAACTGTGACTACGTGCGGTGCTCAACATAAGTGCACACTTTCTGCCTTGCTACAGCATGGTGTAAACCCTATTTTCATAAGAAGGAACAGCTCTCACTGCATTGGCCACACTTGCAGGCTTGCAGCGAGCAGCTAAATCAGGCACTACTTCCTTACAATTAAACTCTCTTTTGCATGGTGGAAAATCAAAATTGCTGATGTACTCCAGGGTGATATGTTCAAGCTCAGAACATGCATAGAGTTCGCACCAGAGAAACATATCTAACAACTACATCAGCAGCTGAAAGCAACTAACTTAAAGCTGATAGCCGACTATAAAAATTAGATTAGGTCCACTATGACATAATAGTACTTTTTAAAAGTGCGGTCGAGTATCTCAGTTTCTCCACCTGCGACGGCTGCTACAACTTTAATAAATGGGCAGAGCTCCATGCGATAGGTATCAACAATATATTTATCAACATTTCAAATAAACTATTCAGCGGGATGTCACACTTGGACAGGCATTACCTCGTGGATGATTTCCTTCTAGGACTTCCAACTAATCTAGGGGGAAATGGTGGTGTATTTGTCTCGACAAAGTTGATTTTATAGTCTAAGCGTCTCTGCTACAAATTAAACTAATCTATCTCACACCGTCACACGCAATAGATTGCCAAAAGGTCCACGACTCCACCCAGCAGCATCTGTGTTCACACAGGAAACCACATTTCAGCTGTACAACATTCCTCAATACCCTCATCCAAAACCAGTCAAAACCGGCACACGTTGTAACGATTATCGGCTATCGCGCAGGGCAAGGTACGGAACTAGTACATCGTACGAGGAAAATTCAAGCCGATTTCAGTCTCTTATTATGAACGACACTGGAACTTCATCCCACGAATTCCCCCCAAATCTTCCTCTGATCAACCAATCAACGACAGAATCAGAACCCTGGATAATCCCCTAACCCCTTGGTGAAGAGCAGACCTAAGGCCGTAAAGTAGATTCAGAACGCCCAATCCTTCTCCAGAGAGAAAGACCAGAGCAGCCAACCAAGCAGGGTAGCAGACTGACCTGATCAATCGCAGCCTAATCCACCGTCCAGCCCCAGGGAGCAGTCCCCCGGGAAACTCGAATTCGACGTGATCCGAGACCGCAGAGGAAGTTACCGCCACCCTCGCAGCGCGCGCAGGCAGACAGGCAGCTCCAGCGCACCGCTACTCAAGCAAGCAGACCCAGCGAGTCGTCGGCGCCCGCGAGGGTTCCCGTGCACGAGCGCAGCCCTTGGACTTAGCGCAGAGGCGGCGGCGGCGGCGGGCGTCAGCTGGGAGGAGGAGGAGGAGGAGGGTGGGAAATGGCGGCGTTGGACTGTGAGGTTTCGGTCCCAGGTGATTATTTGACTTGTGCTTCCGCGGTGGGAAGGGATCAAGGGAGGAAGAGGAGGGGAAGGAGGGACGGGCCGCGCACGCGGGCGCCTTGAAGTGGAGGGCTGGGGCTGGTCAACCGCCAAGTGTTGACCACGTGGCCGCGTTGGATGGTTTGGTTCGGGTTAGGGTTCGACGCGGCGGCTGCCTGCCGGAGTGCCGAGCCTCGGCCCTCGGCCTCGCGTGTGGACCGGACGGGACCGGACCGGACCGGGCACATGAAAAATATTACTATCTTGGAGGACTAGGGGAGAATGAGTCAGGTCCATCGGGCTCTTTGGTTCTTTGATTTGATTTGATTTGATTGATGCGGTTCGCCAAAAGATGAAGAGAGTGACAATAGCGTGTGGAATTGATGAGGTGGGGACACGTGTGTAATCGCGAAATGGAGAGACTGAAACATCTTGACTGCAGCTTCACTTGCCCACGTGTCCGGGCAATATACTTGCCGCAAGTTGTCCGACTATTACGAAGCAACATGTGGTTTTACTGTATAAACACATGTGTTGCGCCCGTTGGATGATGGAACCTCGGCGCCTCCGCGGGTATCACACCCAGATAGCGGTATGACAGTATTGTAAAGAAACGAAGTGATTGATCGAAAAGGCATTATCTACAAGGCGGAGTATCTACACCCGAGTTCGGGTGAACATTAAAATCGAAAAATATTTTAAAAATGTTCAAAAAATTCTGAATTTTTTTTGTGATAAACTTTGACAAATGTTCTAACTGCTTGCAAAATTTCATCTTCAGATCACATTCGTGGAAGGCGTGACAAAAAAAAAAACAAAATCGATACTCTGAAAATGCTACTTTCAAAGCATTTTGGAGCACCGATTTTGTTTTTTTTTTTGCCACGCCTTGTACGAATGTGATCTAAAGATGAAATTTTGCAAGAAGTTACAATATTTGTCAAAGTTTACCATAAAAAAATTTCAGAATTTTTTGAACATTTTTAAAGTGTTTTTCGATTTTACTGTTCACCCGAGCTCATTTGAGCTCGAGCTGAGAAAGGACTTTCCGCATTATCTATTGATTCTCAGGAAAGTCCTTTTACTAAAAGGATTGATGCAAAAATCCATCTTGACACCCGAGCTCATCTGCTCTCGAGCTACAGTAAATTCAAAAAATCTGAATTTTTAACATGCAAGATGTTTGAATGCGTGATATCCAGTAAAAATCTCATCCTGTTTGGATATCTGAGGAGCTCGTGGCAAAAAAAAAATGTCCGAACAATGCGTGAACAGTAACCTTACTCACAGAGCCGAATTTTGTCTTTTTTGTTGCGCGCTCCTCGAATATGCAAACTCTACCAAATTTGCACGAACATCACGCACACGAGCATCTTGCTTGCAAAAGAATATTAGATTTCTTTGAATTTTTTCTATTTTTAGTGATTTTTTTATTTTGCCAAAGCAGAGACGCCGCTCTCAAATGTCTCTATTTGAGGCACCTATTACACGAGGGGTGCCTTGTTTTATACTAAAAGACACTTATACAACGAGAAGGTGTCTGTTCGGACGGACACGTCCATGCATTACTTTGGGCATATTCCAACAGGCAACCGCATAAGGCGATTATGATCTAATCCTAACACTCCCCCTTGCACAAAGTTGTATCTTGTGTGATCTTGAATTACTTGTATAATCTTAAGAATCTTTGTCTTGATCGCAAGTGTATATTATTTTGAGTAACTCCTCCAACTATCCTATGGGAAAATATGAGGAGAGTAATGTGTATGATATGTTGCTAAAACTTTTTTAAACCCATTCGAAAAAACAAAGAGAAAATGATACAACATATATTGATTATTATCCCCTTGATAAACTCATATGAGAAAAACCTTTGAAGAAGGGAAAACTCGTTGGTGAGTCTGGAGAACAATAAATATGTTTTGTATACTTTCCTTTAAAACCCCGAGTGGGGAAAAGTAGAAAGTATCACATATATGCCTCATCAAAAATCTTTTATGAAAAACTTCAAGATAAAGCTCATAAAGGAAAAGAGTGTGATCTTATATGCCATTGAAAACTCCTTTAAAACCTAGTGTAAAAATATAAGAAAAAAATTGTATAATATATGATGGCAATGTTGGGAAACGTATTAGAAAACAAAAATGTCGCCCTACGATCAACCAGGAACACTATGAAGATGCAATAACGGTTTGGGTCGGATCGTTACCAACTCCAAGTTGCAGCGGAAGAAGACGAGTCGATGTAGATCGTACTTGGAGACTCTCGAACCGTCGATGAACGATCCCTCGAACGGAAGACCGAAAGCACGGTCTCTCTATAGATTGCAAGCGTACGGTCTTCACGATCCGGCAGCGCTTCGTCGACCAAAGCTAATCGTTACCGGAGAATTAGAGGGAGGAGATTAGAACCACGCTGGGCTTCTAATTATGAGGATTAGAGGATCTAGGTCTAGCTCTAATTAGATAATCTAGGACCTACTAGAACTAGAACTAGAGGACTAGAGGAGGCTCCGAAGGTTGTGTGTTCAAAAGGTGTCTGTTGGAAATATGCCCTAGAGGCAATAATAAATTTGTTATTATCATATTTCCCATTCATGATAAATGTTTATTATTCATGCTAGAATTGTATTGACCGGAAACTTAAATACATGTGTGAATACATAAACTACATTGTGTCCCTAGTAAGCCTCTACTAGACTAGCTCGTTGATCAAAGATGGTTATGGTTTAAAATGTGGATCCTTAACAGGACGAAAGTCAGACGGGCCGTAATTGTGCCGGCCTACTACACAAGCCTTTACCAGGCCGAAAGTGTGTGCGGGCTTGATTTGTATCAACGAGAATATGAGTTGTTAATAGGCCCGATGTGACGTTGGGCCACATATGGCCCACGGATTTCGTTCGTTGTTAACAGGCCGAAAAACACAATAAGCTGGAAGTGGCCCAAATATACAGCGGGCCGCTGACAGGCCGAATGTCGGACCTGGCAGCAAATGGCCCAATTCCTTCACGGTCTTTTATGGGTCGAAAGTTTCATCGGGCAATAAACTGGCCCATATGTACCAGGACCTTTAACATGCCGGAAACACACCGGGTCGTAATTCGACCAAAATACTTAGCGGACTGTTAACGAGCCAGAAGTGACCATGGGCCGCAATGATGAGAAATCTAGAACAAGTCGTTGACGGGCCGATTTGACACTATTCCTACGGGCCTTAACTGCAAATGGGTTGTCTGCAAGCAGGCCGTTAATGGGCCAGCCCGCTAATTTTGACTGGGCCGGCCTTTTTAACCTAAATGGGTCACTGTTGAGCCTTGCCACATGTCGACGTATCATAGACGCCTCCTGTCCATTGGACGGTTAACATCTGTCCCAACGAGGAGATGACACGTGGTTCCTTCGGCTAATGAGAATTTTACACGTGGGAAATCGCCATTTGTCATGGCTGTTAACGAGTTATCGGATCCAAAAGCAGACCCGATAGCTTAACGGCGACCCGTTACGGTGGATGCCACATGTCGGTTACCCTTAACGAAAGCACTTCCATGACGCACCATTTATCGTCATGGAAGTGGACACTTCTGTGATAATAATTTGAGTATTGTCATGAAACACTTCTACGACAGCACATGTATGACTATCTTGATTCTGTCATAAAACTGTCATGGATGTACATGCATGACAGAAATCGTGACCTACTGTGACAAACACGTATCATCAAAGATGTGTTTTTTTGTAGTGGTGGGTCCCACAAGCCACGTGGGCGCGCCCTGGGGGGTAGAACGCACCCTCCTAGCTTGTGGGCCCACCAAGGGTCTTCTCCGATACTTCTTTCTTTTAGTATTTTTTATATTCTAATAAAATAAATCTCCGTAAATTTTCACGTCATTCTAAGCCCCAGAGAATTCCTATATCTGCTCTAACTTTTTCAGGTCAAAATTCCATCTACCAGCAATCTCCCTCTTTTGATGTATCTTGCATTTCAAGAGAGAAAAGATATTCAAATTGCGTCATAATATGGAATATAACTTCAAAACAATATAAATAACAATAGGAAAACATGGTGCAAAATGAACGTATGAACTCCCCAAGCTTAGACTATGGTTGTCCTCAAGCGAATGCCGAACTCAATAAACATGACCACAAGTTTAGAGAGAGGTGTCGATAAAAGAAAATACAAACATAGCAACATCAGGCCTATAAGCATCATTATAACAAGACTTATCATTCATAAAACTTCTCATGATCAAGTAATGATCTATCCATAAGTCAAGGTATAAACAATAAACTCTCTTCAAAACTAACAAACTATGTTCTCAGTCATTCAAGCAATTACAATTCATCAACTTTCCGGAAGAGTCCATGTAAGAGCTTTTGATTTGGCAAACTTCACACGCTCAACTATCATATAATCTTCTAATGATTGCTGGTACTTGAAGCACATTTTTAGAACAAACCTGTTTCCATTGAACACAAAGATGATGGTTTAATAGGTCACCACCCAACATACTTACCACAGAGATAATTGTCAACAATGATAACTCATGATCATATATATTCAACTGGATATATGTGATCTTTCCCCGCCACATGCTTGCTCTCAAGTGGAGAATAACTAAGGTTGGAATATAAGAAGATATTTTGACTCTTGCATAAAAGTAAAACTTAAATAATAAAAGATAGACCCTTCGCAAAGGTAAGCAGGGGTTGTCATGCGCTTTTCGATTTTGGGATGTGTAAACTCTTAATGCAAAGAACGTCACTTTATATTGCCCCTTACCATAGCGACCTTTATTGAGCAGTCTGTCGCTTTTATTACTTCACCATATAAGATCGTACAAAACTTATTTCCCTATCAATGAAAGATCATACATATTTAGGAGCAATTTTTATTGCTTGCATCGATGACAACTTACTTGAAGATTCTTATTCAATCTATATGTAGATATGGTGGACTCTCATGACAAGAAATTGACTTTAAGGGTATTTGAATGCACAAGTAGTATATCTATACGCATTTAACATTTTTCAAATGCTTGGTCAACATTTTTAAAAGGTATTGTCGTAGAGTGTATTTTATAATATATAAATTATAAACAAATGACCCTGATAAGTGCGACACGTGTGGCACGAAGCAATTCCACCCTGACTTTTTTGATGGCAACTTTAGTTACCCAGGGATGGCAACTTTAGTTGTGAAGCATGGCAAGTTTCAGTTTTTTTGGGGTTTCATATTTTTTTCAGATGGCAAATTTAGTTGTAAAAACGTCAGGGCGGTGTTACTTCATGCACACGTGTGGCACTTATCATTTGGGTAAACAAAAGTAAAATAATAAGGACCCTGATAAGTGCCTAAGTGCCACACGTGTGGGCTGAAGGAGGTCAGGCCGCACGCCCTTCTAGCCACCCATTGTGACACGTCAGCCTTTTTATTTTTTCCATAGATGCATGCAAACAGGGAAGAAAACAGATGATGTCAGCAGGAATCTTTTGAGTTTTTCAAACTTTAAAATGTTTTATTTCTTAAATGATAAATATGATTAAAAATCCGTTTTCACCATTAAATCCATCGCGACGAGAACTTTAAAACTAGATCCCATATCGATATGTTTCGACAATATTTTTTGGCGGTCAAAAGTTGCCATGTCTATTGCACATAAATTGTCATGGTGCTTATACTGAAGTTGCCATGATATGTTTCAACTACTTTTTCTTCTACATTTAAAGTAAACTTTGACATGTTATAAAAAAAGAAATTAAGAAACTAAACTTGCCATGGTGAATTACGAAAAATTGCCATGATCCATGAAATATTTTTGACATGGTTCATAATTAAAAAGAAATTCGCCATTAATTACTTTAAAAATGCATGGTCAATGACTCAAATTTCCATGAACCAGAAACTAAAATTGCCATGGTGAATTACTTAAATTTGCCATGATACATGCAAAAAGAATTGCCATTGTTCATATAAAAAATAATTTTCATGATCAAAATACTAGAATTGTCATGATCTAAAAACCAAAATTGCCATCATGTATGACTAAAAATTGTCATGATCCATGAATTAAATTTGTCGTGGTTAACTACTAAAAAATTTCATGGTCAATTAATAAAATTTGCCGTGAAAAGTAGTTGAAATACAATGGTAGTTTTAAATCTAGAAGAAAAAATAGATGAAACATATCATGTCAATTTTAGTGTAAACACTATGGCAATTTCAGTGTAACATCATGGCAACTTTTGACAAAAAAAAGTCATCAAAACATATCAATATGAGATCTAGTTTTGAAGATCTTGTCGAGACGGATTAATGATGAAACACAATTTTAGTTGGATTTTTTATTTAAGAGATAAAACATTAAGTCCGAAAAATCAAAAAAAATCTGCTGATGTCATTTGTTTGATGAGGCAAAATAGATGGTAATAGAGAAGTTTGGACCATGTTACTTCAGCCCACACGTGTGCCACTTATCATTTGTGAATAATAATGCAAATAACGAAAACAGAAAATGTAGAAAAGAAAAATCAGGCTGTTGCATCCCACGGTATGAGCTGGCCCATATTGCCCTCCCCTTCAACAAGGGTTCCATACGTCTCGCTTAATGTGAGACATACGGGTGCCCATGCACAGCGCCATATAGGAGGCAGATCCTATATGACGCACGTGTGCGTCCGATCGTCGATGCTTCGCTGAAGTGAAGCGAGCGAACTAGGCGACACGGGCCGGTCCACTTCGAGCCAACACCCGGTTTTGGGAATCTTCTAGTAGGTTTCCTGAACCGTTTTTTTTTCTTTTGCCGGTTTTTTCCATTTTTTCCATTTTGTTTTTTCTGTTTCTGTTTCTAGTTCTTTTTCTTTTTCTTTCAGTTTATCATTTATCATTTTTATTTTTATACTTTGTTTTCAAGAAAATGTTTTGAAATCCCAAATTTTGTTCATGATTTCAAAAAGTCTTCACGGTCACCTTTTAAAAAAATCACAATTTAAAATTGTTTAGTGTATATCACAAAATGTTCAATGGGTATTTAAATGTTTTTTGAACGCATATCACAAATTTGTTCAACGTGTAGTTAAAAATTGTTTAGCTTATATTACAAAAATGTTCAATGCATAAAATGAGTTCATTGATACCACAAAAATGTTCAATATGTTTTAAATTTTATTTAGTGTATATCACAAAAATGTTCACTGTGTAGTTAAAAATTGTTCATCATATATCTAAAAATGTGCAATGTATATTTGAACATACTTCATCGTATATAAAAAAATCAATATTTTTTTCTTCATGCTTTCAGTAACTGTTCAAATTTAAAAAACAAGTTTTAATAGTTTGTTCAAGTTTCAAAATTTGTTCAAGAAAACATTATTCATTTGTTTTGAAGGAAGATTAAGAAAGGGATCTGCCACTATACATAGTACTTTAAGTTTTCAAGGAAAAATAGAATAAAAATAGAATAAGTCGACTACATGACGATGATGGTAATGTTCACACGGACCCTAAAGTTATGGGTGATTTAGTATCCTCTTATTTCAAGAATATTTTTGCTGTGGATCCGAACCTTGACCCTAATCGTGTTCTAGACTTGGTTCATTCAGTTATATCAAGTGATGACAATGCAAAACTTTGTATTGATTTCTCTGACCAGAAAATTTCAGATGCTCTATTCCAAATTGGCCCTTTAAAGGCTCTTGGGCCTGATGGTTTTCCTGCAAGATTTTTTCAACGAAATTGGGACACTCTGAAAGATGGAATTATCAGGGCAGTAAAAGAAATTTTCAGGACAAATGTGATGCCTGAAGGAGTTAATGAGACCTCCATTGTGCTTATCCCCAAAATTACAAATCCAAAGAAGGTCTCTGATTTTCATATTAGTCTGTGCAATGTTATTTACAAGGTGGTCTCTAAGTGCCTTGTGAATAGATTACGTCCTTTGTTGGATGATATCATCTCCCTTGAGAAGAGTGCTTTTATTTCTGGGAGAATGATTACGGATAATGCCCTGGTTACCTTTGAATGTATACATTACATTAAACAGGAAAAAGATCCATCAAAGAGTTTTTGTGCCTATAAACTGGACCTGTCAAAGGTGTATGATAGGGTAGACTAGAACTTCTTGAAGCAAATGATGCAAAAGTTGGGGTTTGCACATCGATGGGTTGACTGGATTATAACCTGTGTCACATCGCTGCGGTACTCAATTAAATTAAATGGGACCCTCTTGGATTCATTTGCACTGTCACGTGGGCTACGACAAGGTGATCACCTCTTCCCCTTCTTATTTTTGTTCATTGTTGATGGCCTGTCTGCAATCCTGAGGAATAGGGTGGATATAGAGAATATTATGCCAGTCAAAATTTGCAGAAGGGCGCCAGGTATATCACACCTTTTATTTGCAGATGATACGCTTCTGTTTTTAAGGCATCTCGTGAGCAGGCGGAACGGGTGAAGTCTTGTCTTGATCTATATGCCTCAGCTACGGGACAATCTCTAAGTTATAATAAATGTTCTATTTTGTTTGGTGAAAGTTGTCCAATGGTTGATCAACAGGTGGTGAGAGATACTCTCAATATTCCAAGTAGTGGTTTTGAGGAGAAGTATTTGGGGTTGCCAACCCCGGATGAACGTATGTCAAAGGAAAAGTTTCAGAATTTGCAGGCCCGGCTTTTGAAAAGGTTAATTCAGTGGGGAGATGACCATTTGGCACAACCTAGGAGAGAAGTACTAATTAAGTCAGTTGCACAGGCATTGCCCACATATATCATGGGTGTATTTAAGCTTCATTTCTCTGTCTGCGATGATATAACCAATATGGTTCAAAATTTCTATTGGGGAGCTTCTAAAGGAAAGAGAAAGGTACACTGGAGGGCATGGTCAAAGTTGCAGCAACCACAGTGTAAGGGAGGTGCTGGTTTTCGTGACTTTCATGTTTTTAATCAAGCACTTTTAGCTCGTCGGGCGTGGAGATTAATTACAAAGCCAGATAGCTTGTGTGCTAAACTTTTGAAACCACGCTATTACCCAAATGGGAAGTTGGAGGATACTGTTTTTTCCGGGAATGCATCCTCCTCTTGGACAGCGATATCTCATGGCCTAGACCTGCTTAAGAAAGGGTTGATATGGAGGATTGGTAATGGACAGAGTGTACATATATGGCGCGACAACTGGATGTCGAGGCCCTTTTCTTTCAAGACAATTTCAGCTCAAGGTAGATGTCGTATGAGGTATGTCTCACAACCCCTAAATGTCAATCGTTCATGGAATGTTGAACTTCTACGGACGATATTCTTGCCATGTGATGTTGTGGAGATTTTGAAAATGTGTGCATCGCCGAGGCAGGGAGATGATGCGTTGGCTTGGGGCCAGGCAAACTTGGTACATTTTCAGTTAAGTCTGCATATGACATGGCTTTTGAGTCGTGCAGGGTGATGACCCACAAGTATAGGGGATCAATCGTAGTCCTTTCGATAAGTAAGAGCGTCGAACCCAATGAGGAGCAGAACGAAATGACAAGTGGTTTTCAGCAAGCTAATTTCTGCAAGCACTGAAATTGTCGGTAACAGGTAGTTTGATAGCAAGATAATTTGTAGCAAGTAACAAGTAACAATAGTAACAATAAGTGTAGCCAGGTAGCTCAATCCTTTTTGTAGCAAAGGACAGGCCAGAACGGTCTCAGATAATAAGTAAAACGTTCTCGAGGACACACGGGAATTTCATCTAGTCACTTTCATCATGTTGGTTTGATTTGCGTTCGGTACTTTGATAATTTGATATGTGGGTGGACCGGTGCTTGGGTGTTGTTCTTACTTGAACAAGCCTCCCACTTATGATTAACCCCCTCGCAAGCATCCGCAACACCGAAAGAAGTATTAAGATAAATCTAACCATAACATTAAACATATGGATCCAAATCAACCCCTTACGGAATAGCGCATAAACTAGGGTTTAAGCTTCTGTCACTCTAGCAACCCATCATATAATAACTACTCCATAATGCATTCCCTTAGGCCCAAAGATGGTGAAGTGTCATGTAGTCGACCTTCACATAACACCACTAAGGAAATCACAACATACATATCATCAAAATATCGAACACATATCAAATTCACATGATTACTTGCAACATGACTTCTCCCGTGGCCTCAAGAACAAAAGCAACTACTCACATAAAATATTCATGCTCAAGATCAGAGGAGTAATAATATCATAATGGATCTGAAAATATAATCTTCCACCAAATAAACTAGCTAGCATCAACTACAAGATGTAATCAACACTACTAGTCACCCACAGGTACCAATCTGAGGTTTTGATACAAAGATTGAACACAAGAGATGAACTAGGGTTTGAAATGAGATGGTGTTTTTGACGATGTTGATGAAGATTGGCCTCCCAAAGATGAGAGGGTTGTTGGTGATGACGATGGCTTTGATTTCCCCCTCCGGGAGGGAAGTTCCCCCGGCGGAATCGCTCCGCCGGAGGGCAAAAGTGCTCCTGCCCAAGTTCCACCTCGAGACGGCGGCGCTCCATCCCGAAAGTCCTCTCCTTATTTTTTCTAGGTCAAAAGACCTCATATACCAGAAGATGGGCACCAGAGGTGGGCCTGGCCCCCCACTACCCACCAGGGCGTGCCTGGAGGGGGTGGCGCGCCCTAGTGCCTAGTGGGCACTTGGGTGGCCCCCTCCGGTAGTTCTTTTCTCTAGTATTTTATATATATTCCAAAATAATTCTCCGTGAAATTTCAGCTCATTTGGAGATGTGCATAATAGGTATCTGTGACATAGCTTTTTCAGGTCCAGAATTCCAGCTGCCGGCATTCTCCCTCTTTGTGTAAACCTTGCATATTATGAGAGAAAAGGCATTAGAATTACTCCAGTAAGTTTTATATTGCATAAAAACACTATAAATAACTGTAGGAAAACATGATGCAAAATGGACGTATCAACTCCCCCAAACTTAGACCTCGCTTGTCGTCAAGCGAAAGCCGATATCGAAAATCATGTCCACATGTTTAGAGAGAGAGGTGTCGATAAAAACAAAATACGGAGATAGTAGCATCATGCTTATTATTATAACAGTAATAAACTTTATCATAAAACTTCTCATGAGCGAGTAACAATTCATCACAAAAGTGAAGTATGAAGCATAAACTTTATTGAAAGCCAACAAACTATGTTCTCAGTCAACTTTGCAATTGCAATTCATCATATTTTCAGGATGGGTCTCGTATCGGAGCCTTTTGGCAAGTCCACATACTCAACCATCATTTAGTCTTCTATGATTGCTAACACTCACAGCATACATATGAGCAAAAAATTTCAACTGGACACATAGAAAGATAGGGGCTTATAGTTTCGCCTCCCAACTTATTCACCTCAAGGGTGATGTCAACAATAGTAACTCATGATCACTCACATCCAACTGGATATATGTGCCTAGATCTTTACCCACCACATGATGCTTGCAAAAGAGAAAATAAAAAGGAATAGAGGAGAACACTTTGACTCTTGCATAAAAAGTAAATACATAAAAGTAAAAGATAGACCCTTCGCAGAGGGAAGTAGAGGTTGTCATGGGCTTTTTGGTTTTGTATGCACAATCTCTTAATGCAAAAGAACGTCAAGTTATATTGCCCCTTATGATAGCAACCTTTATTATGCAATCTATCGCTTTTATTACTTTTCCATCACAAGTTTGTACAACGCTTATTTTCCCTTACACCAAAAGATCAAACACATTTAGAAGCAATTTTTATTGCCTTATGCACCGATGACAACTTACTTGAAGTATCTTACTCATTCCATAGGTAGTTATGGTGGACTCTCAAAAAATGGATTTGGGTTTGAGGGTTTTGGATGCACAAGTAGTATTTCTACTTAGTGCGGAGTTTTGGCTAGCAAAGATATTGAGCAAGCACCACATGTTGGAGGATCTATGACAATATAACTTCTATGTGAATATGAACAAACATAAATCACTACGTTGTCTTCCTTTTCCAACATCAACAATTTGGCATAAAATATTTAATGGGGGCTCACAATCATAAAAGATGTCCAAGATGGTATACTTGCATGTGAATCTTCTCTTCCCTTATTAATTCTTTCATGAATTGCATCATTGACCAATGTTATGTTTGTCAACTTTCAATAAATTTTACCACTTATACTTTTCCTTATGTGATGTCATTACTTACCATAAGATTAGCATATTATCTTTTTCATTATTTCCTTTATTTTGATTGAAACATAAAAGTAAAGAAGCAAAAACTCAAACTAATCTTTATTATATAACTCTCACTCGATTACATAGATAGATAGATCACGAAACTAGCACTCGAAAATAGATCATACTAAACTTTTATTCAACAAAACCACAAAATAACTAGGGATCGAATTAAGATAGGTAAAGGTAATAAAAGTGATGGTGATACGATACCGGGGCATCTCCCCCAAGCTTGGCACAAGCCAAGGGGAGTTCCCATACCCGTGTGCTTAAGTCTCCTTCTTTGACGATGATGACGATGGTGGTGGTGGTGGTGTTGAGGTAGTAGCTTCACACTTCAACCTCAATAGGTACTCCAATCTACGATTGATGCTCCGGAGGGCGATGTTTTGCTCTTCCAACAAAATAATTTCACGAGTGAGATATTTATTTTGAACACGAACCGTCTCGGAGGCCCTAAAGGCTTCGATTTTAGTAGGGGTAAGATGGTTGTAGTATGGTTGAAGGATATCTTATTCTTACTCATCTTCCCCTGTTAGCATGGCCTTCCCCCCTTCTTGAGCTTGATCTCCCGTAAATTCCTTGACCTTGTCCTCTTTGGTGGCTTCTATTGGTTCCTCTCTTTTTAGTTCCATCTTCAGAAACCAAGCATCTTCTTCTACGTTATTGGAGGAGGGAGAAGACATGATGCCGGGCTTGATAGATCTGACAGAGAAATAGCACGAAACAAGAACAAAGGATATTTTCGCGATGCAGTGGTCAATACGTCTGGGGGAGTATATAAAGAATTTTTATCTTGGGAAACAAGTATACTACAGAAAAACGGAGTCGGTAAGGTGCCCTAGGGGCCCACTACCCACCAGGGCACGCCAGGTGGGGCAGGCACGCCCTGGTTCCTAGTGGGCACCTGGGTTGCCTTCCCGGTTGTTTCTTATTTTCCTATTTTTTCTAATATTCCAAAACTGACAGAAAATATTTTTGCGGAATTTTCAGAGTCTGTTTACTTACCGTATCACATACCTCTTCCCTTTCAGGGTTCTAGAGTGTTCTGTATGTATTCCTCCCATGTCATGGTTTGAATAATATTAGTTTCAACATTAATAGGTGTACCTGAGATATAGTGCTTAATTCTTTGTCCATTGACCACCTTCGGATTAGTGCCTTCAGCGTTATTGATCTTAATAGCTCCAGAGCGATAAACTTCTTCGATGATATATGGACCTTCCCATTTGGAAAGAAGTTTTACTGCAAAAAATCTAAAATAAGAATTGTATAATAGAACATATTCACCAACTTTGAATTCCCGCTTTTGGATTCTTTTGTCATGCCATCCTTTAACTTTTTCTTTGAATAGTTTGGCATTTTCGTAGGCTTGGGTTCTCCATTCATGTAGTGAGCTAATATCAAATAACCTCTTTTTACCGGCAAGTTTGAAATCATAGTTGAGTTCTTCAATTGCCCAATATGCTTTGTGTTCTAACTCAAGAGGCAGATGACACGCTTTTCCATAAACCATTTTGTATGGAGACATACCCATAGGATTTTTATAAACTGTTCTATAGGCCCAAAGTGCATCATCAAGTTTCTTAGACCAATTCTTTCGGGACCTATTGACAGTTTTTTTGTAATATTAATTTTATTTCTCTATTGCTAAGTTCAACTTGACCACTAGATTGAGGATGATAGGGTGATGCAATTCTTGTTGGGCTCTACGATAGGGTGCGTCGACTGCAAATTAAAAATTGCTACCCGCAGAACATCCAGGAACATACTGAAAGGATCGAGAAGAGGTGTCTAGAGGGGGGGGGGGGGTGATTAGACCCTCAACAAGCAAAAGTGGCAATTTTTAAGTTCTTCAAGTTGAGGTGGAGTTTTAGCACAAGATTAAGCATTCACAATACATTTCAAGCAAGCATGGCAAGAGTATGAGCAGCGGAAAGAGTAAAGCATGCTAATTGCAAGAAAGTAAAGGGATGGGATTGGAGTGTGCAAACGCAATGTAGACACGGAGATTTTTGGCATGGTTCCGATAGGTGGTGCTATCATACATCCACGTTGATGGAGACTTCAACCCATGAAGGGTAACGGTTGCGCGAGTCCACGAAGGGCTCCACCCACGAAGGGTCCACGAAAAAGCAACCTTGTCTATCCCACCATGGCCATCGCCCACGAAGGACTTGCCTCACTCAGGTAGATCTTCACGAAGTAGGCGATCTCCTTGCCCTTACAAACTTCTTGGTTCAACTCCACAATCTTGTCGGAGGCTCCCAAGTGACACCTAACCAATCTAGGAGACACCACTCTCCAAAAGGTAATAGACAGTGTGTTGATGATGAACTCCTTGCTCTTGTGCTTCAAATGATAGTCTCCCCAACACTCAACTCGCTTACAGATTTGGCTATGGTGGAAAGTTGATTTGAGTGGAAAGCAACTTGAGGAAGGCTAGAGATCAAGATTCTTGTGGTAGGATTGGAATGTCTTGGTCTCAACACATGAGTAGGTGGTTCTCTCTCAGAAAATGTGTAGTGGAAGTGTAGGCACGTTCTGATGGCTCTCTCTTGAATGGAGATGGGGTGGAGCGGTATATATAGCCTCCACACAAAATCCAACCGTTACACACATTTGACCCAACTCGGTCAGACCGAATAGAGGAACTCGGTGAGACCGATTTAGTTCAAGATGTGAACGTTAGGAATCTCGGTGGGATCGACTGGAACAACTCGGTGGGACCGATGTGCAAGGGCTAGGGAAAAACCTCATCTCGGTGTGACCGATTGCTTGAACTCTGTGAGACCGATTTTAGCAATGAGCAAACAGAGAGTTGGTCAAGCAAACTCGGTGGGACTGATTGCACATTTCGGTGAGACCGAAATAATTACAATAGGCAACAGAGAGTTTCCAGGGCCATCTCGGTGAGACCGAGATCCGTATTGGTGTGACCGAATTGTCTAGGGTTTCTGGCAGTGGCTATGTCAACTGAACTCGGTGTCGCCGGATAGATCAAATCGGTGGGGCCGAGTTTGACTTTAGGTTTTGGACATATGTGGAAATGAGAAAGTGGCTGAGGGTTTTGGAGCAATATCACTAAGCATTTTGAGCAAGTAGACCATTAAGCAACACCTCATCCCCTTTTAATAGTATTGACTTTCCTATGGACTCAATGTGATCTTGGATCACTAAAATGAAAATGAAGAGTCTTGAGCTTTTGCCAATCTTTGTCCTTAGCATTTTGAAGGGGTTCCACATCCTCTTGTCCTTGCCATGCCATTGTTGAACTGATATAAAATACACTAGGTAAAGGTGTTAGTCCAACAAGAGATATGTTGACATTAATTACCAAAATCACCCGGGGAGCACTTGTGCTTTCAATCTCCCCCTTTTTGTTAATTGATGACAGCATACATCAAAGCTTTAGATAAAGGATATGAAGAGTAACAAGTAAAGCTTTGGAAAGACATGTAACATGCATAGGCTCCCCCTACATGTATGCAATCATGTAAGGATGGAATATAATAACACGTGAATGCATAAGCATGTCAGAGCAAGTAATGAGTTACATGTATCTTGGCCATATGCATCAGAGCAAATGATGTAGATAAAGAGAAGTGTACCTTCATGTTCATGAATCCTTCTTGCAAACAATATGTACATCAGCAAGAGATCATCATGCACATGAGTGTGATGCATATACTTACCTTGTAGTCTTGAGCTGGCTTTGGAATAGGTGAACCTGAGAAAACAGGGTTAGATAACACAAGAACACTCTAAACAAAGCAATTTCAGGAAACCACAAGAGTACCAAGACTGGGATGACATGTAATGGGTGAGTACTTAGTACTTCATTTGGATATAGACATGTCCCCAAAGATTAAAGATGTGCAATGAATTCCAGAGATTTTCTTCCCTAGATATGGACTCAAGATAGGGTAAGAGAAAATCAGAGCAAGAAAAATCAGAGCAGGAAATGGTGCAATCAACCATATATTGACATGCCTTTCCCCTCTTAATGACATGTAACTTCTCTCCTCTTTTGTAAACATCTGGAAGAGCTTAGATGTGATGTGCTCTCTCTCCCATGTGATAAGCTTTGATGTGTTCTCTCTCCCCCTTTACATCAATTTCCAAGAAGGGAACTTCTGGAGCATGAGTCAGATAGGTTTGGTCCTCAAGACACACTATAAAGCAGCACGTCGATTAAGATGTTGGTAGAGGATAAGAATCATCGAGTGGAGCTGGAGAAGAAACGAAATATGCAATGGCAAAAAGTTTTCTCAGCAGTGAAATCGGTAACGCCGACCTGTTTCCATCAGTGACACCGAGTTTGGCAGTGTCATGGGTGATGCATCTCGGTCAGACCGGGTTAGTCCTCATCGGTTGTACCGATGAACTATCTACAAGATATTCTTGTAGTTCGGTCTAGCCGATAGGCTTGGATCGGTGTGTCCAAGTTCAAGGTAGAGGAAAAAATTGTCAACTCAGCTCACTAGGCAAATTAAATCTCACAAGGATTTGCAATGAATTAACTGAAAGATTTGCAAGGAATTTGATACAGAAAGAAAAACAGAAAAGAGATCTAGATGAAGTTTTTTTTTGATAAGGGATCATGATAGCAAGAAATATATGCAAGAACACAAAGTAAGTGAACAAAGAAACACTAGAGAACTTCATCTAAAGGGGTCGGCGACAAAGTCACCTATGTTAGAGTATATTGACTTAGGAGTCAAGTGAGATCACTTGATCATAGGTCATACTCATCATTTAAGCTCAGAATGGGGTTACCATTTTTCGTTTAAGCATTTTGATGTATTCTCATCTTGTTGAGTTGCTTTGTCCCATGACTTGGAGCAAAGCTTCTCTAAGATGGAATGACATACCTTGGGTGGTGTTGATTTTGATCATGTAGTCGAACTTGTGTTGGATGCTCAAGGTTGATGTAGTCCATCAAGAGTTGGGAGCACCACTTGTGGTTTGAGTTCATCTTCCTACATGGGTTAGTTTGCAAGGAAAAGCACTTGTGTATCCAAAACGACAATCATGAGACTTAATACCAAATGAAATTTGATATGTAGAAATTTTCAAAGGATATGTTGAGTGAGTTCATGCTTCCTTGTATTCAACATCCATATAGTAGGAACTTGGTGATGTAGAGAATGCTCAAAATGTGAGTGGCTTGCAATCTCATAGATTTGTGCTCATCCAAGTACCTACAAGGGTTAGCTAACATGCAAGGGTACAAGTATAGATCCAAGACATATGATCATAAGAGAAATATCAAGGATTAGTAAGTAAAAGGCTCATGCCTTGCATGTGTCCAAATTCTACTCCAAGTTTGAGGCATCAATGATGTTCAATTCACCTCTCAAACGGCAAAATACTTTCTCATCAAGCGGTTTGGTGAATATATCCTCCAATTGCTTATCGGTACGAACATGCTTAAGATTGATGTCACCTTTAGCAACATGATCTCGAATGAAATGATGATGAACTTCAATATGCATAGTTCGAGAATGTTGCACGGGATTATGAGCAATCTTAATAGCACTCTCATTATCACAAAGCAATGGAACATGTTTCACATGTATCCCATAATCCTTAAGGGTTTGGGTCATCCAAAGTAATTGAGCACAACATGATCTAGCGGCAATGTATTCTGCTTCGGCGGTGGATAAGGATACCGAGTTTTGTTTCTTGGATGACCAAGACACAAGAGATCTACCAAGAAATTGACAAGTACACGAAGTGGACTTTCTATCAACCTTGTCACCGGCATAGTCCGAATCAGAGTAGCCAACAAGATCAAAAGAAGACCTCTTAGGATACCAAATGCCAAAATTTGGTGTATGAATTAAGTATCTCACTATCCTTTTCATAGCCTTAAGATGACATTCTTTGGGGGCCGCTTGATATCGTGCACACATGCACACACTTAGCATAATATCGGGACGGGAGGCACATAGATATAACAATGAACCAATCATAGAGCGGTAAACCTTTTGGTCAACCGGTTTGCCATCCTTAGTCAAGTCAAGATGTCCACTAGTAGGCATGGGTGTTTTCATACCTTTGCTTTCTTGCATGTTGAACTTCTTGAATAAGTCCTTGGTATACTTTGTTTGAGAAACAAAGGTACCTTCCTTAGTTTGCTTGATTTGCAAACCAAGAAAGAATTTGAGTTCACTCATCAGAGACATCTCAAATTTCTCCAACATTAGCCTTCCAAACTTTTCACTAAAATGAGGGTTAGTCGAACCAAATATGATATCATCCGCATAAATTTGGCACACAAATAATTCACCATTAACCCTTTTAGTAAAAAGTGTAGAATCAATCTTCCCAATTTCAAAGCCTTTTTCAATAAGAAACTTGGTCAAGCATTTATACCATGCTCTAGGAGCTTGTTTAAGACCATAAAGAGCTTTGTGAAGTTTGTAAACATGATCGAGTTTCTTGGGATTAACAAAGCCGGGAGGTTGTTTAACATAGACTTCCTCCTCAATTTCACCATTTAGAAAAGCACTTTTATTGTCCATTTGGTATAAGGTGATATCATGGTGATTGGCATAAGCAAGTAAGATGCGTATGGACTCAAGTCTAGCAACGGGGGCATAAGTCTCACCATAGTCCATAACTTCGAATTGAGTGTAGCCTTGAGCGATGAGACGGGCCTTGTTGCGTACAACTTGTCCATCCTCATCTTGCTTATTCCGAAACACCCATTTGGTTCCAATGACATTGTGCTTCTCATCGGGCTTTTCAACCAACGTCCATACTTGATTCCTCTCGGAGTTGTGTAGCTCTTCATGCATAGCGTTCACCCAATCCGGATCATCAAGAGCTTCTTCAACCTTCATAGGTTCAATACTAGAAATGAATGAGTAGTGTTCACGAAAGTTAGCCAAATGAGTTTTAGAGTGAGTAATTCTCCCGGTTTGAATATCATCAAAGATTTGTTCGACGGGATGATCTCTTGAGACTCTTGCTCAACTCGTGAGAGCTTTTGTTTGGGTCGGGGTTGAACATCCTCTTCATTGTCTTCCTCTTCTTCTTGTCCTTCTTCATTGTTGTTGGCGTTGTCGTTCTCTTGCCGAGGTAGAGAAGGAGGTTGAGGTGGATCATCTTGTTGCACTTCCTCGTTTTCTTCATCTTGGCGTGTTCCACTTGTGGATGCCTCCAAGTCAACTTGTGGTTCACCTTGTCGTGAAGTTGAGGCTTCCACTTGAATGGACGAAGTACTCTCCTTCACCTCCGTTGGGCGAATCTTGCCAATAGACAAGTCTTGAATTGCTTCCGAAGGATCTTTGTCTCCTACATCAATTGGCAATTGCTCTACTTGCGAGTCGTTAGATTCATCAAAATTCACATCTACCGTCTCTTCAACCTTTCGGGTGAAATTGTTGTAGACACGGTAAGTGTGAGAGTTTGAGCCATAACCAAGTAGGAAACCTTCATGAGATTTAGGGGCAAATTTTGAACGATGATGCTTATGAAGAATGTAACATTTTGAGCCAAATACTCGAAAGTATCCAACTTGAGGTTTGTTACCGGTGAGAAGCTCGTATGCCGTCTTGCCGAGAAGCTTGTGAAGATATAGTCTATTTGTAGCATGACAAGCTGTCTCAACCGCTTCCGCCCAAAAGTGTCTTGGCGTCTTGTATTCGTCAAGCATCGTTCTTGCCATCTCAATAAGTGTCCGGTTCTTCCTCTCAACAACTCCATTTTGTTGAGGTGTGTACGTAGCCGAGAACTCATGTGAAATCCCTTCTTCGTCAAGATAGGTATCCACATTGGTGTTCTTGAACTCCATTCCGTTGTCGCTCCAAACCTTCTTGATCTTCACTTCAAATTGATTTTGGGCCTTCCTAGTTAAGTTCTTGAAGATATTTTGGACATGCGATTTATCATCAAGAAAGAACACCCACGTAAATCTTGAAAAGTCGTCAACAATGACCAAACCGAACGAGTTACCACCGAGACTCTTGTAGGCATTGGGACCAAAAAGATCCATATGGAGTAGCTCAAGCGGTCTTCTCGTGGTCATGATGTTCTTTACGGGATGACTTCCTCCAACCTGTTTTCCTGCTTGACAAGCACTGCAAAGTCTATCCTTGTCAGATATGACATCTTTAACACCAAGGATATGATCACCTTTAATAAGCTTATCAAGATTTCGCATGCCCACATGGCCTAACCTTCTATGCCACAACCAACCTTTAGAAGATTTAGCAATTAAGCAAGTATGAGGTTGAGCTCTTTTAGAGAAATCAACAATGTATAGATCACCGCTACGTATACCGGTAAAGACCATATTATGATTATCTCTACGAAACACTTGGCAATCTACTTCAGCGAATAGAACATTGAATCCGAAATCGGCTAGTCTAGATACGGAAAGTAAATTGTAACCAAGAGATTCAACGAGCATAACATTTTGGATAGAGCTGTCATGTGAGATGGCCACCTTACCAAGGCCAACCACCTTACCCTTTGAGTTTTCACCAAAAGTGGCATACTTTCGGGGACCATCATTTTCAGCGAGCTCTCGAAACATGTCCTTATCTCCGGTCATGTGATCGGTACATCCACTATCAAGAACCCATTCCTTTCCTCCGGCCATGTAACCGCGAAGGTTAGCCATAAGACCAAAGTGTCTCATTGAATCATCAAGATCAAAGTCACTATCATCATCCTCATCATAATGTCCATGTTCAACATCATCATGTGATTGATCATTACCTAGAGAGAGTGATTCATTAGATTTATGACCATGACAATGTGCATCTTTATGAATTCTAATGACTTGTGAGATGATGCTACTAATGACTCCAGCATCTCCATTGGCACGCATAAGGTCACGAAGCTCAAATAGACAATCATCAAATTTAGGATCACTAGGATGCATTTTATGAAAAGCAATGGACTTTTGAAGAATATCATCTAGATTTTTCAAGGAATAGTTTGGAAAGCATTCCTCAAGATATCTCCATATAGTATAAGCACATTCAAATGTAGGCAAGCATACAAGCAAATTTCTAGGCAATCCTCTTATGATAAGATTAATAGTTCTAAGATTGCGGGTCATGTCAAGATACTCATCGGGGGTAGGATTCAAGGGATCAATAGGAGGCGCACAAGGGCTAGTAATATACTTGTTCAAATTATATTCATTGAAAATCTCAAGCATCTCATTTTTCCAAGTACTATAGAACTCTCCGTCAAGCATAGGCACTCTACGTCTAATACTCCCAATCGTAGACTCATCTATCTTCCTCCAATGGTGATTAAACCAAAGCAATGGAGACCAATGCTCTGATACCAATTGAATGGATTGAGAAGAGGTGTCTAGAGGGGGGTGATTAGACCCTCAACAAGCAAAAGTGGCAATTTTTAAGTTCTTCAAGTTGAGGTGGAGTTTTAGCACAAGATTAAGCATTCACAATACATTTCAAGCAAGCATGGCAAGAGTATGAGCAGCGGAAAGAGTAAAGCATGCTAATTGCAAGAAAGTAAAGGGATGGGATTGGAGTGTGCAAACGCAATGTAGACACGGAGATTTTTGGCGTGGTTCCGATAGGTGGTGCTATCGTACATCCACGTTGATGGAGACTTCAACCCACGAAGGGTAACGATTGCACGAGTCCACGGAGGGCTCCACCCACGAAGGGTCCACGAAGAAGCAACCTTGTCTATCCCACCATGCCCATCGCCCAGGAAGGACTTGCCTCACTCGGGTAGATCTTCACGAAGTAGGTGATCTCCTTGCCCTTACAAACTTCTTGGTTCAACTCCACAATCTTGTCGGAGGCTCCCAAGTGACACCTAACCAATCTAGGAGACAGCACTCTCCAAAAGGTAATAGACGGTATGTTGATGATGAACTCCTTGCTCTTGTGCTTCAAATGATAATCTCCCCAACACTCAACTCTCTCTCACAGATTTGGCTATGGTGGAAAGATGATTTGAGTGGAAAGCAACTTGGGGAAGGCTAGAGATCAAGATTCTTGTGGTAGGATTGGAATGTCTTGGTCTCAACACATGAGTAGGTGGTTCTCTCTCAGAAAATGTGTAGTGGAAGTGTAGGCACGTTCTGATGGCTCTCTCTTGAATGGAGATGGGGTGGAGGGGTATATATAGCATCCACACAAAATCCAACCGTTACACACATTTGACCCAACTCGGTCAGACCGAATAGAGGAACTCGGTGAGACCGGTTTAGTTCAAGATGTGAACGTTAGGAATCTCGGTGGGACCGACTGGAACAACTCGGTGGGACCGATGTGCAAGGGCTAGGGCAAAACCTCATCTCGGTGTGACTGATTGCTTGAACTCGGTGAGACCAATTTTAGCAATGAGCAAACAGAGAGTTGGTCGAGCAAACTCGGTGGGACCGATTGCACATTTCGGTGAGACCGAAATAATTACAATAGACAAAAGAGAGTTTGTAGGGCCATCTCGGTGAGACCGAGATCCGTATCGGTGTGACCGAATTGTCTAGGGTTTCTGGCAGTGGCTATGTCAACTGAACTCGTTGTCGCCGGATAGATCAAATCGGTGGGGCCGAGTTTGACTTTAGGTTTTGGACTTATGTGGAAATGAGAAAGTGGCTGAGGGTTTTGGAGCAATATCACTAAGCATTTTGAGCAAGTAGACCATTACGGAACACCTCATCCCCTTTTAATAGTATTGGCTTTCCTATGGACTCAATGTGATCCTGGATCACTAAAATGAAAATGAAGAGTCTTGAGATTTTGCCAATCTTTGTCCTTAGCATTTTGAAGGGGTTCCACATCCTCTTGTCCTTGCCATGCCATTGTTGAATTGATCTAAAATACACTAGGTAAAGGTGTTAGTCCAACAAGAGATATGTTGACATTAATTACCAAAATCACCCAGGGAGCACTTGTGATTTCACATACTACGAGAGATGGATCATAGGTTGTTACCACTAGATGCGCAGTGCCGTGCAGCAGAAGAAGAGTTGGGGTAGCGCGTCTCCGGAGTCATCTCCTCCTCGTCAATCTCCCACGTAGCCGATCGGATCCCTCGAACAGGTTCGCCGGAGCGGCACAAATGCACCGCCTCTAACGGTATCCACGCGTGCAGGTGGAACACCGTGAGGCGGACTACTAGGTCCGATCACGCAGCCGGCAGCGAGTGGAGGTGGCTAGTTGCAACACATGTAAAGCCCTAGTGACGGCACCAAAGCGATCAATCCCATGAGTGTGCTGCACCTCCACTATATATAGGCATCCGTCGTGGGATCAACACTTGGGCCTCACACGGATCCTAAAGCCCAAAGTCTGTTCGGCCTGGATCTGAGTCCGAGTAGGATCACACCTGACTCGTGGAGTCAGATCCGACCTCACAGGTTCCTTCCCTTAAGCGTGTGACCCCTTAGGTTCTCGTTCACTTGGTCGCGAGGCAGATCACATCCGACTCGGCTAGTTGGTAGTGGCCTCTAGCAAAGCGTGCCGACTCCAAGTGTCCGATGAAGCTGGTTAGGCGAACCTATACATCACAGGTATGTTCCCTTTGCCACATGATATATGTTGTCGAGCTCAAGGCGAGTCTGTCATCCTTGTGCTAGCCCGACCTCTTTCTTGTTCCAGTGATGCCGACCACAAATCGGATTATCTCACAATCCTTGTCGCATGGCCATGCTTATCTTGGTCAGATCACATGAGGGGCCCAGAGTATATCTCTTCTGATCGGAGGGGCAAATCCCATCTTGCTCGACCATGTCTCGCAGCATGGGTCTGGACAAGCCCGAAACCTACCTTTGTAACTACCCAGTCACGGAGTAGCGTTTGGTCGGCCCAAAGCAGGTCTGTCACCATCCCGAGTACATGCGCCAGCTCAGGTCTTGGGACATAGAACATATGTTGTACTAGAGACTCACAAATGACATATCGCTGCGTCTCATAGTTGGGTCTGTCCGAATTGGACCTTATCTCAACTTGGATCCGACTATGTCGAATCCGACCAAATCCTTCTGAGTCCATATTATCCGGTTAGCATCCAATGCTCCATGGCTAGTGAGACCAAGCCATCGACTGTGTCATATGCTAGTCTAGTCGGCTGCGCGTCCACATAGCCCTTTCGACTAGGGACCTTTTAGGACAGTCATCATACAATGCATAGTCCCACAAACAAGTCACGTACTTGCCGATACACATCATTGATAATGTCCAAGGACTATCTTTATTCATAAACACATAGGAAATATCATCATACATGATTGCCTCTAGAGCATATCTCCAACAATTCTATGGTTGACATCATATTTAGCAAGCAATTTACAGAAAGCACCATGAATAAAATGCGAACCACCATCAGTCATTAAATATCTAGGAACTCTGAACCTCGGGAAAATAACTTCTTTAAGCATTTTAATGGAGGTGTTATGATCAGCACTGCTAGTTGGAATAGCTTCTACCCACTTAGTGACATAATCAACAACAACCAAAATATGTGTATACCCATTATAGGAAGGAAAAGGTCTCATATAATCAAAGCCCCAAACATCAAATGGTTCAATAACAAGTGAATAATTCATAGGCATTTCCTGACATCTACCAATATTACCAATTCTTTGACATTCATCACATGATAAGACAAACTTATGGGCATCTTTGAAAAGAGTAGGCCAATAAAAACTAGATTGTAATACCTTATGTGCAGTTCTATCTCCTGCTTGATGCCCTCCATAAGCTTCAGAGTGACATTTCCGTAGGATTTGTTCCTGTTCATGCTCAGGTATACAACGTCTAATAATACCATCTACTCCTTCTTTATAAAGATGTGGGTCATCCCAAAAGTAATGTCTTAAGTCATAGAAGAATTTTTTTCTTTTGTTGGTATGTGAAACTAGGTGGTATAAATTTAGCAACTATATAATTAGCATAGTCAGCATACCAAGGAGTATTATGAGAAGCATTTATGATAGCTAGTTGTTCATCAGGAAAGCTATATATCATCAATAGGTAGTGGGTCATCAAGAATATTTTCTAACCTAGACAAGTTATCAGCTACAGGGTTCTCAACTCCCTTCCTATCAGTGATGTGTAAATCAAATTCTTGTAGCAAAAGAACCCACATAATGAGTCTAGGTTTAGCATCTTTCTTTTCCATAAGGTATTTAATAGCAGCGTGATCGGTGTGAACAATTACTTTAGAATCAACAATGTAAGATCTGAATTTATCACAAGCAAACACAACTGCTAAAAATTCTTTTTTAGTAGTAGCATAATTTCTTTGGGCACTGCCTAAAGTTTTACTAGCATAATGGATAACATTTAATTTTTTATCAACTCTTTGACCTAGAACAGCACCAACAGCATAATCACTAGCATCACACATAATTTCAAAAGGCAAGTTCCAATCAGGTGGTTGAACAATAGATGCAGAAGTTAAGGCTTTCTTAAGTGTTTGAAAGGCTTCTACACAATCATCATAAAAAACAAATAGAACATCCTTTTGCAAAAGATTAGTAAGAGGCCTAGAAATTTTAGAGAAGTCTTTAATAAACCTCCTATAGAAACGAGCATGACCAAGGAAACTACAAATACCTTTAATGTCTTTAGGACATGGCATTTTCTCAATTGCATCAACTTTAGCTTTATCCACCTCAATACCTCGTTCAGAAATTTTATGCCCCAAGACAATACCTTCATTTGCCATAAAGTGGCACTTCTCCCAATTCAAGACAAGATTAGTTTGTTCACATCTCTGCAAGACTCGATCAAGGTTGCTTAAGCAATCATCAAAAGAAGTTCCGTAAATGGAGAAATCATCCATGAAAATATCTACAATCTTTTCACAAAAGTCAGATAATATAGCAGTCATACATCTTTGAAAGGTAGCAGGTGCATTGCATAAACCAAAAGGCATACTTCTATAAGCATAAGTTCCAAAAGGGCAAGTAAAAGTGGTTTTCTCTTGATCAGGTTGTGACACAGGTATTTGAGAGCAACCAGATCAAGAAAGCAAAAGTTCGTGTGCTTAGATAGTCTTTCTAGCATTTGATCGATAAAAGGCAAAGGGTAATGATCTTTTCTAGTAGCTTTGTTTAATTTTTTAAAATCAATTACATTCTATAGCCAGTAACATTTCTTTGTGGAATGAGTTCATTTTTATCATTAGGAACAACAGTAATACCTCCCCTTTTAGGGACACAATGAACATGACTTACCCATCTACTATCAGCTATGGGATAGATTATACCTGCTTCCAGAAGCTTTAGTATTTGAGTTCTTACCACTTCTTTCATCTTAGGATTTAATCATCGTTGATGATCAACAACGGGTTTAGCATGAGGTTCCATATTAATCTTGTGCTGACAGAGAGTGGGACTAACAGATCATCAAGAGTATATCCAATAGCAGCACGGTGCTTCCTCAGAGTTTTTAATAATCTTTTCTCTTCATGCTCTATAAGGTTAGCACTAATAATAACAGGATATATCTTTTTCTCATCAAGATAAGCATATTTCAAAGTGTCAGGCAGTTGCTTTAATTCAAACACAGGATCACCTTTAGGTGGAGGAGGACCTCCTAGAATTTCAACAGGCAAATTGTGTTTAGATAGGTTGTTGTTCAAAGAATATTTTATCTATTTCATTTCTTTCATGCAAGTGCATATCATTTTCATGGTCTAGCAAATATTGTTCAAGCGGATCAGTAGGAGGTACGACAATAGAAGCAAGACCAATTATTTCATCCTTACTAGGCAATTCTTTATTACGAGGTTGCCTATGAAACTTAGAGAAATTAAACTCATGAGGCACATCACCAAAGTTAAGACTGACGATTTCTTTCTTGCAATCTATCTTAGCATTAACAGTGTTCAAGAAAGGTCTACCAAAGATAATGGGACAAATTAAAAGTCATCTTATGGGGAACCAAGAACTAGAAAATTAGTAGGGTATTTTATTTTTCCACACAAGACTTCAACATCTCTAACAATCCCAAGTGGTGTGATGGTATCTCTATTAGCAAGTTTAATACTGACATCAGTATCTTATATTTCAGCGGGTGCTATATCATTCATAATTTCTTGGTAAAGAGTAAAAGGAATAACACTAACACTAGCACCCATATCACATAAGCCATGATAACAATGATCTCCTATTTTAACTGAGACAACGGGCATGCCAACTACAAGTTTATTTTTATCTTTAGTATCGGGTTTAGCAATTCTAGCAGCATCAGCACAGAAGTAAATAACGTGCCCATCAATATTATCGACCAAGAGATCTTTAACCATAGCAATACTAGGTTCTACATTAATTTGTTCAGAGGGTCTAGGTGCTCTAATATTACTTTTGTTAACCACGGTTGAAACCTTAGCATGTTCCTTTTGTTGGGGAACGTTGCATGGGAAACAAAAAAAATTCCTACGCTCACCAAGATCAGTCTAGGAGATGCACATCTATGAGAGGAGAGATTGGATATACATACCCTTGTAGATCGCTAAGCGGAAGCGTGAAGAAACGTGGTTGATGTAGTCGAATGTCTTCGCGATCCAATCACGATCCGTCCACGAACTCCCGATCAAGTGCCGAACGGACGTCACCTTCGCGTTCAACACACGTACGGCTCGATGGTGCCTTCACCTCCTTGATCCAGCGAGCGATGGTGAAGTAGTAGCTCAAGTTCTCCGGCAGCACGACGGCGTGGTTGCGGTGGTGGTGGAGCAATCTCAGCAAAGCTTCGGTAAGCAATCCGAGAGAGAGAGCAACTACGAGGGAGAGGAAGGGCAGCGCCGAGGCATGAATGGGGTGTGGCTGCCCTCCCTCTCCACCTCTATATATAGGGGAAGGGAGTAGGGGTGGCGCCCTAGGGTTTCCCCTAGGGTGGGGCGGCGGCCACCAAGGGGGGCACCCCCAACCCACCTGGCCGAGTGGGCTAGGGTTTGGGGTGGCGCCCAGCCCCTTGTGGGCTGGTGTGCCCCCTTCCCTTGGCCCATGAGGCCCCCCAACACTTGCTGGGGCCCCCCGAAGCTCTTTTCGGTCTTCCGGCGATAACCCAGTACCTCCCAGAACACTTCTGGAATCCGATTCCCTTCGTCCTATATATCAATCTTCACCTCCGGACCATTTCGAAGTTCCTCGTCATGTCTGGGATCTCATCCGGGACTCCGAACAACCTTCGGTCACCAACACAATAAACCAACTATACTTAGATCGTCACCGAACGTTAAGTGTGTAGACCCTGCGGGTTCGAGAACTATGCAGACATGACTGATACACCTCTACGGTCAATAACCAACAGCGGGACCTAGATGTCCATATTGGTTCCTACATATTCCACGAAGATCTTCATCGGTCGAACCTCGATGCCAAGGATTCAGCTAATCCCGTATGCAGTTACCTTTGTCCATCGGTATGTTACTTGCCCGAGATTCGATCGTCGGTATCTCCATACCTAGTTCAATCTCGTTACCAGCAAGTCTCTTTACTTGTTCCGTAATACAAGATCCCGTGGCTAACTCCTTAGTCACATTGCTTGCAAGCTCATTGTGATGTTGTATTACTGACGTGGCTTAGACTGCATTGGTATTTCCCCAAGGAGGAAGGGATGATGCAGCACAGCTATGGTAAGTATTTCCCTCAGTTATGAAACCAAGGTATCAATCTAGTAGGAGAACCAAGCAACACTATGTAAACGGTACCTGCACACAAAGAACAAATACTTGCAACTGGACGCGTAAGAGGGGTTGTCAATCCCTCCACGGTAAAAAGATAGATTGGTTTGTATGATATTGGATAAATAGATCTGAATAAAATGAGAAATAAAATATGTAAAGAAAAAGTGCAGTAATGTATTTTTGGGTTTTTGGAATAATAGAT
This sequence comes from Thinopyrum elongatum, assembly GCA_011799875.1. Lineage (NCBI taxonomy): Eukaryota > Viridiplantae > Streptophyta > Magnoliopsida > Poales > Poaceae > Thinopyrum > Thinopyrum elongatum. The sequence goes on along the minus strand of CM022302.1, from coordinate 155,221,939 downwards.
CTGAAAACAAATATGATAAAAGATAGATCTGAAAGCAATATGATAAAAGATAGACCCGAGGGCCATAGATTTCACTAGTGGCTTCTCTCGAGAAAATAGCACACGGTGGGTAAACAAATTACTGTTGTGTAATTGATAGAAGAACAAATAATTATGACGATATTCAGGCAATGATCATGAATATAGGCATCACGCCCAAGATTACTAGACCGAAACGATTCTGCATCTACTACTATTACTCCACACATCGAACGCTACCCAGCATGCATCTAGTGTATTAAGTTCATGGAGAAACAGAGTAATGCAATAAGAATGATGACATGATGTAGACAAGATCTATTCATGTAGGAATAGACACTACAAAAAAAATACACTTCCGTGATGATACGTGTTTGTCATAGTAGGTCATGTTTTCTGTCATGCATGTACATCCATGACGATTTTATGACAGAATCAAGATAGTCATACCTGTGTTGTCGTAGAAGTGTTCCATGACAATACCAAAATTATCATCACGAAAATGTTCACTTCCATGACGATAAATGATGCGTCATGGAAGTGCTTTCGTCAAGGGTAACCGACACGTGGCATCCACCATAACGGGTCGCCGTTAAGCTATCGGGTCCGGTTTTGGATCCGATAACCCGTTAACAGCAACGACCAATGAGGATTTTCCACGTGTAAAATTCTCATTCACCGGCGGATCCACGTGTCGGCTCAGCATTGGGACAGATGTCATCCAGCGAATGGATGGGACGCGCCTATGATACGTTGACACGTGGCTCGGTCCAACAGTGGCCCATTCAGGTCAAAAGGCCGGCCCATTTGACCTGGTCAAAAGGTAATGGCCCAACCCACTAAAAGCCTGTTAACGGCCTGTTCGCATATAGCCCATTTACAGCCCACTAACACACGACCCATTATGGCCTATCCGAATTAGGCCCAGTAGCATCATCTGGGCCGTCCAATATGATTTCAGCCCGTTGTAACTTCTGGCTCATGTATGGCCCATGACGTCTTTCGGCCCATATGAGGCCCTGTGTAACTCTTGGTCCACTAACGGCCCGTGGTGAAACTAGCCCATAATGAGCAGTATATCGCTTTATGCCCATTAAAGGCCCATTAATCCGTTGGGCCTTTTTCATAGCGTCATCAAATATGGCCCATTAACGGCATGTTATGCATGTCGATAGAATTAAGCCTGTTATACTCATCGGCCTATTAAGGGCCCATTATGGTCGGCCCATGAACGGACGATTCTCACTCTAGCCCATTTCGGCCCACAATGTGGTCTGTTATTGGCCCACGTTTGACCAATCGATCATACGGACTGTAGAAGGCCCATTGATTATACGGCCCATTGAAGGCCCATAGGAGGCCCATGGTCACTACAGCAAATAGCAGGACCATGGTGGCAACGGTCCATATGTTCCCCATGGTTATTATGGCCTAGTTTTAAAAAATAGGTTATTGCGACCACTAGCAAACCGCGGAAAAAGAACTGCACTAACTACAAGCAAACAAATAAACAAGACAACAAGGAAATAAATAAGCAAGCAACTTACGCTAGGCTATTACGGCTATTACAAATATTACATCCACTGGGCATCAAAGTTCGCCACTAGAGCAAATATAGTGAACAAAGCAGCATATTACATACACTGGGCGTCTAAATTGGCCACCAGTGCAAATAAACGCGGCAGCAAAACAAGTCCAGAACTAAAACCACTTCAGAAGAGCTCAAGAAACGATATCCTGGATACCCACCATGCTGACAAGACGCTTGGCAAGCATATTAGCTTTCTCTTGTTTGGTGCTTAAATCCTCCAGCGCTTGCTGTTGCACCAAAAAGTATGCATCTGAATTCTCCAGGGATTTCCTCAGTCCTTCAGCTTCGTGTCGCAGCACATATGATCGATGTCTTTCAACTTGAAGTTGAGACTCAAGAAGCTGAACTGATTCAGGCAGAGAGTTCGAAGAGCTTGTGCCAGCAGTAGTGGCCAGTAACTCGAACACTACATCAAGATAGGACTTTGGGGTTGTCTCACTGTCTTCAACATAGTTTTTATCATCTTTCTTGGAGACCAACAGGGATGTCTCACTATCTTGAACCTTATCTGCATTACTTCCTTTATCACTGCATAACGGGGTACTCTTCTCCAATATTTTGCCCGCATTCTAAAAGAGAAACAAGCAGACGAATCACAAGTTTACCATGTTGTATATGAAACTCATTTTGGTAAGCCAGTTCAGTAGTAAGGTGGATAGGATGACAACATGAAACAAACATATATCTATGTACTATGGTCACTGTATGGTCTATATCATTCTAGTTTATGTTGCCAAATCAAGATAGAGACAGTTCAAATCATATCTGTTTAAGACAAAGCAGCATAGACAGAATATAAGTGCAGGAAACTACACAACACTAACAACACTTGTAATGTGCATGACATGAGAACATAACTGTTTATTCAATTGAAATTGAAATCAACATAGAGCAAGTTACAATAGCAAGCTAGTTAAAGAAACAGGTTTAAAACATATCTGTTGCACCATTGGAGTTTCAATTGCATCCTTCAAATTTGAAATTAGTTGGTATGAGTAAATACAGTGATGCAAGAGCAAAGGAGTATGAACCATAGCTACGGAACCTGACCTGAGAACAATTCTTCTTCTGCTTTAAGCATTGAGTAGGGGTTTGGAGTGGTGGTCCTCGTGCTTTGGGCACTACAGATGCCTTACTAACTGCTCGTGTTTGGGTGCTCTGTGGTGGAGACGGTGCTGTGTCAACTGGAACTGGGTTACTATCTACTGGGGTTGGGGTTAGAAGAGGTGTAGCTGGTTGTCTGTCCAACTGGGTAGGGGTACAATCTGCAAGAGTCTGGGTTATGTGTGGTGGGGCTGGTTCTTGGGCAAGTACCGTGGTTCTATCTGCATCGACGGGTAGCACTATCTTTTCTGAAGACCGTGTTTTTACTCTTTTTTCTCCCTTAGATACTACCATCACCCCCTCCAATTCAAATGGCTGATAAACAAGAAAAGTAATTGAATGTACAGACATTGTATGATAGACAGGTGCAATGGATATAGGGGAATAAGAGAGGGCATGAAATAATTCACATTTATGTTGTCTAACCAAACATCATAGCATGACACAATTTCAAATATATGATGGCTAACTAAACAGGATATCATGACATAATTTCACATATATGATGGCTAACTAAACATGATAGAATGACATAATTCAAAATATGATGACTATGTAAACAGGATGACATGATATAACTATATGATGTGTCTATTAAAGTGGTTGGCATGCTATAATTCACATACATGCCGTCTATGGAAACCAGATGGCATAATATAATTCACGGATAGAATGAAAAAAATTCAAAATATGATGACTATGTAAACAGGATGAGATGATATAACTAATATGATGTCTTTATTAAATGGGATGGCATGGCATAATTCAGATACATGCTGTCTATGTAAACATGATGACACGATATAATTCAAATATATGATTTATGTACTAAGAAAGTAAGCAGATGGCAGTCACATATATGATGTCTAAACTAAGCAGATGGCATTCAATATTTTGTATATGATGTAAAAACTAAGCAATGCAAGACAACATATGCATGATATGAGTAATATAACCCTGCCAAGTTTGAGCATACACCTCAGGGGGAAAATAGGACTGGTCATCTGTCTCTGAATCCTCCTTTGAGGAGCTATCTGTAACCCGCAAGATATCTGCTTCAGCAGGTAGCATTGTCTGCTCTGGAGACCTTGTTTTCACTCTAGATTTTTCCATCACCAATTCAAATGGCTGATGCACAGGAACAGTAGTTGAATATAAGAACATTGTCGACAAATGGAATACGTGATACAAAAAAATGATGGCATGATATAATTCACATATATGATGCTTGGCTAAACAACATGGCATTGCATAATTCACATACATAATGCCTTGCAACAAGATAGCATTGCATAATTCACATATATAATGCCTTGAAACAAGATGGCATTGCATAATTCACATATATATGGTAATTAGACATTAAACAGGTGGCATTCACACAAAGAATGTCTAAACTAAGCAAATGACATAGCAAGGCAAGACACCATATGCACGATATGAGCAAGATAACCATGCCAAGTTAGAGCATACACCTCGGGGGGGGGGGGGGGAATGGAATGAAGTCATCTGTCTCTGAATCCTCCTCTGAGGAGCTATCCATAACTAGCAAGATATGCGCTTCGTGAGATAGCAATGTCTGCTCTGAAGACCTTGTTTTCACTCCAGATTTTTCCATCACCGTGTCAAATGGCTGATGCACAGGAAGAGTAGTTGAATGTACTTACATTGTTGACAAATGTACTACGTAATGAAAAAAAAGGATGGCATGATATAATTCACATATAAGATGACTGGCTAAGCAGGTTGGCATTGCAAAATTCACATATATGATGCCGGAGTAAACAAGATGGTATTGCATAATTCACATATATGATATAGAAAGTAAACAGATGGCATTCACACAAAGCATGTCTAAACTAAGAAGATGACATTTTTAATGTATAAAGTAAGCAATGCAAGGCGCAATATGCATGATATGACCAACATTAGCATGGCAAGTTAGAGCAAAGACCTCAGGGGGTAAATAGGAGTGGTCTGCTCCCTCTGAATCCCCCTCTGAACAGTTATCTTCCTCTTGATTACAATCTGGAATGGGGGGAGGGGGGCTTCCTTTGCACCGACCATGGAGCGACGTCTGCATGAAATTTTATTGCCACGCAAGGCTCGTCTCTTTTGCTCTACATGTTCAGTACCATTGTATACAATAACTGACATGCATAGGAATAAAACATAGTGAGATTATGTAAGGAGTGCATGCAGAAATCTAGAGTGATGGTAGCAACCTGTGGACATACCCAAAACCAGTGATAGCAGGCAGATAATAGCTGCCGTTAAAAATACAGATAATCGCTCCTTTACTATTTGTTTCCCACCCAACATGAAACTCATAGTAGACACCCAAGATTAACCAGGTAGTAAACAAATAATATTCATTGCTGCGCCGATATGTACCCCACAACCATTTAAAAACTTAAGTTTGAGCATTAGTTTGGAGCTGACTCAGAGTCTAACAGGTGAAGAGGACGATAAAGTAGCAGGTAATATTAAGCGATGCATAACGTAAGCAGACACGAAAGGGTGCGACCTCTCTTGCGGACCCGTGTAGTCCTCAAGGTCATCTGCTCAGTTGATGATGGTAATGCACTTGTGGTGGCTGCCGACGGCGTGGAAGAAGATCTGAGGTGATAAAAGACAGTCTGGAGGGCGGATCCCTGCTGTGCTAGACCCTTCCATCGTTGGAGCAGCTGAGCTGGGGTGGACGATGGCGCGGCAAGAGCGGAACAAACCACACAAGGTTTTCTTCGACACCTATCTGTAACAGAAGTAATTCTGTAAGGGCTCATTTGAATTGGAGGATTCTAACAACGCAGGGATAGGAAATACACAGGAATAGGATAGGAATGCACGTGCAAAACAGAGCATTCACAAATACAGGATTTCTATCAATCTGGGTGTTTGGTTCACAGGAATGCAAAGAAGCATGGTCAAATTAAGTCAAACCACAAGAAAATGTATAGTTATAATGCTATTATGCTACTATCACTTAGTCTTGTTCTTCATGAATAAGAATTTAAAAAGGAGGGCCAAGTGGATATTAAAATTCCTACGGTTTTTCTTTGAAAGAGACACTAAAGGAACAAATAATACTTTGAACCCAGGCCACTGCCCTACTAGCTCAACTCCCAGGCCCATCTACACATGCACAGCTCCAACGCGCAGAAATAAATAATTATGGCTTTCAAGAGAGTCCATCACGGATAGCTAACTTGCCTAGTACCCACTGCTTGTCATATAGGAGAAACTAATCGTATTCCTCATTACTACGCGTGCTCAGTGGACAATATATATAACATGTAAAGTAAAAAAGCAATGCAACAAGTGTACAACCTCTATGGCGAAGCCATGTCGATCCCATCATCATTGGGTTGGTAGCTGAGGATGCTAAGGCTGATGTGGCTGTCGGAGGAGGGGAAGAAGATCTTAGGCGTCTGGAGATGGAGTCAAGGGTACTGCTCCACTGTGATGGAGAGTTTCGTCGTTGGAGCAGCTCCGGTGAGGTGTACGACGGCGAGGCTGAAGCAGGACAAGAGAGACAACGTAACCTGAAGTGTTATTCTAATAGCATCTCCAATAGATGATGTAAATAATATACATCACCAAAAAGTGCTAGATGTAAAATACATCAGCCGCTCATCTCTGAACTTAACTGTCGAAACTGAATTTTACTGTTGAAACTGAATGCACTAGTAGCAGAAAAGCAGTGCACTAATAGTTTTGGCCACTCGAGCACTAGGGGCAGTGGAGCAGTGATCTAAATCGATAGCCGCTCCAGCAGGGAACGTTCTACCAGAGAGCAGCCGGGGCAGCTGGTCCTGCAGCAGCAGCAGCGCCCGGAGCAGTGGCGCATGCGGGAGCCGGGTAACTGGTCATGTTGCAGCAGCAGGGACTCGAGCGAGAGCCGGAGCTGCTGCTCATGTAGCAGCAGCGCGAGCAAGAGTAGAGCAACAACGCAAGCAAGAGCAGCAATGCGAGCTAGAGCAAGAACAGACGAGGCAGGGTACCGAGAGCAAGAGCAGAGCAGCAGCGCGAGCGAGAGCCGAAGCAGCAGCAGCAGGGCCAGCGAGAGCCGGAGCAGCAGCAGCTCCTACTGATGTGGACGTCGCCGTCGAGGGATCGACGCCGTGGAGGAAGTGGCCGGCGCCACCGCCGTAGATGGAGCCGCGCCATGGCGGCTCCGGACCGAGCGTCGGCAGCACTGTGAGATCAAATTAAGAAGAAAATGCAGCGATTACTGTAGAACCTCTTTGATGGCACCGATTAGGCCTGAGCTTCATCCCAGGAATCAGTGACGGTGCTGCTCTTTCGGTGGTGCAGGTGAAGACGATGCTGTGGGAATGTAGGTGGCGCGATAGACGAGGCGAACGTCGGGGCAGCTCCTTGGAGGTGGAGGACATGGTGGCTGAACCGGCGGGACAATGAGATCAACGACAGATCCTCATCTGGTGCGGTGGATGAGGGACGTCGAGCTGGTGCGGTGGATGATGTCGTCGGGGAAGAGGCTCCGGCTGGGTGGCGGATGGAGGAGGGTGTGGGGCTTCGCGGGTTTTCGCGGCCTCGGTGTACGAATGGGGGGGGGCAGAGGGGATGGGAGGGGGGAACCATGGCTTAGGGATGCGCTTGTCCAAAATGTGGGGTAAGTTACGAAAGTAGCCCCACCGATTTGAACTAGGTGGTTCTTTCGGTTCAGGGGTATCACGGGAATTTCGCGTGTCGGGATTTCGGAGGAGGCGGGAGTTTTCGCGCGCGTTGTAATTTTGGGATAGCAAGGCACGGGTTGAGATGGAGGGAATATTAGGAGCACAACGAGACAAAGTGATATCTTAAAATTTTGGGATAACAAGGCACGGTTTGAAATTTCTGGACAAGCCTAACATGTACTGTACCAAATCAATTCGTACTTCCCTCGACGAAAAAAACAAAAATAAATCAATTCGCAGTCTAGTCCCATTTTATTGTATGAGTTACTACAAATGCCATTCAAAACTTTGAATCCATGTTATGTTCAATTAAAATATTTCGCTACGTGTATAATGCATGTAACCCGCTACTCAAATGAACATTTTAGTGCATTCCAAACGTATATACTACCACTTCAATATGAACTAAATTTGAATTCGTTTCTCTATTTGAATAGGATCTACAATCATGATTGTTGTCAAGTTAAACCATTTGAATTCATTTCTATATTTTAATAAGATCTACAATCATCATTGTTGTCAAGTTAAACCATTGTTTGTATATTATCTTCACAACACACCACATGATTACTGTCGAGTTAGATATGAACTATGTGTACTATATTAACTCAAACTCGAATTTTTTCCACTTTATGTTGATTTCAAATCACAGTACATTTCAAGCTCTAGCAAGATCTTCATAATCTAAACCATGTCTCACATGTATAATGTGTTTATCACATAATGTATGTTGCCCCACCCCCTACGGATACCAGTATTTAGTTGTGAGCTGCAAACGCCACACATTATCACAAATTCAAATAAAATGTGAGATTGTTCGATATATAGTATGGTTTAGATTGTTCGATATTTAGCTGTGAGCTGCAAACGCCACACATTATCATGAATTCAAATAAAATGTGAGATTGTTCGATATTTAGCTGTGAGCTACAAACGCCACACATTATCATGAATTCAAATAAAATGTGACATTGTTCGATATTTAGCTATGAGCTGCAAACGCCACACATTATCACAAATTCAAATAAAATGTGAGATTGTTCGATATATTGTATGGCTTAGATTGTTCGATATTTAGTTGTGAGTTGCAAACGCCACACATTATCACATTATAGTATAGCATGCCCAAAACCACACCACGCGTATCACCGCTATATTCATGCATGCATAGGATTAAAACACTATGATCTCTTATTCAAATATATGAATCCACTTTTATAACGAATTATGATCTTTGTTAGTCTTTTACACCCACATAATTCTCTAACCTTTGTAGCTAGCACTAACTTTCTCTTGTGCATGCACACGCCCTCCTCGCCCTCCCCCTCCCTCAGCATTCTATCCATCACGCACATTCATTTATTTTCTTTATGTCGTTCTCCCACGGTCTCCACAACTCCTTTCTGACACACACGGATCGATAAACCTCTCTAGCGAGGTCTGCCTACCACACACACACACTTTCCATCTCCTCCTTTCTCCGTCCATGCCTCATGTTTCTCATACGGTGTGTCGGTGTACTAAAGATTGGGTCGTTTAGTACCCCATACTTGTGCATGGACAGTTGTAGCCATACCAGCGGCAAGGCCTACCGGGGGACAGCTAGAAGCAAATGCAAGACAATCAAGAAGGCATTCAAACCAATGAACAGAAGACTGAAGCCTAAAGGCCGGATTCCCGGCAAGATACTTGCTGGGATGGCTTGCGAAGACCCGGCAAGACTCATACCCAGCAAGATCTCGCCACCCTACCACCGCTCCAGTGTAGCGACCAGCCTGTCATTTGGGTTTTGTCCTCCTGGATGCGTGTCATGACACTAGTGGTGGACGGGCTTAAGCGGTGCTGATGGGATGGGCCCTTTTTCCGTCCCCAAGAAAGTAAGGGACACCTAAACGGAGCATTAAATGCGTTTGTCCTAAATCGTCAGTGATAAGCATGTAAACACTGTAGCTACTTTACACCTCATGTATGTACTGTACGCCACTGTTGGTGACCCCTTGGACGTATAAAAGGAGGCCCAAGGCATAGCTACAGGGAGGAGTACTCTTTAGCCCATTCTGCGTGCGTAGCTGCTGTTCGAACATACTGTTCATTGCAAGCGCTCCTGAAGCTGGGGCTTAAACACCCACAATAAACTAAAGTAGGAGTAGGGTATTATGCTTCTCAGCGGCCCGAACCTGGGTAAAAATCTCCTCGCGTTGATCGTTGGATCTACTCTTTGTGCATACATCTCTCCCTGCCGAACCGTAAAAGGGATCCACGAGATCCCATAGGTGTCGTACGCCGACATCTTTGGCGTGCCAGGTAGGGGAAAAGGTTGCGCGAACCTGATCTATCGATCAGCGCGTCAGTTTCTTCATCATCTTCGTCACCATGGCCCCCAAGAAGAAGGGTTTCGTGGCGGTTGGTCCATCCGCGTCCGGTTTGCCCGCGCCTTCACGGATGGGCGACGGCGTGGACGCAGGTGGAGGAGGTGGAGATCTTGAGCCTCCACAATGTTCTGGCAATCAAAGCCAGGCGAGCGGTGTTGTTCGCAGCGGCGACAACAACCCGCGCGCCACCAGATCTAAGGACGGAGCTGTGCTACCTACGAGTGGTGCGGCGAACTCCAAGAACGGGCTGGCACCTTCCAAGACACCTGCGCCGGCGCATGCGTTGCGGCCTTCTTAGGTCGTGCGTGATGAACAGCGCCGCGACATCGGTGGTTCTTGGCGTCCTCAAGGAAAGACCCCTGCACATCATTCCCGAGATGCGCGGGTCCATCATGCACGTCAAGATGCTGGTGGAAGCACAGCGCGGTCGCGGGACCATGGTGGAGCTCCTTCTAACACAGTTAGGAGTCAGAGTACCTCGCGTTCCTCGCACCTCTCGCCGCCGCCTACGCCAGCAGAAGTGTTGGCGCGAGCGCAGCTGCTCCTAGATTTCCCTCCCGCTCTGGAAAAACTCAAAGAGTGGAGAGCTGCTATTCAGAGCCTCATCGGCTTCGCCAACAGAGATGAGCCGCAGCAGGCAGAGCCTTCACGGCGGCGGTCCATCGAGCCAACGCGTGCCGATGGCAAAAAGACTGGAGGTGGAGCGACTACGATGCACTCTCCTCCATGACAGCAACAGTGGTCGCTGACTCGGCGGACCGACGTCTGTGATGGCGATTCCACGGCGTCGTCTGATCCACGAACGCGCCGCGATCAACGTCAAGTTCTTCGGGAGCGAAGCAAAGAAGACGCTCGAACTACCATCGAGCGGCAACGGGAAGCGCGCCATCAATCTGATAGATGCGTCGGGCCCACTGTAGACAACCTGCGCCGGGGTATTCTAGTGACTTACCTTATGAGGTGGGTTGTCCAGCGTTTACCTGTGAGCTGCAGCGAGTCCAGTGGCCCAATTCCCGAACATTCAAGCCGGAGGTCCCGGAGAAATACGATGGCAAGACTCACCCGTCGGAGTTCCTGAGCATCTACACCATTGCGGTGCAGGCTGCCGGGGCTCGGGACGATAAGATACTCGCCAACTACTTCCCGTTGGTGCTCAAGCCCAACGTCAGGTCGTGGTTGATGCATCTGCCGGAGAATTCCATCTCTTCCTGGGCAGACCTGTGTCATCAGTTTGTTGGCGCCTTTATCGGAGGCCACCAAGCTCCTGGCCAGGAAAGCGATTTGCATCTCATCCCTCAGAAAGAAGGCGAGCCGTATACAGCACAATATCCCAGACGTTCATCCTGCCGCTGTTATTAGCGCATTTCATCATAGCGTGCGCAACCGCAAGATGCGGGAAGAGCTGGCGATGAACAAGGTCAGGGATATTGCTGAGCTTTATGCTCTAGCAGACAAATGTGCTCGGGCTGAAGAGGGAAGGAGACTCCCCGGCGAGGATGCGGGCGCAGGAATCGACTCTGAAGACGAAGATGCAAGGGCAAGGCTGTGCTTGCTGTCAAGGAATCCGGCAACCCCGGCGCCGCTAAGAAGATCAAGGTTGATGGCCCCAGCAAGGAGGTTTCTGGGTGTCCATCCTGTCAGGCCTTGGCGGCTGCCGACAAGCCGGAGGGCTCCGACAGGCAATAATGCAAGATCCATCGCACCAAGGGCCATGATCTCTAGAATTGCCGGCAAGTTGAGCAGCTTGTCGAGAGGCAGAAGGCTGAGTATGAAAGGCAAGATAAGGAGAGAGCCCAAGATGGTGCTGAGGGGTCTGGCAAGAAATGCGGTGGCCGAGGAGGTCGCCGCGGCAAGGCCAAGCAGCAAAAGGAGAGGCCCGCTCAAGGCCGCGACAAGGAAGAGGGGGGTGATGATGACAACGAAGAGGACGATGAGTCCAGCGAGCACGAGTTCCAAAAGGCTACAGAGGCTATGTGCGTTGACGGAGGCGCCTCGTTGCATTCTTCTCACCACCAACTTAAACAGTGGGTGCGCGAGATTAGTGCGACAGAGCCGTCAGTCGATGCCTGGAAGCCTCTGAAATGGTCCAACACGCCTATCATTTTTGACGCTGAGGATCACCCTGATCGCACAACCGCGGTCGGGAGTTTGCCATTGTTGGTTTCACTAACGATTCGCAACCTCAAAGTAACAAAAATTTTTTTTTACCTTGAAGACTGCAGGGCTTACACCCCACAGCATTTTATTAAAGAACAGCAGCAAAGAATACAAGGGGTTCCTCAAAGAGAGGAACAAAAAACAGAGATAGAGCTATACAAAGAAGTGTAAACTAAGCTAAGCAAGAAAAGAAAGAGGGGCTATATCTAGAAGAATAGAAAAAGTACATCTGATGTCTCATCAAGGAGGTAGGAAGTCAATCCACTTTAGCAAAGCATCCTTTTATCTTCTCTTGATCCTGTGGGAGAGGAGGGTAATGTCATGTATAAAACCATTCCTCCACTGCCTGAATGAAGGGCTGATGTATCTAAAAGCCTTATCATTCCTGACTTTCCAAATGTTCCACCATGCAAGTAACAAAAATGTTAGTTAACGGTGGGGCCGGTTTGAACTTGATCTCGCCTAGTGTGATCAAGAGGTTGCAGATTCCTGATGAAGATCTCGAGGAAACGAGCACGTTTCAAGGGATCATTCCAGGAAGGAGCTAGCCGAAGGGCAAGATCACGCTGCCGGTGACATTTGGCAGAGGGCTGAACTACAGAACAGAAAAGATCGTTTTCGACGTCGCTAAGATTCCGTTGCCATATAACGGAATTCTGGGCCGTCCAGCATTGGCCAAGTTCATGGCGGCCTCGCACTACGCTTACAATGTATTGAAGATGCCCGGGCCGATGAGCGTCATCACTGTCAATTCTGACAAGAAGGATGCGCTTATCTACGCCGACCAACTCTACCGGGAGGCAGTTGCAGCATCTGCCGCCAAGGGACTTGCTCCTGCCGCTGAAGCTCCTGGGGGGAGAAGAAGACCGGCAAGACCTCTAGCACACACTCCGGCAAGCGCACCTCCTCGGAGTGCTGCGCTCCCATCGAGGATGTGCTGGAGAGCTCCACCGGCAAGAGCAAGAAATCCAAGGCAGCTCCACTAGAAACTAAGAAGGTGCCCGTCAAGGAGGATGGTATGGGAGGAACTTCCACCATAAGTTCCACCCTCGATGACAAATAGGAAAGCGCGCTCATTGTTTTCCTGCAGGCGAATGTCGATTTGTTTGCATGGCAACCATCTGATATCCCCGGTGTTCCCAGGAAAGTAATTGAGCACCACCTTGCTGTCTGTCCTCATGCGCGGACCATCAGGCAGAAAGTTAGGAAGCAGTCTTTGGAACGGTAAGAATTTATTGCCGAAGAAATCAGGAAGTTGGAAGCGGTAGGTTTGGTCAAAGGAGTGCTCCATCTGACGTGGTTGGCCAATCCAGTTGTAGTGCGCAAGGCGAATGGAAAATGGAGGCTATTTATCGACTATACAGATATCAATAAAGCCTGTCCAAAAGATCCTTTCCCCTTGCCGTGCATTGACCAGATTGTCGACTCCACTACCGACTGCGATTTGTTGTCGTTTCTCGATGCTTATTCAGGGTACCATCAGATTTTCATGGCAAAAGAAGACGAAGAGAAAACCGTATTTATCACCCCGTGTGGTACGTATTGTTTCTTACGTATGCCTTTCGGGTTGAAAAGTGCTGGTTCAATGTTTGCAAGAGCGGTCCAGATTGGTTTTGAGCCTTAGCTGCATAGGAATATGGAAGCTTATATGGATGACATAGTGGTTAAAACCAAGGACAAAGCAACACTCATACAACATTTAGAAGAGACATTTGCAAATCTGCGCAAGATCAATCTGAAGCTCAATCCCGAGAAGTGTGTGTTTAGCGTTCCATCTGGCAAGCTTCTCAGGTTCTTTGTATCCCAGCGTGGGATCGAAGCAAATCCCGACAAGATCAAGGCAATTGAGCAGATTGAAGCACCAAGATGCGTCAAAGATGTGCGTCGACTTGCCGGCTGCATCGCGGCTCTGAGCAGGTTCATCTCCAAATCTGCTGAGCATGCCCTGCCTTTTTTCAAAATCTTGAAGAAGGCAGGTCCAATGAAATGGACTCCGGAAGCGGAGGCAGTGCTGCAGGATTTGAAGAGGTACCTCTCTTCTCCGCCGATACTAGTCGCGCCTAAACCACAAGAGCCGTTGCTGCTATATTTAGCAGTGACAAATCAAGTGGTTAGTGCTGCGTTAGTAGCGCAGAGAGAAGTCAACGAAGAAACAGCGGCAGCGGCAAGACCGTCAAATGACAAGCTGGGATCTTCCCCGGCAGAGTCTGGTGCCGACAAGGCAGGATTTGCGGAGTCAAATGAAGCAACACAGAGGAAGAAGATGGTGCAGCGCCCAGTTTATTTTGTCAGCTCCCTTTTGCAGGGGGCTAGGTCAAGATACTCTGGCATGCAAAAGTTGCTCTTCGGCCTCCTTATGGCCTCGAGGAAGCTGCGCCATTATTTCCAAGCACATGAGATCACCGTCGTCACTCGATTCCCGTTGCAGCGGATTTTACGAAATCCAGATGCAACTGGCAGGATTGTGGAGTGGGCGTTGGAACTGTCAAGCTTTGATCTCAAGTTTGAAAGCACTTCAACAATTCAGAGCAGAGCCTTGGCGGAGTTCATTGCAGAATGGACCCCAACGCCAGACAAAGAAAGTCAAGAGAAAACTCTTCCTGGCAAGGAAATAGATCGAGAGTGGATTATGTATTTTGACGGGGCTTTCTCGCTGCAAGGCGCCAGTGCTAGCGTGCTGCTTGTCGCACCCACCGGGGAGCACCTCAAATATGTAATTCAGATGCACTTTCCCTGGGAGAGATCAACAAACAACACTGCGGAATATGAAGGGCTGTTTGCCGTTCTCAGGATCGCGGCGGACCTTGGAATTAAGAAGCTCATCGTCAGAGGTGATTCACAGCTTGTCGTCAGGCAAGTGAAGAAAGACTATCAGAGCCCGCTGATGGAAGCATACGTAGATGAAGTGAGAAAATTGGAGGAGCGCTTTGACGGTCTGCAGACAGAGCATGTTCCTCGAGCAAATAACAACATTGCTGATGACCTGTCAAAGCGTGCTGCCCTCAAGTTACTTGTGGAACCAGGTACTTTTGTGCTCTGATTGACTCAGCCATCCGTAACCCCATCAACGGGGCAAGATAAACGAAGGAAGTTGGGTTCCGGCCAGTACTTTCCCGCAGAGCTCCCAGAAGCCGCCGGCAAGGAAGTTGATGGGAACAACACCAAGCTTGTCGGGGAGCAACAGGCTTCGGTAGGGCCTCAAGTCCTTGCCATTGAGACAAGCGCTCCCACGACAGAGGATATGCCTTTAGTCCTTGCTGTTGGGACAAGCGCTCCCGCGACAGAGGATATGCCTTTAGTCCTTGCTGTCGAGCCTCAGGCTCCAGCATGGGCGCAGCACATTGTCTAATTCCTCCAAACAGGGGAACTCCCCGAAGAACAGGAAGAAGCAGAGAAAGTAGCCCGCCGGTATAGTATGTACCAATTCGTGGACAATGTCCTGTACAGAAAGAGACCGAACGGCGTGAAATTGAAGTGCATTCCTCGGGAAGATGGACTGGAGCTGTTGGCGGAGATACATGGAGGCATATGTGGCTCCCACATAGGCTCAAGGACTCTTGTCAGCAAGGCATTCCGGCAAGGTTTCTTTTGGCCCACTGCCCTCCAGGATGCAGCTGCACTAGTAACCAAGTGTGAAGCATGCCAGTTCCATTCAAAGAAATTGCATCAGCCAACTCAGGCTCTTCAGACACTCCCTCTTTCCTGGCCATTTTTGGTCTGGGGGCTCGACATATTGGGCCCTTTCCCCCGTGCTACCGGGGGCTTTGAGTACTTGTACATCGCAATCGACAAGTTCACAAAGTGGCCGGAGGTGGAAGCAGTGAGAAAGGGGACATCACAGTCAGTCGTCAAGTTCTTCAAGGGACTACTTTGCCGTTTTGGTGTGCCAAACAGGATCATCACCGACAACGGCACGCAGTTCACGAGCCACACCTTCATGCAATACGTTCAAGACCTTGGCAGCAAAATCTGTTTTGCTTCTGTTGCTCATCCGAGAAGCAACGGCCAAGCGGAAAGGGCGAATGCTGAGGTGTTGTGAGGCCTCAAGACAAGGACTGAAAAAGTGTGGAAGACGCTGGATTGATGAGCTGCTGATGGTTCTTTGGTCAATCAGAATGACACCAAATCGAGCCACTAGCCAGACACCCTTCTCCCTAGTGTACGGGGCAGAAGCAGTTCTCCCCACGGAACTCATATACGGGTCACCTCGAGTGCTCTCTTATGATGAGCTTGAGGAAGAGCAGCTGCTGCAAGATGACGCTACACTCCTTGATGAAGATCGTCTTAAGGCTGCTGTGCGAGCTGCATGCTACCAGCAAGCCTTGCATCGCTACCATATCCGCAAGGTTCATGCCCGAAGTCTTGAGGAAGGCGACCTTGTTCTTTGGCGTGTTCAGACGGCCAAGAATTCAAACAAGTTGACACCAAAGTGGGAAGGCCCTTATCGGGTAGTACGAGTCACCAAGCCCGGCGCTGTCCACCTGGAGACCGAGGATGGCATTCCAGTAAGCAATTTCTGGAATATCGAGCATCTTCGTAAGTTCTACCCATAAGGCACGGTTGCCGGGTCTCCCAGCAACCACCTTTTGTACGAGTTTTGCCGGCAAGGCATGTGATCCTTTGTACAAAGCCAGGCGCAGACCCTGTGCATAGTTGAATAAGCTTAAGTGTTCTACAATTCCTTTCGATTTTCATGTTAATCTATATGCATGCTTGTCTGAGATATTGTATTACACTTGCTTCCGGTAAGCGTTAACGAACCGCCAAGGTCCCATATCCTTGTTTTCTCTTCTTTCTTTTTCTCAAAGGATAGAAGGTTCCCTCGCGTGCAAGTTTGCCGGGGGAGTGATGGTATGGATACCGATAGGGGTATGGATACTGACAGGCAACGTTCAAGGTTGACACCTTGCAGGAAGGAGTTGAGCAACAAAAAGCTAAGTTGCAGAACTTTAAGTGAATTTCTTTTACTTTGAGGTTATTTTCCTTGAACGATTTCAGCCTTTGTATGGAAAACCTGCACGTGAAGGAACCTTGTCGTGATCGGTTACACCCTTACTCTGTTTCAAGTCTGCTCAACAGCCTAGGTGGCTGCACTAAAAACATCAAGGTATCTTGCCGGTAGCGACACCTCCAGGAGGCTGCTAAGGATCCGTTCGTCAAAGCGCTCGCGGCAAGGGTGCGTGCCCCGGAAAGTTTTCCAATAAGCGTAGGGCATGCACCATACAGAAAGAAATTTGACAAGAGAAGTACCATGCATTCATCCAAAACACAGCAAGTTATATTACATTGATAGTTGCCGCGATTCTAACTTAAGATAAAATTGTCTTTGGCATGGAATGGTGGCGGCAAAGATGAAGCGAAGTGGCTAGTCCCTGTGCTGGCCTTCGACCCTCTTGACTTGGCTCACCTTGTCGACGATGGGTGCGACAAGCTTTTTGAGTGCCTCGAGGTCGACATTCTCCGGCAAGCTGTCGAGAACATTGGTAAGGTTGATGCCGGGGTTCTTGTGCACCACTTTGACGAGCACCTTGAGGAGGACGGCCCGGTAGAGTTTGCGGGATTCGTTGGCCAGATGGGTTGTTCATTCAGAATGGAGCAGCTTCACGGCATCAACGACGCCCTCAAAGAACATGGTCAGCTTGGCGCTCGAGGACACTCTGTCGTCAGAAGAATAGTTGAAGTTTTGCAGGCCTATGGTGGACAGCTCTGCTGCAATCCTTTCTGCGACGTCAACCAGGCGCTCGGTCCAGATCTTCACGCCTTACTCGAAGTCATTATAAGAGGCGGCGGTGCTCTTGAGCAGGTTCTTCTCGTTCTGGAGGTCCTTGATCAAAGCCTTCTCTCGAGTCTTGCCGTCCTCCAGGGACTTCTCCAGCGTGGTTAGCTTCAGTTTCAGATCAGCGATGGATTCATTGGCTGAGGTGAGCTTTTTGATCTTGTCGGACATGGAGGTTTGCATCTCTGCCAAGCTGTAGAGAGTCTTCTCTCTGTCGGCTTTGAGCGTCGAGAGCTCCTTGCCATGGTCCTCGAGATCCGCCTCCAACCTCTTTACTCTATCGCCGAGCTCATTCTTGGTGACCTCTGCAGGTTCGGCAGCATCGATCGCCTCCTTCAACTTGCCAGCGTGATCTATGGCCAGAGCTTCGAGTGTCTCCTTGTGTTTCTGCTCCAGCTCCTGGGTTCGCTGCGTGACAAGCCTTTCGATCTCCTCGTCCTTGCTGCGGAGTGGCGGCAAGCGCCTCCTCGCTAGCGGCAAAGTCCTCTTCTTGAGCGTCGAGCCCGACGCGGTGTTCTGTCAAGCGAGCTTCTTCTGCAGCGGCCCGCTGCGCGGCCTCTTCGTGTGCCTTTTCGGCATCGGACTGCTTTAAGAGGAACTCGCTCCAGCTTTGACTCAGTTGTTCCCGGCCAGTCATCAGCTCCTGGAAAGCCTCAGCATACCAGACTTGCGTTTGCTCGACGCGCTTCTGGAACTCTGCCTCCGCTGCTTCAACAACTGCTGCCCTGGAATCCAACTTTTCCTTTCAGGTGCGATGGAGTGCCTGGAGCTTCTGGAAGTTGCTATTTATGGCTTGGAGGAGCTGTTCTTCCTTGTACTTGCTACTGATAGCGTGTGGCTCGTCAACGATCTCAAGCCCGGCAGCGGTGATGACGTCTTCATCAAAAATTTCCGCTTCTGTTGGCACCCAGTGCTTGCCGCCCCTGGTATGCTGACGAACAGGTTGTCACGCACCTTAAGGTATCTGCTTGACGGGGGGGCCTTGGATGTTGACGGTTGATCTTCGACAACCGCCTCGCCGGCAACTGGGGGCTCCGGGACCGGTGCTGCGCCAGGCACTCTTGTGGCAGGAATGCCATCAGTATGGTCACCAGTCTTCTTGCCGGCCCTCTTAGCAAACCTCTTGGCGGTTTCCTCCTGTGCATCCTTGGCGGCTTCGTCAGCAGCGATCTTGTCGGCCTCAGTAGCAGCATCCTTGGCAGTCTCCTCGATGACGATATCGACATCCATTTGTTCCATCAAGGGAAGATCTGAAGACCTGGGAAAGAAACAAAATGAGACCAAGGTTGAAAGTTCAGGAAAACAAAAACAAAGACAGAATGACAAGTACTCAGAGGCAAGTGGTTTACCTGTGTCGAGCAGTTGAGAGGTGGATTCTCCTTTCCTGGCAACATTTGTTGCCGACGCAGGACTGCCGGTGCCCGTGCTTACCGGCTCCTCTTCAACACAAATGGGCTCGCCAGTGGAAGCTCTTGCCGGGGACTTCTTTGGGCGGCGTGGTTGACAGAGGTGGTGAGTCAGGGATGGCCTCCGATTGCTCTTCTTGTTTCCATTCTTCTCCTGCAAGCCCGGTGATGTCAGTAGCAAAGATGGATACCTCAACGCCCGCCAGCGGAAAATGAGTAGTGGACTCACGCCGGGGGCTGCGATGAGGACTAAGCTCCGGGCTGACGACGATGAGCTCTGAGGCACCTACGGTGCTTGTTGGGGGCTCATCACCCGTCGAAGCTTTTGCCTTCTTCGCCATCCTTTGTGCCAATGTTTCCGTATCTCTGTGGAGATAGGCCGAAGCCAAACAGATGAGTTAAGCAAATCAGAAACTCAGAAATTAAGAGATGTGACAGGACCCTTACTCTTCTCTTTCCGGGCTAAAAGCGGAGAGGTCGAAGTCGACCTCCACTATAGCGTCCGTATGAGGGGGCTGAGAAGGGGTCCTGGGTCGCTTGGCTGCGGCGGAAGCGGCGGGTCGATGCGACCCTGATGCTCCGGCTGTTGGTGCTATCGTATGAGACACCCCCGCCGCTCCAGTTGTTGCCGCGGTTGTGCGTCTCGTACGTCGCGCGGGTTGTTGTCGGGTTTCTTGCCGCTGCGCAGCCTTGCCGGCCATCTTCTTGCCGGGAATTTCACCGCTCGAGGAAGGATGATGTGCTGGGACGCCAGAGGCGGCTTTCCGCAGCACGCGCTTCTTCTTCTCTGGAGCTGGGGGCTCCTTGTGCAGCTCCTCCTCGGTTGTGTCTTCCCCAGAAGGGCTCCTAGCAGCTGTGCCGCTCTGCTCCCCGGCAGACTCGCCCTGCCCGGCAAGATTTTCCTCTGACATTACTTCTTCTTCGTTGGCTTCCTCTTCCACGAAGCCAGCGCTGCCGGCCTCCGCGGCAAGGTTCGCTTCTTCTGCCCTGCTGGCGATATACGCCACTTCTTCGTCAGTAGTAGGGCGGATGAGGTCCGTCTCTTCCCAGATGGCTCTTTCCGACAGACTGTCAAAGAACTCCTGTGCTTGCTCTGCGGATGGCTCGACCCAAGTTCCATCGAGGCCGTGTGCATTACATGCCGGCATCATGGCGATGATTGAAGTCAGAGCAGAGTTGTTGCACAGAGGAATTATGCTCGCTGAGAACCTATATTTCCCGCCGGGCCTGAACAGTTTGTGGTAGAGGGCTGTGTGCTGAATGATTGTCAAGTTGTTCTTCAGCCCAGGACGCAGCCTCATGATATCTGCTGCATTCCGAAACTCCCAGGCTGGTCTCCCTTTGTTATGCAGAGGAGCGATGCGGCGGCGAAGGAAATCGGCGCCAACCATTTCTATTGTGAGCCCGGCAGCCCTGAGACGGTGGATCCTGGTAATTGCGATTGTGAGCTTCTCGTCTTGAGGATCGAGAGTGCTCCAGCCGTTGCCGCGGGCCACTTTCGTTTGTCGGGGCAGATAGAAAGGCTGGGGATCTTTCTCCTTAATCCAGCACCATTCGCCCCACCATTCTTCCCATTTCGTACGGTAGAGCCCCTCTGGATATATCTCTTTATTCCATGCCCTTGGAATCCAGGCGATAGAACCGGAAAGGGCTTCTCCTTTTTCGATACGGGGAATGAAATAGTGGCGAAAGAGGGCTGTGCTGGGGACTACTCCGGCGAAATTTTCACAGAGATGGGCGAAGACTGACATGCATGTCACGACATTCGGCGTGAAATCCAAGAGATGGAAGCCGTATGTGTACATGATGTCGTTGAAGAAATCAGAAAACGAAGGGCAGAGCCTGCAATAAAAGCATGCGGCAAAGGAAGGGAATTTATCTGGGCCGCCCTTGGAGGAAGCAGGATTCATGCGAGTAGCAGGGTGAGCCTTTGTCTCCCTCCCCCACATGCACAAATACCGATCCTTCAGGGCGCTCGCGTCGAGCGTCGGGGAGAAGATGACGTGCTCCTTCCGCATCTTCACCAGCTTGCTTTCCTCCGACTACGCACCCGAATCAGCGGCTTTCACCTCTTTGCCCTTGCTCGCTTTGGGCGGCATGGCGACTGAGGAAGCGGGGAGCTGAGGGCGATGAGAGGGTGGAGGCGGCGGGTGGATGGGAGATGCTCTGCTTTGAGTTTGAGGAAGAAGGCGATGGCGGTTTCCAGATTGGAAAGGATGGGGCATAAATGAACGGCGCCTCTGAGGATTCCTTTTTATGGGGAAGGTGCGGAACTGCCTCCTTTCTAATCAATGTAAATGCGCTTTCGCGAACGCGCTGCTACAGCGGTCGGTCCGCACACATATCCCGCGTCGTGCATTCAATATACGCCGTGGGGAAGCGCGGTAAAAGAGGTAATTACAGCAATTAATTCCCGCCACGTGTGCCCGTGCACTGTTTGGGCCTAGCCCAACGACGCCTCACACCCGTGTATGGCCTAGGCCCGGGGGCTCCTGTCGGTGTACTAAAGATTGGGTCCTTTAGTACCCCATACTTGTGCACGGACAGTTGTAGCCATACCAGCGGCAAGGCCTGCCGGGGGATAGCTGGAAGCAAATGCAAGACCATCAAGAAGGCATTCAAACCAATGAACAGAAGACTGAAGCCCAAAGGCTGGATTCTCAGCAAGATACTTGCCAGGATGGCTTGCGAAGACCCGGCAAGACTCGTACCCAGCAAGATCTCGCCACCCTACCACCGCTCCAGTGTAGCGACCAGCCTGTCATTTGGGTTTTGTCCTCCTGGATGCGTGTCATGACACTAGTGGTGGACGGGCTTAAGCGGTGTTGATGGGATGGGCCCTTTTCCGTCCCCAAGAAAGTAAGGGACACCTAAACGGAGCATTAAATGCGTTTGTCCTAAATCGTCAGTGATAAGCATGTAAACACTGTAGCTACTTTACACCTCATGTATGTACTGTACGCCACTGTTGGTGACCCCTTGGACGTATAAAAGGAGGCCCAAGGCGTAGCTACAGGGAGGAGGACTCTTTAGCCCATTCTACATGCGTAGCTGCTGTTCGAACATGCTGTTCATCGCAAGCGCTCCTGAAGCTTGGGCTTAAACACCCATAATAAACTAAAGCAGGAGTAGGGTATTACTCTTCTCAGCGGCCCGAACCTGGGTAAAAATCCCCTCACGTTGATCGTTGGATCTGCTCTTTGTGCATACCTCTCTCCCTGCCGAACCGTAAAAGGGATCCACGCGATCCTATAGGTGTCATACGCCGACACGGTGCCACACACATGTAAACTCTCGCCCCTCTTTTCATCGATCTCACAATCGCACACTCCTCCCCCTATCTAGTAGGCCTCTCGCACCACCTCCTAGCTCCATCCCTCTCTCTATCCATCTCTCTGGGCCTTATTTGCCTCTAACAAATGGATGTACACCGACCGATCTCCCACTATACATATAGCTAGCTATGTCGTCTATAACTCGTTTTCCCCACGCGCCGATCGATCTACCTCTTTAGTTATGTCTCTACCTTCCTCCGACACACAACAATTGATCAACCGATCTAGTTAGGTCTGCATACCAAACACATATGGCCGCCCCCCTCATCATCCATGCATGCCTCCCGACACATCTATCACGCACACACACACACACACACACACAGAAAACACATCCCCTCTCTTCTTGATATTGCAGTTGTACCCTCCGTTTGTCTAGTAGGCCTCTCCCACCATCTCCGAGAAGCAACTCCACCCCCCTCTGGCACCCTACCTCTGTCTGTCTGTCTCTCTCTCTCAACCTATTTCCCGTCCTTCGCTTATGTATGGTTGTCGATCGATCTCCCTCAAGACATAGGTAGTTAGGTCTCTCCTTCTCAACACATATACGAGTCGATCTACCTCTCTAGTTAGGTCTCTGCCCCCTCTCCCCACACACACCGATACATCGAGCGCTCTAGTCATGTACGTGTCCCTGCCGCACGTAAACTTGCCCTATCCCCTCTGATGTTCCGGTAGGCCAGTTGCCCTATATCTCTGACGTGCGCACACACAACTTTGATGGTTCTCTTCATCGATCTCACACCCACACACTTGATCCTCTCTTTGACTCTATCGATATCTATGACCCCTCCCTCTCTTCTCGTCGATCGCCCCATCAATATATGATATAGCTAGGCCTCTATTTCACACACATTGCATGTGTCACAATTTTTTTTGAGATATCATCGACACATATTCCCACAAATACACTCACGAACCCCCCTATAAAAATACACTCATGAACGCACACGCCATCTCTCTAGGTTTGTATCTCTCTCACACACACCCACGTAGGTAGGGTACCTGCACGTAGAGAAGAGGTGCACGCACGACGCACGTACTCACGTCTCTTTCCTGGCCACACCCGCGCGGGTACACGGTGGAGCTCATTTCTGAACGAAAAGGCAGCCCACGTGATAACTTGACGCGTGGAGCAGTTGTTTACTCAAAGGAGGGTCGTGTACCACATGTACACGGAACAAAGTTCGACGTGACGCGTTAGTTTTAAATAAAGTTATATTCCTCAATAGCACGTACAAAATATAGAACAATTGTTATCGAGAAAAAAGAAATTCGCTCCACTATATACAATGGAGCCTGCTTGCCGGGTTTGTCTCTCGTCACACTATCTCACACAAGGCGGCGGTGGCCTCTCTCTCTCACCATTGGTCACAGATCCAGCCGCATCCCATTCACCGGCGGAAAGGGAGATGTGCATCGTTTCTTCGTTCGATGGCGTCGAGGCAGCACGTCCCGATCTGCGGTACCCGCCGTTCTCTCTGACCAAGCTCGGCGCGGTAGGGCCTTCGCCACTTGCTTGCTGCCGCAGTATGGGCAGATCCCGGCCGCCGACGCCCTCCTAGTTACATCCTGACGGCCCTCAGGTACAGCTTCCTCTGGCCTTGCTCCATTGCACATCTTCCCACGTTGCTGCATGTGGATCTTCCCTAGTTCTTTGCCCAAAACTTAGCTCGGCCAGCATACTTTCCATGTTGCAATCTCGTCCTCACACCGTTTTACATAAACAGTAGTGCTGCTATCTTCTCTTAGGACAAGGAATGTGCTTCTTTTTTTGTCGGTGTATGTGTCATCAACTATTATTGGCCAGTAATTGTTTCCTTTCTACCTCTTTTTTGCAAACAGGGCTATCCATTTCACCTCGTTGCTATTGCGACCTTTTGGTGAACTGCACAAATCACTTTTTTCTTAAGAGTTTCTTGTGCAGTTCTACTAAAATGTCATACGGACAATGTCTCTACATTTCAGTGCGACTGCACAAAGGGAGATTGGTTTTGCTATCCTCCTCATCCAACTCCGAGCCTAATCTTCTCCAACAAGTGGTTAGTTTTATGAGAGATTGCAAAGTTGACTGTCTTCTACTTGAGTGTGTATGTTTCATCAACTACTACTGGTGCCACTATTAATGTAATAACACTTGTTCAATATCTTTGCAAACAGGGATGCTCAGCTCGATTTTAGTGAACCTGCACAAAATGATCGGATGTTCCATGTCCACCATAGAATCCTTTCTTGGTTGTCTTGTTTAGTTCCATAGACCTGCGTGAAACTAGCTGCCAACAAATGAACGCCAGGAAATGGAACCATGCCTGCGGACATCATCCTTCAATTTTTTATTTTTCTTTATTTGTACACATTCTCACAACTTTGTATTCAGTTGTGATGTAAATATTGACGCTGATCTGTGTATCATTGAGATGCATTAGCATGCATGTTAGTTTCCTTTGTATTTGATGGAATGTTGTAACGAGACAACTTTGGAGGCAAGAGGACACATGAAACCAAAGTTGAAAGCTTCATAGCATTACAACACAATTTCATTATGCTGGAAAATTATGTGTACATAAAACATATCCCGGAAGCTTGATAGCAATGCCACAAATCATTCAAACTTCCTTTCGCCCACATGTGGGACAGCCAGAATCCGCGTCCATGTGCCATGCACCAATATTGAGTGCACAACCGCTGGCGAGATTCACCCCGCTCGTTGCGCCGCAGTAATAATGACTAATGAGTGGTCAAATCACAGAGCCCCACCTTTCCCGCAGTACTAGTAAAAGTTGCTCAGGCGAAGCAACCATCATTTTACTCTTCGTTGAATGCGCTCGTACTCCAATATTCCAAGAGTAAGTTGCTCGGATGAAGCAACCATAAGTACACGGTGCCAATGGTTGGTGAGATTTGTTAATTGAGCCCTATATAAGGGCTTTTTTGATTCAAAGGATTCTCAAAGGAATTTTGGAGGATTCTAATCCTTAGTAATTTTTCCTATGTGCGTTGTTTGATTCGTAGGACTGTAAACCGGAGAGGGGGGGGGGAGAAGAGAAGCGGGCGACATTTTGTGAAAGAGGAAGGACAATCGTACAGTGCGATGGTTTTTTACAGCTCTAGGACAAATGACGCAGGAAATTCGGATTCCCCTACAATCTTGGTCATTTACTATCGCACACGCTTCATTTCCGTCGCCTCTGGAAACTGTGTGCGCTCACCCGACAGGGGTTGCATTGTGATTGGCCGGAACCCCAGGCACGCAGATCGCGCATGTGCACCGTAGGATGCACCACGATCGAACGGCAATCCACGTCCTTCTCATCACACCCGTGTAGCTGTAGCTGGGTTTTTTATGTACTCCCTCCATATTTATTTACTCTGCATATTTGCTTTGGTCAAAGTCAAACTTTGTAAACTTTGACAAAGTTTTTATAGAAAAAAATATTAACATATACAATAACAAATGAATACCATCAGATTCATTATTGAATACACTTTCCCATCATATAGATATGCTATTGTAAATGTTCATATTTTTTTCTATAAACTTGGTCAAACTTTATAAAGTTTGACTTTAGTCAAATCTAATATACAAAGTAAATAAAAACGGAGGGAGTATCTGGGCTAATAAATGTCTAGGGAATGCACATAATGAGCCCGCAAAAGTGCCAAATTTGAGCAAGGTGCTTCCTCCGTCGAGGTGGATAAGTCACCTTACGAGAAACTGGATCCACTCATGGCAAGCCTGTCGCGTTTGGTCCGCCGATCAGAGCACTTCCTATTGTCATATCACTATTCTTTTTAGATTTATAACATGTGGGAGCGAGTGTGAGCGAACCGACCTCAATCGACGGCAAAATCGCCTGCCGGACGCACTTTGAGAGAGACGAGGAGTGAGAAGCGATACGGGCTGGTCGTGTCATGCAAGAAAATGGTTGGTCTCATGTTTAAAACTTGATGTACTATAGTAGAGGTAGATGTAGATGTAGTGTAGACGTAGATGCAGATGTACATGTACATGTACATGTAGAGATAAGTGAGACTCACCAACGGTCACCAACGTAGGCTGAGTACGTGCACGAATCATCCGGAAAAAAAGGAGTACGTGCACGAAGAGAAGAATTGCACGCATGGACGCACGTACTTTGTGCCTCATTGCCTAACACACACGCGCGAGTACACGGTGGAGCTCATTTCTGGATGAAGAGGCAGCTCACGTGATAATTTGACGCGTGTAGTAGTTGTTCACTTAGTGGAGGGTCAGGCACCACGCGTGAAAGAATCAAAGTTCGACCATGACGCGGTGGCGTGTTTGTTTTTATTTTTTTCTTCAATGGCACGTACGCAGTTTTTTTATTGAATGGCACGTGAATCGTGCACGTACTCAATGACGGAGCATGGGATGGGATGGTAGCCATGAACATGGTCGGCCCTTTTTGGAGACTACTACACTAGTACTTTGATGTACGTTTAAAAAAACTACTACTTTGACGTGTCCTGTCAACTCGCAGAACGATGAGAAGCTTGCTTACTACGCACTCATATCCCACACTTATTGTACTACCGTTGTACTAGCAGTTGGAGTATGGGAGCACCGAAAGGATGGGAGCACCTGATATTTCCCTGTCCGGACCGATCCCAAGCTGGCTTCTCACCTTTCTGGCCCACCAAAACCCCTCCCCCCTCCCGCGCGTGCTTCTCGCCCGGTGCCAGCTGAGCCCGCCGCTCCACATTGATGGCAAGTCAGGGCGACGCGACCTCTCACTGTGTCCGCCGTTGAAGCGATGCGCCGACCGAGGGCGCCACCCGCTGCACGCCCGGCATTTTAGACTACTCACAGTGGAGAGTAACTTTAGAGCAAGTACAATAAGGTGACATAAGCAGGCTATAAGGATTTAAATATAGTATTTGTGCTTAGTTGAAGGAGAGAGAAGAGGAGAGAGAAGATAAGCGGGCTGTAAACTTGTAGCCGGTTGTAGCACAAGCTCCAACATACTTTGTGAGACAAAAGGTGGGGCCATGTATTAATGATATAGTAGTATACTAATGTGACTAACTATTGTACTACTAGTAGCAGGCTATTAGGTTGGCTCTAGATGATGTGTCAACTTCATATAGCCGGATGTTGGCTATACTATTAACCATGCTCTTAGAGCAAGGTGTGGTGTGAGTGGGACTAAAGTTTAGTCCCATACTGCTAGGTGAGTGTGAGTTGCACCACTTTATAATGTGATCTATTCTAGCACTTGCATGAGCATGATAATAGGAAACCTACACGCGCGCTCTTCGGGAATGAGCCTGTCCAAGGACAAAAGCTATGCACGTGGTCTATATTTTTGTTGGTCGGAAAATTTATTAAGTCATTAATTAATAATTAACGGATGCCTTAATTACTCAGCCGTTTCCTATTCTTTTGGACAGTGGGGCTATTATTGACTTGGACGTGGGGTTTGGGCCAACGGCCTACTATTATAGTAGTACTTGCTCTTTACTCGCACGACCGACCTCACAGGCTCTACCTAGTCGCCGCTGTATCATATGGTTTCACACCGTTCCAGATCATAGCGCCGCCACGCAAGTCTTCTCCATCCCTCCTTCTAGCTTGCACCGCGAGAAGGGACAGCAGTCCTCCGGAACCCCGCCTTTCGTGATCCTGTATGGGAGAGGGGCGATCAGGATTTTGGGGAGCACACTCGTGCGACTGCTGCTAGCGACGACTTCCTCAACGACAACCTTCTTTCCCGACCTCGGTAACCTCTTCATCAACGACATGAGTGACAACATCAACCACTGCGGTTCTGCTCCCGCTGCATAGTATGTGATTCTGTCCTCCTGGTTTAGTCCGCATCATTACTTTGATCTTTGCAATTGTCGTCATGATCTATTTACTTTTGATTCGGATTAAATCTCATAGTAACTTGCTCATATATTCAACAATCCAATCCAAAAACCTGATTATAGGCAATTTACTCCGAGTGGTTTTGCTGCGCTTTTGAAGCCACCTACCTTTAAGGGGGTGCAATATAAAAGGTGGCGCATGAGAGCAGTATACTGGTTTCAAATCATGTACTGTTATGACTCCACTAAGGGCAAGCCTGAGGGTGATCTTAATCCTGCACAGCAGGAAGCTTTTCAGAACAAGGATACTCTCTTCAAAGCTGCCCTTCTGAGTGTTCTTAATGATTCCATTGTGGATTCATATATGTCGTTTGATAGTGCCAAAGACATGTGGGCTGCGCTCGAGGCCACGTTTGGGGCCTTGGGCGCTGGCAGTGAGTTGTACGTCATGGAGTAATTCTATGACTACAAGATGACTGATGAGCGCTTTGTTGTTTAGCAAGCTCATGAGATACAGTCACTCGCTAAGGAACTTGAGTACTTTAAGTGTGTGTTGCCGGACAAATTTGTTGCTGGGACCATCATTGCCAAGCTTCCACCTTCGTGGAACAATTTTGCTACTTCTCTGAAAAACAAGAGACATGAGTTTTCGGTTTCGGATCTCATTAGCACTCTTGATTTTGAAGAGAAGGCGAGAGCAAAAGACACACGTGCTCGAGTCACTGAGGGAGCTTCTAGTGCCCACATGGTACACGAGAAGAACTTCCATCCCAACAAGCCCAAAAAAACAAGAACAAATCTCAGGGGAAAGGCAAGTTTGATGCAAAGAACAAGCCGTCACATTCTACCAACTTCAAGAAGAATTCTCATAAGAAGGGAAAGGGACACAAACCTCAATTTTGGTAGCACCGCACAAAATTATATGGCTGCATCTACCTGCTGTCAGCTAACCTCATGGTGCTCCAGGTAATCCTACATTCGTAACTAGGTACAATGACCACAGCAAGATGAAATAAGCTTATTCGTACATTGACTTGCTGATTGCAGTGCGGAACGATCCTGTCATGTGTGGAGGAGCAAACAAGTAGTGCAGCTGCAACATCAACACAAGATAAAAGAGTCCAATAACGAAGGAAGGTTATGCATCCAATCAGGCAAATAGAAACTTCATCACATTCTTCCTGTTGAATACGAGGTTACTATTGTCCATGAGGCTTAAGTTTTTCAACAAGAAATTTCTCATGGATGGATATGTTGAACAGCAAAAAAAGAAGTTTCAGGTCGACAAATGGGCTTCTGAACATGCTCGGCTTCTATTTGCAACAACTTGTCGTCATATGCCAGTAAACTTTTTGGCACAAGATGTTGATTTTATGGATCAGACCGACACATTTGTTTGTGACTGCCAAAAACAGTGGTTGGGTTAGATGTTATTGCCATGTGTGTTCAGTTTCGGTTTTGTCTAAACCTGATGAACAATTAATCCTTGGGCTTTTGTACCGTTTGTAAGCTTGAGTTAGATGTTGTTGTTACCCTTTTCAACTCGGCTGTGACTGTCATATTTTCTTTGAAACAAGGCAAATGGCTTGCCATTTCCTTTATTAAAGAGAGAAATATTGGAACAAATCCCAACCAAGGGAAATAACATCACTCTCGCCGGCTGCTTGAGCTCATTGTGCATTACAGAACCCAAGTGCTTAGCGCCCGCAGCACCCACAAACTTATTTTCAGTTAGCATCATTTGAAAAAAAAATCAGCTAGCACACGAAATAGGCTTTTATTCTTCATGAGAAAGGCTACATGGCGGTGACAGATTTGGATTCTGACATTTGGGGCCCACAAGGAAAAAGCTTATCCAAGGCGGTGTCGACTTAGTCAACAAACGATTCTGTCTTCCAGCCATTGGATTGACACCCAACATCTGTCGTATTTCTTCTATCTCTTGTCTTCTTCCTCCAGCCGCCCAAACCAAACCATGTTGTCGGTCCCGCCTGCTCCCGCCTTACACGGCTGGCTGCGCCTCCGCCACCCTACCGTACGCTCAAACGTTGGCCAGTCCATCCCCTCTATCCACCCACACATCCTATTACTCTCTAGCGACGTCAGCCCCAACACGCACCCGCACCCGAACCAGTCAACCCTCATACAGTCGTACTCCCCTCCGCCTGCGACTAGACTGTCGCATCTTCCATGTCTCCTGTTCGTTCCCATCCGAGGCCTCGCCGTCGTCCTTCGCCTTGGTTCGCTCGCCGTGCGTGGTGCGCCGCCGTCTGGCATTGTCAACGTGGTCAACAACCGAGAGGAATAAGGAGATGACTGTACATGGAGAGGATGACAGTAGGGACCCACCAGGGTCATGGCAGTACGCAAGCAAGTACCTCGTTATTACAAGCCCAAAAAATGGTTCCTCCTAATGGTTGGACATCTGGGTCCCACGCCATTGTCAACGTAGTCAATAAATGAGAGAATTACACAATGAGCGGCTGACACCAGGGACCCAGCAGGTCGCGCAGTTGTTATTTACTTTTTTTATGAACAAGCAGTTGTTATTTACTAGTTTTAGAGACAGATCAGGGTAACAACGGGGCTGTGCGGGGGCTGTGGCCCGTCTAACCAGGGTTTTATTTTATGTTTACCACATGATGAGCCCAGTTGTGTTTTTTTCTTGCTAAAAATGGCTAGCCCAGCTCAACTTTTTTTTAAAGAAATACCCAACGGAGGCCTACTTGCTTTCTCAGCCCTGCTGGGCTGCAAATCTTTCAAGACGAGAGCGATGTATTCGCTTGACCAAAAATGAAGTAGTAAGAAATGGGATGTAAATTTTAAAAACACAGCAAACTGGCAATTAGTTTCAAATATCTTTTTTTTAGATTTCGAGATTTTGAATTTAATTATTTTTTTGTGGGGAAAATTATGTTGGATTTTAAATTGGTATAAATTTATTATTTTTAAATTAGTTTGAACGTGATTCAAAATTTCAGGATTAAAAACAGTTCGGACCGCACCGAAATATGAAAATTTGGTTAAATTTTTAACCGTGGCCAGAATATGGGCTGTAATGGTAACAAAAAGAATATGGGCTTCAAAAAAATCCTTAAGAATTAGCTAATGGACTGTACATTTATTAGCAATAATGGCAGATGGGTTGTATGCTGTTTCCACATATTTGAGGCTGACTTGTGGGCCTACTAGGTTAACGCGTATGCTTTCCTAAAAAAAGGTTGACGCGCAGGCAAGGCCTTGTCAACTTAGTCAACACACGAGAGCAGTTACTGTTGGATCTCTGCTCTTCCTGCTCCAGCCGCTCAAACCAGCGCCGGCGGGACTGCCTGCTCCCTCCTTCCGTGGCTGGCTATGCTGCCGCGCAGGCCTCACTGCCCCACCCTACTCCCATCGCTGGCCTGGCCATCCCTCTACTCACCCACACCTGCTGTTATTCTCCGGCGATGGCAGATGAACCAGTAAACGCTTGTACTCCCCTCCGCGTGGGAAATAACTGCTGAGTCTTCCCTGGCTCTGTGTCGTTCCCTTCCTAGGCCTCGCCGTCGTCCACTGCCCTGGTGCTCTCGGTGCGGTGTGGTCAACATGGTCAATGAACGACATCCATTGGAGGAGGACTGTATGTGGAGAGGCTGACAGCTGGGTCCACGGCCGCACGCAAGGAAGTGCCTCCTTATTATGTGAAAAATAATGATTCCTCCACCTGACAGCGGGGACACACCAGAAGGGCCTCTCTATTTTGCGAAAAAAATGTTCCTCCCACTGACAGCTCGGACCCACCAACTATATCTTCGCACGCAAGGAAGTGCCTCCTTATTACGCACAAAAAAAAATGAATACTCCCCCTGCTAGCTGGGACCCACCATATTTGGAGGCTGACTTGTGGGCCTACTAAGTTGACGTGGACGGAGGGCTTTGTCAACTTAGTCAATATGAACGATTCTAGCTGCAGTGACCGTACGATGTCCATCCAACGGCCGTAGTGCTTCTTCAACCTCTGGTCTTGTTGCTCCAGCCGCCCAAACCAGCGCCGGTCGTACCGCCTGCTCCTCCCTCCCGTGACCGGCTCTGCCGCCGCGCAGGCCTCACCGCCCCACCCTACTCCCATCGCTAGCTTGGCCATCCCTGTACTCACCCAGACCTCCTGTTATTCTCCGGCGACGGCAGCCTGACACTGCAGCCCAACCAGTAAACCCTCGTACTCCCCTCCGCGCGGGAAACAACTGCCGAGTCTTCCCCGGCTCTGGGTCATTCCCTTCCTAGGCCTCGCCGTCGTCCACTGCCTTGGTGCTCTCGCCACGGCGTGGTCAACATGGTCAAGGAACGACTTACATCAGAAGAGGACTGTACATGGAGAGGCTGACAGCTGGGTCCACGACCGCAGCAAGGAAGTGCCTCCTTATTACGCGCAAAATAATGATTCCTCCACCTGACAGCGGGGACCTGCCGGAAGGGCCTCTGTATTTTTGCGAAAAAAATGTTTCCCCCCTGACAGCTGGGACCCACCAGCTATATCTTCGGACGCAAGGAAATGCCTCCATATTAGGCGCGAAAAAAATGAATCCTCCCCCTGACAGCTCGGACCCACCATCAATAACTTCGCACGCAAGGAAGTGCCTCCTTATCCTCCCTGACAGCCTGGACCCACCTGGTCGAAGCGTACGTAGCGTTGTCATTCTGGTCGCGAACATGTACGTACATACTGGTCGATCGGTCTCTCTGTAATGATGAACTGTGGACGAGCAAGCAGCGGAACGTGTAGTAGTAGAGCCCCCGACATAGCAGTTCAGGTAGTCCCTTCTAAACCGTGTACACATACGTACAGCCACATGCCAAAAAATACGGCCACGTACGTACATACGGGCTGGGACTCAAACGCTTACTCGCGCATACGTACGGCTAGGGCTCGTGTACATGGAGAGGCAACAGACGGCAGCAACGGTGTCCTATTCATCGAAAACCAACCGGCTGGGTTGGAACGGAGAAACTGCGTCGTGTTCATCAGGAGGCAATGGAATGCGTCGTGTTAATCAGGAGCCAACCAGCTTGGATGGAACAGCCGAAACAGGGTCTGGCATACCGCAATACGGAGGAAACAACCTTCTATTCGACCGGCTACGGTCGAAACGGGGTCATGTTCATCGAGAGGGGTCTGGCGTACCGCAAAACGGAGGAAACGGACTTGTGTTGGAGCGCCTACGGCCAAAACGGGGTCATGTTCATTGGGAGGGGTGTGTCATACCGCAAAACGGAGGAAGCGAACTTCTGTTGGAGCGCCTACGGTCGAAACGGGGTCCTGTTCATCCACTGTCTACTGCCTCTCTCCAGCCTCCACGGGCTACTGTTCATCCACCGCCGACTTCCTCCAGCCTCCACATGCTACTGTTCATCCACCGCGGCCTCCCCCTGCCTCCACCAGCTAATGTTCATCCACATGCTACTGTTCATCCAGCCTCCACCAGCTACTATTTAACCAGCCCTCCACGGGGTCCTGTTCATCCACCCCGAACCGACTCCCGTGTGGCGGCCTCCTCGAGGTCATGTTCATCCAGCGACAACGACCTACTACCACGGGGTCCTGTTCATCCAACCCCCATTGGGACTGTTCATCCAACCCCCAACAACGGTCACTGTTCATCAAGAGGCAGCTAGTTCGATCGGCTTCAGTTAGCAGCAGTACGTAGCGAAGGAATCGCTCGGGTTCAGTTAACAGCCAAGGGATCGATCGCTCGGGTTCAGTAACGTAGCTAGTGCAATCGCTTGAGTTCAGTAAGCGAACGCCTCGCTCGGTTTTAATTAGAGCCCAACGCCTCGCACACACACGCGTACGTGTATGAGAGAAATGCGCAATCCTTCGTGCATCACTCGGCCCCGACCATCCACCGTAACCGGGAACTCCCCGATATTTTCCTCGCCCTCACTTCTACCATGATTTTTTCCGTCATGGATGGCCCAAAGAATGTCATGCAGGTGCATCCCTGGCCTGCCCAGGACGAAAAGCCCATTTTCTGTCATGATTTTTTGTCATAGAAGTAGGAGCCCACCAGATCTATGATGATACGTGGTTTTGTCACAATTATCGTCATAGAAGTGTCATAAGCATGACATAATTTTTTTTCGTTCGGGCCCAAAATGTCACGGATGTGTGTTTTTTTTGTAGTGAGACCCCATCTTGTTATCCTTAATAGCAACGATACATACGTGCCTTGCTACCCCTTCTGTCACTGGGTGAGGACACCGTAAGATCTAACCCATCACAAAGCACCTCTTCCCATTGCAAGAAAAATCAATCTAGTTAGCCTAACTAAACCAAAGATTCGGAGAAGAAATAAGAGGCTATAAATAATCATGCATAAAAGGGATCAAAGAAGAGTCAAATAACTTTCATGGATATAGATATGATCATAAACTTGAACTTCATCGGATCCCAACAAACACACCGCAAAAGAGTCATTACATCAAATAGATCTCCAAGAGACCATTGTATTGAGAATCAAAAAGAGAGAAGAAGCCATCTAGCTACTGGCTACGGACCCGTAGGTCTATGGTGAACTACTCACACATCATCGGAGGAGCACCAATGAGGATGATGAACCCCTCCGTGATTGTGTTCCCCTCCGGCAGAGTGCCGGAATAGGGCTATAGATTGGACCTCGTGATTCTGGAACTTGCGGCAGTTGGAATTGTGTTTCGTCGACTCTCCTAGGGTTTCTGGAATATTTGGGTATTTATAGAGCTGAGAGGCGGTGGAGGAGACCCCCGTGGGCCCCACAACCCATCAGGGCGCGCCAAGGGCCTCTGGCGCGCCCTGGTGTCTTGTGGGCCCTATGGGCCTCCCCCAGGTGCTTCCTTGGCTCCCAAGTTGTCTTTTGGTCCAAAAAATTCTCCAAAAAGTTTTGCTGCGTTTGGACTCCGTTTGATAGGGATATTCTATGAAGTAAAAAAATAGGCAAAAAACAACAACTGGCACTGGGCACTATGTCAATAGGTTAGTCCCAAAAAATGATATAAAGTTGCTATAAAATGATTGTAAAACATCCAAGAATGATAATATAACAGCATGGAACAATAAAAAAATTATAGATACATTGGGGACGTATCAGCATCCCCAAACTTAATTCCTGCTCGTCCTCGAGTAGGTAAATGATAAAAACAGAATTTTTGATGTGGAATGTTGCCTAACATGTTCATCACATATTCTTTTCTTTTGTAGCATGGATATTTAGACTTTTAGATGGCTCAAAGCAATAGTCTATATTTGACATGAAGACTTCAATACTCAAGCATATCAACAAGCAACCATGTCTTTCAAAATATCAACACTAAAGAAAGTTATCCCTGGCCCATCATGCTCAATCATTGATCCATTCACGAAACACACTCGAATATTAGTTACATCCAATGCTCAAGTACGATCATAGTGCTCCCTAGTTGGTGCTTTATAAGAGAAGATGGAGACTCAAAATAAAAAATAAAATTGCATAAAAGTAAATAGATCGGCCCTTCGCGGAGGGAAGCAGAGATTTGTAGAGGTGCGAGAGCTCAAAGCTTAAATTGAGAGATAAATTTTTTTGGGAGGCATACTTTTCCCGTCAACGAAAACGACCGAGTAATTCCCAACACTTGCCATGCTAGATATATCATAGGCGGTTCCCAAGCATAAAATAAAGTTTATTCCTTTTTTCCACCATACTTTCACACTCCACGGCTAGCCGTATCCATGGGTACCATCCATACCAACACTTTCCAAGGAATTTATTATTTGACAACATAAACTAATTTTCTTTTTCATTTCAGGACTGGGCATCCCTATTACCGTCATACACTCGTGCAATGACAAGTGAATAAACACTCATCTTGAGAATAACACATCTAGCATGGAAAATATTGGCCACCCCCTGCCGCTTCATGAGCGGTATGGGCACACAAAAAGGAAATTCATTTTGAAAATTAGAGTTGGCACATACAAATTTACTTAGAACGGCACGAAAATACCGCATATAGGTAGGTATGGTGGACTCATATGGCAAAACTTGGTTTAAGGATTTTGGATGCACAAGTAGTATTTCTACTTAGTACAAGTGGAGGCTAGCAAAAAGATTGAGAAGCAACCAACCAAGAAACAAAAATTCTCATAAATGAGCATTAAGCATAACTAACACCGAATAATGCACCACAAGTAGGATGAAATTTCATTGCATAACTATTGACTTTCGTGCTTGCATAGGGAATCACAAACCTTAACACCAATATTCTTAATAAAGCATAATTACTCACCAACATGACTCACATATTCCTATCATCATGTCTCAAAAATATTACAAAGAATCAAGTTTATTTTGTCCAATGATCTTCATGAAAGTTTTTATTATATCCCTCTTGAATATCTATCACTTTGGGACTAATTTCATATATTGCAATTGCTTTTGATAAGCTCAAACAAATTTAAGTGAAGAACATGAGCATAAAAATTTTCTTCTCTAAAAATAATATAAGTGAGGCAAGAGAGAATTTCTGTAAAAAATTTACTAACTCTCAAATAGATCTAAGTGAAGCATGAGAGCATATTTCTTCAAAAATTAAAGCACACCGTTCTCAAAACGATATAAGTGAAGCACTAGAGCACTTCCATAGCTCAAAAAAAATATTTAGTGAAGCACAAAGAGCAATTCTAACAAATCATAGCATAATTTTGGCTCTCTCAAATAGGTGTGTCCAGCAAGGATAAAAATGGCAAACTAAAAATCAAAACAAGCAAAGACTCATATAATACAAGATGCTCCAAGCAAAACTCATGATATGTGACGAATAAAAATATAGCTCCAAGTAAAATTACCGATGGTTGTTAGAAGAAAGAGGGGATGCCTTCCGGGGCATCCCCAAGCTTAGTTGCTTGGTTCTCCTTGAATATTAACTTGGGGTGCCATGGGCATCCCCAAGCTTAGGCTCTTTTCACTCCTTATTCCTTCATCCATCGTGATCTCACCCAAAACTTGAAAACTTCAATCACACAAAACTTAACAAAACCTTCGTGAGATCCGTTAGTATAAGAAAACCAATCTTCATTTTAAGTACTATTGCAAACCCATTCATATTTTGTTATTGCATTATACCTACTGTATTCTAACTTTACCATGGCTTATACCCCCGATACAATCCATAGATTCATCAAAATAAGCACACAATGCAACGAAAACATAATCTGTCAAAAACAGAACAGTCTATAAAGACGCAAATTTTACTCATACTTCTGTAACTCCAAAAATTCTAAAAAAATTAGGAAAACATACGAAATTTTTATATAAATCTTTTGTAAAAATTTCAGAATTTTTAGTCACTTACGTGAATTTAAACAATTCTGTTACTGGACGCAGAAGTTTCTGTTTTTCAACAGGATCAAGTCAACTATCACCCAAAGCTATCCTAAAGGCTTTACTTGGCACAAACACTAATTAAAATATAAAATACACAATCATAACAGAGGCATAATTGTTCAAACACTCAAGAACAGAAAGAAAGAAAAAAGCAAAAATAAATTTTATTCATTGGGTTGCCTCCCAACAAGCGCTATCGTTTTATGCCCCTAGCTAGGCATAATGAATAGATTCAAGTATTGTCATCTTTAGTTTTCAACTCCTCAATCAAACAACTAGAATTCTTCAAGGATTTAGCATACATATTTTCAATAACAATACTCCTAGGAATAAGATTGAAGAATTCATTCTTGCAAGTAGGGTCTTTTATCACTTCAACAAAATTGGGATGAATACTAATCATTTTAAGATCTTCCTTGTTGTTATTAGAAGTGGCACCCTTGTTCTTAGTGACTTGAGTAGTCTTTCAAATTTTTATGGTTTTTTTTTCAATAGTTTTAACAAAAGGAAAGGTCGAGCTTAAGTTACTAAAAATTTCTTCCAACTTATCAATCCGAGAAGGACTTTCTTCTATTCTTTTAGTAACTACGGTTTCCTTTTCCCTTAGTAATTTAAAAACATCTCCCGCTTTTGACCCAATTTTATTAGCAAGATTATGCATCTTTTTATCCAAATTTTCAATTTTCTCTTCAGTAATCATCTTCTTTTCAATAGCATCTAGCCTTTGTATAAGTTGCTTGAGAGTTAAGATTGTTTCATTAATAACAATAGGTGGTGCACCCACTAGATCTCCCATAGCATTAAAAGCATCCAAAGATGGACACATCAAGAAATTCCCACCGGTAATCATATCAAGGACGAATCTATACCAAGTGATGATGCCCACATAAAAACTGCGAAGAAGAACAACGGTAGATTGCTTACGAATAGATCTATTATGAGCATTGCAAATCCTATACGAAGCATCTTTTAGATTTTACCCTCCCCTTTGTTTAAAGTTAAGAACCTCATTCTCAGGTGTACATGCAATAGAGGAAGAACTAGCCATAAATACAAAGTAGACAAGCAAGACAACACACGAACAAGAGATCTGACGAGAAAAAGACGAACAAAAAAGAAGGCGAATAAAAAGGCAAATTTTTGTGAAGTGGGGGAGATGAAAACGAGAGGAAAATGGAAAATAATGTAAATTGTAAGGAGATGAGATTTGTGATTAGGAACCTGATAGATGTTGATGATGTCTCCCCGGCAACGGCGCCAGAAATTCCTTTGACATGGCTTAGACTACGTCAGTATTTCCCCAAAGAGGAAGGGATGATGCAGCACAGCTACGGTAAGTATTTCCATCAGTTATGAAACCAAGGTATCAATCCAGTAGGAGAACCAAGCAACACTATGTAAATGGTACCTGCACACAAAGAACAAATACTTGCAACCCGACGCGTAAGAGAGGTTGTCAATCCCTCCACGGTAAAAAGATAGATTGGTTTGTATGATATTGGATAAATAGATCTGAATAAAACGTGAAATAAAATAAGTAAAGAAAAAGTGCAGCAAGGTATTTTTGGGTTTTTGGAATAATAGATCTGAAAACAAATATGATAAAACATAGATCTGAAAGCAATATGATAAAAGATAGACCCGGGGGCCGTATATTTCACTAGTGGCTTTCTTGAGAAAATAGCACACGGTGGGTAAACAAATTACTGTTGGGTAATTGATAGAAGAACAAATAATTATGACGATATCCAGGCAATGATCATGAATATAGGCATCACGTCCAAGATTAGTAGACCGAAACGATTCTGCATCTACTACTATTACTCCACACATCGACCGCTATCCAGTATGCATCTAGTGTATTAAGTTCATGGAGAAATGGAGTAATGCAATGATACATCTCCGTCGTATCTATAATTTTTGATTGTTTCATGCCAATATTCTATAACTTTCATATACTTTTGGCAACATTTTATATCATTTTTTGGGACTAACATATTGATCCAGTGCCCAGTGCCAGTTCCTGTTTGTTGCATGTTTTTTGTTTCGCAGAATGTCCATACCAAACCAAGTCCAAACGCGATAAAAATTTACGAAGTTTTTTTTTTGGAATATATGTGATTTTTGGAAAAAAGAATCAATGCGAGACGATGTCCGAGGGGCCCACAATCCCTAGGGACGCGCCCCCTACCCTGGGCGCAGCCAGAAGGCTTGTGGGGCCCCTGTAAGGCGGTTGGTGCCCTTCTTTCACCGCAAGAAAGATAATATCCGGATAAAAGTCGTGTTAAAATTTCAGTCCAATCAGAATTACGGATCCC
This sequence comes from Thinopyrum elongatum, assembly GCA_011799875.1. Classification (NCBI taxonomy): domain Eukaryota; kingdom Viridiplantae; phylum Streptophyta; class Magnoliopsida; order Poales; family Poaceae; genus Thinopyrum; species Thinopyrum elongatum. Next base: position 155,181,959 of record CM022302.1, on the reverse strand, counting down.
CGGGAATTTTAGAAACGGTGAAAGGCCAGAAAACAGGAACGCGAAACAGAAATAAACAGAGAGAGAGATCCAATCTCGGAGGGGCTCTGTCGGATTCAGGGCTCCACAGACCCAAGAAAGGTTTGAACTCTGGGGTGCGTGCGAAGAACTCAATCTCCCCGGTCTGCCGACTTGTCGATCTCACGACCTAGCTCAATGAACTGGAAGGGGAAGGGACACGACAGTTTACCCAGGTTCGGGCCACCTTGCGGTGTAATACCCTACTCCTGCTTTGGGGTGGATTGACCGCGAGGTGGGCTGAGGATGAACTAGTACAGAGGGAGAACCACCTCAGAAGGTGTGTTCTTGTGTTGGTGTGAGCTGGTGAGGGTGATCTGATTGTTTCGTCCCCCTCTCCCTCTATGGTGGTGGCTCAGCTATATCTCTAGTGGCCTTGGTCCTCTTCCCCCAAAATGGAGGCGGGAAGGGATCCCACAACGGCCAAGTTTGAAGGGAGACAAGTAGTACATCTTATCCTGACGAAAGGTGGTCTTCGCCTTCAAAGCTTCTGGTTGTGACGTTGTGGTGGGCTCGGCGATGACCTCCGTCCTGCCGTCCTGGTCTTGTAGCACGGGAATGGAAACCTTTGGCTGATTCCTAGAGACTCTGCGCCTGTGCTTGCTTCCTTAGCACCAAAGAGGAAACCTGCTGTACTGCGCCCGCTGGTGCCCGCCTGGCCTTGGTCGTCATAGCTTGCGTCATCTGAACCTCACGAGGTGGGGCTTGCATAGGAATCTCCGCTCCTCAGGAGCCGGCCTAGGGAAGCCGCTCCCTCTGGAGGTCTTGGCGATGTCCGCCTCGCGAGGCTTGGCCCCTCGCGAGGGTCTTGCATTGTCAATGCTGAAGATGGGCCATACCAGGCTGTTGATGAAGCCACGCTGTGGGCCGCAGGCAGGCAAGTCTGGGTACCCCGGTTCCCAGGACGCCGACAGTAGCCCTCGAGCCCAAGGCACGCTCGGACTTGGCTTCGAGGCAAAGCCAAAGGGCAAGGGCGAAGCGCCGCGGGCGCTAATCGCCTGCAGGCCCGGTCGACGCGTGGCACTTGACGCGACGTGGGCATCCCCACTTCCCCACGCAGCCTCGGCAACCGCCAGACTTAATGGCTGCCTGTTGCAAGCGCGGCTCTGCCATCATTGCCCGCCGTGCTCGTCCTTGGCTTCCCCCCTTTCCTGTGAACTCGTGGCTCCTCTTCCAGATTCGGTGCTGGCGCCAATCCACCCCTGACGCCATGGCCCCGAGGTCGAAGAAGAAGGGGAAGGCCTGCGCACCCGCTGAATCCCAGTCGGGTTTGGAGCCCGCGCTTGGTCAGTCGACGGTGATCAACCAGGAGGGGTTGGACAAGGTCCGGTCGGCCCTCGCTACCTATTCCAACGAGTAGAAGGCGATGACGGTCTGGCCCGCCTCTCAGGCCTTGGTCGACATGGAGTCCACCGAGATCCCCATCCACCTTCACGCTCTCCTGGCCGGCTTGGTCCCTCCTTTCTCTGATTTCTTCAATGCCGCAATCTTGCATTACCAGATCCAAGCGCTGCATCTGGACCCCAGGTCCATCATCCTCCTTGCCGCCTTCGCCTTTCTGTGTGAGGCTATGGTGGGCGTTGCTCCGTTTGTCATCTTGTTCCGCCATTTCTTCTCGCTCCACCTAGTCGACGGCCGATAGCGCTCGGGATGCGTGGCCTTCCAGGCTATGGCGGCGACAGCTGGCTCTGGCATCGACTTCATGCTCCGCCCGGATGTGAAGGGATTCCGGAAGTAGTGGGTGTATGTGGACGTCGCCACGCACAGCCCCTTGCTCCTGCTCCCGCAAGCGCCGGCGAAACCCAGCTCCGGCTGGGGGCATGTGAAGCTCGTCGACCATCGGCTCGCCCGTGTCTGGTCTAGGCTGTCCAAGTTGAAGGGGGCAGGGGTGATGGCGTCGATGGTGGTGAGGGAGTTCGTCCGGCGGTGCATCGCCCCGCTCCAGCGCCATTCTCGCCCAATGTGGGCCTTCACTGGCCCCAATGACCCCATGAGGCTCCAGGTGCCCTTGCTCCCTTCCAAGACGCTGCGCGCGGTGCTCGAGCTCCTGACTGGTGACCCAGCGCACGCCGCGCTCCCGGCAGAGGGATGCCTCTTGTACCACTGCTCGAACACAGAGGACTTTGTGAAGCAGATGCCCCTCTTCGACTAGTGGGGGCTATGCCCAAGGTCTCGAGGGGCCTCGCGAGAACCCCGTCTTGGTGGTTCCCGTGCTTGTCGATCCGGTGGCGCGTGCCCCTGAGGTGGTTGCACGGGGCGAGCACCGTCGAGTGCTCCTGAGGCGACCGCTGGAGAGCGGGTGCCACCGGGTGCTCTGGAGGTGACTGCTGGAGAGCGGGTGCCACCGGGTGCTTCGGAGGTGACTCCTAGAGAGCGGGTGCCACCGGGTGCTCCGGAGGTGACCGCTGGGGAGCAGGTTCCACCGGGTGCTCTGGAGGTGACCGCTGGGGAGCAGGTGCCGCCGGGTGCTCCTGAGATGGCGGCCCGTAGCCTAACCGCGAAGGGCAGCGCACCGGCCCCCGGCGTACCTCGTCTGGACTTCAGGGCACTCTGCAAAGAGGAAAGGGCTCTGGAGCTGCAGTGGTGGCGCTCCCCGGGCCCTGAAGCAAAGGAAGTGGATAGCCGTGGACAAGTAAGTACCTTATCTTCGTGGATCTTCGCGTGTCACGCCCTTTTCTGACTCTGGCTCTTCAGGATCCCTTCGGTTGCTGCGGTGAAGCCGCCCAGGGTACGACCCCCGGATGCCCTTGGCCCGCTCGCGATTCCAGGCCCCTCGCATCGGGTGCCCACGCAGGGCACGGAGCCGGCCCATGAGGTGAAGGTGCCGCTGGAAGGCCGCGAGCCCGTGTTCCCAGCTTCCTTCCTCCACGGCCATCTCTGGGGTGCAGGGGGCGTGCCAAGGGCTCCTCCACTGGTGCTTGCTGGTAGCTGGGCGAGCCCAGCATCAGCTTTGTCTTCGAGCAGCGGGGCTCAGTCGCACAGTGCTTCCACCGAGGCCCGGGGAATAGATGAAGGAGTGCCGGCTACCAGCCCCCTGCCAGAGACGAACGAGTCATTTCGCGCCTCTCCGGCAGCCCCTAGCGTGGAAGAAGGGCTCGGTCGCGTGCTAGAGCTTGCTCGCGGGGACAGCGTCGTCCGCCATGACCTTTTCCAGGAGGCAATGAGCGCGCTGGGTCGACTTGGGAGAGAACGTGTTGATGTCGCCGCACGCCTCGAGGCGGAAGGCCTCCGCCTGGCGCGCGAGTGGCACCAGCTGAAGGTCGCCATCAACCTCGGGCATCTGCAGCATGAGCGCGCTCGTACTGACGCCACGGCGTCCCTCTCAGCTTCCCGTGAGGCCTACGCCCATGCTCTGGAGGAGGCCAGGGCTGCTGACCGCCGTCGTGAGGCGGCCGAGGAGCGGGAGAAGGAGCTTCGAGCTTCGAACACCGCCCTTGAGCGGCAGGTCCAGGCGCGCAAGGCCACGCTGGCGGCACCGCCAAGCGAGGCCCCCTCGGATGAGAGAGGAGGCCAGGCACGTGAGGATGCGCTGGCGCTTGAGGTCTTGGAACACAACCTGGAGCTCGAGCGGCTGGAGGTGAGGGAGCGCCAAGTGGCCATGGCTGAAGACGCCGTTGCCTCCCGGGAGGCCAAGATCCAGCAGGAGATTGACCGGAGTGTGGCGGAGATTCGCGGGGCTCTTGTTGGCGAATACCGCCGGAAGCTGGGGCTCCAGGATACCCGCTTCCAACAGCGGCAGGTTGAGCTGCGGGGCAGGACCGACGCCCTCAGGGTGAAGCTTGCCGCGGCAGAGCAGCGCGAGATGGCCGCCAAGGAGGCTCGGGCCTCCGCCCAAGCCGACTTGTGCTCACTCCAGCAGCAGGTCGCGGGCGTCACGTCTCTTGTGGAGAAAGCCACGAACGAAGCGAGCCACCGCAGGACGATGCAGCGCGAGCGCTCCTTGATGCTTGAGGACCTCAGGGTCAGGGCCAACCGGGCCTTGGATACCATCTGGGAAGAGAGCGTCTCCCACCCGCACGAGGCTGATGATGCTGGCTACCTCCACTTCTTTACCCAAGTCGTGACCCGTCTGGAAGACCGGGCCACGAGGGCGTGCTAGCTCATCGAGGAAAGAAGCAGGGGACTTCTCGGGCGCGCCTTCTCGCGTGTCTTCAGCTACCTTCTTAGCCTTGACCCTGACTTTGACTTCAACGCTGCGATAGCCCCCGTGCCCAGGGTCACGCAGGGCAACCTGGCGAGCTGGGTGGATGACCATGTGGACAACCTGGTCGCGGAGTTCGCCCGTGAAGATGGCATGGACATGCCCGCAGCTGAAGAGGGTGGCGCCGATGATGGTGATGATGAAGATGGCGACGCCGACGGCAGCGCGTCTTGCTAGGCTTGCATTTCCTTTCCGATCCTGACCTGTATACCAAAATTTCGGGCACGACCCTGCGGGGAGTGAAAAGCATTTGGGGGGGGGGGGGTTCCCCCATTATGTATGAAACGATGATATGCCTTCTAAATTGATTTTGAAACATGCTGTCGAGGGCAGGAAAGCCCCCTATTAGAGTAGTTTATTATGACTTATCTTTGGTGCTGGCGGTCTTGGATGGGTTCTTGTGTCGTGAGGGCACTCCTTTCCCGAGGCGGGCCTCGTGGGGGCTTGCGAGGGCTTGAGCCTCCTGAGGAGCCTGCAGACCCACCCGAGAGCGCCGCGCGAGGAGCCGATTGCCGAGTCACGACAAGGCATGCGTGCAGTGGTCCTACGGCAGATGCGCTTTTGGCCCCGTGGGGGCCTCGGCGCCGCTTGGGCTGGCCCAAGCACGCACGCAGTGCGCACGCTACGCCCAGCCCCCGCTCGCGGGGTGCTCACGGGAGGGTGGCAGTAGGCATGAGCCCTGCTTTTTAACATAAACTAAAAGGCAAGAAAACACCGCGAATCGAAAAATCTCCCCCCTTTTCCCTTTTGATAAGCACACAAAACTCCAAATCTCATTCCAAAAGACGGCAAACTGGGTTACAGAAAGAGGGCGAAACAAACAGCCGCGTCCGGCACCTAGACTAGTCTTCTCACCAGCGCGGAGCTAAGTTCTTCCACTGGGCGTGGGCATAGTCATTGGGGGACAGTGTCGACGGCCAGCGCGGAGCATGGTGCTTCCACTTGGACATGGGTGGGAGTCCCCGTGAGGCCCGAGGGTGGCGCTCAGGAGACTCCGGGGCGTGTATGGCCCCAACTCATTATTACGTTAGAGTGTCACAAGCGGAGATCTTCACGGGCATCCCTGGCGCCTGGCGAGGGCCCCGCCCTGCGCCTCCCCCGACCACCGTTGGGGCGTTCGGAAACCAGGACGAGACCAAGGGGCAAGGGGGACGCTGGCGGTGCCCTAGTGATCGCAGGCCCCCCACCGGGGGGAAGGGCTCGCCGGCGCCTTCCCCGGCAGAGGACCTACCTCCGAGCGGCGTGCGCCGCCGTCGTGGCGGCGCCTTGCTCCATGCGGCACGGGGAAGGCCCCGGCGCCAGGCTCCTCCCGCGCGGCTCCCAGTGCATTTCGTCCGCTTGCGGCGGGGCCATCATCCTGAGGTCCACGGCCGTTGTCGTGGCTTGGTTCACCTGCGGTCCATGGTTAGCGTAATCGTGCTCCTGAGATATCGGGTGTACCCGGTGGCTGCTGTTGTCGAAGACGCCGGTGAAGCTCCGGGGTGGCCGGCGAAGAGCCTCGGCCTCACGTGGTCCTGACACCCAGGCCGGCGAGGGGAACGAGCAGGGGCTTCTTCTTGGCGCATACAGCAAGCTCATCAGTGGAGGTACAGGGGTGCCGGAGCCACCATCCCCGAGTCGGCGCCCGGCCGCCCGGTGCCGTTGCTCGTCATGCCTAGTGCCAGGTCGCGACGACCGCAGGGCGGCATCTCGTCGTGGTCTCGGGAGGGCCGCCCGGCCCTGCCACACTCGGAAGTAACGTACCCTGGGTAGGGTAAGCGGCGTCACGGGCCAGGTTGGCGTTGCGAGATCCTCCGGACCCCCCGAGGAAGGGCGCGCGGGTGTGGTGGGAGCCGGCGCGTGCCCCCGGCAGCGCTTGCGATGTAGGCAAGGTACAGAAGGGCGCCGCGCCCTCGCTGGCGGCATCAAGTAGCTCGGCGACGCGCTCTAGCAGGGCGTCGTGGCCACCTTCCGCCAGCCTGCAGCGCAGCAGCTCCCGCGCCACGATGAGCGCGGCTCGCATGTTTGCGTGCTGCCGGCGCGTGTGTAGGGTTGTCGCCGTGGCGTAGCCCAAAGACCGCGCGGTGGCGCGGTTGCGACGCGGCGGGAAAGCGGGCGGAGGTGGTCAGTGCCGCCTGTTGCTGACGGCGCTGGCCGCCGTGCGGGCTGCAAGGAGCGCAGAGTGGAGAGCTTCTTGGGCGGGGGGCGCCGCTCGGGCGGGCCGAGCGGCCCAGTGCTCTGCTTGAGCTTGAGGATCTCCCGCCATGGTGATGATGGGGTGAACGGCAGGGAGAGACTTTGACACACCCCTACCTGGCACGCCAAATGTCAGATTCAGGGCTCCGCAGACCCAAGAAAGGTTCGAACTCTGGGGTGCGTGCGAAGAACTCAATCTCCCCGGTCTGCCGACTCGTCGATCTCACGACCTAGCTCAATGAACTGGAAGGGTAAGGGACACGGCAGTTTACCCAGGTTCGGGCAACCTTGCGGTGTAATACCCTACTCATGCTTTGGGGTGGATTGGCCTCGAGGTGGGCTGAGGATGAACTAGTACAGAGGGAGAACCACCTCAGGAGGTGTGTTCTTGTGTTGGTGTGAGCTGGTGAGGGTGATCTGATTGTTCCGTCCCCCTCTCCCTCTATGGTGGTGGCTCAGCTATATCTCTAGTGGCCTTGGTCGTCTTCCTCCAAAATGGAGGCGGGAAGGGATCCCACAATGGCCAAGTTTGAAGGGAGACAAGTAGTACATCTTATCCTGACAAAAGGTGGTCTTCGCCTGCAAAGCTTCTGGTTGTGACGTCATGGTGGGCTCGGCGATGACCTCCGTCCTGCCGTCCTGGTCTTGTAGCATGGGAATGGAAACCTTTGGCTGATTCCTCGAGACTCTGGGCCTGCGCTTGCTTCCTTAGCACCAAAGAGGAAACCTGCTGTACTGCGCCCGCTGGCGCCCGCCTGGCCTTGGTCGTCATAGCTTGTGTCATCTGAACCTCACGAGGTGGGGCTTGCATAGGAATCTCCGCTCCTCAGGAGCTGGCCTAGGGAAGCCGCTCCCTCTGGAGGTCTTGGCGTCGTTCGCCTCGTGAGGGTCTTGCGTTGTCGATGCTGAAGATGGGCCGTACCAGGCCGTTGATGAAGCCACGCTGTGGGCCGCAGGCAGGCAAGTCTGGGTACCCCGGTTCCCAGGACGCTGAAAGGCTCCCGCCCCTCCGCCGCCATGGAGGCCATGGACCAGAGGGGAAACCCTCCTCCCATCTAGGGGGGAGGCCAAGGAAGAAGAAGAAGGAGGGGGGCTCTCTCCCCCTCTCTCCCGGTGGCGCCGGAACACCGCCGGGGCCATCATCGTGACAACGATCTACACCAATAACTTCGCCGCTGTCATCACCAATTCTCTCCCCCTCTATGCAGTGGTGTAACCTCTCTTTTACCAACTGTAATCTCTACTTTAACATGGTGCTCAACGCTATATATTATTTCCCAATGATGTATGGCTATCCTATGATGTTTGAGTACATTCGTTTTGTCCTATGGGTTGATTGATGATCGTGATTGGTTTGAGTTGTATGTTTTATTATTCGTGTTGTCCTATGGTGCTCTCCGTGTCGCGCAAGCGTGAGGGATCCCCGCTGTAAGGTTTGCAATATGTTCATGATTCGCTTATGGTGGGTGGCGTGAGTGACAGAAGCACAGACCCGAGTAAGTAGGTTGTTTGCGTGTGGGACTAAAGAGGACTTGATACTTCAATGCTATGGTTGGGTTTTACCTTAATTATCTTTAGTAGTTGCGGATGCTTGCTAGAGTTCCAATCATAAGTGGATATGATCCAAGTAGATAAAGTATGTTAGCTTATTCCTCTCCCTCATATAAAATTGCAATAATGATTACCAGTCTAGTTATCGATTGCCTAGGGACAAATAATTTTCTTGTGACAAAAAGCTCTCTACTAAAACTAACTTAATTTTTTCTTTATCTAAACAGCCCCTAACTTTTATTTACGTGTTTGCAAACATATCCTATCACACCTACAAAGTACTTCTAGTTTCATACTTGTTCTAGGTAAAGCGAACATTAAGTGTGCGTAGAGTTGTATCGGTGGTCAATAGAACATGAGGGAATATTTGTTCTACCTTTAGATCCTCATTGGGTTCGACACTCTTACTTATCGAGAAAGGCTACAATTGATCCCCTATACTTGTGGGTTATCAAGGCCTTTTTCTGGCGCCATTGCCGGGAGCAATAGCGTGGGGTGAATATTCTCGTGTGTGCTTGTTTGCTTTATCACTAAGTAGTTTTTATTTTGTGCTCCTGTTTTCTATCTTTAGTTATGGGTAGGAAACGTAAAATACCAAAAAAATTAGTTGTACCTACTAAAACAATGGTTGAAGAACCACCCAAAATCTATCATACTCCTGAAGCTTTTTACTTGGATCATCTTCGATCCCTTTGTGCTCGTGCTGAAAACCCAACTAGCTTAGTTGAGGGAAAATCATTAAATGAGCATGCTTATTTTGTGTGACACCGCTTATCTCAAAAAGGGAAACTTTTATGGCATCATATTAATACTTTGCAATGCTATGCTTGGAATTTATGCGAAATATATGATTTTACTTGTCTTTCTGAAGACCCTAAAAAACATCTTCCCTATCAATGTGAGTTTAGTGATAATGGATTCTTATCTTCTTATGCTAAAAGTGTTTATAATTACTATGATATTGAGCAAATTGAAGAATTTGTTGCTTTTAAGGGTGCCTATGAAATTGCTTCTTTGATTGAAACGTATGATGCTACTCTTTACAAATCTGAAAAAAATTCCATACTTAAATATTGCTATGAAAATTATGCTTATGTTAAAGAATATATTGAGGATGCCTCCGCTGTCCAAGAGGAGACTAATATTTTGCAGGAAACTATGGAAGAAGAAATTGATGAAACTGTGAGCTCATTAGATGAAAAAGATGAGGAGGAGAGCGAAGAACAAAAGGAGGAAGAGCGGATTAGCTACCAGTGCCCACCTTTTAATGAGAGTAACTCTTCAACTCATACATTGTTTAATTTCCCTTCGTGCTTATCGAAGGATGAATGCTATGATGATTGCTATGATCCCTTGGATTCATTTGAAATATCCCTTTTTGATGAAATTGATGCTTGCTATGCTTGTGGCCATGATGCCAATATGAATTATGCTTATGGAGATGAACTTGCTATAGTTCCTTATGTTATGAAAGAAATTGTTGCTATTGCACCCACACATGATAGTCCTATTATCTTTTTGAATTCTCCCAACTACACTATATCGGAGAAGTTTGCTCTTATTAAGGATTACATTGATGGGTTGCGTTATACCATTACACATGATGATTTTGATGAATATAATATGCATGTGCTTGCTTCTCCTACTTGCAATTATTATGAGAGAGGAACTACATCTCCACCTCTCTATGTTTCCAATATGATAAAATTGCAAGAGTCTTCTTATGTTATGTATTGGCCTTTACTTGATGTGCATGAATTGTTCTTTTATGACATGCCGATGCATAGGAATAGAGTTAGAATTTGTTGTTGCATGATATATATTACTTTGAGCTCACTACTAAAGTACAAATCATTGTTAATTAAAATTGGCTTTGATATACCTTGGGATCCGGGTGGATCAATTACTTGAGCACTATATGCCTACCTTAATGGCTTTAAAGAAAGCGCTGCCAGGGTGACAACCCGGAAGTTTTAGAGAGTCATTTTATTCTATTGTGTGCTTTTAAAAAGTTTAAAAACAAAAAAAATATAGAGGGGAACCTAAAACTTTTCAAAAAGAAAAGTGAAAGTAAGAAAGACGAGCACCGTTGAAATGGGGGAGCTCCTTGAACTTTGTTCATGCCCATGGAAACTTTGCAAATCTTGAATTACAGAAACTTTTCAACAAAAATAATTATCCCCTTGTACAAATCCATTGTATTAAAAAAATAATGTGCCAAGATTTGCCTTTAGGATGATTAGATTGCTTGTTTGGTTTGTGCAGTGCAAAAACAGAAACTTTGGCCGTAGTGCGTGAATTTACATTCTTTATTGGAACGTCAAAAGTTTCTGAAATTTTTACACGGTACTGCTATGCAAATTGTTTATTTTTTCCTAATTTTTCAGAATTTTGGAGTTAAATAAGTATGGTCAATGTTCAGATTGCTACAGACTGATCTGTTTTTGACAGATTCTGTTTTTGATGCATTGTTTTGCGTGTTTTGATGGATCTATGGATTGTATCGGTGATATAAGCCGTGGTGAAGTTAGAGTACAGTAGTTATAATTAAAAAATAAAATATGAGTGGGTTTGCAACAGTACTTAAAGTAGTGGTTTGCTTTATTATACTAATGGATCTCACGAGGGTTTTTTAAGTTTTGTGTGATTGAAGTTTTCAAGTTTTGGGTGAGATCACGATGGATGAAGGAATAAGGAGTGGCAAGAGCCTAAGATTGGGGATTCCCGAGGCACCCCAAGGTAATATTAAAGGGCTCCCAAGCAACTAAGCTTGGGGATGCCTTGGAAGGCATCCTCTCTTTCTTCTAACGGCCATCGGTAATTTTACTTGGAGCTATATTTTTATTCGTCACATGATATGCGCAAATTCTTGGAGCATCTTTTGTGTTTATTTTTTCTTTTTATTTTATGCACCATGATGGTATGAGATAGTCCTTGGTTGATTTATAGAATGTTTCATGCACTTCACTTATATCTTTTGAGTATGGCTTTATAGAATGCTTCATGTGCTTCACTTATATCATTTGAAGTTTGGATTGCCTGTTTCTCTATGCGTAGAAACCCGCCATTTATAGATTGCTCTTTTGCTTCACTTATATTTGTTAGAGCATGGACAAATCTTTTGTTGAAAGAATTAAACTCTCTTGCTTCACTTATATCTATTTAGAGAGTCAACAGGAATTGGTCATTCACATGGTTAGTCATAAAATCCTACATAAAACTTGTAGATCACTGAATATGATATGTTTGATTCCTTGCAATAGTTTTGCGATATAGAGATGGTAATATGTGGGAGGTACTAGTGAATGATTGTGGTTTAGTAAGAATATTGGTGTTAAGGTTTGTGATTCCCGAAGCATGCACGTATAGTCTCTCGTTATGCGATGAAATTGGAGCATGATTTATTATTGATTGTCTTCCTTATTTGTGGCGGTCGGGGATGAGCGATGGTCTTTTCCTACCAATCTATCCCCTAGTAGCATGCGTATTAGTACTTTTCTTCGATGGCTAATAAACTTTTGCAATAAGTATGTGAGTTCTTTATGACTAATGTTGAGTCCATGGATTATACACACTCTCACCTCTCCGCCATTGCTAGCCGCTCTAGTACCGTGCAACTTTCGCCGGTGCATAAACCCTCCTTATACCTTCCTCAAAACAGCCACCACACCTACCTATCATGGCATTTCCATAGCCATTCCGAGATATATTGCCATGCAACTTCCACCATCATCATATACATGACTTGAGCGTTCATTGTAATATTGCTTTGCATGATCGTAAGATAGCTAGCATGATATTTCCATCGCTTGTCCGTTTTTTGATATATTTGCTATGCTAGATCATTGCACATCCTGGTACACTGCCAGAGGCATTCATATAGAGTCATATTTGTTCTAGTATCGAGTTGTAATTCTTGAGTTGTAAGTAAATAAAAGTGTGATGATCATCATTATTAGAACAATGTCCCGTGTGAGGAAAGGATGATGGAGACTATGATTCCCCCACAAGTCGGGATGAGATTCCGGACTTAAAATAAAGAAGAGGCCAAAGAGCCCCAAAAAAAAAAGAGGCCACAGAGCCCAAAAAGAAAAAAAAAAGTGAAAATAAAAAAATGAGAGAAAAAGAGAGAAGGCACAATGTTAGTATCCTTTTCCACACTTGTGCATCAAAGTAGCACCATGTTCTTCATAATAGAGAGTCTCCTATTTTGTCACTTTCATATACTAGTGGGAATTTTTCATTATAGAACTTGGCTTGTATATTCCAATGATGGGCTTCCTCAAATTGCCCTAGGTCTTCATTAGCAAGCAAGTTGGATGCACACCCACTTAGTTTTCTTTTGAGCTTTCATACACTTATAGCTCTAGTGCATCCGTTGCATGGCAATCCCTACTCACTTGCATCGATATTGATTGATGGGCATCTCCATAGTCCATTGATCCGCCTAGTTGATGCGAGACTTTCTTCCTTCTTCTATTGATCCCTACCACCGCATTCTATTTCACCCATAGTGCTATATCCATGGCTCACGCTCATGTATTGCATGAGGGTTGAAAAGGCTTGAGAACATTAAAAGTATGAAGCAATTGCTTGGCTTGTCATCGGGGTTGTGCATGATAAATACTTTGTGTGATGAAGATAGAACATGACAAGACTAAATGATTTTGTAGGGATAACGTTCTTTAACATTGATATTTTGAAAGACATGATTGTTTGTTGGGATGCCTGAGTATTGATGTCTTTATGTAAAATTATCAACTATTGCTTTGAATCACTCGTGTCTTAATATTCATGCCATGATTAGATTATGTGATCAAGATTATGCTAGGTAGCATTCCACATCAAAAATTATCTTTTTTATCATTTACCTACTCGAGGACGAGCAGGAATTAAGCTTGGGGATGCTAATACGTCTCCGTCGTATCTTTAATTTTTCATTGTTTCATGCCAATATTCTACAACTTTCATATACTTTTGGCAATGTTTTATATAATTTTTTTGGGCTAACATATTGATCCAGTGCCCAGTGTCAGTTTCTGTTTGTTGCATGTTTTTTGTTTCACAGAATGTCCATAACAAACGAAGTCCAAACGCAATAAAAATTTACGGAGATTTATTTTGCAATATCTGCGATTTTTGGGAAAAAGAATCAACGCGAGACGATGCCCGAGGGGCCAACAAGCCCTAGGGGCATGCCCCCTAACCTGGGCGCGGCCAGGAGGCTTGTGGGGCCCCTGTACGGTAGTTGGTGACCTTCTTTCGCCGCAAGAAAAATAATATCCGGATAAAAATCGTGTTAAAATTTCAGCCCAATCGGAGGTACAGATCTCCGGGAATTTAAGAAACGGTGAAAGGCCAGAAAACAGGAACGCGAAACAGAAGGAAACAAAGAGAGAGATCTAATCTCGGAGGGGCTCCCACCTCTCCGCCGCCATGGAGGCCTTGGACCAGAGGGGGAACCCTCCTCCCATCTAGAGGGGAGGCCAAGGAAGAAGAAGAAGAAGGAGGGGGCCTCTCTCCCCCTCTCTCCCGGTGGCGCCAGAACGCCGCCGGGGCCATCATCATGACGACGATCTACACCAACAACTTCGCAGCCGTCATTCCCAACTCTCTCCCCCTCTATGCAGCGGTGTAACCTCTCTTTTACCCGATGTAATCTCTACTTAAACATGGTTCTCAACGCTATACATTATTTCCCAATGATGTATGGCTATCCTATGATGTTTGAGTAGATCCGTTTTGTCCTATGGGTTGATTGATGATCGTGACTGGTTTGAGTTGTATGTTTTATTATTGGTGCTGTCCTATGGTGCTCTCTTTGTCGCGCAAGCGTGAGGGATCCCCGCTGTAGGGTTTGCAATATGTTCATGATTCACTTATGGTGGGTGGCGTGAGTGACAGAAGCACATACCCGAGTAAGTAGGTTGTTTGCGTATGGGACTAAAGAGGACTTGATACTTTAATGCTATGGTTGGGTTTTACCTTAATGATCTTTAGTAGTTGCGGATGCTTGCTAGAGTTCCAATCACAAGTGCATATGATCCAAGTAGAGAAAGTATGTTAGCTTATGCCTCTCCCTCTTATAAAATTGCAATAATGATTACCGGTCTAGTTATCGATTGCCTAGGGACAAATAACTTTCTTGTGACAAAAAGCTCTCTACTAAAACTAACTTATTTGTTTCTTTATCTAAACAGCCCCTAACTTTTATTTATGTGCTCTTTATTATCTTGCAAACCTATCCTATCACACCTACAAAGTACTTCTAGTTTCATACTTGTTCTAGGTAAAGCGAACATTAAGCGTGCGTAGAGTTGTATCGGTGGTCGATAGAACTTGAGGGAATATTTGTTCTACCTTTAGCTCCTCGTTGGGTTCGACACTCTTACTTATCGAGAAAGGCTACAATTGGCCCCCTATACTTGTGGGTTATCATGCAATAAGAACGATCACATGATGTAGACAAGATCTATTCATGTAGGAATAGACCCGATCTTGTTATCCTTAATATCAATGATACACACGTGCCTCGCTACCCCTTCTGTCACTGGGTGAGGACACCGTAAGATCGAACCCATCACAAAGCACCTCTTCCCATTTCAAGAAAAATCAATCTAGTTGGCCTAATTAAACCAAAGATTCGGAGAAGAAATACAAGGCTATAAAAAATCATATATAAAAGAGATCAAAGAAGACTCAAATAACTTTCATGGATATAGATCTGATCATAAACTCGAACTTCATCGGATCCCAACAAACACACCGCAAAAAAATTCATTACATCAAATAGATCTCCAAGAGACCATTGTATTGAGAATCAAAAAGAGAGAAGAAGCCATCTAGCTACTGCCTACGGACCCGTAGGTCTATGGTGAACTACTCACGCATCATCGGAGGAGCACCAATGAGGATGATGAACCCCTCCGTGATCATGTCCCCCTCCAGCAGAGTGCCGGAATAGGGCTCTAGATTGGATCTCGTGGTTCTAGAACTTGCGGCGGCTGGAATTGTGTTTCATCGACTCTCCTAGGGTTTCTAGAATATTTGGGTATTTATAGAGCTGAGAAGCAGTGGAGGAGACCCCCGTGGGCCCCACAACCCATCAGGGTGTGCCAGGGGCCTCTGGCGCACCCTGGTGTCTTGTGGGCCCCACGAGCCTCCCCCCAGGTGCTTCCTTCGCTCCCAAGTTGTCTTCTGGTCCAAAAAATATCTCCAAAAAGTTTCGCTGCGTTTGGACTCCGTTTGATAGGGATATTCTGTGAAGTAAAAAAACAGGCAAAAAACAGCAACTGGCACTGGGCACTATGTCAATAGGTTAGTCCCAAAAATTGATATAAAGTTGTTATAAAATGATTGTAAAACATCTAAGAATGATAATATAACAGCATGGAACAATAAAAAATTATAGATACGTTGGAGACGTATCAATTACCGAGTGGGCCCCGAGATACCTCTCCTTCATACGGAGTGACAAATCCGAGTCTTGATCCATGCCAACTCAACAGACACCCTCGGAGAAACCTGTAGAGCATCTTTATAGTCACCCAGTTACGTTGCGACATTTGATACACACAAGGTACTCCTCCGGTGTCAATGAGTTGCATGATCTCATGGTCATAGGAACAGATACTTGACATGCAGAAAACAATAGCAATAAAGTTGATACGATCATATGGTACGCTTATAATTTGGGTCTTGTCCATCAAATCATTCTCCTAATGATGTGATCCCGTTATCAAATGACAACTCTTGTCTATGGCTAGGAAACAATAGCCATCTTTGATCAATGAGCTAGTCCGGTAGAGGCTCACTAGTGACATGTTGTTGTCTATGCATCCACACATGTATTTGAGTTTCCAATCAATACAATTATAGCATGGATAATAAACGATTATCATGAACAAGGAAATATAATAATAACCACTTTATTATTGCCTCTAGGGCATATTTCCAACAGTCCCCGACTTGCACCAGAGTCAACAATCTAGTATTACAGGGTAATGAATCTAACACCCATAGAGTTCTGGTGTTGATCATGTTTTGCCCGTGGAAGTGGTTTAGTCAATGGATCTGCAACATTCAGATCCGTATGTACTTTGCAAATGTTTATGTCCTCCTCCTTGATCGCATCACGGATGGAATTGAAGCATTGCTTTATGTGTCTGGTCCTCTTGTGAAACCTTGGTTCCTTGGCTAGAGCAATGGCACCAGTGTTTTCACAGAACAGAGTCATCGGGTCCAGTGCACTGGGCACAACTCCAAGATCTGTCATGAACTGCTTGATCCAGAAACCTTCCTTCGCTACCTCCGAGGCAGCTATGTACTCTGCTTCGCATGTAGAATCAGCTACCATGCCTTGCTTGGAACTGCACCAGCTTACCGCTCCCCCATTTAGAATATATACGTATCCGGTTTGAGACTTAGAGTCATCTGGATCAGTGTCAAAGCTTGCATCAATGTAACCCTTTACGACGAGCTCTTGATCACCTCCATAAACGAGAAACATTTCCTTAGTCCTTTTTAGGTACTTAAGGATATTCTTGACCGCTGTCCAGTGTTCCACTCCTGGATCACTTTGAAACCTTTCGGCCATACTTATGGCAAGGCTGACACCTGGTCTTGTGCACAACATCGCATACATGATAAAGCCTATGGTAGAAGCATAGGGGATGACACTCATCTTTTCTCTATCCTCTGTAGTCACTGGGCATTGAGTCTTACTCAACTTCACACCTTGCAAAATAGGCAAGAACCCCTTCTTGGACTGATCCATTTTGAACTTCTTCAAAATCTTATCAAGGTATGTGCTTTGTGAAAGTCCTATTAAGCGTCTCGATCTATCTCTATAGATCTTGATGCCTAGTGTGAAAGCAGCTTCTCCTAGGTCCTTCATTGAAAAACTCTTGTTCAAATATGCCTTCACATTTTCCAAAAGTTCTATATTGTTTCCAATCAGCAATATGTCATCCACATATAATATTAGAAACGCTATAGAGCTCCCACTCACTTTCTTGTAAAAACAAGCTTCTCCGTAAACTTGTATAAACCCAAACGCTTTGATCACCTCATCAAAGTGATGATTCCAACTCTGAGATGCTTGCACTAGTCCATAAATGGATCGCTGGAGCTTGCACACTTTGTCAGCATTCTCTGGATCCACAAAACCTTCCGGTTGCATCATATACAACTCTTCCTTAAGGAAACTGTTAAGGAATGTTGTTTTGACATCCATCTGCCAGATTTCATAATCGAAAAATGCAGCTATCGCCAACATGATTCTGACGGACTTAAGCATCGCTACGGGTGAGAAAGTCTCATCGTAGTAAACTCCTTGAACTTGTGAAAACCCCTTTGCCACAAGTTGAGCTTTATAGACGGTGACATTACCGTCCGCGTCCGTCTTCTTCTTGAAGATCCATTTATTTTGAATGGCCTTTCGCCCTTCACCTAATACTTCCAAAGTCCATACTTTGTTTTCATACATGGATCCCATCTCAGATTTCATGGCCTCTAACCATTTGTCGAAATTCGGGCCCACCATCACTTCTCCATAGCTCGTAGGTCCATCGTTGTCCAACAACATGACCTCTAAGACAGGGTTACCGTACCACTCAGGAGTAGTACGTATCCTTGTCGACCTACGAGGTTCGATTGTAGCTTGATCTGAAACTTCATGATCACTATCATTAACTTCCTCTTCAGCTGACGTAGGTGCCACAGAAACATCTTTCTGTGCTGCTCTACTCTCAGGTTGAAGTGAAGGTTCAATAACCTCGTCAAGTTCTATCTTCCTCCCACTCAATTCTTTCGAGAGAAACTCTTTCTCGAGAAAGGACCCGTTCTTAGAGACAGACACTTTGCCCTCGGATCTGAGATTGAAGGTATACCCAATCATCTCCTTTGCGTATCCTATGAAGACGCATTTGGCTGCTTTGGGTTCGAGCTTTTCTGGCTGAAGCCTTTTGACATAAGGATCGCAGCCCCAAACCTTAAGAAACGACAACTTAGGTTTCTTGCCAAACCATAGTTCATACGGTGTCGTCTCTACAGACTTAGATGGTGCCCTATTTAAAGTGAATGAAGCTGTCTCTACTGCATAACCCCAAAACGTGAGTGGCAGATCGATAAGGGACATCATAGAACGCACCATATCCAATAAGGTATGATTACGATGTTCGGACACACCATTACGCTGTGGTGTTCCAGGCAGCGTCAGTTGTGAAACAATTCCACATTGTCTTAAGTGATTGCCAAACTCATAACTCAGATACTCTCCCCCTCGATCATATCATAGGAATTTAATCTTCTTGTTACAAGGATTCTCAACATCACTCTAAAATTGCTTGAACTTTTCAAATGTTTCAGACTTATGCTTCATCAAGTAAATATACCCATATCTACTCAAATCATCGGTGAAGGTGAGAAAGTAACGATATCCACCGCACGCGTCAACACTCACCGGACCGCACACATCAGTATGTATGATTTCCAACAAGTCACTTGCCCATTCCATTGTTCCGGAAAATGGGGTTTTAGTCATCTTGCCCATGAGGCATTGTTCGCTTGTGTCAAGTGATTCGAAATCAAGTGACTCCAAAAGTCCATTAGCATGGAGTTTCTTCATGCGCTTTACACCAATATGACCTAAGCAGCAGTGCCACAAGAAAGTGGTACTATCATTATCAACTCTACATCTTTTGGCATCAATGTTATGAACATGTGTATCATCACTATCGAGATTCAATAAGAATAAACCCCTCACAATGGGTGCATGACCATAAAAGATATTACCCATATAAATAGAACAACCATTATTCTCTGATTCAAATGAGTAACCATCTCGCATTAAACAAGATCCAGATATAATGTCCACGCTCAACGCAGGCACTAAATAACAATTATTTAGGTTTATCACTAATCCCGATGGTAGTCAAAGAGTGAGCGTGCCGACGGCGATCACATCAACCTTGGAACCATTTCCCACGCACATCGTCACTTCATCCTTCGCCAGCCTTCGTCTATTCTGTAGTTCCTGTTTAGAGTTGCAAATGTGAGCAACCGCAGCGGTATCAAATACCCAGGCACTACAACAAGAGCTGGTAAGGTACACATCAATAACATGTATATCATATATACCTTTGTTGACGTTGGTGAAAGTGCGTTATATCGACTAGAGGGGGGGTGAATAGGCGATTTTTACAAATTCGTCACTTAGGAATTTCAAGGTGAGGAAATTCCTAAGCGACGAACTACTTAGCAGCGGAATAAGTGCTCAGATGCAAGCATAACAGAGCAGTAGCACAGTCATCATGATGAAATGAAAACAAGCACAGAGTACGAGTAGCGTAAACACAGGATAAGCAAGCTGAAGACAAACTGACTGAAGAAATTGAACTGAGGAAATTGAGAAAGTCTTCAGACAAAGTCTTCAAACAGTAATGATCAAATACATAGCAAGTATGCGAGAAAATGAAAGGGTTGAGGAAATAGAACCAGTAGCTCGGTGAAGACAATGATTTGGTAGACCAGTTCCAACTGCTGTGACAGTTGTACGTCTGGTTAGAGCGGCTAGGTATTTAAACCTGAGGACACACAGTCCTCACCGTATTCTCCTTGAGCTAAGGTCACACAGACCTCGCCCAATCACTCGTGGTAAGTCTTCAGGTGACTTCCAAACCTTCACATACTCGGTCACTCGGCAATCCACAATTTCCTCTTGGATGCTCTAGACCATGACGCCTAACCGTCTGGAGGATGCACAGTCCTCAAAGGTAACAAGCGTCGGTTCCACACAGGAACAATCTCTTCAGTGATGCTCAATCACTTTGGGTTTGTAGGTGTTTGGGTTTTTGGGTTTTTCCTCACTTGATGATTTTCGCTCAAAGTCCTCGGAGGATGGGATGCTCTAAATGACAAGTGTCAATCTATCTCTCGGAGCAGCCAACCAGCTAGTGGTTGTAGGGGGCGGCTATTTATAGCCTAGGGAGCAGCCCGACATGATAAGACATAAATGCCCTTCAATGATATGACCGTTAGGTGGGTAGGATATTTGGATAGCTGGCGCGCAGCACAACAACGGTCGGATATTTGAGTATCAAATTCCTCAGGGCTATCATGTTCCTCACTTGTAGGCAATCCGCACTGGCGAATTCCTAACTCCTCAGTCAGAACAAATTCCTCAGAGAACAGAAGAACTTCGTCTCTGTCACTGAAGAACTTGACTAAACTGTATGAGATTTCCAATGGCTTCACTCGAAAGGATTGGGTAGGTGTAGGATTTTGAGTTGAGCATCACTTGGAAACTTTTCCTTAGTTTTACCTCGACCCCCTTTAACAGTACGGTGTTTCCTATGACTCAAGAAGAAGAAAATGAAACTACGAAAACAAAAGTCTTCACGCTTCACAATCCTCGCATGAATATCAAGTCTTCAGGGTCACACCAATTTCTTCACTTTGAAAGTCTTCAAGAAAACCAAAGTCTTCAGTTGAAGACATTCATTTTTAGGGGTCGACAATCATCGTAAATAACAAACTCCTCATAGACTTATAGACCTGTGTACACTCACAAACACATTAGTCCCTTAACCTATAAGTCTTCAATACACCAAAATCACTAAGGGGCACTAGATGCACTTACAATCTCCCCCTTTTTGGTGATTGATGACAATATAGGTTAAGTTTTCAACGGGGATAAACATATGAAGTGTAAATACTGATATTGAGGAATTTGATTACAAGATATAGAAGAACTCCCCCTGAAGATGTGCATATTTGAGGAATTTGCTTTGCAATAGCAAATGCACATTGTTGAGTAATATCATGGAGATCTCCTCCTATATCTTGAAATTCATACATGCATTTAACATATGATATGAAGAATTTAAAATGCATGATGAGATATGGTGTCTGACGAAATTCAGCATGCGTGCATTATGGTATTGAGGAAATAGCATGCAGAAAAACAGAGCAAAAGTATCAGACCACCATAGGACTTAAGTTTACAACTCAGAAAAACAGAGCACACACCTCAGAAAAGCAAGAGTTGTAACTTAACAGAAATATAGCCCATATATAAGACCCGCTTGAAGACTAACTCAAATTTCTTCCCCTTTGTCATCGAATGATCAAAAGGGACGAAAAATGAGGACTAACGCCCCTGAAGAATATCATCATGATGTCGATGGAGGAGCGCCAGCATTGTTGGGGTCGTCCATTGAGGTAGGGCCTGCCGCAGTGTCGTTCAAGTCTTCAGCTTCACCCGTCTCGCGCGATGAAGAATATGAACTGGCAACAAGCTGAGGAACTTTGACTTTCTTGAATTTCTTCGAAGGTGGCTGAGACCAGTCAAAGTCCTGTTGGAAGCCCATCTCCTTGAGTTCTTCAGCACTATGAAGATTAGACAGAATCGCCCAACTGCGGTCAAAGACTTCATGCAAGTAGTAGTGACTCTTCTTCACAGTATTTTGAGTGACTGTCATGTTCTGAAGAATTGCACCAAACTGACGCTTGACCCACTTGTGATTTCGATCAACATTCTGATGAAGACTAAGGAGAAGTTCACGATCAGTCATCACACGCGGAGCTGTGGCTTGAGGGTGATGTTCTGAAGCTTTGGCAGCAGAATCTTGAGTTGCAGAGTCATCATTGGTGGAATAGGAAGTAGCTTTGCGAAACTGTCCATCCAATGGACGAGTACCTTCATCAATAACAGCAGCCTTGCCCTTCTCGTCAAATGAGGAAATAGTCCGTTTGAGGACTTCAATAGGGGGCAAATAGCTGAGATGATTTTGAAAATCAGCCTTATAATGAATTGAAGGTCTTGATCTGATGAACTTCATGATCCAGGGAGCATAAGGCTTCAACTCAAAAGGTGACAGTGCAGCATTGGCCAAAGTCCTCATGAAGAAATCGTGGTAGTTGATAGGAATACCGTGAATGATATTGAACAGCAGATTCTTCATAATGCCAAAAACTTCTTCATCATCAGAGTTGTGGCCCTTGATTGGACTGAGGGTTTTGGTCAAGATGCGATAAACTGTCCTTGGCACATAGAGCAATTCCTTGACGAGGAATTTGGTCCTTGGAGCTTGGCCTGGCTTCAAAGGCTTCATCAGCACTTGCATCAGATGATCAGACGATTCAGGTTCAACATAGAGAAGCCTTGCACCTTCAGTGGGAGGACAGACTAGAACGGCATGAAGCAATTCAGAGGCCGGTGCTTTGAAATGAGTATTATCGGTCATCCAGTCCAATACCCATGAATTGACATCATCAACATTTCCAGTAATGTGCAGCGTGGCGAAGAATTGAAGAATGAGTTCTTCATTCCAATCGCAGATGTCGGTGCAGAAATTGAGTAACCCAGCGTCATGAAGAACACTGAGGACTAGGGTGAAGAGGGCAGCGATTCCATATCTACATGAGGAATTTGCTCATGATCAAAGATCTTATCCTTATCAACCAACAATGAGGAGTAGAAGTTCATCTGGCTTGCAGTCCAGAAGCGCTTGCGACGAAGACGAGCAGAGTCATAGGGATTGTAGTCAGTGAAGAATATGTGCTCATTGAAGAAATCCTCAGCATTAAACTTCTGCTTCTTGGAGTGAGGGTTCTGTGGCTTGGGCTGAAGATTAACAGTTGAAGAATTTATAGCCTCTTGAGGTGTAGCCACTGGAGCCACAGGCTGAGGAATTTCAGCAGCGGCCTTGGCCTCCATTTCTTCAGACATATGTACATCATCGCTAGAGACTGGAACTTCTTCAGGATTAGAATGAAGAGAAGCTTGACGTTCATCAGAGCCCGTATGAATTTCTTCAGTTTGCACAGGGGACTGAGGAACATGATGTAGAGGGGTTGTCAGAGGTGAATTGGGGTGATGACTTTCCCAAAAGTCATCATTCAGAATAGGTGTTGTAGACCCAATATCCACATCCTCTTCTTCTTCAGTTCCTTCGA
Source organism: Thinopyrum elongatum (assembly GCA_011799875.1). Lineage (NCBI taxonomy): Eukaryota > Viridiplantae > Streptophyta > Magnoliopsida > Poales > Poaceae > Thinopyrum > Thinopyrum elongatum. Next base: position 155,159,017 of record CM022302.1, on the reverse strand, counting down.
CGCCTGCCTCTTCAGCTGTGAACTGAGGCATGGGCGATGATACCAGTGGGGTTGAAGGGAAAGTATCCACTTCAATTTCTTCATCCATCTGCTCTGTCGAAGCAGCAGAAGGAATTTCTTCATCAGATTTACTTGGAATTTCATATTCCTCACCAAAGGGAATGATCTCCTGTGATGGCATGCTTGATATTGGAATAGCATCAATTGGGTTTTCAGATGAACTCGTCAAAGTCTTCAATTTCTTGGGGGCTGAAGACTCTGAAGATGCAGATGCTTTCCTTTTCTTCACAGCTGCTCGCTCCACAGCCTTGGTTTTCTTCGCTTCTGATGCAGAAGGAAGGTTGATGCTTGTCATCGGTGCAGGAGGAGCAGAGGAAATTGGTTGAATTTCTTCAGGCACAACTGATGCAGTTGCCCTGGCTTGTTCAGATTCCTCAGGCACAGTAGCAGATGCTTCAACTGGCCTGGATTGCTCTTCAGGCGCAATGTTGGAGGTTGCCCTGGCATTTTCTTCAGAGACTGGAATTTCTTCATCAGCTCTGGCGCTTTCATTTTCTTCAGCAGACTGAACAGATGTTCCAGTCTGAGGAAATTTGGGTTGCGATGAAGCTGCAACACTTGGAGTAAATCCTTTTGCCATTCTGACGAATCTGACTTTGGCACCTAGCCAATCTGCATGGAATGCATGGAATTCATCACTGAGTGCTTTGATCTCAGCCTGCATAGTCACAAGTTCTTCAGGAGACATTTTCACAACATTGTTCTTCAGAAAATGCTCCTTCTTGTACTGAGCCTTCTTCACCTGCCTGGCCTTTTCAAATTTCCATTTCTCTTCATTTATGAAGGCCGTCAACATGTGACTTTGACCAGGAGTGAGGTTTAATTCAGGCAAAGGTGTATTTGGATCCTTGTGCCAGAGATTGATGAAATCAAGGATCTTCCTTGGATCCAGCATGAGGGGCACAGCACTGCCTTTGGCTCTAGCGGCCCTTTGTTGTCGATCTCTGATGATCTCAGCTAATTCTTCATCATCAGCTTCGTCTTCGCTTGACGGAACCTGAAAGGCGACTTGCTTCTTGTGAGGACTTGGCCTTGTGCCTCGTCCAGCAGTGGCCTTTTTCTTCAGCAAGGTCGGAGTTGTTGAAGACTGAGGTGGAGCTGAAGAACTTGCAGAGACTCCTGAAGCAATTGAGATTCCAGTAGTCCTTTGGCATGTGGCAAGATGCCCAGGTGCTGAGGACTTTGCAGGAGCAGCTGAGGATTTTGCAACCGAGGGAGTTTGAGCTGCTTTTGAGGAATTTGCTTGAGGAACAGGCCGTGAGGGCTTTGAAGAGCTTGGCCGTGAGGGCATTGAAGAGCTTGGCCGTGAGGGCATTGCAGCTGAGGAACTTGTCTTGACAGCTGATTTCTTTAGCATAGCCTTCTTAGGCTTGATAGCAGAGGCCTCAGCGGCGGCAGCAATAGAATCTTCATTGAATTTCTTCACTGCCTCTTTAGCCACTTTGGCCAGCTTGGCTTGACGCTTAGCCCACTCCTGAGGAAATTCCTCACCTCTTCTGATGCTAGTGGGATCAGCATCTTGGCCAGGAGCCAATGGAGGTCTTGGACATGGAGGGTTAACAGCAAATTTCTTCATGTACTTGGGAGTGACATAGTGATATTCCCTCCATTCTCTTGCCCATCTCCTCTCAATCTTCTGAGTGCGCACTTTGCGCTGATTTTTGTTCTCCTTGCCATGAGTTGCTTCATCAGGAGTACAATATTCATCATAGATGTCATCAGGGATCTCAAAAGCAGTATTTGTTTCTGGCCTTTTTCCTCCCTTCTGAGGTCTTTTACCATCAGCCATTTTCTTCACTTGAGGGTTTTGAACAATCGAATTTTCTGATGAGGTATGCAATTTTTCTTCAAGGAACGCTGCAAATGAGTTAAGTTGATGAGAACCTAGAGATTCAACAGCGGACATGTGTACCTGTGAACAGAATATAGGTGCGAAGAGTTTTGGAGAGGTCATATGCGTTCTCAGAAGATTTTCAAAAGTATCAAGTTTGAGGAAATTTGACCAGGGGTGTCTTGAGGAATTTCACTAAGCATTTTTGACTTAGGTTCCAGAGTTGTGTAGATTGAAAATCCACACAATTGAGGAATCTTGAAGAAAAACGTTGCTTAGAGAAACTGATCAAGAACAGAAGCAAGTTGGTGTTTAAGAACATGAAAGTTGAAGAATAAACACCTTTTGAAGATTTTGTGGAAATCATCAGAATCAACAAAGGCAGTAAAAATAAATTTTATTTACCCTTGACGAAGAACACGACGAACTGAGAGTAGCAGTGGAGAAGTTCGTCCGTTCAGATCTTCCACGCCCTAACTTGGCGATGGAAAAAAACTACGGCGGTGGCGGAGTGAAGATTTCCGCGGCCGGCGTGAGTACGACGGTGACGAGGTCGAGGCAGTGAAGCTCTTCCTCACCGGCGACGATGGAGTGTAGCGGCGGCGCTAGGTCTGAGAGCTCGTGCGAGGTAAATGAGCTCAGAGGAGGGCGAGGGGTATTTATAGCAGAGGTGAAAAACCGCTCGTCCGAAGAAAATGGACAAACGTGCCCCTGACCCTTCTTATCCTAACGACATGTGTCACCCACGTACTGTGAAGTGGAGATCGTGTTAGATCGTGGGTGAATAGATAAATCTTATCGAGGGATATGGAATGGTTTGAGCGGCAAAAGCCGAAAATTCAGATAAGAATATTTTAATGTTTCGTTCGCAAATTCTTCAGCTGTCAAGGACACAGTGAAGACTTTGAACGGGTTTCAAATAGAACGCACATGAAGAATTTGTGAACGGACTGGATTGAGTTTAGCACAGAGGGGGAACGGGTCCGATCACATTCACTTAGAAGAAAAACAACTTGAAGAATTAGCAATAAGTGAATGCTGTAGAGGACAGAAAACTCAAATATATATATAGTCAATGAAGAACACAGTCGGAAAGAGTGAAGATTTTGCAAAGTTGAAGAATTTGAAAATTTGAAGAATTTGCACAATGATGAAAACCTCAAATTTTGAAGATTTTCAACTTTTTGTGGTGGCGTGACCCACCGTGTAAGAATGATGATTTCAGACACCGTGTACAATTGTCGTAGGGCTCTGAGAATCAAATTCTTCATTAATTTCTTCACACTTAGAGGGTTAGTCTTCATTGATTGAAGAAAAACGTTTCTTCGTGTGTTGCACATCTAAGTCATCAATTTGCATAAGTGTTAGGATGTGTGTCCTTTTCAAAGGACATTCGAAGATTCTAAGATATTTAGCTCACACCGCAACTTGCTAAATCTCTTCTCATCCAAGGGTTTTGTGAAGATATCTGCTAGCTGTTCTTCAGACTTCACGGGATCAATAGAGATGTCACCCTTCAACACATGATCTCGAAGAAAATGATGACGAATCTCGATGTGCTTTGTCTTCGAGTGCTGAACTGGGTTATGAGCAATTTTGATGGCACTCTCGTTGTCGCAGTAGAGTGGCACATTCTTCACATTGATGCCGTAATCCTTGAGGGTTTGCTTCATCCATAGCAATTGAGCACAGCAAGAGCCAGCAGCAATATACTCAGCTTCAGTAGTAGAGAGTGATACGCAGTTCTGCTTCTTCGAGGACCAACATACTAAGGATCATCCGAGGAAATGGCATGTGCCTGAAGTTGACTTGCGATCCACACGATCACCAGCATAGTCAGAGTCAGAATATCCAATGAGATCAAAAGCCGAGCCCTTGGGATACCATAATCCAAGTGTTGGAGTGTGAGCTAGATATCGAAGAATATGTTTCACAGCCTTATGGTGTGATTCCTTCGGTGTAGCTTGAAAACGGGCACACATGCAAACACTAAGCATAATATCCGGCCTAGATGCACATAGGTACAATAAAGAGCCAATCATGGAGCGGTATACCTTTTGATCGAAGTCTATTCCATTTTCATCAGTGCATAGATGGCCATTTGTGGGCATAGGGATTTTGACGCCTCTGCATTCTTGCATACCGAATTTCCTCAGAACGTCCTTGAGGTATTTCTCTTGAGAAATGAAGATGCCATTGCGTTGTTGACGAATTTGAAGGCCTAAGAAGAATTTCAATTCTCCCATCATGGACATTTGATATTCCTCACTCATCATGTAAGCAAATTCGTCACTGTAATGTTGGTTAGTACAGCCAAAGATAATATCATCAACATATATTTGGCACATGAATAATTCATCATCATATGTTTTGGTGAAAAGAGTTGGGTCGAGTGAACCGGGTTTGAAGCCTTTCTTCATGAGGAATTCCTTCAAAGTATCATACCACACCCGAGGGGCCTGCTTGAGGCCATAGAGGGCCTTATTGAGTCTGAAGACTTTGTCTGGATGCTTAGGATCTTCAAAACCTGTGTGTAGCCTTGAGCCACAAGACGAGCCTTGTTCCTCACCACTAGGCCATTTTCATCTTGCTTGTTGTGGTAGATCCATTTGGTACCGATGATATTGTGCTTGCATGGGTCCGGTCGCTTGACAAGCTCCCATACATTGTTCAGCTTGAATTGATGTAATTCCTCTTGCATTGCTTGAATCCATTCAGGCTCCATAAATGCCTCATCAACTTTGGTGGGCTCTGTGATGGACACGAAAGCAAAATTCCCACAAAAGTTAGATAAATGTGAAGCTTTTGAGCGAGTCAGAGGACCTGGTGCGTTGATGTCGTTGATGATTCTCTCAATCTGTACTTCATTTGCAACGCGGGGATGAGCAGGTTGACGACTTTGATTTGGCTCAGCATTTTCTTCAGAGCCATTTTCTTCAGATGCGCCAGCATGCTGTTCTTCATGTTCTGGAATGATTTCTTCAGCAGATTCTTCAGTAGGAATGACATCCTCAGTAGCTTTAAACTTGATGGTTTCCTCAGGCGTCTTTTCATCTAGCACAGGAGGTAGGTGCTCTCTTTGCGAGCCGTTAGTTTCATCGAACCGCACATCTACAGTTTCAAAAACCTTGTTGTGATAGGTGTTGAAGACCCTGTAGGTGTGCGAGTCCTTTCCGTAACCAAGCATAAAACCTTCATGTGCTTTCGGTGCAAATTTAGAATTGTGATGAGGATCTCTAATCCAACATTTAGCACCGAAGACTTTGAAATAACTCACATTGGGTTTCTTGTCAGTGAGGAGTTCATATGAGGTCTTCTTGAAGAATTTGTGAAGATATACCCTGTTGATGATGTGGCATGCAGTATCAATTGCCTCAGGCCAGAAGTGACGAGGTGTCTTGTATTCATCAAGCATGGTGCGAGCCATCTCAACAAGAGTCCTGTTCTTGCGCTCCACAACGCCATTCTGCTGAGGAGTGTATGGGGCAGATAGCTCATGAGTAATACCAAGTTCATCGAGATAGTCATCAAGACCAGTATTCTTGAACTCGGTCCCATTGTCACTACGTATATGCTTGATCTTCACACCGAAATTCGTCGAAGCCCTTGAGGAAAATCGTCTGAAGACTTCTTGCACTTCAGTTTTGTAAGTAATGACATGCACCCATGTGTAACGAGAATAGTCATCAACAATGACAAAGCCATATAGAGATGCTGCATTTGTTAGTGTGGCATAATGAGTAGGGCCAAAGAGATCCATATGAAGCAATTCAAAAGGATGAGAAGTAGTCATGATAGTCTTCGAGGGGTGCTTGGCTCTGGTCATCTTTCCAGCCTCACAAGCCCCACAAAGATGATCTTTGAGGAATTTGACACCCTCGATGCCAATGACGTGCTTTTTCTTCACGAGCGTGTGTAAGTTCCTCATGCCAGCATGACCCAGTCGTCGATGCCATAGCCAGCCTTCTGAAGCTTTAGCAAGTAGACAAGTGGCAGGCTGTGGTCTTGCAGAGAAATCAACAATATACAAGTCTCCTCTCCTAAAGCCTTCGAAGACTTTGGAATTGTCAGATTCCATGAGCACTAAGCAACGATATTTGCCAAAGACAACAACCATATCAAGATCACAAAGCATTGAGACAGACATGAGGTTGAATCCGAGGGACTCGACAAGCATGACTTTATCCATGTGTCGATCCTTTGAGATTGCAACCCTACCTAGACCCAATACCTTGCTTTTGCCTTTGTTAGCGTAGGTGATATGCTTCAAGTGTGATGGAGATAAAGGAGTGTTCATCAGTAAGCTCTTGTCACCGGTCATGTGATTTGTACATCCACTATCGAGGACCCACTCAGTAGCTTTGGGTAAATCATCCTGCAGATGAATTAGTGCATCTTACGAACTCATATACTTCGGAGTGAAGAATATGACATCAAATTCATCAGACATATTTCATCAATTAAAGCAACATATGTATATATATATAGCAATGTGAGGACGTGAGAAATGAATAAATCATTTCTTCATGATTAGCTTGCGTCCTTTCAAGCATTTCAGGTCTCCAGCAAATTCTTCAGACGATTTAGTTCGTCTGGAGACCTGACCCTGCATAAGAGATTAGTTCTTTTTCTTCACCACCCACATCTGGAGGGGTGGCAAAGAGTTCATCATTCTGCGAGCTCCATAAGAGAAAGGTGGCATAGACGCCAGACCACTTCGTTTCACACAAGAGGGGTTAGGGTAAGCATATGAATAAGCAGAGAAATTCTTCGAGGACTTATGAACATAATGATTTGAAGAATAATGCACATATTCATAGCCCTTAGGCTTTCCCTGCGGAACAGAAGTGTTAGCATGATGATGTTCATGTGAGGACTTGGATCCTTGTGAGGAATTTGATCCATAAGAGGACTTGGATCCATATGAAGACTTTGGTTCATATGAAGAATTTGATCTGGGGTTCTTATTCTTCACAGGTGGTGTCATGAGGACATTCACCTGAAGACTTTCAAGGCACCTTTTGGGAACCCAGATTTTCTTCATAGGGGGACCATTCCTGCAGTTAGATCCAACATATCTAGCAAATACCTCACCATTCTGATTTTTGAACAGTTTATAGTTGGAGTCAAATGACTCATCAGATGAATATGAGGATTCACAAGTAAAGCCAGATAAAGTGGATGGATCTACGGGAGGTCCCTTCGCAGCAACCCATGAGGTTTTGGGATACTGCTCCGGTTTCCAGTAGGTTCCATCAGCATTGAGTTTCCTCTCAAAGGCAATACCCTCTTTCCTAGGGTTCCTGTTCAAGATCTGCTTTTTGAGCACATCACAAAGAGTCTGATGCCCTTTGAGGCTTTTGTACATGGCTGTCACATACAATTCCTTCAACCCTGCATTTTCATCAGTGATACTAGTGGTATCCTCAGATAAGGAATTTGTGACCACAGAGATAGTTGAAGAATTTGCAGCAATAGAAGCATTTGAACATTCAGGTGAAGAATTAGCAGTTTCACGTTCAATGCATTTCAAGCATGGTGGAATAAATTCTTCCTGAGCGGAACTGATCTGTTGAGCAAGCAAAGAATCATTTTCCTTCTGAAGATCTTCATGACTCACCCTTAGCTTCTCAAGATCTTGCTTTCTTTGAAGAAATTCATAAGAAAGCTTCTCATGATCGGCTAGGAGAGTTTCATGACGACCTTGAAGGTTGTCAAACTTAGACTGTAGTTGCTGAAGATTATCAGTCAGTGTTTGAGTTCGATCCATTTCCTCACCTAACAGATCATCGCTTTTGTCTAGCATATTTTTGAACCTTTTCCAAAGCCTTTTGTGTTAACAGCAATATTAGCAAGTTTGGAATAGCTGGGTTTGAGGTTTTCATCAGATTCATCCTCACTTGATTCAGAGGAGGGATTTTGAATACCTTGGCACCTTTTGCCATGAAGCAATAGGGGGAGCATAGTCCCGTTGCCGTCATCAGCAGTGGGGGAAGCCATTTTCTCCGTGTGAGATGGACTTGCTAATATAAGCAGTGAGAGGGCTAGGCTTGCCACACCAGAGTCTGACTCCTCAGATGCCTCCTCTTCCTCATGTTCCTCAGATTCAGTTCAGAGTCCATTTCCTTGCCAATGAATGCCCGAGCTTTCTTGGAGCTGCTCTTCTTGTGAGATGAAGACTTTGAAGATCTTGACGATGAGGACTTTGAAGATTTCTTCTTCTTCTTAGAGTCATCTGAACTATCATCCTTGTATTTCTTCTTCTTTGATTCCTTCTCCCACTGAGGACAATCAGTAATGTAGTGACCAGGTTTCTTGCACTTATGGCAAGTTCTCTTCTTGTAATCACGGGATGAGGAATCTGATTTCATGTCATCACCTCTTGAGGATTTTCCAAATCGGCCACGTCTAGAGAACTTCTGGAATTTCCTCACGAGCATTGCTAGCTCCTGACTCAGTTCTTCAGGATCACCAAGGCTGCTACCAGAATCTTCATCTTCAGATTCAGAGACTGCCTTGGCTTTCAGTGCACGAGATCTACCATAGCTCGGTCCATAGAGATCTCTCTTCTCAGCTAATTGGAATTCATGAGTATTTAGCCTCTCAAGGATATCAGCAGGATCAAGTGACTTGTAGTCTCCACGTTCTTGAATCATCAGTGCCAGTGTATCGAATGAAGAATCGAGTGACCTCAGCAATTTCTTCACCACCTCATGGTCGGTGATGTCAGTGGCACCCAGTGCTTGAAGCTCGTTTGAAATGTCAGTGAGGCGATCAAAGGTTTGCTGAACATTTTCGTTGTCGAGTCTTTTGAAGCGGTTGAAGAGATTGCGAAGAACGTCAACTCGAGAGTCACGTTGAGTTGAGACTCCTTCGTTGACCTTGGACAGCCTATCCCAGATAAGCTTAGCTGTCTCCAAAGCACTCACTCTGCCATACTGCCCTTTGCTCAGATGGCCACATATGACATTCTTCGCTTGAGAGTCGAGTTGCTTGAATCTCTTCACATCAGCAGCGTTTACGGAAGGAGTGACAGAGGGAACACCCTTTTCCACAACATACCAGAGATCGTTGTCAATTGCCTCAAGATGCATGTGCATCTTGTTCTTCCAGTAGGGGTAGTCCGTCCCATCGAAGGTAGGACACCCAGCTGAGACCTTGATCATGCCTGCAGTCGACATAACTAAAACTCCAGGTGGTTAAACCAAAATCACACAGAACAAGGGAGTACCTCGCTCTGATACCAATTGAAAGTGCGTTATATCGACTAGAGGGGGGGTGAATAGGCGATTTTTACAAATTCGTCACTGAGGAATTTCAAGGTGAGGAAATTCCTAAGCGACGAACTACTTAGCAGCGGAATAAGTGCTCAGATGCAAGCATAACAGAGCAGTAGCACAGTCATCATGATGAAATGAAAACAAGCACAGAGTACGAGTAGCGTAAACACAGGATAAGCAAGCTGAAGACAAACTGACGAAGAAATTGAACTGAGGAAATTGAGAAAGTCTTCAGACAAAGTCTTCAAACAGTAATGATCAAATACATAGCAAGTATGCGAGGAAATGAAAGGGTTGAGGAAATAGAACCAGTAGCTCGGTCAAGACAATGATTTGGTAGACCAGTTCCAACTGCTGTGACAGTTGTACGTCTGGTTAGAGCGGCTAGGTATTTAAACCTGAGGACACACAGTCCTCACCGTATTCTCCTTGAGCTAAGGTCACACAGACCTCGCCCAATCACTCGTGGTAAGTCTTCAGGTGACTTCCAAACCTTCACATACTCGGTCACTCGGCAATCCACAATTTCCTCTTGGATGCTCTAGACCATGACGCCTAACCGTCTGGAGGATGCACAGTCCTCAAAGGTAACAAGCATCGGTTCCACACAGGAACAATCTCTTCAGTGATGCTCAATCACTTTGGGTTTGTAGGTGTTTGGGTTTTTGGGTTTTTCCTCACTTGATGATTTTCGCTCAAAGTCCTCGGAGGATGGGATGCTCTAAATGACAAGTGTCAATCTATCTCTCGGAGCAGCCAACCAGCTAGTGGTTGTAGGGGGCGGCTATTTATAGCCTAGGGAGCAGCCCGACATGATAAGACATAAATGCCCTTCAATGATATGACCGTTAGGTGGGTAGGATATTTGGACAGCTGGCGCGCAGCACAGCAACGGTCGGATATTTGAGTATCAAATTCCTCAGGGCTATCATGTTCCTCACTTGTAGGCAATCCGCACTGGCGAATTCCTAACTCCTCAGTCATAACAAATTCCTCAGAGAACAGAAGAACTTCGTCTCTGTCATTGAAGAACTTGACTAAACTGTATGAGATTTCCAATGGCTTCACTCGAAAGGATTGGGTAGGTGTAGGATTTTGAGTTGAGCATCACTTGGAAACTTTTCCTTAGTTTTACCTCAACCCCCTTTAACAGTACGGTGTTTCCTATGACTCAAGAAGAAGAAAATGAAACTACGAAAACAAAAGTCTTCACGCTTCATAATCCTCGCATGAATATCAAGTCTTCAGGGTCACACCAATTTCTTCACTTTCAAAGTCTTCAAGAAAACCAAAGTCTTTAGTTGAAGACATTCATTTTTAGGGGTCAACAATCATCGTAAATAACAAACTCCTCATAGACTTATAGACCTGTGTACACTCACAAACACATTAGTCCCTTAACCTATAAGTCTTCAATACACCAAAATCACTAAGGGGCACTAGATGCACTTACAGTTGGCCCCCTTCTTGTCGGCCAGATACTTGGGGCAATTCCGTTTCCAGTGGCCAGTTCCCTTGCAATAGAAGCACTCAGTTTCAGGCTTGGTTCCAGCCTTGGGTTTCTTCACGGGAGGAGCAACCGCTTTGCCACTCTTTTTGAAGTTTCCCTTCTTTCCCTTGCTCTTCTTGAAACTAGTGGTTTTATTGACGATCAACACTTGATGCTCCTTCTGGATGTCTGACTCAGCGACTTTCAGCATCGCGAACAGCTCGGAGACTGACTTGTTCATCCCTTGCATGTTATAGTTCAACACAAAGCTCTTGTAGCTAGGTGGTAGCACTACAAAAAAAAGACACATCCGTGACATTTTGGCCCGAACAAAAAAAATTATGTCATGCTTATGACAGTTCTATGACGATAATTGTAAAAAAAACATGTATCATCATAGATGTGGTGGGCTCCTACTTCTATGACAAAAAATTATGACAGAAAATGGGCTTTTCGTCCTGGGCGGGCCGGAGACGCACCTGCATGACATTCTTTGGGCCGTCCATGACAGGAAAAAATCATGGTTGAAGTGAGGGCAAGGAAAATATCAGAGAGTTCTTGGCCGGTTACGGTGGGTGGTCGGGGCCGAGCGATGCACTGTGGTTTGCGCGTTTCTCTCTCGTACGCGCGTGTGTGCGAGGTGTTGGCTCTAACTGAACCCGAGCGATCGCACTAGCTACATTACTGAACCCGAGCGATTCATTCGCTGTTGATTGAACCCGAGCAATTCATTTGCTGCTGCTGCTAACTGAACACGAGCGATTCATTCGCTGCTGCTGCTAACTGAACCCGAGCGATCGATCTGCTTACTGAAGCCGATCGAGCACCCGTGCAAGACATAGCCAGCCGGTGTTGGGTTGCCTCTCGATGAACAGTGACCGTTGCTACGGTGCGCACGATACGTAGAACGAGTCGAGACGTGGTGAGTCGAGTCGGTTGGGTGGTTGTGGATGAACAGTTCCCGGTGGGGGTTGGATGAACAGGACCCCGTGGTAGTAGGCCGTTGCCGCTGGATGAACAGGACCCCGAGGAGCCCGCCACACCCCAGCCGGTTGGGGGTGGATGAACAGGACCCCGTGGAGGCAGGATGAACAGTAGCCGGTGGAGTCTGGAGGAGGTCGATGGTGGATGAACAGTAGCAGGTGGAGGCTGGAGGAAGTCGACGGTGGATGAACAGTAGCCTGTGGAGTCCCGTTTTGCGGTACGCCACACCCCTCCAGATGAACAGGACCCTGTTTCGACTGTAGGCGGTCGAAGAGAAGTCCGTTTCCTCCGTTTTGTGGTACGCCATGCCCCTCCTGATCAACAAGACCCCATTTCGACCGTAGGAGCTCGAATAGAAGTCTGTTTCCTCCGTTTTGCAGTACGCCACACCCCTCCTGATGAACAGGACCCTGTTTCGACCGTAGGTGATCGAACATAAGGCTGTTTCCTCCAATCTATGGTACGCCAGGCCCCGTTTCGGCTGTTCCGTCCAAGCCGTTTGGCTCCCAATGAACACGACGCATTCCGTTGCCTCCCGATGAACACGACGCAATTTCTCCATTCTGACCCAGTCGGTTGGCTGCCGATGAACAGGACGCTGTCGCAGTACGCATTTGAGACCCCGCCCGTATGTACGTACGCAGCCGTATTTACTTTCTTGCAGTGTGGCTGTACGTACGTGTACATGATATAGACGGGACTGAGTGACGGTGGTTCTACTACGACACGTGCCGCTCCTTACTCAGCACGGTTCATCACTGCAGAGAGACCGATCGACCGCTATGTACGTACATGTTCACGACCATGATTTTTTTGACATACGTTCACGACCAGGATAACTCTACGTACGCTTCAACATGGTGGGTCCCAGCTGTCAGGGGGTAAGGAGGCACTTCCTTCCATGAGAAGATGTAGCTAGTGGATCGCAGCTGTCAGGGAAAATGTTTTTTCATGAAATATAGAGGCCCTTCCGGTGGGTCCCCGCTGTCAGGTGGAGGAATCATTATTGTGTGCTTAATAAGGACGCACTTCCTTGCATGCAGCTGTGGACCCAGCTGTCAGCCTCTCCACGTATAGTCCTCTTCCGATGGATGTCGTTCGTTGACCACGTTGACCATGACGTGCTGAGAGCACCAAGGCGGTGGATGACGGCGAGGCCTAGGAATGGAACGACATGGAGCCAGGGAAGACTCAACAGTTGTTTCCCACATGGAGGGGAGTACGAGGGGTTTACTGGTTCGTCTGCCATTGCCGGAGAATAACAGGAGGTGTGGGTGAGTAGAGGGATGGCCAGGCCAGCGATGGGAGTAGGGCGGGGCGGTGAGGCCTGCGCGGCAGCACTGCTGCCCACGGGAGACAGGAGCAAGATCAGAGGTTGAAGAAGCAGCACGACTGTTGGATTAACATACAACGGTCCAGCTAATAGAATCCTTTGTTGACTTAGTTGAAAAAGCCCTGCGTACGCGTCAGCTTAGTAGGCCCACAAGTCAGCCACCAAATCTGCCGGGTCCCAGCTGTCATCGGGAGGAATAGTTTTTTCGCATAACAAGGAGGCACTTCCTTCCGTGCGAAGATATAGCCGGTGGGTCCCAGCTGTCAGCAGGAGTAATCATTTTTTTCGCGTAATAAGGAGGCACTTGCTTGTGTGGGTCCCTACTATCAGCCTCCCCACTTTCATCCCTCTTCCGATGGCTGTCATTTGTTGATCATGTTAACCACGCCGTGCCGAGAGCACCAACGCGATGGACGATGGCGAGGCCCAGGAAGGGAACGACCCAGATCCGGCGAAGCCACAGCAGTGGATGCCCACGCTGAGGGGAGTATGAGGGATGACTGGTTCAACTGAGGCTGACGTTGCCGGAAAATAACAGGAGGTGCGGGTGGGTAGAGGGATGGCCTGGCCAGCGGTGGGAGTATGGTGGGCCGGTGAGGCCTGTGTGGCAGCTTAGCCAGCCACGGGAGGAGGGAGCAGGCAGTCCCGCCGGCACTGGTTTGGGCGGCTGGAGCAGGAAGATTAGAGATTGAAGAAGCACGATGGCCATTGGATGGACATCCAATAGTCACTGCTCTGTTTTGACTAAGTTGACAAAGCCTTGCGTCGCGTCAAATTTTTTTAGGACAACGTCATCGTCAACCTAGTAGGCCCACAAGTCAGCCTCCAAATGTGTGGAAAACAGCATACAACCCATTTCCCATTATTTTTAATAATTTACAGCCCATTTGTTAATTCTTAAGGATATTTTGAAGCCCATATTATTTTTATTAACATTACAGACCATATTCTGGTGCTACTTCTTGAGCTTGCGTTGATTTTTTCCTTGAAGAGGAAAGGGTGATGCAGCAAAGTAGAGATAAGTATTTCCCTCAGTTAAGAACCAAGGTATCAATCCAGTAGGAGGCACAAGCAAGTCTCCAATATATGCACCTGCACAAACTAACAAACACTTGCACACAACGCGAAAAAGGGGTTGTCAATCCCTTCACGGTCACAAACAAGAGTGAGATCTAATAGAGATGGGTATAAAAGATAAATAAAAGAGCAAACTAAAGTAAATATAAATAAATTGCAGCAAGGTATTTTTTGGTTTTGTGGTTTATAGATCTGAAAATATATGACAAAAAAATAGACCCGGGGGCCATAGGTTTCACTAGAGGCTTCTCTCTTGAAGATAGCATACGATGGGTGAGGGAGTCCTCGAGGCGACGGCCCAATGAATATGGGCCGGACTGGTGAAGCCGCGTAACTACTGAAGATCTACGAAGTCATGGTGTGTCCTCCAAGTCAAGGGTCGACGAGATCTGCTTCCCTCTTACTATAATCTATCTCTGCTAACCCTAACCCTGCCGGTGTCTATATAAACCGAGGGTTGTAGTCATTAGGGCTAGAGCTACATTCATCACCTCATCACCTTAGGGTTTAGCTCATTGCTGATCTTGAGGTAGATCTACTATGTAAACCATATTACACATCCAATATAATCAAGCAGGACATAGGGTGTTACCTCTTCGAGAGGGCCCGGACCTGGGTAAACACTATGTTCATTGTCCTTTGTTCCCCATCGATCCTAGATCCACAGCTCGGGACCCCTACCCCGAGGTCTGCCGGTTTGGACACTGACATTGGTGCTTTCAATGAGAGTTCTGCTGTTGGATTGCAAGAAGAATCAATGGCTCAACCGGTCGCTGGAGACCGCACCTGCGCCGAGGGCCTTCCCGCCCCCGATCACCTCCTCGTCTTCGGCGGCATATTAGTGCACGCCGATCCCATTGGTCGTCCCGAGCAGATCGAAGGCTTCACCCCCGCAGAGGGACTCGCAGGTTCAGGGGCATCGACCCCGGGACCAGCAGACTCACAAAAATCGGGTATCTCTCAGAGTCCGGCCTTGAAGCTCGACTCCGATAGACCGCCCACAAAATCTTCCGCCGAGTCGCCGGAGTGTCCGGCACCCCCATGTGCCCAACCGGCCGACCACTTAGCAAGTATATTCCATGCATTGGGAATCTCTGTTATCAGGCCCACGGCCTACGATCGGATCAGGATTAAACCCGACGACCGAGAAATCAACACCCCTCCAGTCACGCACCTCGTCGCCACCATCGAAGAGGCACAGGAGGGGCCACAGCCTTGTAATCTAAAAATGTTGTACACTCGAGTCTCTAGCTCGGAATGAGACACCAACCCAGATGAATGTCTGGACCCGATCCCTAATGCAAGATCCGGCCTTGAGCCGATCCAGCCGCATACCAGTCCGGATCCGAACCCTGCACGATCAGAACCGGACACGAATCACCCGCCCGTTAAGGATAGTCCGGGTCCACTGCAGGAGGGAATCCTTTAATTCTTCCCACCCACCCATCATACTGAATGCTCCCCGGATTTGGCAGAACCGGACATATGGGACCTTATGTACATCAAACAGCTACCAAACGAGACAGTCCATCATTATTGGGCTAGATTTCTCCTGGTGAAGAACAGGATGGTGCCTTGCTGTGAAAAAGAGATAATTAAAGTTTTCCAGTTCAACTGCAAGGATGAGGGCCTCTTAAACGCCCTCGCACATCGCCGAATTCAAAGCTTCACCGAACTATCAGACATGGTATGCAAGTATTGCGCTATGGAAAACACGTGGAGGGCGCAGCAGATGAACATGGGGCCAAAGCACGCCGCGAATCACGGAAAGCCTCGCTTTAAACGAGCTTACACAAATCGGTCACCGGAGCGCGAGCCTAATGAAAAGAAAACTAGGCCCAGATCGGTGTTAGACGAGTTGCTGGATAAACCATGCCCAATACACTTGGTCTTGCTAGATGCAAATCCAACCCACAGACTTCGAGCCTGTTGGGTGGTAAGACAAGTGGCCAAATATGGCGAGCCAATCTTGGGCCTTACACCCCGAGATAAACAGTCCTTGGCTTCACCACAAGACCACAATGTCCTTACGGTATACGAGACGTTTGCCTCAAACAATAAAAGGAAAAAGGCTCTTCAAGAGCTCAATCAAATATATCAAGTGACGGCCGCACAGCCATGGGCAGCCACTCCTATCATCTTCAACGAGAAGGACTAGCCAAGCCCCCGTAATAACCACGCTCCGGCCGCACTGGTCCTCGACCCCATCATCGACGGTTTCCGACTGACTAAAGTGCTGGTGGACGGAGGCAGCGGCCTTAACCTCATTTATGAGGATACTCTAGACAAGATGAAGTTCAACAGGTCTCGCATCGAACACAGTCATACCATATTCCGGGGTATAATACCCGGTAGGGAGGCACACTGCTCGGGACGCGTAACCCTGGACGTTGTGTTCGACACACCCGATAACTACAGATCCGAACGCTTACTATTTCACATTGTGCCCTTCCGTAGCGGATACCGCACCCTTCTAGGACGTGAGGCATTCTCAAGATTTCAGGCCATACCACATTACGGGTATATGAAACTCAAGATGCCAGGGCCCAACGGGGTGATCTCTCTTAAAAGCGACCCGAGCAAAGCCTTGCGAGCCGAAAACAAGACAGCATCCCTCGCCCTAGAGGCACTATCCGAAGCCCTCGCAACCGAAGAGTTGACAACACTACACACTACAGTCAACAGGGATGATGTTGTTCTCAGCAAAAGACAAAAACCCATGTCATTCAAGCCAGCAGATGAAATAGTAAAATTTCAAGTGCACCCAACAGATCCCAACAAAACGGCATCCATAGGAGCATAGCTGGACCCCACAGTCGACGAGTCATTAAGGACATTCCTGCGGGAAAATTGGGACATATTCGCCTGGCACCCCTCGGACATGCCAGGAATCCCACGCAGGAAAGCAGAGCACAGCCTCAACATCCTAAAAGGCTTTAAGCCAGTGAAATAGACTCTGCGCCGATTCTCCTAACCCAAACGACAAGCCATGGGTGAAGAACTCGAAAAATTGCTGGAGGCCGGATTCATCCGCGAGATCAAGCATCCCGAGTGGTTAGCAAACCTGGTAATGGTACCAAAGAAGGGTAAGTCCTGGCGGCTCTGTGTCGATTTTAAAGACCTTAACAAGGCCTGCCCTAAGGATCGTTTCCCCTGCCATGGATAGACCAGATCATCGATGCCACCGCCGGACATGACTCACTATGTTTCCTTGACGCATACTCCGGATACCACCAGATCAAGATGAAAGAGTCCGACCAGGCGGCAACCGCGTTCATTACCCCTTACGGGCCCTTCTGCTTCAACACCATGCCATTCGGATTGAAAAATGCAGGAGCCACATATCAACGCATGATTCAAGCACGCCTCAAAAACCAAATTGGAAAAATGACCGAGGCATACATGGACGATGTGGTTGTCAAAACCAAACACATAGACCAACTGGTAGATGACCTACGCCAAACCTTTAACAACTTGCGAGCTTATGACATACGGCTCAACCCGAAAAAATGTATCTTCGGGGTCCCCGCAGGAAAGCTGCTCGGATTCATTGTTTCCCATAGAGGAATCGAGGCCAATCCGGCCAAAATTAGAGCACTATCTCAGCTCGCAATACCAACAGAGCTCAAGCATGTTCAGAAGCTGGCAGGATGCATGGCAGCCTTGAGCCGCTTCATATCTTGCCTTGGAGAAAAAGCATTGCCACTCTACAAGCTGCTCAAAAAGACCAAGAACTTCCAATGGATAGACAAAGCAACTGCGGCACTCGAGGAGATTAAAACACTTCTAGCCAGCAACCCTATCCTGACCGCACCCGGTATCGGCGAGCCCATGTTGCTATATGTTTCAGCCACCAATCAGGTGGTCAACGCGGTGCTTGTGGTGGAACGGGAATCTGAGGGCCATAAATTTCAAGTCTAGAAGCCGGTCTATTATGTGTCTGAGGTGCTAACGCCATGCAAGTCACGATACCTGCACTATCAAAAGATAGCTTACACGGTCTTTATGGCGTCCTGAAAGCTTCGACACTACTTTCAAGAATGTTCGGTCACAGTGGCATCGGAGGTCCCCTTGAATGATATAATCAATAACAGAGATGCCATGGGCCGCATCGCCAAGTGGGCCATTGAGCTCCTCCCCTTCGAGATAACGTACAAACCACGCCGAGCCATTAAATCTCAGGTGCTGGCCGATTTCATAGCCGAATGGACCGAAGCCGAACTACCCCGGGAGTACAGTACATATTCACGCTGGACAATGTATTTCGACGGCTCAAAGATGTTAGCCGGACTGGGGGCTGGGGTCATCCTAATCTCCTCCACAGGTGGCACTATTCGGTACGTCCTACAAATAATATACATGGACTCCAACAATGCAGCCGAGTACGAAGCGCTACTGCATGGTCTTCGTATGGCCACAACAATGGGAGTACAGCGCCTTGAGGTAAGGGGAGATTCAAACCTAGCGATCTCTCAAGTTAACGGCGAATTCGACGCCAAGGACCCCAAGATGGCGGCATACAGAAACGTAGTCCTCCGGATATCGGCCCGATTCGAGGGCCTAGAATTTCACCATGTCGCTAGAGACAACAATCAAGCAGCTGACGTCCTCGCTCGCATGGGCGCCAAGCGCGACCCGGTTCCTAAAAACACCTTCCTCAAGCGGCTCTTTAAGCCCTCCGTGGTGTGGCAGGACGACGTTACCGGTGCACCAACAAATGAGCCCGCTAACAACGTCTCGCCGGAAAACGAACCAGACGACCACATCATCGGCGCTCCGCACTCGAGGAAACACCCTCCGCCCATGAAGTCATGGCCATAATCCCAACCTCGATAGAACCCCTACTAGCCTATCTCACACAACATCAGCTTCCGGAGGATCAAACCGAAGCACGACACATAGTTTGGCGCTCTAAAGCATACAAGGTCCATGAAGGCGAACTCTATAAGAAGAGTACCACAGGAGTCTTACAAAGGTGCATCTCCGAAGAAGAGGGGCAGTAGATTTTGGTGGAGATACACGCAGGCATGGGCGAACACCACGCGGCGGCTCAGGCTTTGGTCAGCAAGGCTTTCCGAGCAGGTTTCTTCTGGGTTACCGCCCGCGAAGATGCCCGGACATTAGTCCAACATTGCGTCGGATGCCAGCTATTTGCAAATCAAAGCCACATGCCCCCCACAGCCCTTCGGATGATACCAATAACATGGCCTTTTATGGTCTGGGGCCTCGACAAGGTCGGGCCACTCAAAGGGGGGACAAACAAAAAGAAGTACCTATTGGTCATGGTTGACAAATTCACCAAGTGGATCGAGGCAAGGCCCGTCACTTCGCCAGAATCCGGACCAGTCATCGACTTCTTATCGGATGTCGTACACCGTTATGGTGTCCCCCACAGCATAATTACCGATAATGGTACCAACCTCACCGCTTAGGAAGTCAAAGACTGGTGTGGCAAAATGGGCATCAAGCTCGATTACGCCTCGGTGTACCACCCACAGACCAACGGACAGGTCGAACGAGCCAACGGGCTCATTATGAGTGGCATCAAGCCTCGCCTAGTCCGATCCCTTAAGCAATCAGATTGCCGTTGGGTCGAGGAACTCGATTCCGTAATATGGGGGCTACGCACCACTCCTAACCGGTCAACCGGATACACAACATTTTTTATGGTATACGGTGCGGAAGCTGTTCTCCCATGCGACCTTACCCACGACGCGCCTAGAGTGCGCATGTTTGAAGAAAAGGAAGCCGAGTTGGATCGGCAGGATGATCTGGATGCTCTGGAAGAAGAACAAGATATAGCTCGGGCTCGATCCGCGTTCTATCAGAAGCAAGCACGGCGCTATCAAAACCGCGAAGTCCGGGAAAAGACATACAACGTGGGTGACCTTGTCCTCCGGTTCCCCGAAAAGCAGAAGCATAAACTATCACCCAAATGGGAGGGTCCGTACATCATCGATGAAGTACTCATAGGAGGAGCATATCACCTTCGCCGCCCGTCCAATGACTGCCTCGAGCCAAACCCTTGGAATGCAGCCCGGCTGTGGTGTTTTTACGCCTAAGTTCGACACACCTCTCCAACTTTTCCTTCCTTTACTTTTTCTTTCCCTATTTTCGACATGGTGAGAGTTCGGCTAAACCGAACTGTACCACGCTCGTATTATACAGTTCATTGACTGTAACACCCAGCTTTGCATGGGGGCTCCCTTAGAAGAGCCGAATAAAGTACAAATCGCATTCGTACCAATTGCATCCTTCTCACACACGATTAAGCCAACATATGCACTTATTTGACTTAAGATCTTGGCCAAGCTGGGTTGCCTGGCTCCTGTGTTTACCCCTACGTTCCCGATTGTTCGGCTAGGGAGTAAAGGGAGCACTTCTACGATTGTTACGACCAGGTCATCCGGGACCGTACCTCAGATGGGTGAAGCCGAACGCTAGCGTTCTTACAGAATATAATAAGTCAGCCTAAGGGAAGTGAATACAGCTTCGCGCTTATCACCAGGGTTTTTTCGCAGCTGTTGGTTTCCGTTGATCTCACGTATCCAGACTATAAATCTACCCGAAGAAAGGAACCCTTGGAGGAACTATTTTCATCGAAAGATGTTTCTTACGTCAAACAGTAATATAACATAACTCTCCGCACATGTTTCGTCCGTTCAAGCCAGATGGCCGGATTGCCTGGTTCCCGAAGTGTTGCCCTATCTCCCAAGGCACGGAGTATGGAACACTTCCCGATCATTGATCGGGGAGGTAGAAGCCGATGGCCGGTTAAGACAACATTCTTTAAAAATAACAATAAGAAAGCGGATTGAGCTCGGTCAATGTAACATACATAGATACATAGAAATGACACAACTACTCTTGATCGACATTGTCTATCAAATGCTCTAAAGCACAATCCTTCTGAGAATAGCTAGTGGCGGGCATAACATCATCATACACCAAGCTTAGAGGTATCTCTTGGCCGTCAGGACCAACGGGACCAACCCGGGCCATATGCTCCGGGTCCAGCTTGGTGAAACGGGTCTTCACCATAGCCCATGCCTCGCGCGCTCCTTCTCGGCAAGTGGAGATCTTCCATAATTCGAAGCGTCGCCGGGCTCCTTTAAGGCGTCCAGCCAGTTTGGCCATACTCTCTGACGGCACATCTAATGGCCATAACGCCTTGGCCATGCTATTCATGGCCTTACGAGCCCTCCCATGAGTCTTCGTCAGCTCCTTTAGAAGATTCCCACCATACGTGCTGACCTCTTCCTCAGGCCGCCCAGTCAGGAGACCTAACAAGCAGGCATTGCATTTCGTTAAACACGTCAATTGTACCTACTCATAAAACGGTAAGACCAGTGCTTACCAAACATGCTGCTTTTTAGCTTCTGGTTTTCCTCCAAGGCTTGTGCCAGCTGAGTTTTCAAACACCCAATTTCCTCAGCTTTTCGCTGATTCTCTGCCTTGAGCTCATTTTTCTCTTCAAGACTTCGCGTCAGCACTCATTTACCAGCCTCTAACTCCTTGCGCAACTCGCTTGCAGCTTCCGCGGCTATAGAGAGACAAAGGTGTGAATACATTAAGTACACCATAAACCTTTCCACACGATTGAGCAACGGATCTTTCTACTTACCGGACAACCCGCTACTGGCCTTTCGAGCCGCATCCAGTTCGGCCTTGGTTTCGACCAACTGTGTCCGGCTAGCCTCAAGGTCCTCGGACAACTTTTTGCTCTATTCTCTTGCGGCCTACAAAAATTATACCATTCGCAATCCTTAACTCGGCCGTCCTGCCCAAATTAAGGCTTGGGGGCTAGTTGGTCAGGGAACATGATCTGCTTTCAAGCTATTTTAGTTACATACCTGCACTTTGGCGGTGAAGAGACCGGCAATCCCTTCAAGACCTGTCCGGGCCGCTCCAAGGTACGCATCCACCGAATTAAAGGCGTTAAATTCTTGGTCGGCAAAGGCAGCATGACGTAAAGTCTCCCTCCGGCAGCGATGATCCATTACGCTTGCGACTTCGGAATTGGTAACCAAAACTTCACCGGAATCCGCCGGAGGCATTCCGGCTGCCGCGTGTTCGGAGGAAGCTCCAGCTTGTGCCGAAGACCTAGGATCGGAGCTGCGATTCAGCGCACCCAGGGAATCTCTGGACTGATGCAGGGGCATACTTCTTCTGTGAAATTAAACAAGTTTTAGTACAAAAGGCGTTTAGAGCAACCCTCGCTGTGATTCTGAAATACATCACCTCTGCGCTGAGGAGGCAGGTGCTTCCGCTTCGGCGGAGGCCTGCGCGGTTCACGTGCCCCCCAAGATGGTCTGGCGCATAGTACGGCGACCCTTGGGAATAGAAGTCATCACGTTGGGAATAGCGTGAGATGAGCGCCCCGTTTGGGAGGACTTCTTCTTTTCACTTACTGTGGAAGAGGAAAGCGCCCCGAGGTGATCGGCCGTTAGAGCGACCTTGGTGCCGTCAAGGATCTCCTGATAAAATACCCCATCTTCGAAATCAATCGACGTCTCCGGGTCGTCATGATACCCCAGATCGTCGACGCGAGAATGGTTCTCCGGTTGAGGAGGAGGGCACCTAATGGACGCGACTAGATGCCTCCATCCTTGCTCAAATACAACAAGTCAGGGTCCGGGTGCATTGCGAAGACTCAAGATAGTGAAATATGGCTTACCCAATCCGCCGGATTATATCCAGAACAACCTTCCAGGATACTTATTCGGGCAAAGTCCGCCTCCTCTCCCTTGTAAAGATCGGCCAATATCTTGGCCAGGGCCGCCTTGTTGTCTGGCCCTTGTCGCTGGTGGCGAGTTACATCATTGGTCCCGTTATAACACCACAAGGGATGACCCCTTTGCCGGAGGGGTTGCATGCACCAGGTAATGGCAATGGCCATCACTTCGATTATGGTCAGCTTGCAGCTAGTCAGCATCCTGACCTTGGCCGCCAACGCGCGTACCTCTTCGCTGTCCTTTTGGGAAGGGGCTTTGGGCCGCCAGTTGTACCGCTTTATGGGCGGGTCGATCGAGTATTCAGGCAGCCCTTGCCGAATTGGATTGGTGAGGGGAACATCCTCAATATAAAACCATTCCGAAGTCCACTCTTTGGGATCTTTTCATGGGGTTCCGATGGGGTATCCTGTCCCGGCTATCCGCCATACTTCGGCGCCGCCCACCTCGAATATGGATCCCCCCCAGAGGCGAGGGACAAGACAGAAATACTTCCTCCACAAATCAAAGTGGGCCTCACAGCTCAAGAATATTTCGAAAAGAGCCACGAAGCCAGAGATATGCAATATGGACCCCGGGGTGAGGTTGTGGAGCTGGATCCCGTAGAACTCCAACAAATCCCGTAGAAAAGGATGGATGGGAAATCCCAAGCCTCTTAAAAGGAAGGGAACGAGACATACCCTATCCCCCTTACTCGGAGTGGGGGAGCTCTCAGCAAGGGCGCGGCCGTCGATGGAGATAAGTCTGTCACGGACGGGAACTAGATCTGTTGGAGGGAGCAAGCGCTGCATTTGCAAGTGCCTCAGTTGAAGGTGAGAAACTGAGCAGCTCGACCAATCGCCTGGGAGTGGACCGCGTGGGCGTGAAGATGAACCTGGAAGGTCGGCCATGGCGCCGGGAAGTTTCTTTGGGGTTAGAGAGGCAGGATGAGACAGTTCCCTCATGCCTTTGATCTATAAATAGGCGTCTCATCCTGAAGCTGGAAAGGCGGGCTAGTGGAAAGGTGGCATTGGGCCGCACGCCTTCTAAAAAGGTGCACGAAGCCCTCGCCCCAAGGAGTGGCATTAAAACCCCGATGGTCCCACCTCAATTTTTAGGTATCTTCGGATCCC
The DNA here is from genome assembly GCA_011799875.1 of Thinopyrum elongatum. Lineage (NCBI taxonomy): Eukaryota > Viridiplantae > Streptophyta > Magnoliopsida > Poales > Poaceae > Thinopyrum > Thinopyrum elongatum. The sequence goes on along the minus strand of CM022302.1, from coordinate 155,135,119 downwards.
AGAATCTTGAAACTGTCCGGGCTCCGGATAGTGTTCGGCGCATTTAATATTGTTTCGAACGGAATAAAGGAACAGAGGAACTCGTCTCGCAAGCCGACGATATGAAGATTCCAGAGAACAATCCCCGGCGTTGGAGGCTAGTTCGCGGGCTACTGAGGGAGTCCTGGACTGAGGGGTCCTCAGGGCGACGGCCCAATGAATATGGGCCGGACTGGTGAAGCCGCGTAACTACCGAAGATCTACGAAGTCGTGGTGTGTCCTCCAAGTCAAGGGTGGACGATATCTCCTTCCCTCTTATTGTAATCTATCTCTGCTAACCCTAACCGTGCCGGTGTCTATATTAACCGAGGGTTGTAGTCATTAGGGCTAGAGCTACATTCATCACCTCATCACCTTAGGGTTTAGCTCTTGCTGATCTCGAGGTAGATCTACTCTGTAAACCATATTACACATCCAATATAATCAAGTAGGACGTAGGGTATTACCTCTTCGAGAGGGCCCGAACCTAGGTAAACACTGTGTTCGTTGTCCTTTGTTCCCCATCTATCCTAGATCCACAGCTCGGGACCCCCTACCCCGAGGTCTGCCAGTTTGGACACCGACAGTGGGTAAACATATTACTATTGAGCAATTGATAGAAAAGCGCATAATTATGACGATATCTAAGGCAATCATCATGAATATAGGCATCACGTCCGTGACAAGTAGACCGAAACGATTCTGCATCTACTATTATTACTCCACACATCGACTGCTATCCAGCATGCATCTAGAGTATTAAGTTCATAAGAACGGAGTAACGCTTTAAGCAAGATGACATGATGTAGAAGGATAAACTCAAGTTATAAGATATAAACCCCATCTTTTTATCCTTGATGGCAACAATGCAATACGTGCCTCGCTACCCCTTCTGTCACTGGGTGAGGACACCGCAAGATTGAACCCAAAACTAAGCACCTCTCCCATTGCAAGAAAAACCAATCTAGTTGGCCAAACCAAACCGATAGTTCAAAGAGAGATACAAAGATATCTTAATCATGCATAAAAGAGTTCAGAGAAGACTCAAATAATATTCATAGATAATCTGATCATAAATCCACAATTCATTGAATCTCAACAAACGCACCGCAAAAGAAGATTACGTCGAATTGTTCTCCAAGAACATCGAGGAGAACAATGTATTGAAGATCAAAGAGAGAAAAGAAGCCATCTAGCTACTAGCTATGGACCCATAGGTCTGTGGTAAATTACTCACGCATCATCGGAAGGGCAGCAAGGTTGATGTAGAGGCCCTTCGTGATCTAATCCCCCTCCGGTAGATCGCTGGAAAAGGCCCCAAGATGGGATCTATCGGGAACAGAAGCTTGAGGCAGCGGAAAAGTATTTTTTGTGGACGCTTCTGATGTTTGGGGAATATTTGAGAATTTATAGAGGTGGAGTTAGGGTTAGAGGACCCTCGAGGGGCCCACAAGCTAGGGGCGCCCCCCTTGGGCGCGCCCTAAGGGCTTGTCGTCTCCTCGGGACTCTTCTGGCCCTCTCCCCAAGTCTTCTGGGTGTCTTCTGGTCCAAGAAAAATCATCGTAAAGTTTTATTCCGTTTGAAGTCCGTTTGATATTCCTTTTCTGTAAAAGTCAAAAACAAGAAAAAAACAGAAACTGGCACCTGGCTCTAGGTTAATAAGTTAGTCCCAAAAATAATATAAATAGCATATTAATGCATATAAAACATCCAAAACAGATAATGTAATAGCATGGAACAATAAAAAATTATAGATACATTGGAGACGTATCATCTGGCCACTGCTAAAAAATTCAATGAAATTTTGCATATTTCGGTGGGGTCCGAACTCTTTTAATCATGAAATTTCGAGTCACGTTAAAAATAATTTTTAAAAATTATATCAAAATACAATACAAAGAAATTTTCTCCGCAAAAAAATCAATGAAATTTAAAATCTTGAAATCCAGAAAAAAATGAAATTTGAATCGAACTGCCGGTTGGCTTTGGTTTTAAAATTTATAGCCCATTTCTTACTAGTTATAGCCCATTTTCTGGGGAAGCCGAATACATCTCTCCTCGTCTTGAAAGATTTGCAGCCCAGCAAGGCTGAGAAAAGCAAGTAGGCCTCGGTTGGATATTCTCCAAAAAAAGAACTCGGCTAGTGTCGGGGTACACAAACAGGGGTGTTTATTCCCCCTGACTTGTGCACGGACGAAAAGCCTCCGCCCCTGCAGCCAGGGCCTGCCGAAAGAGCTACCACCTCAACACCAACATATGATACAAGACCAAGCCAAAGAAGCCGCTGTTTGTGAGATCAAGGAGCGCATTAAGAAGATCAGCACGGCAAGATATCACCTTGGGAAGGCCTCCCTTGCCGAGCAGGAGGGCTCGGCCGGGTCGAGCCCACCCCAAGAATGAGTCCAAGACCGCCCCGGCAAGCTTGCTGGGGCCGCCAAGACAAGAAACCCCGCCAAGGCATCGCCGCATCACCGCTCCACCGCATCGCGACGCCAGTCACTTATCAATACGGTGTCGAGCCCCCAAGTGATTAAGTGGCTTCCACTAAGCACGTGGCAGCCCGTTGGAAGACAGATCACACCCATTTGACACCCGTCCAGAGGCGTGTCAAGATGATAAGCAGGAGATGATTAAGCGGCTCAGCAGGCTTGCCGGGTTTCACCCTCAGCATGACACCTCGCAGTGCATTTAATGCACTTTGTCTTAACTGCCAGAGTTAGGTATGATAGCACTGTTAGCTATCTAATCACTGAACAGTGACTGTTTTGCCAATGTGGCTATCCCTTGAACTATAAAAGGAGGTCCAAGGCTACCTAGAACAAGATTCGGAACCTTGCACACTTGTATGTGCATACCAGCTCTCCTCGAGGCCACCTTCCCGGGCTTGAGCGCTGCGTGTTCATTGTGTTCCTCCATCCATCCACCAAAGCAGGAGTAGGGTTTTACGCTTCCCAGTGGCCTGAACCTGGGTAAAAACCATCAGAGTCCCATCGTTGTGCTGCTTCATGGCCTCCGCTCTTTGTGCAATGTGATCTCCCCCTCGCCGAACCACAAAGGGGCCAGTGGCCCCATAGGTGATCGTGCTCCCCCACGACATCTTTGGCGTGCTAGGTAGGGGGCTCGCTTATGTGAACCCAAAGCTGTGAGCAGCGCGTCGATCTTCATCATCGTCTTCTTCGTCCGAGGCTTCGGAGAAGAAAGATAATGCTACAGACTCCGTTACACGTCTCCGCTGCGGCAATGGCGGCGACGAAAGCGGAGGGCGGTGACAACACAGTTGCCATGACCGATGCAGATAGCCTGGCTGTCCAGACGTCTGCAGTCTGAAGAAGAGGCAGGCCGGGCAGTAGCACTATCCTTCTCACGCTCCTCGGTTGAGCGCATGCGACCTCAGAGACGTCGCTCGGTCCGACGGGCAAGAAGATAGTACGTACATAACCTCCCTTTTCCTCCTTCCTCGCCATTGGTCGGGTTGCGCGGTGGCAGTGCCGCCGGTGTTGATGGACTCGCATGAAAGCTCGGTCCTGCATTCATCCCGCCAAGGGTAAATCCTGAGCTGAGTGTTAGAGCGAATCCGTCGGCTGGCACCCCCAGCAAGCAATCCGCGGCAGGACATCATGTGCCAGCGTGTCAGTCATGCCGGCCGCTAAAGGCCCATTGGAAGCCAGGGAAGGGAGGGTGGAATTCATTCTCGTAAAATTTTCATGACACTTCCTCAAGTGCAAATGTTTACGTTGGCCCTTTGGCTCATGCCGAGGGTGACCGCGTGACTAATGAACCTTCGAGTTCCTCCGTTTTGTCCTTTCCCATTTTTTCTTTCCTCCTCCCAGGACAGAAGGGGGAGCGTGTGTGTGATTGCGCCGGAAGACGTGAAGAGAAGGGACAACCACAGGAGAAGAACGAGCTTAATCAGAAAAAGCACCCCGACATGGGGGAGGACGAATAAAAGCTAAGTTGACATGCTCGAGAAATTTCTTTAGAATTCATGTGTGTGCATCCCTCGAGCGACCAAGGTCTCGTATGGCAAGTTTTTCACGCGATGGAACCTTACCATATTTGTTTGCACCCTTGCTTCGTTTCGAGCCTGCTCAATGAGGCAGGTGGCAGCATCAAAGACAGTTAAGGAAAAACCCACCGGCAGCGTGTCTTCACCAGCTGAATGCTATGGACCCGATCCTCCAAGCAATCGCGGCAACATGCTGTTGGCGGGCAACCAAAATGCAAAAAAAAACTAGCCATACGAATATCAACGGAGAAGCAAAGGAGATGGCATACACATGCACATAAAGCATCTGTTCGACGAACGTTAAGACGAAAATAGTTCAGAACTTAACACGGGATACACATTATGTCTTGATACAGGGCACCACAATAGCAAATGTAACCTAAGGATTGGCCTGACGGCCTCTGGGGATCCTTGGGACGGAAAGGACCTTGTTGGCTAGAGAGCCGGTCTTCGCCGCGGCAGCGGAGATGTCGCCGCCTTGCGGCAGCTTCTTGAAGCCGTCAGAGAGGTTGAGTTCTAGATGAAAGAAGGTGAGGTTGCTCAAGGCCAGGAAGAGAGCGTCACGAGCAAGCTTCTCAGATTCATTAGCGAAGCAGGCGGCCCTGTCATCTTCGTACATCTTCAATCCTTCGATCAGGCCTTCGAAGAAGAGCATCAACTTGACACTTGGAACCTCGTGCTTGCCGACGGAGAAGGCCCAGCTCTTCATGTCCATCTTCGCAATCTGAACAGTGAGGCGCTCGGCGATGTCGACCATGTTCTTGGTCCAGAGGTCGTGCTGCTAGATTTGGTTCTCCAGCTTGCCCTCAGCATCTTTTTGGAGAGTTCTTGCATTGGTCAAGTCCTTCATCAAAAGTTTCTCATGGCAGCCAGCAGATTCAAGATCCTTCTCAAGAGAGGCAAGCCTGGCTTTCATGGTGGAGATGACGCCGTTGGCAGTATCAAGATCTTGGCTCTTGGAGGAAAGCTGTGATTGCACGCCCTCCAGAGTGGCCTCTGCTTTCTGTGCTTCCTCCTTGAGGGCCAGGATCTCCTTGTTGCTCCCGGCAAGGTCTTCTGTCAGCTTGCTCACTTGGTTTTCAAGTTCAGTCTTGGCAGCAGATGCTGCAGCTAGCTCGTCAGTAACCTTCTTCAGTTGGGCAGAGGATTCAAGGGTGAGTGTGTTGAGGGCGGCTTTATGGCCATCCTCCAGGTCCTTGGTGCGCTGTTGGACAAGGGCCTCCAGCTCCTCGTCCTTGCCGCGGAGAGTTTCTTCGAGAGACCCCTTCAGGGCGGAGATATCCTTCTCCTTGGCATTTAGACGCGCTTCGCGTTACACAAAACGGGACTCCCGGGCAGCAATGTCCTTTTTGGCCATGGTCAGCACCTCCTCTTGCCGCATAAGGGAATGGGGCCGCTTCTTACACCACTCGTGCAGTTTGTTTCCTTTATCCCTCAGCTTCTGTTCCATGAGGTCAACAGAGTAGCGCTACTCCTTGATCGCCTGCCATTTGAGGTTGTGTCTGCTCTGCACATCCTTGAGACCTGCCGCCATGGACTCCAGGAAGGCTAGATCCTTGGTGATGTCAGCTGAATCGCCAGCTTCTTCGACTCTCTAAGACAGCGGGGCTAGAATGCGTCTGATTTCCTCATCAAAATCCGCACCCACTGAAGCAGATGAGCCCAGAGTGGCTGGCCCAGGATGCGCAAGGATCATTGCAAGTTTGTTTTGGGACGGCTTTGGAACAGTGGCCTGTGGACGGTGCAGGGGAAGGGGTCCCATGCATTGAAGAGGGGTTTTCTCCTCTACGACTGACTCCGGGCCAGATACGCTGCTGGATGCTTTCTCTGATTCCTTTGCAAGTTCTTGGACATCCCCGGCAGTGTGCTCTTGGCCTTCCGCAGCAACAATCCTAACCGCTTCCTCAGCAACACTTTTCCCAATGTTGGCCACCTCCTCCAAAAGCTCAGGTTCCTCAGTCAAAGAGCCTGCTAATAAATCAAAGCAGATAAGATGATAAGAATCCATATAGTACTCAGTTAAGGCCAGAAAGATAAGTGATTCAAACAAGCAGGAGCAAAGGCAAGTGGATTACCCGGTGGTGGCTGCTGTAAGGTGGCATCTTCTTGCCCGGCAGCATTGGTTGCCGGCGCATGGTCCACGACCACCCCTTTAGTATTTGAGACCTCGACACGAGTGGACTCCTCGGTGGAAGCCCTTGCCGGAGATGCTTCTATTTGGACCTTGGGCAGCGAAGATCCATGGTAAGTGGACCCCTCTTGATGGGTTCCGCCTTGCTGGCTTTCGCCCAAGCCCTTGCCGGGAGATAAGGAGCTCCCCTCCAAGTCTCTGCGGACAGGAGAAGTGTGCCCTGTGCCTTCACGCTGGGGGCTGGACTGGGGACATTCTGAATCCGAAGAAGAAGAAGAATCTAATGAGGATTCCGACTCCGGCATGGCAGGCACAGCATGTGCCTCCTCTTCTACGACAAACTTCTTTGGGAATCCATCAAGCAACGATGAATCTCCTGCCTACTGCTTCATGGCAAAAGCTTTGAAGGAAAAGGTATCCTCCAAAAATCACAAGATTCACTCAAGTGATCAATATTCTTATGATGAGGATGACCATGCTAAGTTGATCAAAATTGCTAATATTCAACAAAACTCTCTTGAGAAAATTGAGAAAACCCTCAGGAAATCTAAAGGGTTGTTGGTTGAGGAGATGGAGAAAAATCTATCACTGACCGAAGAGTATTCCAGTCTCAAGTCACAGATGGATGAACTAATAAATTGTCATGAATTTCTCTCAGCAGACCACGAAAGATTAACCTGTGATTACCTGAAAAGGAAACAGGAACTCGAGGCGCTGAGAGAGGCTCATGAGGATTTGGTCAGAGAAACTTCTCTTCTCACCCAACAACTTAAGGAGAAACCTGAAGTGTTTGAGCCACCATGTTTAAAATGCCTTGAATGAACCAATGCAGAATCAAATGTTGAATCATCTGTGAATGCTAACCCCTCGGTCGAGGAAAATGGTTCTGTTTCTGATGAAAATGCTAGGTTGAAGGATCTTCTTCAGACAGGACTGTTCAAATCTCTCAAAGGGCATCAAACCCTCTGTGATGTTTTGAAGAAATCTATTCTTCACAAAAATCCCAGGAAAGAAGGTATCAGTTTCGAAAGGAAACTGAATGAGAATGGCACCTACTGGAAACCTCATCAATACCCTCAAACTGTGTGGGTTCCTGCAAAGAGCAAAACGCTCGATCTAGCATTACTCTTGGGATATGACTCTCCTATACCTGAATATCCTGATGATGATTCTCTGAACAACTATAAGCTGATCAAGAATCAGAATGGTGAGGCCATTGCTCGCTATGTTGGACCAAATAGCAGAAATGCCCCCCCCCCCAAAGAAAGCTATTTGGGTGCCTAAGAAAACTGTTGATCGCTTGCCTATTTCTGCTCGTTGTTGGTGTCCAAACCGGTAGACCTCGGGGTAGGGGGTCCCGAGCTGTGGATCTAGGATCAATGGGTAACAAAGGACAATGAACACAGTGTTTACCTAGGTTCGGGCCCTCTCGAAGAGGTAATACCCTACGTCCTGCTTGATTATATTGGATGTGTAATATGGTTTACAGAGTAGATCTACCTCGAGATCAGCATGAGCTAAACCCTAAGGTGATGAATGTAGCTCTAGCCCTAAGACTAAAAACCCTCGGCTTATATAGACACCGGTAGGGTTAGGGTTACCGAAGATAGATTACAATAAGGGTTTAAAGAGATCTCATCCACCCCTGACTTGGAGGACACACCATGGCTTTGTGGATCTTCCATCGCTATATGGCTTCACCAGTCCGGCCCATATCAATTGGGCTGATGCCTTGAGGACCCCTTAGTCCATGACTCCCTCAGTTGCCCCCGAACTAGCCTCCAATGCCAAGGCTTGTATTCGGCATCCGCTCGTCTGGCAGTATTCAGCTTGCGGGGCGAGTTCTCCGGTTTGCTTTGTTTATATTCGGAGCCAGGTGATGTCCGGAATTTGAAGCGGTAGTTTTGCTTAGCCCCAAAGGCAAAAAACTGTTCAAGTGTAAACAACGCCTTTATTTGACAACTTTTTCTCCTTCAACGAAGAGTCACGTCCGGCCATAACGCCGAGCGATTAGCATTTTTCGAAGCGCGGCTCGAGGCCGACCCATGTTCGTCATGTCTCATCAAGGTGGAGGTCGTGCCCCGCCTTTTGGGGAATATGATAAATGATTTCGTTTCCCACCCCGCACATAACGTCGTGGGAGTATCGGGAAGTGGAGAGGCCAACGGCGTGAAAAAAGGAACCCTTGGCCTGTCAATAGCTTATAAAGGGGGGAGCTACAACAGTAAGCATCACACGCCTTCTTCCACCTTTTGCTCCCGAAGATCCTCAGAGCTCAAGCGCCCCCTTCCTCTGCTCTCACAGCAAATCCCACCCCCTTTTCTTCAACCATGGCCGGATCCGGTGCCAACAAGAAGTGGGAGGCCTCCACCGTCACCAACGGCGACATCTTGAAGCTAAAAGAGGCCGGCTATTTGTCGGCCAACATTGCCCATCGGGCCCCCAAAGAGGGCCAGATCATCCCTACGCCCAAACTGGGCGAAAGGGTCGTGTTCCTCCCCCATTTCCTCAGAGGGCTCGGATTTCCCATGCACCCTTTCATGAGGGGACTAATGTTCTTCAATGGGCTAGATTTTCACGATCTAGTCACCAACTCTCTCCTCACATCTCGTCATTCATTATCTTCTGCGAGGCCTTCCTCAGAGTCCGGCCACACTTCGGCCTGTGGCTGAAGGTGTTCAACGTCAAGCCCAAAGTGGTCGGCGGCGAGCACGCGGACTGTGGTGGGGCCATGATCAGCAAACTGACAAGGGTCCAGTGGCCGAAGGACCAATTTGTTGATACCATGAGAATGTGGCAAAAGGAATGGTTCTACATCACCGAACCAAGGGGAGCCGGCTGGGCAGTAGCTCCCGTATTCCGATCCGGACCCCCACCAGGCTGACCTCATGGGTCGAGAAGAGCCCGGACTGGGGGTCCCCTGATGATTGAAGGTGCTACAGAAGCGCGTCGGCAATGTGATGGAGACCGGCGCGAAGCTGGTCGATGTGATCCAGGTTATGCTCAATCGCCGACTCCTCCCCTGTCAGGAGAGGGACAAGCCCATGTGGGAGCATGGCCCCGAAGACCTGGCCACCGTGCGACACCTCTTCGGCACGAACCATAAGAAGGTGTGGGGGCTGTTGTTCAAGCTGTAGAAGGAGCAGCCGACAGAGGAGGGGGATATTGGCCTCGACGCTGCGAACCCTCCGAAGAAGGTGAGCGACACTTGTCCAGACATAAATTTAAACATTCATTTTGCATGACTTAATCCGAACCCCTTCACGTGGATTCTTCAGGGCTGGCTCGCCAAGGCCGAGAAGATTAGTGGCCCGGCGCCGCTGCCTGAGGAGCCCCGATCTGAATAGCTGGAGAAGCTGCTGGTCGTGGCACCATACAAGGCGCCCGACAGGAAGGGCAAGAAGAAGGAGGCATCGGAGGCCAAGGAGGGCCTCCACCGCAGGGCGGGCAACCATCCCGAAGACGCTACGGCCTCATCCGTACAGGATGGGGATGAGGACGAGGGCGAGGAGGAGAGTGCCTCCTTGCGCTCCAAGAAGAGAGCGGCGTCTGAGGACGTCGAAGAGGTCCAGCCTCCTCAAGCTCTGAAGAGGCGGTGTCGGCCTAAGCTGGTACTACATGACAGCTCGGATGAGGAGTTCGAAGCGTCCGAGCAGATTCCTCATAAGGGACCCAGGGTCAAGTCCCCTACGACCAGGTACACGTCATGGCTTCATTTATTGTCTTATTCTCCAGTAATCCCTGGTCGATCGTAGATTGATTGTTTTTGGTGGTGCTGCCCACAACGCGGCTACCCCTCCGAGGAGACCTCGGGGGGGGGGGGGGATGTCCCCGCCCGCCGAACTGGCAGACAGTGGCTCACGTTCCATGCCTCCTCTGAGCTCCGAAGAGGTTAGGGAGGTGGCGTCGCGAAAGACCCCTCCCCCTCTGAACACAGAGGGGGAGGTCGACACCGTAATGGCCAAGGTTAACACCTTGGTCGTCGAAGACCAGGATGGTGCATCCCTCCTGGATGATATGGGAAAGGAGTCCGGACCATCCGAACCCCCACCTACGACCGCCCTCGAGCCCCCAAGGCCCTTGACGGCACAAATTCCACCTTCTGGCGGAGAAGGGGCCGGGGAGCCAACACCAGCGCCGAACACCTCCAATCGGGTGGCGGCTGGCTGGCCGAACGCGCTGGAGAGTTGGTGAACAACTTCGTCATCATCGACGGACACCGCACTCTCATGAGTGCGGTTATGCAAGGTGTTCGGTCCGTCCAATCCGGACTGAACGATGCTGTCCAAGGCCTTCTAACAGGCTTTGAGGTAAGTCAAGTAATACTCTTTTCTCATAAATTGGATTTAGTTCTTAGTTTGGGTAGGCCGTATACGTAGCAGCCTCCGAGACTCTGTAAGGACTTCATAGAAGCCTGCAGAGGATCAAATTCGGTAAGCCGATTGATAATGTCGACATTTCTCTTGCTGACGCAGGCATCTTCCATGGCTGCGGCTGCTAATGCTGCAGCACTAGAGGAGATGGATCGGAAGCTCAAGCTTTCCGATAAAGAGCTTGACCTTGTCAACAAACGGCTTGACGAAGCGCAAGGTAAGCCATTTGATAAGATATGCAATTTACTTGGTGCCGGATATTGATGATCCGGACTGTGAAGTGATCCTTTATTATGTTGATCTTGCAGTGGCCGCCGCCGAAGTTGAAGGCTTGAGGGAAGCCTTGAAGAAAGCCGAGGCTGAGGCGGCCGCAAAGAAAGAGGCTGCTGACAAGGCGGTGGCCGAGCTCGAGAACGCCCAGCATGCTGCTGAGCAGCACAAGGCTCGAGTAAGCAAAGTGCAAGGGGAGCTCCAGGATGCCGCCAAGAAGCTGGAGGTCCTTGAGAAGGAGCAGGGGGAGCAATACTCCAAGCTGTCCAACGTGGAGAAGGAGTGCCAGGAGGCGAGGACCAAACTGCGAGGTGTCTGGGAGGAGCTCTGCCAAGCTGGGCAAATTGCCAATGGTAAGAAATACTTACTGCAGAGTGTGTTTGGAGGCAACAGGTTCGCCTTGCTGACGCGCGTCTGGCACTTCGCAGGCGTCTTCACCGAACTACCAAAGAATGTGGCGGCCGCAGCTGATCACTATGCCACGCTCGAGGAGGACTCCATGCAACGGCTCTTCTGGTCACAATTTCTGGCTTCCGAGCATCCTCCCCTCCTCAGCGATCAGATGAAGCAGCTGGTGGAGATGCATCGAATGTCCGAGCTGGCCGTGAAGGACCTCTGTGTTAATCTGTGGCCTGCCAAGCCCATTCCGGACACATACTTCGGCCTTGTGCAGAAGCTGCGGGAGGCACCGCTATGGATTGACGCCATGAAGCGCTCGGCGTGCCTTGAGGGGGCGAGGCTTGCGTTTGCGAAGACCATGGTCCACTGGCCGAAAATTAATCCAATGGACATGGCCACTGGTCCCCTACCCAAGGGAAAGGAGCATCGCCGCCCTGAGCAGTACTTTGCACAGGTGATGAATTGCGCACGGGCGATAGAGGGCCAGTGTTCGAAAGATGTAATGCTTGAGTAATTGTATCAAGTTTGTACTAATTGGATCTTATGCTTTATAATGCATCCCCTTGACTTGTTTGATATTGTCATGATTTAATTTTGACTCCTGTGCGGCCGTATGTTTATTCTGAAAGCTACCAGTCATCGGCTTCAGCCCCCAGGTGAATATCACGAGGGGTGTTTTGTCTCCACACTGTTACCCTTAGCCAACATCTTGGTGCCCGGAGGCGGTAGTGCGTGAGCGAAACTAGGCAATCGGACTATTCAGTTTTATTGCTTTCACTTAGCATTAGGAGCTTGACGATGGGGGCTAAGGACTAGCCCCCCCCGTGTTTTGTGACGTACTTGGGGGCGGATACTGACCCTTTCCGATCACATGGTTTGTGTTAAGACGAACCCTGCATGTAACACGGAAAAATCGCCAATGATTTTTAGAGTCCAACCTTGTCATCGGATCGTTGATCAGTTCGCACTTACTATGATGGTCAGTTTTCGGCTTTCTCCTCCTGAGGTACTTGACCGGGCAAGCCGGAAGTACAATCGCAGGGGTTCTCCCTTTGCCCTCTTAGCCGAACGTGTGGAACGTGAGGGGCAAACACAGGAGCCAAGCAACCCAACTATTGACCCAAGACACAGTTTGGTACTTGATGCATATAGTGCAATATCCGAGACGCCGAACACTTTGCGGGAAGGCAGTGTCGGACGTGGGAGCCGAGCTGATGGGGAAATCAGGCTCTATGTAAGGTAAACGATTATGTTGTTGTGCTTGGCTGTTTGAAGAGCGAGGGGAGAATCGGAAAGGGAATAGACAAATCGAAGGATGTGGATATCCGAACACCATAAAGGGTATTTTTATTATTTCTCGTAAGCTTTGGACGTCTATCCGTACAATTCAAACTACGAAGGCAGTACTTGTGAAAGAAAAAAAGAAAGTTTACAGAGTAAAGGTTGACGCAAGGCCTTGATGCATGAGTTGAAGCCTTCACTGTGACCTGCTACACGTCTGCGCCTTTGCTATTGATATGTGGGGGATGGGACCTTCGATGAGACCTTGATGGGTGAGGGCCCTGCCGATGAAGCTTTATGCTTGGGGGTATCCAGAATTGGTCCCCGGGTCGTCCGAAGACGAAGTAATTCTGAAGTTCGGTTTAACCGAACATGCACTTCGGATTTATTAATATATGCCTCACGGCTGCCCATGGTATTTTGAGTGCAAAGTTGTGCTGACGAGGCACGTGGAGCGTGAAGAATGTGGGCGTGCCATGGGGCGCGTATCCCTATTTGTGGCGAACGCATGTGGGTTCCCATGATGGGGAACGGGTTCGAACCCGTTTACTATTGTCGCCGGCCTTTACAGCGGGTCGGCATCCGAGCCTATATGGGCCGGTGTGGTCCTCGGCCGCTAGGGCCACAGTGTGCTCTTCGGTACGAAGTGAGCGTTCTGTGTTGCCGTTGATGGTTATGACGCCCGAGGGACCAGGCACCTTGAACTTGAGGTACGCGTAATGCGGAACGGCATTGAACTTGGCGAACGCTGTTCGGGCGAGGAGGGCGTGATAGAAACTGCGAAAAGGTACAATATCGAAGATCAAGTCCTCGCTTCGGAAGTTATCCGGAGATCCGAATGCTACTTCAAGCGTCACGGTGCCCGTGCAGCGGGCCTCCACTCCCGAAATGACCCCCTTAAAGGTGGTGTTACTGGGTTTAATCCCTGATGGATCGATCCCCATTTTCCTCACTGTATCTTCGTATACCAGATTGAGGCTGCTACCTCCGTCCATTAGGACTCTAGTGAGGTGGAATCCATCGATGATGGGGTCTAGCACTAGGGCTGCTGACCCTCCATGGCGTATGCTGGTGGGATGGTCCCTGCGATCGAACGTGATCGGGCAAGCTGACCATGGATTGAACTTCGGCGCTACTGGCTCGACGGAGTATACGTCTCGTAGTGCTTGCTTCCTCTCCTTCTTCGGTATATGGGTTGTGTAAATCATGTTTACCGTCTTGACCTCGGAAGGAAAGGGTTTCTGGCCTCCACTATTCAGTCTGCGGGGCTCATCATCGTCCTTGCTTCATGGGCTTTTGCCCGAGTCTTCGGCTGTGAGTTTGCCGGCCTGTTTGATCACACAACAATTTCGGTTGGAGTGGTTGGCAGGCTTCTCTGATGTGCCATGAATCTGACAAGGCCTATCCAGAATTGTGTCTAGTCTGGATGGGCCATCAATGTTGCTTATGGCTTTGCATATCATTAGCATCATGGATATTCAAAGAATTCATACTAAAAACATTGCAATCATGCTCATCATTCATAGATTTTTTGTCAAACATTTTATAGAATTCTTCCTCTATCAATTGAGCAAAATTTTCCGATCCATCATTTTCAAGAAAGACATGATAAAGATGAACAATATGAGACCACCTCAATTCCATTTTTTGTACTTTTCTTTTATAAACAAAACTAGTGATAAAACAAGAAACTAAAAGATTCAATTGCAAGATCTAAAGATATACCTTCATGCACTCACCTCCCCGGCAACGGCGCCAGAAAAGAGCTTGATGTCTACTATGCAACTTTATTCTTGTAGACTCGTGTTGGGCCTCCAAGCGCAGAGTTTTGTAGGACAGTAGCAATTTTCCCTCAAGTGGATGACCTAAGGTTTATCAATCCGTGGGAGGCGCCAGATGAAGATGGTCTCTCTCAAACAACCCTGCAACCAAATAATAAAAAGTCTCTTGTGTCCCCAACACACCCAATACAATGGCAAATTGTATAGGTGCACAAGTTCGGCGAAGAGATGGTGATTAAAGTGTAATATGGATGGTAGAAATATATTTTTATAATCTGAATAAATAAAAATAGCAAGGTAGCAAGTGATAAAACAGAGCACAAACGGTATTGCAATGCTTGAAAACAAGGCCTAGGGTCCGTACTTTCGCTAGTGCAATCTCTCAACAATGCTAATCTAATTGGATCATATAACCTTCCCTCAACGTGCGATGAAGAATCACTCCAAAGTTCTTATCTAGCGGAGAACATAAGAAGAAATTGTTTGTAGGGTACGAAACCACCTCAAAGCTATTATTTCCGATCAATCTATCCTAGAGTTCATACTAAAATAACACCATGTGATACACATCAACCAACTCTAATGTCACCTAGATACTCCAATGTCACCACGAGTATCCGTGAGTTGATTATGCGATATGCATCAAATAATTTCAGATTCATAATACTCGATCCAACACAAAGAACCTCAAAGAGTGCCCAAAGATTTCTACCGGAGAAACAAAGACAAGAACGTGCATCAACCCCTCTGCATAGATTACCCCAATGTCACCTCAGGAATCCGCGAGTTGAGTGCCAAGACATAGATCAAGTGCTCTCAAATCCATAAAAGTATTCAATCCGATAAAACGAAATCTCAAAGGGAAAACTCAATTCATCACAACAAGATAGAGAGGGAAAAATACCATATGATCCAACTATATTAACAAAGCCCGTGATACATCAAGATCGTGCCATCTCAAGAACTTGAGAGAGAGAGATTAAACACATAGCCACTGGTACAAACCATCAGCCCCAAGGGTGGACTACTCCCTCCTCATCATGGTGGCCATAGAGATGATGAAGGTGGCCTCCGGTGATGATCTCCCCCTCCGGCAGGGTGTCGGAATGGGATCTAGATTGGGTTTTCATGGCTACAGAGGCTTGCGGCGGCGGAACTTCTGATCTAGGGTTACCCCAAGGGTTTTTGGAATATTTGGCAATTTATAGGGTGAAGAGGCAGTGCGGGAGGCCACCGAGGTGGGCACAACCCACCTGGGCGCGCCTGGGCCCCCAGGCGCGCCCTGGTGGGTTGTGCTCTCCTCGGAGGTCCCCTCTGGTACTTCTTTAGCCCACCGGGTGTCTTCTGGTCCAGAAAAAATCTCCAAAAAACTTTCGCTGCATTTGGACTCTGTTTGGTATTGATTTTCTGCGATGTAAAAAACAAGCAAAAAACAACAACTGGCACTGGGCACTAGGTCAATAGGTTAGTCCCAAAAAATGATATAAAGTTGCTATAAAATGATTGTAAAACATCCAAGAATGATAATATAACGAAATAAATACTTCATAAATTATTGATATGTTGGAGACGTATCAGCATCCCCAAGGTTAATTCCTACTCGTCCTCGACTAGGTAAATGATAAAAGAAATAATTTATGAAGTGTGAATGCTAGCATAGTGCATAAGTTTGATCAATGATAATTTCAATCACTTTTTCTAGCATCATAACAACAACTCTTTCTCATAAAACTTATCATGATAAAGGAGCAATTGAAAACAGAATTTTTATTGTGGAAAGCCACCTATCATATTCATCATATACTCTTTCTTTTGTAGCATGGACATTTGGACTTGAATGATTCAAAGCAATAGTCTATAATTTGACATGAAGACATCAATACTCAAGCATATCAACAAGCAATCATGTCTTTCAAAATATCAACACTAAAGCAAGTTATCCCTAGCCCATTATGCTTAATCATTGATCCATTCGTGAAACACACTCGCATATTAGCTACACCCAATGCTCAAGTACGATCATAGTGCCCCTTAGTTGGTGCCTTATAAGAGAAGATGGAGACTCAAATAAAAAAAAATTGCATAAAGTAAATAGATATGCCCTTCGCAGAGGGAAGTAGGGATTTGTAGAGGTGCCAAAGCTCAAAGCTTAAATTGAGAGATAAAATTTTTGAGTGGCATACTTTTCCCGTCAACGAAAACGACCGAGTAATTCCCAACACTTTCCATGCTAGATATATCATAGGCGGTTCCTAAACAGAAAATAAAGTTTATTCCTTTTTCCACCATTCTTTCATGATCCATGGCTAGCCGTATCCTCGGGTGCCCTCCATACCAACACTTTCCAAGGAATTTATTATTTGACAACATAAAGTAAATCCATTTTTCATTTCGGGATTGGGCATCCCTAATACCTTTGCCGTACTCTCGTGCAATGACAAGTGAATAAACACTCATCTTGAGAATAACACATCTAGCATGGAAAATACTGGCCACCCCCTGCTGCTTCATGAGCGGTACAAGCACACAAAAAGGAAATCATTTTGAAAATTTAGAGATGGCGCATACAAATTTCCTTAGAACGGCATGGAAATACCGCATATAGGTAGGTATGGTGGACTCATTTGGCACAACTTTGGGTTTAAGAATTTGGATGCACAAGTAGTATTACCACTTAGTACAAATGGAGGCTAGCAAATAGATTGAGAAGCAACCAACCAAGAAACGAAAATTCACATAAACGAGCATTGAGCATAACTAACACCGAATAATGCACCACAAGTAGGATGTAATTTCATTGCATAATTATTGAATTTTGTGCTTGCATAGGGAATCACAAACCTTAACACCAATATTCTTACTAAAGCATAATTACTCACCAACATGTCTCACATATTATTATCTCCATATCGCAAAACTATTGCAAGAAATCAAACTTATAATATCCAGTGATCTACATGAAAGTTTTTATTATATCCTTCTTGAATATCCATTGCTTTGGGACTAAATTTATGTATTACCATTGCTACTAACAAGCTCTCAAATAAATTTAAGTGAAGCATGAGAGCATAAGTATTTCTTCAAAATTTTCAACTCTCAAAATAATCTAAGTGAAGCATGAGAGTAAATGACAAACTACTCCAAAAAGATACAACTGAAGATCAAATGAGTAGTTAAGTAAATGGGTAGCTAATTGAGGACTCACTCTTATTTAAAACTTTCAGATCCAAGTATTTTATTAAAACAGCAAGCAAAACAAAACAAAATGACATTCTAAGAATAGCACATATCATGTGAAGAAGCAAAAACTTAGGCTCAACCGAGGCTAACCGATAATTGTTGATGAAAAAAGGTGGGATGCCTACCGGGGCATCCCCAAGCTTAAATGTTTGAGACTTCTTGGAATATTAACTTGGGATGCCTTGGGCATTCCCAAGATTGAGATCTTGTGTCTTCTTCATTCCTCTCATATCACGGTTTCCCTAATTCTTAAAAACTTCATCCACACAAAACTCAACAAGAACTCGTGAGATTAGTATAAATCAATGCAATAACCTTATCATTCTCTACTGTAGTAAATCACTAAAATTATTATTCAACATTGCATACTAAATGCCTCTGCATATTTAATACTCCTATCCTCAAATAGAATCATTAAACAAGCAAACATATGCACACAATGCAAACATAACAGCAATCTGTCTAAACAGTATAGTCTGTAAAGAGTGCAATATTCTTAATACTTCCCTAACTCCAAAAATTCTGAAAATTTACCAAACTGTACAAAATTTATCATAGCTTATTTTTCAAAAACTTTCAACATTTTATCATATTCTTACTTTTCTCGGGAATTTTTGCAACAGCGACAAACTTTCTGTTTTGAAACAGCAACTCATAGACTTGCAAAATAAGCATAACAAAGGCTATACTTGTCACTTTTATTGAAGTAAGAGATGCAAAACATTATTATAAATAACAGCAAGCAAATCCTAATAAAATAAAATGACCCTCCAAGAAAAACTCATATCATGTGACGAATGAAAATGTAGCTCCAAGTGAGGTTACCGATAATGTTGAAGACGAAAGAGGGGGTGCCTTCCGGGGCATCCCCAAGCTTAGTTGCTTGGATAATCCTTGAATATTACCTTGGGGTGCCTTGGGCATCCCCAAGCTTAGGATCTTGTCACTCCTTATTCTCCTCATATCGATATCTCACCCAAAACATGAAAACTTCAATCACACAAAACTTAACGGAACTTCGTGAGATGGGTTAGTATGATAAAGGCAAATCATTCACTTTGGTACTGTCAAAGACAAGATTCATAATTGTTATCACACAATGCCTACTGTACTCTACAATTTCCACAATTTATAATAAGCAATATAAGCCATAGAAACTAGATAACAAGCAAACTATGCATTGAAAACAGAATCTGTCAAAAACAGAACAGTACGTAAAGATCTGAATTAAGGTCATACTTATGTAACTCCAGAAATTCTGAAAAATTAGACAACGTAGAAAATTTGTATACCCATCAAATGTAAAAAATTCAGAATTTTTCCACATTCCAGTAAAATACAGGAATTTCCGCACTGGACGCAAAAGTTTCTGTTTTTGCACAGAATCAAGTCAACTATCATCCACACTATCTCAAAGGCTTTACTTGGCACTTTATTGAAATAAAAGCTATAAAACATGATCAATACAGTAGCCTAATCATGTGAACACATAAAAACAGTAGGTAAAAGTGTTGGGTTGTCTCCCAACAAGCGCTTTTCTTTAATGCCTTTTAGCTAGGCATGATGATTTCAATGATGCTCGCATAAAAGTAAAGAATTGAAACACAAAAAGAGCATCATGAAGCATGTGACTAGCACATTTAAGCCTAACATGCTTCCTATGCATAGGGATTTTGTGAGCAAACAATTTATGGGAACAAGAATCAACTAGCATAGGAAGGCAAAACAAGTGCAACTTCAAAACTTTCAACATAAAGAGAGGAAACTTGATATTAGTGAGAAGTCTACAAGCATATGTTCCTCTCTCATAATAATTTTCATTAGCATCATGAATGAATTCAACAATATAACTATCACATAAATCATTCTTTTCATGATCCACAAGCATAGAAATTTTCTTAATCTCCACATAAGAAAATTTATTCTCATGAATAGTGGTGGGAGCAAACTCAACAAAATAACTATCATGTGATTGGAAATTAAAATCATGATGACAAGTTTCATGGTTATCATTATTCTTTATAGCATACATGTCATCACCATAATCATCATAGGTAGCAAATTTGTTATCATAGTCAATTGAAATCTCTTCCAAAATAGTGGATTCATCACTAAATAAAGTCATGACCTCTCCAAATCCACTTTCATAATTATTACCATAAGATTCAACACCCTCCAAAATAGTGGGATCATCATTACCTAGAGTTGACAATCTTCCAAACCCACTTTCATCAATATAATCATCATAAATAGGAGGCATGCTTTCATCATAATAAATTTTCTCATGAAAACTTGGGGGACTAAAAATATCATCTTCATCAAACATAGCATCCCCAAGCTTATGGCTTTGCATATCATTAGCATCATGGATATTCAAAGAATTCATACTAAAAACATTGCAATCATCCTCATCATTCATAGATTTTTTTTCAAACATTTTATAGAATTCTTCCTCTATCAATTGAGCACAATTTTTCGATCCATCATTTTCAAGAAAGACATGATAAAGATGAACAATATGAAACCACCACAATTCCATTTTTTGTAGTTTTCTTTTATAAACCAAACTAGTGATAAAACAAGAAACTAAAAGATTCAATTGCAAGATCTAAAGATATACCTTCATGCACTCACCTCCCCAGCAATGACGCCAGAAAAGAGCTTGATGTCTACTACGCAACTTTATTCTTGTAGACTCGTGTTGGGCCTCCAAGCGCAGAGTTTTGTAGGACAGTAGCAATTTTCGCTCAAGTGGATGACCTAAGGTTTATCAATCCGTGGGAGGCGTAGGATGAAGATGGTTTCTCTTAAACAACCCTGCAACCAAATAATAAAAAGTCTATTGTGTCCCCAACACACCCAATACAATGGCAAATTGTATAGGTGCATTAGTTCGGCGAAGAGATGATGATAAAAGTGTAATATTGATGGTAGAAATATATTTTTATAATCTGAATAAATAAAAATAGCAACGTAGCAAGTGATAAAACAGAGCACAAGCTGTATTGCAATGCTTGAAAACAAGGCCTAGGGTCCGTACTTTCGCTAGTGCAATCTCTCAACAATGCTAATCTAATTGGATCATATAACCTTCCCTCAACGTGCGATGAAGAATCACTCCAAAGTTCTTATCTAGCGGAGAACATAAGAAGAAATTGTTTGTAGGGTACGAAACCACCTCAAAGCTATTCTTTCCGATCAATCTATCCTAGAGTTCGTACTAAAATAACACCATATGATACACATCAACCAACTCTAATGTCACCTAGATACTCCAATGTCACCACGAGTATCCGTGAGTTGATTATGCGATATGCATCAAATAATTTCAGATTCATAATACTCGATCCAACACAAAGAACCTCAAAGAGTGCCCAAAGATTTCTACCGAGGAAACAAAGACAAGAATTTGCATCAACCCCTATGCATAGATTACCCCAATGTCACCTCGGGAATCCACGAGTTGAGTGCCAAGACATAGATCAAGTGCTCTCAAATCCATAAAAGTATTCAATCCGATAAAACGAAATCTCAAAGGGAAAACTCAATTCATCACAACAAGATAGAGAGGAAAAAACACCATATAATCCAACTATATTAACAAAGCCCACGATACATCAAGATCGTGCCATCTCAAGAACACGAGAGAGAGAGAGATTAAACACATAGCTACTAGTACAAACCCTCAGCCCCGAGGGTGGACTACTGCCTCCTCATCATGGTGGACATAGGGATGATGAAGATGGCCTCTGGTGATGATCTCCCCCTCCTGCAGGGTGCCGGAACGGGATCTTGATTGGTTTTTCGTGGCTACAGAGGCTTGCGGCGGTGGAACTTCTGGTCTAGGGTTACCCCGAGGGTTTTTGGAATATTTGGCAATTTATAGGGCGAAGAGGTGGTGCGGGAGGCCACCGAGGTGGGCACAACCCACCTGGGTGCGCCTGGGCCCCCAGGCGCGCCCTGGTGGGTTGTGCTCTCCTCAGAGCTCCCCTCTGGTACTTCTTTGGCCCACCGAGTGTCTTCTGGTCTAGAAAAAATCTCCAAAATGTTTTGCTGCATTTGGACTCCGTTTGGTATTGATTTTCTATGATGCAAAAAACAAGCAAAAAACAGCAACTGGCACTGGGCACTATGTCAATAGGTTAGTCCCAAAAATGATATAAAGTTGCTTTAAAATGATTGTAAAACATCCAAGAATGATAATATAACAGCATGAATACTTCATAAATTATAGATACATTGAAGACGTATCAGGCAGCTAGGACTTTAGTCCATCGGTTGTTGAGGATGGCCTGTTCGGCTTTGATTTTGCGCTTTTGTTTCTTTAGGCTGCGGGTGGTGGCTAAAAGCCTCCGCTTGAACCGTTCCTGCTCCAGAGTGTCTTCGGGGACGATGAAATCGTCCTCCCCAAGACTGGCCTCCTCTTCAGAGAGTGGGAGGTAGTTGCTATCCTCAGAGTCGTCGGGGTTTTCTGAATTGAGCGGGTCCTCCTGCTCCGCGGGGTCATCCAGATGATGCTCGTTGGCTGCGGCTCCGGCGGGGTAATCCGTATTATTCTCAGTGCCATTTTCTGCAGAGCCCATGTTGCTCGCATGGCTGCGGCGTGGCTTTGATCGATGGCGTTGTCTTCGACGTTTGGGCAGCTCGTCCGCGGGCTTGCCTCGGTCCTGATTAGGAGTGCCGTCGCCATCCTTCGGGGTGTCCACCATGTAAATATCATAGGTGGACGTGGTCGACCAGCGGCCGGTGATGGGGGGGGTGGCGACATCGGTACTAGTCGTGGCTGCCCCATCCTCATCCATGTATTCGGCATCTTCCAAATTATAGTCTAGCATATCGGTTAAGTCATCAATAGTGGCTACCAAGTGGGTGGTGGGTGGGACGCAAAATTCCCTATGGTACGCCTTGAAGGGTTGATGATTGAAGACGGTGGGCAGATCCTCCTGGATGGTCATGTTCTGAATTCGGTCCAGCACCTCGTTTATCATTGCGAGGGTTGCCGAACTCGAGGGTTTTGGGCCAGCTTCCGGTGTAACAGAGTGGGTGACGATCAATGCCCTGGCCGGTCCTTGGTTTTCGCTAACCGTGCTGAGCTCGGTATGCGGAGCCGGATCCTTGAAGGGGTCCGGGCCGTCACTGGAGGTCAGGGGCGGGCTTTGGTCCTTACTTGTGGTTTGCCCGTCGGGGTTCAAGATCGAGCTACTTTGGGCTGGGGGTGACCCCTGGCCGTTGGCTGCCTCTTTGTCGTAAGGGCTCAAGGCTAGGCGAGCGTTGTGAAAGGAAGGTTCGGCCAAGATTGACTCTTGGCCTCTGCCTCCTGATTCTACCTCGGGGGTCGAGGATATGATGTGTCCGGACGGAGGCGGAGTCTGGCCCCCACTCGAAGCGGAGCTTTCCTGGCTCGAAGCTGTTGAGGCCGATCTACTGATCGGATCGGAAAGGGACTCCGGAGCGGGCGTGGCGAATGTGTGGGAGGGGGAAGTGAATCCGGTGAAAACTAGATCGCCCCGTGTGTCCGCAACATATTCCAGACCACCGAATCGAATTTGGCGTCCGGGGGCGAAGGCGTCAATCTGACTCAGATGACCAGTTGGGTCGGCGTGTAGCACGATGCTGCCAAATGCGAAGAGTTACCCGGGGACGAAGAAGTCCCCGGATCCGATGCATTCTCCTATGGTCAGGCGAGCCATCGATCCTTCTGGCGATCCCATAGCGGAACTCTCAATGAAAGCACCAATGTCAGTGTCCAAACCAGCAGACCTCGGGGTAGGGGGTCCCGAGCTGTGGATCTAGGATCAATGGGGAACAAAGGACAATGAACACAGTGTTTACCCAGGTTCGGGCCCTCTAGAAGAGGTAATACCCTACGTCCTGCTTCATTATATTGGATGTGTAATATGGTTTACTGAGTAGATCTACCTCGAGATCAGCATGAGCTAAACCCTAAGGTGATGAATGTAGCTCTAGCCCTAAGACTAAAAACCCTCGGCTTATATAGACACCGGTAGGGTTAGGGTTACCGAAGATAGATTACAATAAGGGTTTAAAGAGATCTCGTCCACCCCTGACTTGGAGGACACACCATGGCTTCGTGGATCTTCCATCGCTATATGGCTTCACCAGTCCGGCCCATATCAATTGGGCCGACGCCTTGAGGACCCCTGAGTCCATGACTCCCTCACTCGTCTAACCATGCAGGCATAAAAAGTCTGACAGAATGAGTACATGCATACCTCATAAAATCACTATACTCATGCCTCTGGAAGGAATTTCAATGCTTATTCCTTCAATTATGCTCGTACCTCATCGAACAACAATTATGCTTATCGAAAGAAATCATATCTAGCACCCTCTACTGTTTCGAAGCCACCTGCAAAGATGTGGGTGGTTAAGAAAGCCTAATTCTTCTGCAGGACTATGTCTCTGGGTGTACAGAATGGATAATGGATAGTGGGTGCACTAGTCATATGACCGGAGACAAGTCGTTGTTTGTCGACCCCAACTTAACTGTTTCTTCTCTGAAGTATATCACTTTTGGCGACAACAACAAAGGAAAGGTAATTGGGCTAGGTAAAATTGCTATATCCAAGGACAAGTCCATTGATGATGTTTTACTTGTCTAGTCTCTTGGATTCAATCTTATGTCAGTTAGCAAGCTATGTGATCTTGGCATGCTGGTTTTATTTTCCATATCCAAATGCATTGTCTTCATGGCCTCTGACAATTCCTTCGCCTTTGAGGGAATTAGAAAGGGTGATCTTTATATTGTGGATTTCTCTAAGGGTCCCTGAGTCCAAACTTGTTTGCTTGCAAAAGCAACCGAAGGTTGGCTGTGGCACCAAAGACTTGGTCATGCAGGTATGAGAAATTTGCAGACCCTGGTGAAGAAAAATCATCTCCGTGGGAGACCTGATGTAAAATTCGGCAAGAATCGTCTCTATGCTGCATGTGAGGCTGGTAAATTAGCCAAGAAGCATCACTCTTCCAAGACAGTTATGACCACAACAAGACCACTGGAAATTCTTCACATGGATTTATTCGGTCCTCAAAATTATGCGAGCTTCGGTGGAAGTCATTATGGTCTGGTTATTGTTGATGATTTCTCTCGTTACACTTGGGTATTCTTTCTCGAAGACAAGACATGCACCCAAGACATCTTCAAAAGTTTTGCTAAGAAGGCCTAGAATGAATATGATGTGCAAATTAAGCATGTCAGAAGCGACAATGGAACTGAGTTCAAAAATACTCATATTGATGAATTTCTTGATGATCATGGTATTACTCATGAGTTCTCTGCTGCATACACTCCCCAACAAAACGGAGTTGTTGAACGTAAGAACAGAACTCTCATTGAAATGGCGAGAACAATGCTTAGTGAGTATAAAACTCCCATTTGTTTCTGGGCTGATGCTATTAACACTCCTTGTCATGTTATCAATCGTGTTTATCTTGACAAGTTCCTTAAGAAAACTTTATATGAGCTTATCACTGGCAAGAAACCAAATGTTTCTTATCTACGTGTTTTTGGTGCACCTTGTTATATTCTTGATATGAATCATTCTTCCAAGTTTGCACCTAAGGCACATGAAGGTTTTCTTCTTGGTTATGGCTCAAACTCGCATATGTATCGAGTCTATAACTCTCACCACATGAAAGTTATGGAAACGGTAAATGTGCGGTTTGATGAATCTAACGGCTCCCAAAAGGAGCACCTGCCAAATGTGATAGATGAACCATTGATATCGGATGCTATTCGGCAAATGGCTATTGGGAGTGTCAAGCCCGTTGAAGGAAATGTACCTGAGTACTCTGATGATGATGCTCCTATGACTCGAAGCAGAACTCATCAAGCAACTGCCGAATCAAATGCTCCTCTAGATGGAAATGGCAATCAAAATCAAAATGCCGATCAAAATGGCAATCCCGAAGGGAATGATGATGCAAATGCTGATGCTGATGAAAATGACAATGATCATCACGAAGAAAATGCTCATCCTCGAGTGGCTAATCGAGTTGATCCTTCATTAATTCTCAATGAAATTGAGAATCCAGGTTATCGAACCACAACTAGTTCACGCACTCGTTTGGCTAACTACTGTGACAGTTCTCCTTTGTTTCATTGGCAGAACCTACCAAGTATGAAGAAGCCATGATTGATCTAGATTGGATGAATGCCATGCAAGAGGAGTTGGTGCAATTCAATTTAAATGATGTGTGGGAATTGGTTGACAAACCAAATCCCAAGAAGCACAATATCATCGGCACAAATTGGATTTTCCGCAATAAGCAGGATGAAAATGGCATTGTGGTGAGAAACAAAGCATGACTTGTTGCTCAAGGGTACACACAGGTAGAAGGTATTGATTTTGGTGAAACATATGCTCCGGTTGCACGCCTTGAGGCTATTCGCATTCTTCTTGCTTATGCAAATTACAAAAATATCCTGCTTTATCAAATGGATGTGAAAAGTGCTTTCCTCAATGGTGACATTGATGAGGAAGTTTATGTTACAGCCACCTGGCTTTGGACACCCTGAGTTCCCTAACAAAGTTTTCAGGTTGAAGAAAGCTTTATATGGGCTAAAGCAAGCCCCTCGAGCTTGGTATGACACCCTGAAGAAGCTTCTGCTCGATAAAGGGTTCAAGCCAGGATCCACTGATCCTACACTTTTCACTCGTGTTGTTGATAATGATCTATTCGTATGTCACATCTATGTGGATGATATTATCTTCGGCTATACTAACAATGCTTGCAGCTTAGAGTTCGGGAAAATGATGTCCGATAAATATCAAATGTCTATGATGGGTGAACTCAAGTTCTTTCTCGGGCTGCAAATTCGTCAACAGGCAAATGGAATTTTCATATCTCAGGAGAAATATCTGGAAGAATGCCTGAAGAAGTTCAAAATGCATGATTCCAAAATGAAGGGCTATAAAACCCCTATGCCCACGAATGGTAAGCTGGATGCAGATGTGTACGGTAAGGATTACGACCAGAAGGCCTATCGTTCTATGATTGGTTCTCTTCTCTATCTATGTGCATCCAGACCTGACATTATGTTGAGTGTTTGCATGTGTGCCCGCTATCAAGCTGCACCAAAAGAATCACATCACCAAGCGGTCAAGTGCATTCTGAGATATTTGGCTCACACCCCCACCTTAGGTTAATGGTATCCTAAGGGAGCATAGTTTGATCTCGTTGGTTATTCAGACTCAGATTGGGCTGGTGACTTGGTTGATAGGAAATCTACTTCGGGGACATGTCATTTCCTTGGTAGATCTTTGGTCTGTTGGTCATCAAGGAAGCAGAATTGTGTATCTCTTTCCACGGCTGAGGCCGAATATATTGTTGCTGGCACTTGTTGTACTCAGTTATTGTGGATGAAGCAGACACTGAAGGATTATGGCGTCAAGGTCAAGCATATTCCTCTGTATTGTGAGAATAAGAGTGCCATCAAAATTGCACATAATCCTGTGCAGCATTCTCGCACAAAGCATATTGCCATCAGACACCATTTTATTCGCGATCATGTTGCTCGAGAGGATATTGTCATCGATCACGTCAAGACCGAAGACAATCTTGCTGATATATTCACCAAGCCTCTCGATGAGAAAAGATTATGTGCGTTACGGTGTGAGCTAAATATCCTGGACTTCGCAAATGTGCAGTAAGATGGACTCGGCACCCGTGCTAACACTTCCACATCTTTGAAGGAATGGGTGCATAACACTTGAAGAGTTTGAAAATTTTGACAAAGTGAAATTTTCTTTCTGAGAGTGAATACATTAACGAAGAACTAGACTAACCGGGTGCCACGATAATTGTGCTATGTTCGGGGTCATACAGTTCTTATACGGTGGGTTACACCACCACAATTCTCTTTCATTGGATTTCTCTTCGATCGATGGATTTTGCTTTTGTCCGAATGCATTTCTCTCATAGCTATTTGCTCGAGTGTTTGTGTTTATCTGCCTGAGTGAAATGCCTAGGACCCTGTTTTTCCCTTTGCTCTATCTCTTTCGGTCTATGTCGTTCCGTAAGAAACACTCAAATTTTATCTGGAACAAAACTTTATCTGGTGTCCTTGATCACGATTAAGATTCGGTCCGAACTTTAATCTGTTTTGGCGAAAGCTGTCCAATTTTGGGGTTTCCCGCCCAAGTCAGGACCACGATCTTTTATGACGGTTGCCACGTGTAATATATCAACTGCCAGTCCATCCTGACCTTTGAATCGCAATCGTCTCTGCTTAGAGGCCATTCGATCAAAATCCTCTGCGTGCGGTCATTTCCATTCATCTATATAAACCGCACCGCTCCTGTCTTCCACTTTACTCTCTTTCTCCTCGCATCTCCTTCTCCGCCGAAACCATCGCCGCAGTGCTCCACCTTGAGCTCGACACCGACGACCCCTTCACCGCTTAACTGCCGGAAAGAGGTCACCAGAGTCATTCCACACCGCCATAGGACATCTTCCTCCCTCGCCGCCATAGCTGTTGCATGTCACCAAGCTAGGGTACATGTGGTTCGAACTCGGACCTCCATCCTTCACAATTCGAGTTCGTCCGCGGTAAATTTTTCTCCGATTTTATTGCATATCTTAGATCTAGGTTTTTCCCCTTACTAGTACGGATGTGGTTTGTAGTTGTTCCTCGCATCTGAACCTTTCAGATCCAGGGTTTGTGTTATGATTCGCTTGAATGAAATGCCTAGCACGCTATCTAGTATATTCTTCTAAGCTACTAGCTCGTTCTATACGTTTCCTTCATTCGAAACATATCTCAAAGTCTGAATCTATTTCTTCCTCAAATGATTTTGTTTGGAAAAATATTTCTGTGAGCATTTGTAACCCTGTCCCCATTTTCCCTCGTACCTATTATGATTCACAGGTGTATGCATTCTGTAGAGGATTCTGCTAGACCGCACAGTATGGCCGGTGAGGAAGAGGTATTCATGGGAACAACTGATGAATCCAAAGCTCCAAATGCCAAGGGCCCAACGGTAGGCCCTTCTACCAGCAAAAGAAAAAGATCCGAACCAAATGAAAATGAGAAAGAAGCAGATGCTCTGAAGAAAAGGAAAGGTGGCAGGCAACCTTATACAAATTCAGCTCAATATATCTCTCATGACGACTACAACACTGTTCCAGGAGAAGACTCATCTCAAAGAAGAAAGCATCTGCAAAGGATTCGACGCCACTGGGTGCGAAAGTGGTTTCACTACAAAATGATTCATCCTCGGTTTGCCAAGAACTTTGCTTTCCATCCTCCGTGGGGTGACTGTCGTGAAATTGGTCTTGTTCATGCAAGTGATCCTCAGGAAAGACCACCACCTCCTCCAGATGCACATGAGTCATCTCTTAAGACTCACGAATCCTATCCAGATGAATTGGCCGAGCGCCTGAAGAACACCGAAAAGAGAGCCAAGAAGGCTGAGAAAGAACAAGCTAGAGAAGAAGAAAATCACCGTCTCATCAAATCAAACATCGAGAAGAAAAAGGCTGATGGAAAAGAAGAACGCCGTTCAAAGAACAAACATGATCCCAGATCTGCTGCTCTGAAGAAAAAGAGCGCACCGAAGAAAAGGTCAGCTAAACCAATTGCTAGAAGTGATGAAAGTGATTCCTCCGATCAAGATGATCCTCCTCTCACAAGGGAAGAAGTTGAAGCAACTCTTTCTGAACAAGTGAACATCACTGCATCCACTGTTCTGCCTGATCTGCGAGCAAGTGATGTCCCAATAGCGCCACTGAAGAAGAACCCATTGAAAAGAAAGACTCCTCCTACCACAGTTACAATGGTTGATAAAGTAAACATAACTCCTCATCCTGAGGCTATTGATATGCAAGATTTGGTGGTTGAAGCTCCAGTTAGCACAGCCAAGCCAGGGGACAAAGTTCCAAAGCCCAAGGTGAAGCAAATCAAAGCTCCTACTATCGAACAGAATGCTTCCAGGGCAAATGTTGTGAAGGAAAAGGCTGCTAAATTTTCTCCGAAAATGACTCAACCATTAGCTTCTATGCCTCTGACCGAGCAAAATGCAACACAAACCACTCCTGTTGCACAGCCTCACGATGATTCTGCTGCACCGCATTATTTCAATCAAGTGTCCATCATGGAACAACTTGACAGATTTGTGGAGAACTTGTTTGATGGAGCAGTGGCATCTTTGCCCATTCCCTCTGAAGTAATTACTCAAGCTTCTACTCTGGTCCAAGACATGAGAAATGATTCTATTGAGATAAATGACCTCACTGCCCAGCTCAAGGAGTTTGACAGCCGTATGAAAGATACGAAATCCAAGTTTGTCATCAAGCAACTTGAAGAATCCTATGTGGATGTCAATAAGGCTTTGACTTTCCTTCGGAACAAAACACTAGGACTTCATTCTGACCTAGATCAAATTGTTCGCAAGGTCTGCCTCGATCAACAAGCCAAAGTTACTGGCTACAATGATCTTGTCAAAGGGCTCATTGATCCTTCGAAGCAAAAGAAGAAGAAGAAACTTGCAACAAGGAATGCTCCTCCTCCTCCTGCGAAAGAAAAGTTTCCAGACGCTATGACACAGAAGGAAAACTCTTCGGAGCCTACTATTCCCCCTCAAGCTAATGAAATAGTTATCGAAGATCATACATCGCCAAGGCCAACTGAACTAGTGTCTGTGGCCTCTCCTATTCTTGTAGCAAATTTTTCCTCATGAGTTCCCGGATATCGCTGTGATGAAGAACATTGGCTGCTTTCATGAAGTTTTGCAAGACATTGAAGGTTTTGCCTCACACATGTCTTTGCATTTCAGCATCCCTAGAACAAAGAGATAATCCTCCAATTGTATGCCACACTGTATATCTCTAGTGATGAATCTGATAGCACAAAGTGGATCATGGAATGGATGACTGAAGGGAAAAGGATAAAGTGCTCTGCTATGGACTTTGTGTCTCATTTTCATTTCCCTCGGTTCGGACATGACAAGACGCAAATTCAAGTTCACGACATTGATGCAATTTTCAATGAATATTTTCGGTGCACAATGGATCAAGATAAAATTCGTGATTACACTGGTCCTCCCTTGCCCGAGCATTTGGCCTTCTACAATCAAACTCTATATCATATGCTCACTTATACCATCTGTCCTCTGGCTGGGATGAACCCTAACAACGCTATTTTTGATGTTCTTCTGAACACCATCCATGCCATCTCTCAAGGATTCATCTTCGATGTTGAAGACTTGTTTCTGCGCATCCTGATGGATTCGGCTCAGCATCCGAAAACTCTCAAATTCTTTGGGCCTTGGATTCAAAAGGTGGTTGACTATACAATGAAAACCGAATATTTGGCCAAAGTTAGTCACAAAAGCTTCATTCTCCTGTACGTGATACTCTGAAAGTAATGGAAGATTTTTCTTCAGGAAAAGTGCCAGTGTCAAGCCCTCCAGATTATCATAACACTTTCAGTGGGCCACGGCTGCCTCAGCGTGATAGACAACCGAATACACAACCTCCTTCAAATCTTGAAGTGAGCTTGCGTACCCAACAGCTATTGCTAAAGCATATGGCTGAGGATCGCCAAGAGAAAGAACACCTGGCTGCTGAACTAAATGCAATCAACAACCGTACAAAAGTTGTGCACATGATCATGGCTGAAAACAAGAAGCGCCTATGGAAATTGCTTCGGAAGTCCTTCTCCAAGAAGCAATTGTGCAACTCTCATCTCAAAGAACTTTATGAGTATATTGATCAAGGGTTTTTAGCTGAAGATTTTCAAGATCGTATTACTCTGCCTCTGCCAGCTCATGAACCTACAATCAATTTACTTCGGTTACAGCTGCGTAAAATGCTCGACGAATCAGAAGCAACATCGCCCATGGAAAAACCTGCTGAAGGAATGTGCTGTCTCGCAAAGATCAACAAGCTGATCCCACTGTGCCTTCAACCTCACAGCCACAAGCCAGTCTCAAAGGAGCCTCTGCTACTGCTCACGATGAAGATGTACCAGCCACCTCTGAATCAGAAACATCTTCGGGAAGTTCTTCGGGCGATGCCTCAGAGTGAATCACGTTCACCTCATTTTCACTCATGTCATTCGTCACCTTTTTGACACTAGTTGAGAAAAAGCAGGAGAATTACATCGAGAGTTTCGATAGATTTACTCTGTTGGATTTGATCTCCGTGTTTATTTTCTCTGGTTTATGAGACTTTTGAGCCATATGCCTCAAAGACTATTTGTGCCACTTTATGTGCTCTGATGTAAAACTTCCGATATGCGTTGTAATATTAATAACCCCACCTGGTGCACTATTCTCTCTCGAAGCAATTGTTTTGCAGATGGAATTATTGTCCGAAGTCATGAATGATTGCACTATACTCTCGATGGATTACATATCATCAGTGCGAATCATTACCTCGAATGATTGAAAAATCCTCCACTTATTTAAATCAATCGCAAGGAATTTCATTGTACATCATTGACCCTGCATACATCTAGGGGGAGTATATTTCATCATCGAGTCAAGTAACGCAAGTTCATTCTTGTTCGATTTACATTTCACCTATCTATCTTCACTTTGATGATTATCTGTTTGGTCAACAACCGTCCAAAAAGGGGGACATTGTTGGTGCAATGATAGGCCCCTTTTGTTTTGGAGTTTGTTGACATAAATAGTATGGGACTTATGTGTTTGCTAGTGCACACAGAGTAACAGGTCCCTGAAGTATCAAGGAGTTTGATGCAGATGGCAAAGATAATCTCTCTACGTGGCAGCAAAGGTTATCACCGAAGATGAAGCTAACAAGAGTGACCCCTAAAAATTCCTAAAGTTCGAGCAATTGGTTCGGTGTCTGTTCGAAGAAAATGACTGCGTTCGAGGAAGAATGATGACGAAGTGAAGATGTAGCATTTGTTTCGTTATTTTTCTTCTTTCCTTGAGTCGTAGGACCACCGTACTATTAAGAGGGGTGTAGCGTTCGAAGCTTTGATTCTCCGATGCTAAACCCAAATCCTATGAAAGATGTGAGAGAAATCTCTTTGTGCTCCAAAAATCCGACCGTTGCAAACGTGTTAGTTGGCCATTGGCTGGACCTCGTGTCCAAAATGGTCATTTCCCATCTGGGAAGGCTGCGGCTATAAATAGCCACCCGCGCCGGCTTTGTCTGGTGGCTGCTCTGTTTGATTCTGAGAAGATTGTTGAGCAACCCACTCTCTGAGCGATTTGAGTTTAAATTCCACTGAGAGAAAAATCGTAGAGCTGAAGAATTAGATAGTGGTTCAGCATCACTGGAATCTAAGTTTAGTAAGCTCTGCCTATTACTCTAGAGAGCTGCAAACTCTCTAGACGGTTAGGTGTCAATTTCTTCAGAGACCAAGAGTGATTGTGGTTCTCGAAGAAGAAGTCTGTAAAGGTTCAGAGATCGCCTTCAAGTATCTACCACGAGTAATCGGCATCGGTTGACGAATCAATTGTCGAGAAGAATAGGGTGAAGAGAGTTTATCTTCCGTGTTAAGTCACAACCCCTCCAACCAGACATAGTCCTTGTGCAGAAGGACGAACTGGTCGAATAAATACCTTGTCACCATCGAGCATCATCGGTTATCTCTGTCACCCATGTTTATCTTTGATGCATTTTCATTCATATGATTTGCCTCAATGCATTGTCTAGTTTCCCTTCCGTACTTTGTTTTAGTTCATTTTAGTTTGTTTTTCATTCATTCCGCTGCTGCGTTCTGAGAGATTTAAGTTTTCCGTAGAAAATTTAAAACTCCCATTCACCCCCCTCTAGTAGACATACCTCATTCCTACAGAAGTGTAGGCATGTTCTGATGGCTCTCTCACAAATGGAGAAGGGGGTGGAGGGGTATATATAGCCTCCACACAAAATCCAACCGTTACACACTTGACTCGTCTCGGTGAGACCGAATGATTAAACCCGGTGGCACCGATTAGTTCAAAATGTGAACATTAGGAATCTCGGTGGGGCTGACTGGAACAACTCGGTGAGACCGATGTGCTAGGGCTTTAGGGCAAGCATCATCTCGGTGGCACCGATTGCATCAATTCGATGAGACCGAAGAGAAGCAATAAGCAATAGAAAATTTGCCAAGCCAACTCGGTGAGACCGATTGCATAACTCGGTGAAACCGAAATAAATGCAACAAGTCACAGAGCGTTGGCAGGGCCATCTCGGTGAGACCGAGACCCGTATCAGTGAAACCGAACTGTTAGGGTTTCTGGCTGTGGCTATGTCATATGAACTCGGTGGTGCCGGATAGAAAGAATCGATGGGGCCAAGTTGGAGTTTAGGGTTTTAACATATTTGGATGGAGAAAGTGGTTGAGGGTTTTGGAGCAATATCACTAAGCATTTCACCAAGCAAGCCATTAAGCAACACCTCATCCCCTTTTAATAGTATTGGCTTCCCTATGGACTCAATGTGATCTTGGATCTTGAGCTGTTGCCAACACATGTCCTTAGCATTTTGAGGGGTCCACATCACTAGTCCATGCCTTGCAGTTCATTGAACTTCCTGAAATATTTATCTTGAATGGATATTAGTTCATTAAACTATATGTTGTTATGATATGTCAAAACTACCCGGGGATTTGTTGCACTTTCAATCTCCCTCTTTTTGGTAATTGATGACAACATGTAGATCAAAGCTTCAACAAATGATAAAAAGAATGAAATACATCGTCGCTTTGAGAAGTATGTGATAAGCAAGAGCTCCCCCTAAATTTGTGCATTATTTTAAATTTGCGTTTGAATGCAAATGCACAATCAATTAGGATCATGGGTCACTCTTCCATGTCACATACATCTTGATGGAGCGGACAAAATGATAAGAATTAGATAACATGCACGCATCACCAAATACAAGTGAATGATCATACATAATGAATCATAGGAATAGGCATTCAAGTACACATTAAACATAGTATGATCAAACACATCACCACACATAGTATCTCACGAGCATAAGACAATAAGTAGCAGAACCAAACGAAGTAGCACGGCAATAAAAACCAACAAAGTGGCAAAAGACTCTCTCTCTCGAAGCCTATGATCTATACATTTTCTCCCCCTTTGGCAACAAGTTACCAAAAAGCTTGAAAACATATAGTGTTATGCGGCACTCTAGGCACGATCTCTGGGAGCTCCTGAAGGGGTCTTCTGGCTTGTTGCTACGGTGTGCATAGATGGCGTTGAGAGGACGGCTTCTGCAAATGCTTCAGCAGATGTCTGTTGAGTAGGTGGAGTTGACACTAGTGGTGGCACTGTGGCTGTGGTGGCAGGAGCAGAGTGAGTAGGCCTCATGTCTGCAACTGGCTCAGCAGTAGACATCTGTGCCCTTGGCACTGTCTGAAATCTGTTAGTGGTAGGTCTATCATCACTATCCTCAGCATCATCTCGCAACTTCTCAACAATGGATTGGATCTCAGTGACCTTGACATCAAGATTATACATCTTATCTTCAACAATCCGCTCTAGGCTCTCCTGATTCTTGGTTAAGTTGGCCAATCTCTTCTCAATCCTCAGAGTTGCTTCTAACAGATATGTCAGTTGATCTTGCTTGGTCTTGAGATTCACAATGGATGCATCTGGAGCACTTGCTGTCTTTGCTGCTTTGGCTGCCTTTGCTTTCTCAGCCTTCTCCTAGGCCTCAATTGAAGTTGGATGGGAAGCATCCATCACTACTTCATTATCCTCAAATTCTGGCCTAAGAGGTAGGCGCTCTCTCTCAAGCAGATATGTGTCTGTACCAACCTTGGAGTTGATAAGCATCTGTATATGTGGTGCATATCCACATGACCTCTTCTGATCAGTAGCAGTACGTTTGATTGTCTCTACAATCAAGATCATGACCTTGAACTTCTGTGGTATATCAAACAAATGCAGCAGGTTGATGGAGTGGCCACGGATCATTCTCTCATCTCCAGACTTAGGCAATAAGGTGTGCCTCAAGATATAATTTGTTGTGGCCAAACCAGCAAGCAGAAAGTATATTGAGCCAAGCTTGTGAGTTTCCAATGCTTCATCAGGAATGGTCTTGTACATGTGAGCCATTGTATTGTGATCCATCCTCGGTTTGCCATATACATCATTCTCATTCTCATCTTCTTCTGGGGCATTGATAAGAGCAGCCCACTCTGAGATTGATGACTGGTATCTGGTGCCCTCAGTCATCCACACAATCCTCCCATCTGGATAGAAGTGTGCAGTGGAGTAAAATTGCATCACCATTTCATCATTCCACTTTGTTAGCTTTTGTCCCACAAAAGCATCTGTGCCTATCAACCTGAAACTCTCATGAACATGGGGGAAGTAATCTTCATTGTTATCTATGTACTTCCAATCCACCCACTTCATGTTGCTTATGATTGGCTTCTTGTCACAAAACTGTCTCATAGAAATCTTGTTGTTCTTTGGTATGGAAACGATAATCAACAACAATTCTTCTCCTTGTAGCATAAGGATCAGTTTTTCTCCATTGTCTCAATCCACTATCTTTCCTCAACTTCATGTTCTCAGCCACTAGATGTCCATCATCATGGTCTGGAATCTTGGGCTTTAATTTTCTGAGCACTTGGGTCTCCACATCTTCTTGAACCTCTGGCACTGGGGCCTTGTTCTTCTCTGCAACTGAGATGTTTCTAGTGGATCTCTTTGGAGCAGTAGTCTTAGGTGCAGGAGCTGGAGCACTAGGCTTGGGCTTGGAGGGTGCACCTGCAGACTTCATTGCATCTACCATCAACTTCTAAGACTTGGCAGGAGGTGCAGCTGGTTCTTCCTCTTCCTCTTCTTCTTCATCCCTCATCATGGATGGTCTGGCAATCACTCTGGCAATGGTTTTCTTGACTCTTTCTTTCCTCTTCTTCTTCCCATCAACAGCTCCTTCTTCTTCTCTTGGTTCTAGAGTGAATTCCATAGTTTCTTGAGTAACAATTGATTTTCTGGCCTTTGACATGGGAGCTCTCTTAGCAGGAGCTTTCTTCTGGAGACCTAGCTTTGTGGCAGCAGCAGCAGCATACTCCTTCTTGAGCACTTTCTTCCTTGAGGTTACTTCCTCTTCAACCACAAAGTCTTCATCCTCACTCTCTGAGGTTCTCTTCTTTCTCTGTCTAGTAGTAGCTTTGGGCAGATTGCTAGGAGTGCTTCTGCTGCCCTCATCATAGCTACCACTAGGGCTTGTGCCCTCACTGAGATTCACTGGCTCTTCTGACCTGTTTTGGCTGTCACTAGCTTCAGACATCTTTGCAGACAGACCCTGTGAATAGATAGGTACGGGCAGAGAGGATGATCATCACAAAAAGCAGCTGATTTTGTAAAAGATTTGAGACAAAATCTTAGTTTTAGTTTTCTGCAGAAAGCATTTCGGAGCTACCGATATGAAAATCTCGGTGACACCAAATCACTAACAGAGTCTAAACACACAACATTGATCAGACCGAGTTGCAGTTCGGTGACTCTGAGATGCTAGGGTTTCACTAAGGTTTTGCTTTCGGTCTCACTGATCAGTACACTTCGATGGCACCGAGTTGTACTTAGTGCAATGGCCAGGGCCAATCGGTGGGACCGAAAACTTCCTTTCGGTCGGTCCGAGATGAGCTCGGTAGAAACCTAACCCTAAGATTTTTCATCAAATCTAATCTAAAGAAAAAAAATTGTGGATAGGAAGTTCTCATTCATGGCAAGAATCTAGGCATTGTCTTTGTTCATTGAATCAGAGAACAGAATTAGCACAAAGGGGTCGGACCGTACCCTAACTTGGTGACGATTCGCTACGGCGGCAACGGCGGTGGAGACCTGCGGCGGAGGCACACAGGCAGAGACGGCGACGATCCGTAGACCAAGGGGCGGCAGCACTGGGGCACGAGCTCGTGCGGTTTGAAGGAATTTTCAACCATACTGGTATGCGGAGTATATATACCCAGTCGGTGGCACCGAATGGAATGGTTCGGTGGCGCCGAGATGCAAAACTGCGTGCAATTAGTGCAACTCGGTGGGACCGAGTCGTTCTAATCGGTATCACCAAGATGAAAACCTAGATCAATCTGATGATTTTGGTGGGACCGAATATGAGTGAGTTGGTCTGACCGAAAATCACAAGAAGGTTTTGGAGGGCAGCCCTTGACGGATCGGTGGCTCCGAGTGCTCCTCACCCGGAGGGTTCGAAAAAGACTTGTTCAATTTTTGTGATGTAGCATGAATAGAATTTGATAAGAGAAAAAGCATAGATAGCTAGAGGAGGTTCTTAGGCATTCTTGTCCATCCATTTGGTAAATAAAAACCAAGACAATCAAAACAACAAATGTATGTCCTCGAATGGAGAAATTATGCAACCAACACGCTCACACAATAAGATAGCAAATGAAATATGTGACAAAGCATGCACAAACAATTCTAGCATCTATCAAGAAATTGGCGATGACTAGGTCATCTATATATGAGTATATTGACTTAGGAGTCAAATGAGAACATTTGATCATAGGTCATACTCATCGTTTAAGCACAAGTGGGGTTACCACTTTTACATAAAGCATTAATGTGTTCACACGATTAGAGTTGCTTTAGCTCAATTTTTAGAGCAAAGCTCCCCCTAGATGTGATATCCCCCCTAAGAGGGATGAACTAACTTTGGGTTTTGTCGATGATGACTTCATGTAGATAGTGAAGATGTGGATGCTCAATGTTGATGTAGATCTTTTGGAGCATTCCATTGGAGTGTTGCACTTTCAATACCTACATGGGTTAGTCCCACAAGGAACATACAAGGATATCCATAGACATAGAGTGAATTGCACATATGATGATGTCCATGAAAGCATTAGGTTACCTTGTCCCTTGTCTTACCAACAAGAGGGTTTGTGACTCCATGAACTAGTGCAAGATATGAAAGTTGATTGCACAAGTCCTTGCCAAAATGAATATGAGTGAAGTATGTTGGCGGAGTCACCCTCAAGAACACTCTAGTTCTTATTTTTTGGGATCCACATCAACTAGATGGGAATCCTTGGAGTTGTAGTCGTACTTGATGATGTAGTGCTTGACGTAGTCTTGGGAACCCACTTGACCATGGCCTTAGGAGCTTCTTCAAATGAGTCAATCTCTTCTTGAAGCTTGTCCTTGCCTTTTAGCTTCTGGTCTTGTGGTGGAAGATCATCTTGAGCTTGTGTTCCCTTGAAAGAAGTGGGCCATACTTCTCTTGTTGAGGAACAAACTTGTTCTTGGGGTATTGATCTTCTTCCCCCTCAACTCCATTAGCATTGAACTTTCGTTCAAAACCAACACCTTGATTCTTCCGGTGCCTCCCTTGCTTGCATACAATTTCCTCAAATTGCTTACTCCCGGCAAGGCTCTTGTAAACACCTTTCTCTATAATTCCCTTCAATAAGCTATTTTCTTGCTCAAGTGTAACTTGGCTAAGAGAATCATTAGGGGAATCAAGAGAACTACTAGAAGCAACAATAGTGGATTTAACATGGTTATTGTTACTACTAGAGGAAGAATCTTTCTTGCTCTTGTTGCTAGATCTTACTTGAGGCATATACGTACACAAGAGGAGACGTTTGGCAAGATAAGAAGAACTCTTCTTTCGAAGATCATCATTGATAGCTTTTAGAAACTCATGCTCTTGCTCTAAATTTAGCTTCTTGAAGCGTAGCTTCTCATGTGTTTTTAGGAGCTCTCTATGATCCTCTAGAGTTGTTTCATGAGCTAACTTAAGAGTGTTTAGTTCTTTAGTTAGACGCTCAATCTCCTTCTTATCATTGTCATTCATTTCATCTTGACTAGCATGATTACTAGCAAGTTCATCATAGTTTTCATCACTAGTGTTGTCAACAAGTAAACCATCATCACCTAGCAAATCATCTTCATCACTATTGAAATCAACATACTCGGGGTGTGATACCTTAGGGCCTTTACCCATAAAGCATCTTCCAATTCCTTCATTTGGTGAGTCAAATTTGTCGTAGGAGTTGGATGACACAAGTGCAAAACCGGCAACACCTTCATCCTGAGTATAGTCGGAGTCGGAGTGATAGCTTCTCTCGTAGTAGTTGTCGGAGTCGGAACCAGATACCCATTCACCAATGTGAGCTTGATGTCTTCGTATTGTGTAGCTCTTTGATGACTTGTCCTTCCTTTCCAAATCCTTGCTTCTACGAGAGGGTCTTCATTCATAACGATCATCTCTAATCCTTCTCTCTTTTGGAGGTGATTCATCTCTTCTACTCCTCCTTTTTGGTGAGTCTTCTCTTTTCTTGTAGGGAGCCGCACACTCATTGGAGTATTGTCTGGGTCTTCCACAATTGTAGCAATTACGATCACGACTAGAAGATCTTTTGTCATTGTAGGACCTTGACTTGGAGTTTCTATCTTTG
Organism: Thinopyrum elongatum; assembly: GCA_011799875.1. Taxonomy (NCBI): domain Eukaryota; kingdom Viridiplantae; phylum Streptophyta; class Magnoliopsida; order Poales; family Poaceae; genus Thinopyrum; species Thinopyrum elongatum. Next base: position 155,095,248 of record CM022302.1, on the reverse strand, counting down.
CTTCTATTCTTGTAGAACTTGTTGAAGTTCTTCACCATTAAGCTCAATTCTTCATTAGAGACTTGCTTCTTACTTGATGTTGTAGGAGCATCACTTGAATCTTTGTAAGCACCACTTGACTTGTTGTGGAGCTCTTCCTTATCCTTGAGTGACATCTCATGAGCAACAATTCTACCAATGACGTCTGTGGGCTTGAGATCTTTGTAATTGGGCATCATTTGGATCAAAGTGCACACGGTATCATATTTTCCATCAAAGGCTCTTAGGATCTTCTTGATGATGAATTTGTCGGTCATCTCTTCACTTCCTAAGCCGGCAATCTCATTTGTGACGAGAGCAAGCCTAGAGTACATTTCGGCGACTCCTTCACCATCCTTCATCTTGAACTTGTCAAGTTGACTTTGAAGCACATCCAATTTGGATTCCTTGACAGACTCGGTACCTTCATGCATATCAACCAAAGTATCCCAAATTTCCTTAGCATTCTCAAGGCGGCTGATTTTGTTGAATTCTTCGGGGCACAATCCATTCAAGAGAATATCGCAAGCTTGTGCATTGTATTGCAACATCTTCATTTCTTCCACTATCGCTTCATGATCCGGTTCTTTTCCATCGTCGAAGAAATCACCTTGCAAGCCAATACGCACAACAGCCCAAACGGCGGGGTTATGACCAAGAATATGCATTTTCATCTTATGCTTCCAACTAGCAAAATTTGTACCATCAAAGTAAGGACCTCTACGGTGGTAATTTCCCTCGCTAGATGCCATACTCTCCTAGGTTGTGAAACCAAGGCTATGATGACCAAAGCTATGGAAATCAAGGCAAATGGAGATCAAAGCTCTGATACCACTTGTAGGATCGAAAGTATGTCTAGAGGGGGGTGATTAGACTACTTTACAAAATAAAAATCTAGCCTTTTCCCAATTTTAGTTGTGGGCAGATTTTAGTTATTATCACAAGTCAAGCAATCAACCTACACATACAATTCTAAGAGTGTAGCAGTGGAAGGTAAAACATTGCATATGAAGGTAAAGGGAAGGGTTTGGAGAAGGCAAACACAATGGAGACACGAAGATTTTTGGCGTGGTTCCGATAGGTGGTGCTATCGTACATCCACATTGATGGAGACTTCAACCCACAAAGGGTAACGGCTATGTGAGTCCATGGAGGGATCCACCCACGAAGGGTCCATGAAGAAGCAACCTTGTCTATCCCACCATGGCCATCGCCCATGAAGGACTTGCCTCACTCGGGTAGATCTTCACGAAGTAGGCGATCTCCTTGCCCATACAAACTTCTTGGTTCAACTCCACATCTTGACGGAGGCTCCCAAGCGACACCTAACCAATCTAGGAGACACCACTCTCCAAAAGGTAATAGACGGTGTGTTGATGATGAACTCCTTGCTCTTGTGCTTCAAATGATAGTCTCCCCAAGACTCAACTCTCTCTCATAGATTTGGCTATGGTGGAAAGATGATTTGAGTGGAAAGCAACTTGGGGAAGGCTAGAAATCAAGATTCTTGTGGTAGGATTGGAATATCTTGATCTCAACGCATGAGTAGGTGGTTCTCTCTCAGAAAATGTATGGTGTAAGTGTAGGCACGTTCTGATGGCTCTCTCACAAATGGATAAGGGGGTGGAGGGGTATATATAGCCTCCACACAAAATCCAATTGTTACACACATTTGACCCATCTCGGTGAGACCGAATGATTAAACCCGGTGGCACCGATTAGTTCAAAATGTGAACGTTAGGAATTTCGGTGGGACCGACTGGAACAACTCGGTGAGACTGATGTGCTAGGGCTTTAGGGCAAGCATCATCTCGGTGGCACCGATTGCATCAATTCGGTGAGATCAAAGAGAAGTAATAAGGCAACAGAGAATTTGCCAAGCCAACTCTATGAGACCGATTGCATAACTCGGTGAAACTGAAATAAATGCAACAAGTCACAAAGTGTTGGCAGGGCCATCTCGGTGAGACCGAGACCCGTATCGGTGAAACCGAACTGTTAGGGTTTCTGGTTGTGGCTATGTCATATGAACTCGGTGGCACCGGATAGAAAGAATCTGTGGGGTCGAGTTGGAGTTTAGGGTTTTGACATATTTGGATGGAGAAAGTGGTTGAGGGTTTTGGAGAAATATCACTAAGCATTTGAGCAAGCAAGCCATTAAGCAACACCTCATCCCCTTTTAATAGTATTGGCTTTCCTATGGACTCAATGTGATCTTGGATCACTAAAATAAAGATGGAGAGTCTTGAGCTTTTGCCAACACATGTCCTTAGCATTTTGAGGGGTCCACATCTCAAGTCCATACCATGCCATTCGTTGAACTTCCTGAAATATTTATCTTGAATGGATATTTGTTCAATGAGCTATATGTTGTTATGAATTACCAAAACCACCCGGGGATTAGTTGCACTTTCAGTTGGCAGCTAGTTTCATGCAGCTCTGTGGAAGTGAACAAGACATGTTAGCCAAGAAAGGATTCTATGGAGGACATGGACCATCCGATCATTTTGTGCAGTTCCACTAAAATCAAGCTGAGCATCCCTGTTTGCAAAGATATTGAACAAGTGTGTTACATTAATACTGGCACCAGTAGTAGTTGATGAAACATACACACACAAGTAGAAGCCGGTCACCTTTGCAATATCTCATAAAACTAACCACTTGTTGGAGAAGATTAGGCTCAGAGTTGGATGGGGAGGATAGCAAAACCAATCTCCCTTTGTGCAGTCACACTGACATGTAGAGACGTTGCCCGTGTGACATTTTAGTAGAACTGCACAAGACACTCTTAAGAAAAAAGTGATTTGTGCAGTTCACCAAAAGGTCGCAATAGCAACGAGGTGAGATGGATAGCCCTATTTGCAAAAGAGGTAGAAAGGAAACAATTACTGGCCAATAACAGTTGATGACACATACGACAACAAAAAAGAAGCATATTCCTTGTCCTAAGGGAAGATAACAGCATGGTTGTTTATCTAAAATGGTGTGAGGACGAGATTGCAATATGGAAAGTACGCCGGACGAGCTACGTTTTGGGCAAAGAACTAGGGAAGATCCACAGGCAGGATTTTCCACATGCAGCGACATGGGAAGATGGGCAGTGGAGCAAGGCTAGAGGGGTGGAAGCTGTACCTGGGGGTCATCGGGATGTAACTAGGAGAGCGGCGGTGGGCAGGATCTGCCCATACGGCGGCAGCGAGCAAGTGGCGAAGGCCCTACTGCGCCGGAGCTTGGTCAGAGAGGACGGTGGGTGCCGCAAATCGGGACGTGCTGCCTTGACACCATCGAACGGAGAAACGATGCACATCCTCCCTTTCCACCAGCGAACGGGATGCGGCCGGATCAGTGAACAACGGTGAGAGAGAGAGGCCACCGCTGCCTTGTGTGAGATAGTGTGATGAGAGACAAACCCCGGCAGGCAGGCTCCATTGTATATAGTGGAGCAGATTTCTCCTTTCTTGATAACAATCATTTTATATTCTGTACGTGCCATTGTTGAATATAACTTTATTTAAAACTAACACATCAAGTCGAACTTTGTTCCGTGTACGCGTGGTACACGACCCTCCTTCAAGTAAACAACCGCTAAACGCGTCAAATTATCAGGTGGGCTGCCTTTTCGTATAGAAATGAGCTCCACCGTGTACCCACGCGGGTGTGGCCAGGAACGAGATGTGAGTACGTGTGTCGTGCATGCACCTCTTCTCTATGTGCAGGTACGTACATGGGTGTGTGAGAGAGAGATGGTTTGTGCAAAACAGAGGCAATGTGTCAATGATACCTCAAACAAAAAAATGTAACATATGCAATGTGTGTGAAACAGAGGCCTGGATATATCATATATAGAGGGAGCGATCCACGAGAAGAGAGTGGAGGGATCATTGGCATGAGATATCGATAGAATCGAAAAGAGGGATGAAGTGTGTGAGTGCGCGATCGATAAAGAGTGCCATCGAATTTGTGTTTGCCCACGTCAAAGATACAGGGCGGCTGGCCTACTGGAATGTGAGAGGGGAGAGGTGCAGTTTTTCTCTGTGGCATGGATACCTACCTACAATGTTCGACTATCGGTGTGTGTGGGAGGGGGGCAGAGACCTAACTATAGAGAGCTAGATCGACTGGTATATGTGTGGAGAAGGAGAGAGACCTAGCTATGTATTGAGGGAGATAGATCGGGATATGTAGTAGAGGAATAAGGTTGGGAAAGAGACAAAGCTAGAGTGTCGGAGGGTTGGTGGTGGAGTTGCTTCTCACAAATGGTGGGAGAAGCCTGCTACACAAACGGAGGGTACGACTACAATATCAATAAGAGAGGGGATGCCTGCCTGTCTGTTATAAGGAATATCACCTTCATCGAACTTTAGTAAATAATTTACCTCTACCACCTTAGGTGGCGGTGGTGTTTCAAGCCCATGTATTTCTTCAATAGGAGGTAAAATTTTAACATCCTCTGCTTTAATACCTTTTTCCTTCATAGATTTCTTTGCCTTTTGCATATCTTCAGGACTGAGATATAAGATACCTCTCTTCTTTGGAGTAGGTTTAAGTGGTGATTCAGGAAGGATCCAATCATCATAATTTTTCAATATGTTATTCAATAATTTGTCAGCTTGTTCAACAGTTCATTTCCTGAAAACACAACCAGCATAACTATCTAGGAAATCCCTAGAAGCATCGGTTAGTCCATTATAGAAGATATCAAGTATTTTATTTTTCTTAAGAGGATGATCAGGCAAAGCATTAAGCAATTGGAGAAGCCTCCCCCAAGCTTGTGGGAGACTCTCTTCTTTAATTTGCACAAAGTTAAATATTTCCTGTAAGGCAGCTTGTTTCTTATGAGCAGGAAAATATTTTTCAGAGAAGTAATAGATCATATCCTGGGGACTTCGCACACAACCAGGAGCAAGAGTATTATACCAAGTCTTAGCATCACCCTTTAATGAGAACGGAAATAATTTGAGAGTATAATAATAGCGAATTTTCTCATCATGAGCAAAAAGGGTGGCTATGTCATTCAACTTAGTAAGGTGTGCCACAACAGTTTCAGTTTCATAACCATGGAAAGGATTAGATTCAACCAAAGTAATTAACTCTGGGTCGACAGAGAATTCATAATCCTTATCATCAACAAAGATAGGTGAAGTAGCAAACTTAGGATCATATTTCATTCTAGCATTCAAAGATTTTTCTTTCAGTTTGCATAATAATTTCTTAAGATCATCCCTATCATTGCAAGCAAGAAAGTCTCTAGTTGTCTCCTCATCCATAACATAGCCTTCTGGTATCTTAGGCAATTCATATCTAGGAGAACTAGATCTAATAGGTGTTTCAAGATTTTCAGTTTCAAGCTCTTCAACAGTTTCAACAATTTCATCAGTTTCAGCATTCTCAAAAGCTTTAGTTCTAGCAAGTTGTTCATCAAGAAATTCACCTAGTGGCACATTATCATCAAGCAGGGTACTAGCATCATCATGAGTATCATTCATAGCAGAAGTAGCACCATTAATAACTTGCGACATATCAGAATTAATAGCATGTAGTGGTGTTGCAAGTCTACTTATAACAGAAGGTGAATCAAGTGCGGAGCTAGATGGCAGTTCCTTACCTCCCCTCGTCTTAGAGACAAAAATCTTAGTCTTAGCGTCCTTCAGATTCTTCATAGTGATAATTTGATAATAATCCCAAGTGACTCAACAAATATAGCTATGCTCCCCGGCAACGACGCCAGAAAAAGGTCTTGATAACCCACAAGTATAGGGGATCGCAATAGTTTTCGAGGGTAGAGTATTCAACCCAAATTTATTGATTCGACACAAGGGGAGTCAAAGAATATTTGCAAGTATTAGCAGTTGAGTTGTCAATTCAACCACACCTGGAGATTAATTATCTGCAGCAAAGTGATCAGTAGAAAAGTAATATGATAGTTTTGATAGTAGTAGCAACAGCAATAGTAACAGTAACAGTGACAGCAATGATTTTGTAGCAAGTGTAACAGTAACGATAGCAGTAGTAACTTAGCAAGAACAATATGAGAGAAATTCTTAGGCATTGGATCGGTGAATTCGTTGGATGATACTCATCATATAACAGTCATAACCTAGGGCGATACGGCACTAGCTCCATTTCATAAATATAATGTAGGCATGTATTCCATAAATAGTCATACGTGCTTATGGAAAGAACTTGCATGACATCTTTTGTCCTACCCTGCCATGGTAGCGGGGTCCATATGGAAACTAAGGGATATTAAGGCCTCCTTTTAATAGAGAACCGGAACAAAGAATTAACACATAGTGAATACATGAACTCCTCAAACTACGGTCATCACCGGGAAGTGTCCCGACTTCTGTCGCTCCGGGGTTGCCGGATCATAACACATAGTAGGTGACTATAACTTGCAAGATCGGATCTAGAACATAGATATAATGGTGATAACATAAACGGTTCAGATCTGAAATCATGGCACCTGGGCCCAAAGTGACAAGCATTAAGCATAGCAAAGTCATAGCAACATCAATCTTAGAACATAATGGATACTAGGGATCAAGCCCTAACAAAACTAACTCGATTACATGATGAATCTCATCCAACTCCTCACCGACCAGCGAGCCTATGAAGGAATTACTCACTCCCAGTTGGGAACATCATGGAATTGGCGATGGAGAAGGGTTGGTGATGACGAAGATCGAAGATCCCCCTCTCCGGAGCCCCAAACGGACTCCAGATCTGGCCTCCCGATGAAGAATAGGAGGTGGCGGCGGCTCCATCTCATGAAATGCGATAATTCTTTCTCCCTCATTTTTCTCTCCAAAAATGTGAATTTATAGCGTCGAAGTTAGGGTCTGCGGGGCCACTAGGTGGGGACAACCCACCTGGGCACGCCAGGAGGGGGGCACCCTGGTGGGTTGTGCCCACCCAGGTGCCCCCCTCCGGTGGTTCTTGGCTCCAGTAATTCTATTTATTATATAAAAAATCCTCGCAAAGTTTCCTTCCAATCCGAGAACTTTTATTTCTGCACAAAAAACAACACCAAGGTAGTTCTACTAAAAATAGCGTCAGCTCGGGTTAGTTTCATTCAAATCATGCAAATTAGAGTCCAAAACAAGAGGAAAAGCGTTAGGAAAAGTAGATACGACGGAGACGTATCAACTCCCCCAAGCTTAAACCTTTGCTTGTCCTCAAGCAATTCAGTTGATAAACTGCAAGTGAAAAAGAAAAACTTTTACGAACTCTTTTGCTCTTGTTTACATAAATTAGCTTAAGTAGCACCCAGGTTTTCAGCCAAGATCATGACTAACCATGTCAACAATATCTCTTAAAAATCATATTAACTCATATCAATGACATAATCAACTAGCGAGCAATAATAAGATATCTCAAATAACAACACTTTGTCAAAACAACCATGATATAACATGACAATAGTGGTATCTCGCTAGCCCTTTCTGAGACCGCAAAACATAAATGCAGAGCACCTCCAAAGTTCAAGCAGCGACTAAACATTGTAATTCATGGTAGAAAAGATCCAGTCATGATGCACCCAACATTAGCTACACACAATGCATGAGGATGATAATAGTGCTCTCAGGATCTGGCGCTTGTTTGAGAAGGTGATGACACAACATAAAAGTAAATAGATAGTCCCTTCACAGAGGGAAGCAGTGATTTGCAGCGGTGCCAGAGCTCAAGTTTTTAAAATAGCGGTAAATGAAATTTTTAGAAATGCACCCTTCTTGTTTACTTCGCGACCATTAGTTATCGGTATCTTCCATGCTAAACACATTAGTGGCGGTTCCCAAGCGATAAAAGTAAAGGTTTACTCCCCCTCCACCAACAATCACACTCCACAGCTGGTCCGAAACAACGGGTACTGTCCATACCAACAACAGTCCTGGGGGAGTTTTGTTTAATTATTTGCAATTTTGAATTCGGGACTGGGAATCCCTATTACCGCCCCTCTTGTGCAAGGACGAGTGAATAAACACTCATCATGAGAATAACCCGCTTAGCATGGAAGATACTGACTACCTCATGTCGCTCTATGAACAATCCAGGCACACAAAAAAGGATATTTATTTGAAGTTTTTAGAGGTGGCACATGCAAATTTACTTAGGACGGCAGGGTAATACCGCATATAGGTAGGTATGGTGGACTCATCTGGGATAACTTGGGTTTCAGGATTTTGATGCACAAGCAGTGTTCCCGCTTAGTATAGGCAAAGGCTAGCAATTAGGTTGAGAAGCGGCCAGCTAGAGAGCGAAAACGGTCATGAACATGCGTTATGCACATGTAACATTGGATACTAGCATGAGTAGGATATGAACACCATGAACATAAATATCATAGAGGCTATGTTGGTTTTGATTCAACTACATGCATGAACATGTGCCAAGTCAAGCCACTCGAACATTCAGAGGAGGATACCATATCATCATACTACATCACAATCATTTAAATGCAATGTTGGCATCCAAGATAAATCATTATCCACTCCTAGCTACTTAAGCATGGCATGAGAAACTATAATCTCTAATTGTCATTGCAAACATGTTTGATCATAATAGGCTGAATCATGGATACTAGGTTAAACATATTTACAAAAACAGAACAAGTCGAGTTCATACCCGTTTCTCTCTGCCACAACCAATTCACCAAATATCGTCATTATTGCCTTTCACTTGCACGACCGAACGATATGAAAATGGTAATAGTGCAAGAGTACCGTGGACCAAGCTGGAATCTGCAAACATTTTATTCAAAAGAAGACAAGGTAATCTGGGCTCTTTGTTAGATCATCAGTAATGCATATGAGAGCCACTCAACATTTTCATCATGGTCTTCTCCTCGGTATGACTCAATAAAAGGAAAAGAATTTCAGAGAAACATACTGAAATGTTTTTGGAGTTTTTAGTTTTTTTCTTGAAGAGAGCAAATTAAAGACAAAGAAAAACAAAAACGAGAAAAACTATTTACACGGGAAAGCTCCCAACAAGCAAAAAAAGAACAATGAAATCTTTTTGGGTTTTCTTTTAATACTACCACTAATTAAACTAGAAAGAAACACCAAAAAGAAGCAGGAAATATTTTTTGGATTTTCTCAAAGTTTTTCAAACGCAGAAGAAGAAACCGAGAAAATGAATCTAGCATGGATAATACAATAAAAAAGTGTGGACATCGACAACTGGAATGAAATGTGTGAACATGAATGTAATGTCGGTGGGCATACGTACTCCCCCAAGCTTAGGCTCTTGGCCTTGCTTGGTAATCACCATCTGGAGCCTGCGTAGTAGTCAGAGTGGTAGCTCACGGAGGCTCTTGGTGTAACCTCCTCAGCCCGCCGAGCAGCCACCACCCATGCATTGTGTGCTCAGGCCTCGCTCTCAAGAACAAAATATCTTCCCTTGCTATGAACATCAAAGAGAGCAGGCGCAGGCAAAAAGGTATCCACAACAGACTTTTTATTAAACAACAGGTTGTATGTAAAATTATGGGCTTCACCACTAAGGATCTTATGATGTTTCATAGCATCAAAGTCCAAGTACTGCGTGGGTAGGTTGGGGTCATAAGGCCAAGGTGAAACACCCAGCTCCCTTGTTAAACATGTGGCATAAATTCCACCATAAAAATATCCACTACCAGCGTTATGTTGCAACCTGCGTGTAACAATCGCTCCAAGGTTATAACTTTTGTCACCGGTGAGAGCAGTGCGTATGAGGCTCAAGTCAGGAGCAAAAAGTGTACTACAATCTTGTTTGCCTACAATGCATTTTCCATTAAATAGTGCAAAGTATTGAATTGAGGGAAAATGAATGCTCTTTATTCTACCTTGCGTCACTCCTCTAGTCTCACCATAGCAAAGGCTAGTCCAGAATATCTCAAACTCCGATCTCGGTGGTTCGTCTAACGAACCCCAAAATGGAATTTTGCAGTAATTAGAAAATGTCTCTAAAGGTAGGGTGAAAGGATAGTCGTACAGTTTAAACGAAACTCTAGCCTCACGAGGATGGAATTTAAATTCTTTAGTAGATGATTCAGTGAGGCTGAGGTGTTGGTTGCACTTATCTGCAATGTAGGGACCGAGCTCGGCATTGTGAACATATTGCTCAAATTCTTATTTAATACCAATGCGCACCATAAAATCGTTGCAAGGCCATAAACATGATTTGGTGGCTGCATCTCGTATGGAATTTTCACTTGGTTCAACATAGGACCGAGGAACAAAGCTGCTTCTAGAGGATTCCTCCGAGGACCTCCTCCTCGAAGAACTCCTTCCAAAAAGGTTCATCATATTTGCGTACAATTTCTGAAAAAAATTGGGTCACAAAATTTTGTTGACAAAACTTTACAAGATCGATGGCAGCTACTCATAAGGATGCATAGAGGCCAAATCAAGCATTCAAACTACTTAGAACTCTAAGAATTCAACATGCAACCTCATCTACAGCAGCACCAAGAGTAGCTATTTATTCAGAATATAAACCACTAAAGCAAAAATTAATTGGACCAATGGAGGAGTCACATACCAAGTAGCAATCCCCCAAAACAGATTCGAAAATGGAGCTTCGAGCAAAGAGATCGAAATCCGCGGGTTTGAGAGCAAGAACACGAGAGAGAGAGCAATGGTGATTTTTTCTGGAGGTAGGTGGTGACATGGGCAAAAAAATAAGTGAGGGGGCCCACGTGGGGACCACAACCCACCAGGGCGCGCCTAGGTGGGTTGTGCCCACCTGGTGCGCCCCCCTCTGAAGTTATTTGCACGAAAAATTCTTAAATATTTAGAAAAAAATCGTATTAAATTTTCAGAGCATTCTGAGAACTTTTATTTTTGGGTCATTTTTTATTGCATGAAAAATTCAGAAAACAGACTAAGCATGGCATTTTATTTTATTTAACTAAGAAAAAGAGAAAATAAAAGTAAAGGGCAGAAGGTAGTGCTCACTAAATTCATCAACTTCATACCTCTCAAAAATGATTCATTAATAAGGTTGATCAAGTCTTATTAACAACCACCTTCGATTAGCATGAAACCGAAGAACTTTCGTAAAACACTAAGTTACCTCAATGGGGATATGAACGTCCCCAACAATAAGCATTTCATATTTCTTTTTGGTAGTAGGTAGAGGTAGTTGAAAACTTCCAATAGTGATTGTCGGAGATTTTTCAATAACATTAATACCATTCACTTGGAATTGTTTATTCGGAAAGTGCACCGTATGCTCATTACCATTGATATGAAAAGTGACCTTGCTTTTATTGCAGTCAATAACAGCCCCTGCAGTATTCAAGAAGGGTCTACCAAGTATAATTGACATGTTGTCGTCCTCGGGCATCTCAAGTATAACAAAGTCGGTTAAGATAGTAACATTAGCAATAACAACAGGAACTTCCTCACAAATACCGATAGGTATGGCAGTTGATTTGTCAGCCATTTGCAAAGATATTTTAGTAGGTGTGAGTTTATTCAAGTCAAGTCTTTTATATAGAGAGAAAGGCATAACACTAACACCAGCTCCTAAATCACACAAAGCGGTTTGCACATAATTTCTTTTGATGCAGCAAGGTATAGTTGGTATTCCCGGATCTCCAAGTTTTTTAGGTACTCCATCCTTAAAAGTATAATTAGCAAGCATGGTGGAGATTTCATCTTCCGGTATTTTTCTCTTGTTGGTGATGGTGTCTTTCATATATTTTGCATAAGGAGGCATTTTTAAGATATCAGTCAAGCGTGTACGCAAAAAGACTGGCCTAAGCATTTCAGCAAAGCGTTCAAATTCTTCATCATCTTTCTTCTTAGTTGATTTAGGTGGAAAGGGCATAGGTTTTCGAACCCAAGGTTCTCTTTCCTTACCATGTTTTCTAGCAACAAAGTCTCTTTTATCATATCTTTTATTCTTTACTTGTGGGTTATCAAGATCAACAGTTGGTTCTATTTCAACATCATTGTCTGGTTCTTTATCATTTGTTGGAGTGTCTTCATGAACTTCATCATTATCTTTTTCATTATCAGAAGGTGAGTGTTCATTACCAGATTGAGTTTCAGCATCAGAAATAGAGACTTCATTATCATTAACAGGAGTTTTTTCTACTTGAGGTTCACCAGAGGCATGCAAAGTCCTACCATCTTTCTTCTTCTTTTTCTTTTTAGAAGGACTAGGTGCATCAGTGTTGACTCTTTGAGAGTCTTGTTCAATTCTTTTAGGGTGTCCCTCAGGGTAAAGTGGTTCCTAAGTCATTCTACCTCCTCTAGTCATCACTCTAACAGCATGATCATTGATATTATTATTCATTTCATCTAACAACTCTCTTTAAGATTTAGAAACTTGTTCTAATTGAGTTTGAACCATAGAGGCATGTTTTCCTACACTTCTTACATCATTGGTAATTCTAAATAGCAAGTCACTCAAGCGAGCTATCATATCAGAATTGTATTTCAATTGTTTCGTAACATTTGCATTGAAGTGATCTTGCTTTCTAATGTAATTATCAAACTCATATAAGCATTGACTAGGATGTTTGTTATAAGGAATATCACCTTCATCGAACTTTAGTAAAGAATTTACCTCTACCACCTTAGGTGGTAGTGGTGTTTCAAGCCCATGTATTTCTTTAATAGGAGGTAAATTTTTAACATCTTCTGCTTTAATACCTTTTTCCTTCATAGATTTCTTTGCCTCTTGCATATCTTCAGGACTGAGATATAAGATACCCCTCTTCTTTGGAGTAGGTTTAAGTGGTGGTTCAGGAAGGATTCAATCATCATAATTTTTCAATATGTTATTCAATAATTCTTCAGCTTGTTCAACAGTTTGTTCCCTGAAAACACAACCAGCACAACTATCTAGGAAATCCCTAGAAGCATCAGTTAGTCCATTATAGAAGATATCAAGTATTTTATTTTTCTTAAGAGGATGATCAGGCCAAGCATTAAGCAATTGGAGAAGCCTCCCCCAAGCTTGTGGGAGACTCTCTTCTTTAATTTGCACAAAGTTAAATATTTCCTGTAAGGCAGCTTGTTTTTTATGAGCAGGAAAATATTTTTCAGAGAAGTAATAAATCATATCCCGGGGACTTCGCACACAACCAGGAGCCAGAGTATTATACCAAGTCTTAGCATCACCCTTTAATGAGAACGGAAATAATTTGAGAATATAATAATAGCAAATTTTCTCATCATGAGCAAAAAGGGTGGCTATGTCATTCAACTTAGTAAGGTGTGCCACAACAGTTTTAGTTTCATAACCATGGAAAGGATCAGATTCAACCAAAGTAATTAACTCTGGGTCGACAGAGAATTCATAATCCTTATCATCAACAAAGATAGGTGAAGTAGCAAACTTAGGATCATATTTCATTCTAGCATTCAAAAAATTTTCTTTCAGTTTGCATAATAATTTCTTAAGATCATCCCTATCATTGCAAGCAAGAAAGTCTCTAGTTGTCTCCTCATCCATAACATAGCCTTCTGGTATCTTACGCAATTCATATCTAGGAGAACTAGATCTAATAGGTGTTTCAAGATTTTCAGTTTCAAGCTCTTCATTAGTTTCAGCAATTTCATCAGTTTCAGCATTCTCAAAAGCTTTAGTTCTAGCAAGTTGTTCATCAAGAAATTCACCTAGTGGCACATTATCATCAAGCAGGGTACTAGCATCATCATGAGTATCATTCATAGCAGAAGTAGCATCATTAATAACTTGTGACATATCATAATTAATAGCATGTGGTGGTGTTGCAAGTCTACTTATAACAGAAGGTGAATCAAGTGCAGAGCTAGATGGTAGTTCCTTACCTCCCCTCATCTTAGAGGGAAAAATCTTAGTCTTAGCGTCCTTCAGATTCTTCATAGTGATAATTTGATAATAATCCCAAGTGACTCAACAAATATAGCTATGCTCCCCGGCAACGGTGCCAGAAAAAGGTCTTGATAACCCACAAGTATAGGGGATCGCAACAGTTTTCGAGGGTAGAGTATTCAACCCAAATTTATTGATTCGACACAAGGGGAGCCAAAGAATATTTGCAAGTATTAGTAGTTGAGTTGTCAATTCAACCACACCTGGAGATTAATTATCTACAGCAAAGTGATCAATAGAAAAGTAATATGATAGTTTTGATAGTAGTAGCAACAGCAATAGTAACAGTAACAGTGACAGCAATGATTTTGTAGCAAGTGTAACAGTAACGATAGCAGTAGTAACTTAGCAAGAACAATATGAGAGAAATTCGTAGGCATTGGATCAGTGAATTCGTTGGATGATATTCATCATATAACAGTCATAACCTAGGGCGATACGGCACTAGCTCCATTTCATAAATATAATGTAGGCCTGTATTCCGTAAATAGTCATACGTGCTTATGGAAAGAACTTGCATGACATCTTTTGTCCTACCCTCCCGTGGCAGCGGGGTCCATATGGAAACTAAGGGATATTAAGGCCTCCTTTTAATAGAGAACCGGAACAAAGCATTAACACATAGTGAATACATGAACTCCTCAAACTACGGTAATCACCGGGAAGTGTCCCGACTTCTGTCGCTCCGGGGTTGCCGGATCATAACACGTAGTAGGTGACTATAACTTGCAAGATCGGATCTAGAACATAGATATAATGGTGATAACATAAACGGTTCAGATCTGAAATCATGGCACCCGGGCCCAAAGTGACAAGCATTAAGCATAGCAAAGTCATAGCAACATCAATCTCAGAAGATAATGGATACTAGGGATCAAGCCCTAACAAAACTAACTCGATTACATGATGAATCTCATCCAACTCCTCACCGACTAGCGAGCCTACGAAGGAATTACTCACTCTCGGTGGGGAGCATCATGGAATTGGCGATGGAGAAGGGTTGGTGATGATGAAGATCGAAGATCCCCCTCTCCGTAGCCGCAAACGGACTCCAGATCTGGCCTCCCGATGAAGAACAGGAGGTGGCGGCGGCTCCGTCTCGCGAAACAAGATAATTCTTTCTCCCTCATTTTTTTTCTCCAAAAATGTGAATTTATAGCATTGGAGTTAGGGTTTGCGAGGCCACCAGGTGGGGACAACCCACCTGGGCGCACCAGGAGGGGGGGCGCACCCTGGTGGGTTGTGCCCACCCAGGTGCCCCTCTCCGGTGGTTCTCAGCTCCAGTAATTCTCTTTTATTATATAAAAATCCTTGCAAAGTTTCGTTCCAATCCGAGAACTTTTATTTCTGCACAAAAAACAACACCAAGGTAGTTCTACTGAAAACAGCGTCATTCCGGGTTAGTTTCATTCAAATCATGCAAATTAGAGTCCAAAACAAGAGGAAAAGCGTTAGGAAAAGTAGATATGACGGAGACGTATCACTCAGCGCCAACAAAGAGATTGTACACTCATCGCATCGCACCTTCTCCTTAACTCGACCTCCTGGCACCGCCGGTGGTCAATCCCGCTCCCCCATTGCGCAGCTACCTCGTAGTGGGTGCCACCGGCGACATCTCCACAGTGGCTCTCCCTCAGTGCCAGGCTCCCTCGGCAGCGGCGTCCATACCAGCCGGAGTTGCTGCTGCTGCTCTGGCTCTTTCTCGCTCGCTCGCGCTGCTGCTGCTGCTCCGGTTCTCGCTCGCTCATGCTGCTGGTCTGCTCTTCCTCTCTCGCTTGTGCTGCTGCTCTGCTCTTGCTTTCACTCACGCTGCTGATGCTGGTACACCGGCTGCTGTAGCTACACGAGTTGCTGCTCTAGTTCTAGTTCGCACTGCTGCTCCAGGCGCTGCTGCTTCGGCTACTATCTGCTAGTGTCTTCCCTGTTGATCGCCCGCTAATTTAGATCACTGTTTCTCTACTACTAGTGCTTGAGCGGCCTAAACTACATGTGAAGTGCTTCTCTGCTACCAGTGCGTTCAGTTTCGATAGTAACATTCAGATTCCACAGTAAATTTCAGTTTCGACAGTTAAGTTCAGAATCAACAGTTTTTACCTGATCTGTTGGAGTCAGGTGTTTTTTGGTGATGTAAATGTTACATCTATCACTTTTTGGTAATGTATTTTACAACATCTATTGGAGATGCTATTAGAATCCCACTTGAGATTAACGATGCCAGTCTTGTACTGCTTCAGCCTTGACGTCTTATAGCTCGCCGGAGCTGCTCCAATGACGGAACCATC
Organism: Thinopyrum elongatum; assembly: GCA_011799875.1. NCBI lineage: Eukaryota > Viridiplantae > Streptophyta > Magnoliopsida > Poales > Poaceae > Thinopyrum > Thinopyrum elongatum. Next base: position 155,079,094 of record CM022302.1, on the reverse strand, counting down.
CAAAACAACAGAGCAGTACCCTGGACACTGTATACGAATGCCTTAGATCTTCCTCCACACCTCCGACACCACCTCTGCCGCAACTTCTTCAGCGACCAACCCAATGATGCTGAGGTCAAAACGGCTACGCCAAAGAGGTTGTACACTTGTTGCATCACTTATTACTCTACATTCATGTCGATCCATTAGGGCTATTTTTGGTTCAAAGGAAAAGGTGAAGGAAAAACATAGCAATAGGAAATTTTCCTATGGTACTCTACCATTCAATTATTCATGCATTTGGTTGAAAGGAATGGAGCAAAACATCCACCTGGACCTACTTTTCAAAATCCTATGCATGAAAACAAGACTAAGTGCATTAGTGGCAGAATAACATTATAACTATACACATTTTCATATGGTTTCACTTTAATTTGGCCATGTTTCTTTGCATTCCTCTGTTCTTACAATTCCTGTGAACCAAACACCCAAGTTGGCCAAAATCCTGTGTTTAAAATTGCTCTGTTTCTCACATGCATTCCTATCCTATTCCGGTGTTTTTCCTATCCCTGCATTTTTAGAATCCTACAAGTCAAAGGGGCCCTCACAGAATTACTTTAGTTACAGATAGGTGTCGAAGAAAACTTTGAGTGGTTTGTCCTGCTCCTGCCGTGATGTCGTCCACCTCACCTGAGCTGCTCCATCGATAGAAGCATCCACCCTACTAGACGTCACGACTCCTGACTGTCTTTCGCTGCCTCAGATCTCCTTCCCTGCTGCCGGCACCCACTGCAACTACATCACCATCATCGACTCAGCAGATGAACCTGAGGAGTACACGGGTCCGCAACAGAGGTCGCACTCTTTTGTTTCTGCTTATGTTATGCATTGCTTAATATTACCGGCTACTTTATCGTCCTGTTCACCTCTTAGACTCCAAGTTAGGTCCAAATTAATGTTTAATCTTGAGTTTTAAAATGCTTGTGGGGCACATATCCAGGCAGCAATGAATAGTATCTTTGTCTATTATCTGGTTCACCTAGGGTATGTCTATGTTGTTCATCTTGGGTGAAAAAAAAAATAGTATGTTCATCTTGGGTGGGAAACAAACAGTAAAGCAATCATCAACTGTCTTTTATTAAATTAAAGCTATCATCAGCCTGCTATCATTGGTTTTGGATCTATCCACTGGTTGTTACCATCACTATAGATTTCTGCATGCTCTCCTTACATAATCTCACTATATTTTTTTCGTATGCATGTCAGATATTGTACACAGTCATGCTGAACATGTAGAGAAAAAGAGAAGAGTTTTGTGCAGCAATACAATGTCATGCAGACATTGCTCCATGGTGGGTGCAATGGCAAACCCTCCCCCCTCCTCCAGATTGTAATCCAGAGGAAGATATCTGTTCAGAGGCGGATTCAGACGGAGCTGGCCACTCCTATTTAACCCCCGAGGTGTTTGCTCTAACTTCGCATGATGATGTTTGCCATATCATGCATATGTTTCCTTGCAGTGCTTACTTTCGACATCATATATGTCATCTGCTTAGTTTAGACATGTTCTGTAATGACACATGTTTAGTTTCTATATCATATATGTGAACTATGCAATCTCATCTTTTGTAGCCAGCCATAATATGTGTGAAATATGCAATGCCATCCTGTTTAGCCAGGCATCATATATTTGAATTATATCTTGCCATTCCTTTTCTTCATTACATTTCCATTTGTCGACAATGTTTGTACATTCAACTACTCTTCCTGTGAATCAGCCATTTGAGTGGGTGATGGAAAAATCTAGAGTGAAAACAAGGTCTTCAGTGCAGACAGTGCTACCTGTCGAAGCAGATCTCTTGCTGGGTTCATATAGCTCCATAGAGATGGATTCAGAGACAGATGACCAGTTCTATTCCCCCACCGAGGTGTATGATCTAACTTGGCACGGTTACACTGCTCATATCATGCATATGGTGTCTTCCATTGCATAGTTTAGACATCATATACACAATATTCAACACCATGTTCTTAGTTTAGACATAATATATGCGAATGCCATCTGCTTAGTATATAAATCACATATGTTAATTATATCATGCGATCCTGATTACTTAGATAACATGTATGTGAATTATGTCATGCGAACATGTTTACTAAAGACATCATATAATTATCTCATGCCATCATGTTTAGTTAGTCATCATATGTTTGAATTATGTCATGCTATGCTATCCAGTTTAGATAGACATCATATATTTGAAATTATGTCATGCTATCCTTTTTAGTTAGACAATATATATGTGAACTATTTCATGCCCTCTTTTTTTCACACTATCTATTGCATCTGTCTCTCATAAAAGGTTAGTACATTCAACTACTTTTCTTGTTTATCAGCCATTTGAATTGGAGGGGGTGATGGCAGTATCTAGCGGAGTAAAAACACGCTCTTCAAATAAAACAGTGCTACCTCTTGGTGGAGATAGCACCCTGGTTGTACATGCACAAGAACCAGCCCTACCACACATAACCCAGGCTCTCGCAGAATGTACCCCTACTCCGATGGACAGAGAACCAGCTTCACCCAATCTAACCCCAACCCCAGCAGATAGTAATCCAGTTCCAGTTGACACAACACCATCTCCAACATAGAGCTCCCAAACAACAGCAGTTAGTAAGGCATCTCCAGTGCCCAAAGCGCCAGGACTACCACGGCGAATCCCAACTCCACCAGTTAGTACACCTATTCCTATGGATGAAGCAGAACCAGCCATTCGTAGTTTAGCATCTATCGCATTTGATGTTGTTAAATCCTATGTTCGTATCTTCCCATCATGGAAATATTATACTGAAGATGAAGGAAAAAGCCAGTTGCAGGTGTTCGTCCATGAGTTATGTGTAGGTAATTTTATTCATGGCAATTACGTTGCTTTGTCCCATACATTCTACCTCCGTGCTGGTTATAATACAGCAAATGTTCCCATTTTTAAACATAGAGAAGGACTGATTTGGAAACTCAGGCTGAGGTAACCTGTTCTAATACCTATGCTATCTTCAAGAATGCTTTGTGGCAGTATCGGAATTACTTGAAGAAAAGGTACTTCACTAGCAAGGAAACTCATCAAATTCCCTTACTTTCTCCAGAGACACATTTACGGGACAATGACTGGGAACACCTTGTTCTGTACTGGTCCCAAGGCAAGAATGTGGTAAGGTCTACGAGATCATTTTTTATTTTGACGTACTATATGCCTGCGTCTTACTGTACTCTGTTCGTCTAGAACAAGTGCTTAAAGCAGAAGAACAACTGTTCTCATTTAAGATTCCATAGCTATGGTGCATACTGCTTTGCTCTTGTATCACTATATTTACTCATACAAACTTATTATTAAATTGAAGGATCCAATCAAAACTCCAATGGCACAACAGGTATGTTTAAACATGTTTCTTTAATTGGTTTGCTCTTCTAAATTGCTCTGTTGATTTCAATTTCAATTGTGTATACAGTTGACTTCTCATATCATGCACATTAGTAGCATCACATCAGAGCCAGTAGTGTTGTTGTACATGTATACTCGTGGTACCCATCTAAAATCTTGTTGTGCTGTGTAGTTTCCCACACTTGTATTCTTTCAATGCTACTTTGTCTTGAACTGATATGATTTGAACCGTGTCTCTATTTTGATTTGGCAAGACAATGCAGTGACCACATCACATAGATATATGTTTGTTTGATGCTTTTATTATGTACTACTTAGCAATAGAAGACTTGGTAGTTTAATCCTGTCCACCTTACTACTGAACTGGTTCACCGAAATGAGTATCATATACTACATGCTAAACCTGTTATGTGTCTGCTTGTTTCTTCTTTTAGAATGCTAACATAATATTGGGGAAGAGTACCTTATTAAGCAATGGTAAAGGAAGTAATGCAGATAAGGTTCAGGATAGTGAGACATCCTTGTTGGTCTGCAACAAAGCTGATAAAACAGCTAAGGAAAATTATCATGAAGACAGTGAGACAACCCCAAAGTCCTGTCTTGATGTAGTGTTCGAGTTACTGGCCACTACCGCTGGCACAAGCTCTTTGAACTCATTATCTGAATCAGTTCAGTTTCTTGAGTCTCAACTACAAGCTAAAAGACATCGATCAACTGTACTGCGAGAAGAAGCCGAAGGACTGAGGAAGTCCCTAGAGAATGCAGATGCATACTTTTTGGTGCAACAACAAGCATTGGAGTATTTTAGCGCCAAACCGGAGAAAGCTAATAAGCTTGCTAAGCTTATTGCCAGCATGGTGGACACCCAGGATAACATTTCTTGAGCTCTTCTGAAATTGTTTCAGTTATGGACTTGTTTTGCTTCTGTGTTTATTTGCACTGGTGGCCAATTTAGATGCCCAGTGTATGTAATATGCTGCTTTGTTCCCTATATTTGCACTGGTGGCGAGCTTTGATGCCCAGTGGATGTAATATGTGTAATAGCCGTAATAGCCTAGCGTAAGTTGCTTACTTATTTATTTCCTTATTGTCTTGTTTATTTGTTTGGTTGTAGTCACTGCAGTTCTTTTTCCGCGGTTTGCTAGTGGCCATAATAAAATATATTTTTAAACTAGGCCACCAATAACCATGGGCAACATACAAACCGTTGTAACCATGGTCCCGCTACGCTGTAGTGACCATGGGCCATAGGATCCATGGGCCTTCTACTGGCCATAGAATCAATGGGCCTTCTATGGGCCGTATGATCGATTGGCCAAACATGGGCTGTACTTATTCGTGGACCATTAACGGACCGCTATATGGGCCGTAAACAGGCTAGAATCATCAGTTTATGGCCCGAGCATAACGGGTCGTTAATAGGCTGATATGTATAACGGGCATAATTCTATCGACAGGCATAATGGGTCATTATTGGGCCATATTTGATGACGCTATGAAACAGTCCAACGGATTAACGGGCCACAAATGGGCCGACTGTAACCACGGGCTGAATTTGGCCCACAAGCGAAACATGCCAGTAATGGACCGTAAGTAACCGAATGCTGGAAATGAGCCCAAGAATAAATGGGCCCTTAGAAGGCCGAAAGATAACACGAGCTGGAAACGGACCAATGGAATAATGGGTCGTTAATGGGCATAAAGCGATATACTGTTCATTTTCGGCCAGTTTCACCACAGGCCTTTATTGGGCCCAGAGTTACAAAGGGCCTCATATGGGCTGAAAGACGTCATGGGCCATACATGGGCCAGAAGTTACAATAGGCTGGAATCATATTGGATGGCCCAGATGACGCTACTGGGCCTAATTCGGATAGGCCATAACGGGCCATGAGTTAGCGGGCTATAAATGGGCTATATGCGAACAGGCCGTTAACAGGCTTTCCGTGGGCCGGCCCGCTTCCTTTTGACCAAGTCAAATGGGCCGGCCTTTTGACCTGAATGGGCCGCTGTTGGGCCGAGCCATGTGTCGACGTATCATAGGTGCCTCTCATCGATTCGCTGGATGACATATGTGCCAACGCGGAGCTGACACGTGGTTCCTCCGGCGAATGAGAATTTTACACGTGGAAATTCCCCATTGGTCCGGGCTGTTAACGGGTTATCGGATCCAAACCGGAACCCGATAGCTTAATGGCAACCCGTTACGGTGGATGCCATGTATCGGTTACCCTTGACGAAAACACTTCCATGACACGCCATTTATCGTCATGGAAGTGGACATTTCCGTGATGATAATTTTGGTATTGTCATGGAACACTTCTACGACAGCACAGGTATGACTATCTTGATTCTATCATAAAATCGTCATGGATGTACAAGCATGACAGAAAACATGACCTACTGTGACAAACATGTATCATCACGGAAGTGTTTTTTTTGTAGTGTAGCGATTGAAGAACTCTGTCAGTGACCGCCTCAGGCGGTAGCCCAACTCCCAACTCAGCCAAACGGTTGTAATACCTCGACATTCTGAGTATGTGCTCACTGACAGAGCTATTCTCCTCCATTTTGCAGGCATAGAACTTATCGGAGGTCTCATACCTCTCGATCCGGGCATTCTTCTCAAAAATAAACTTCAACTCTTGGAACATCGCATATGCTCCATGATGTTCAAAATGCCTTTGAAGTCCTGGTTCTAAGCCATACAACATGGTGCACTGAACTATTGAGTAGTCATCTACATGCGACTATCAGGCATTCACAACGTCCACAGTCGCTGGAGAGGGTGGCGCACCAAGCGGTGCATCAAGGACATAAGACTTTTGGGAAGTCGTGAGGATAATCCTTAGATTACAGGCACAGTCCACAAAGTTGCTTCCATCATCTTTCAGCTGAGCTTTATCTAGGAACACATTGAAATTCAGGGGAGCTACTGCGTGAGCCATTGATCTACAACATAATTTTCACCAACCCAAGATAATGAGTTCAATTAATTATATTATCTAAGAACTCCCACTCAAATCAACATCCCTCCGGTTGTCCGAGTGTAATATGATCCAAATTCACCAACCCAAGTCCGATCATCACGTGAGATGAGGTGGTTTCAATGGTGAACATCTCCATGTTGATCATATCTACTATATGACTCATGTTCGACCTTTCGGTCTCTTGTGTTCCGAGGCCATGTCTGTACATGCTAGGCTCATCAAGTTTAACCCAAGTGTTCCGCATGTGCAAAACTGGCTTGCAACCGTTGTGTGCGAACGTAGAGTTTATCACACCCGATCATCACGTGGTGCTACGAAACGACGAACTTTCGCAACGGTGCACACTTGGGGAGAACACAATTTTATCTTGAAATTTTAGTGAGGGATCACCTTATAATGCTACTGTCGTCCTAAGCAAAATAAGATGCATAAAAGGATTAACATCACATGCAAATCATAAGTGACATGATATGGCCATCATCATGTGCTTTTGATCTCCATCTTCAAAGCACCGACATGACCTCCATCATCACCGGCATGACACCATGATCTCCATCATCGTGTCGCCATCGGGGTTGTCACACCAGCCATGCTTCTACAACTATTGCTACCGGTTAGCGATAAAGTAAAGCATTACATACCGCTTAATGATTAACACACAGGTCATACAATAGTTAAAGACAACCCTATGGCTCCTGCCGGTTGCCGTATTCATCGACATGAAAGTCATGATAATCTATACAAAACATGATCATCTCATACATCAAATATATCTCATCATGTCTTTGGCCATATCATATCACAACATACCCTGCAAAAACAAGTTAGATGTCCTCTACTATGTTGTTGCATGTTTTACGTGGCTGCTATGGGTAACTAGTAAGAACGGTTCTTACCTATGCAAAGCCACAACAGTGATATTCAAGTTGTTATTTAACCTTCCACAAGGACCGCCTTTGTTGAATCCGATTCAACTAAGGTGGGAGAGACAGACACCCGCCAGCCATCTTTATGCAACAAGTTGCATGTCAGTCGATGGAACCGGTCTCATGTACGTGGAAATGTAAAGTTGGTCCAGGCCGCTTCATCCCATAATACCGCTGAATCAAAATAAGACTAAGGAAGGAAGCAATCTGAATATCAACACCCACAAACTCCTTTGTGTTCTACTCGTGATGTCATCTACGCCTAGACCTAGCTCTGATACCACTGTTGGGGAATGTTGTATGGGAAACAAAAAAATTGGGTTTTTTACATCTGTGCCCCTGGCTCCTTAGTTCTACTCATTCATCCCCACGCTCTTAACTTTTGCTCACTTTTCCCCACTCCCTTGCCTGAAACCCTCACAAATGGGCAAACTGGATGTTGCCGTTGGGTCAATGGTTTGACCGTTAACTTTGACGAGTGGAGCCACGCTGGACTGTGTCGCCCGTTGGACTTGACAAGTGGGGCGGCCTTGGACGGTGGCGCTGCTCGACCGTTGGGCCATGGTTTCGTTGGACGCCGTTGCATGAAACGCCTGCGTGCGCCGCCACGACAGCAGCCTGCAATGCATGCACGACGTATCCAGCTAGCCTGCTATGCATGCATGCATGCAGCTAGCCTACCTGCATGCGCCGATGCGTGCCGACCGAGCCGCTTTCCTGCATGCGAGCCGCCACGGACGCAGCGACGGTCGCTGTCGCTGATTCGCACCCAGCTAGCCGGCCTGCATGCGCCGATGCGTGCCGCCATGATGCGCTGACTAAGCCGCTTTCGTGCACGCCAGCCGCCACGGACGTAGTGATGGTCGCTGCCTACATGCGCCGATGCGTGTCTCCTCGATTTAGAACATCGTTTGATCCTTTTCGATCCACTCACATCTGCACCCGTTTTGCTACGACAAATAAATTGAACAATATTTTATTATTATTTTTGGTTGCATGCACTAGGTGGCTACATATCTTAATTCTTTGTGGCTTCCTCGACGTGGTGGTGGCTTGTGTAGCTATGCATGCACTAGGTGCTTATGAACAAAGCGAGCTCTCTCAAAAAAACAATCAATAATTCAAAAAAAAGTACAAACTAGCAAGAACTTAATAATAGGATAGATAGAAAACTTAATAATAGAACTTAATAACATAACATAGATAGGGCCAACAAGCCCAGAGCATGATCATATAGTTCAATTACAACTAAATAACATAACATAGATTAAAAAAATAAAAAAAGATAGAGGGTTCTAAACCCTAGCCGCCGCCTTCTCCACCTCGCTCATCCTCCACCTCGCTCCTCCGGGCGCCCTTCACTGCTCCTCCGGGGTGTTGTCGATGGGGTACGGCAGAGTGTGCATGCGCGACGCGGTGGGGAAGATGTTGCTGCACTCCATGAAGATGTTGAGGGTGAAAGAGATGAACTCGCAGCCACACCAAAACACGCGGCCGAGGAGGTAGAAGGCGTCGAAGGTGTTGGTGAAGTGGGCAAGGATAGCAACCACCACCCCATTTTGGATGACCTCCTCGACGCAGATTATCGTTGGAGATCCCCGTGGGAGGTTGCGGTAGCCGGCCGCGAGGAAGAACTCGGTGAAGCCCCTTGCGGTCCTCCACCTTGATATCGCCCACACACGTAGTGTATGCTCAACGTAAATGCCGGCATGGGAGAGCCTCTCCGGCACAGTGGGTGGGAAGCGGTAGGTTGGTCCGGTGTACTGCATGGCTGAGGGATGTGAAGAAGAAGGAGAAGGGGTCGAAGAAGATGGGGTCGAAGAACAAGAAGGGCAGATGGCAGAGGATGGGAGATAGATGAGGGATGTGAGAGGAAGAAGAAGATGATGGGTGGTTTAAATAGCCGTAGTGCGACATGTTATTTCGCCGTGGCAGTAATGGGGTCAAATGTGAACTAGCTCGTTTTCACACCCACCGCGACATCGGGAACTCAATCTCTGTAGGTGCAATCAAAACAATCAAGCAAAAAAAACAGAGCCAATGCGATGGCCCAACCAGAGCTTGGTTTCATTTTGGGCCCAATAACTACGTTTTTTTCGCGGAGTCAATGGTGGGCGAGCACAACCAACGGGAGAATATCTCGCGGATCGCCCCACGATCCAACAATGCGGAGCCGTCCATCTGATCCAATGGCGCGGAGCCTGCACGCAGCCAGCCCTTCTAGAAGACCACATCTGAGGGTTGTCGCTTGGCGCTAGTGTATGATCGGACGGCTGATGTTCGGATCTAGGGTTAGGAGAAACCCCGTGGGGTTTAGAGGGGTTTTGAGCTGGTCAACGGGGTTATCTAGGCTTTGACTGAGCATAACTAATTTTAAAAAAAATCAAAAAAATATGAAACCTTCGTCGTTCGTCGTTTTATAAGACACACCAACAAGGAAAAATACTAAACTTGGTATATAGAAATTTAAAAAAAAACCTAGGTGGCACGATCGAGGTCAAATGAGCACCATTAATTTAAAAAAAATCAAAAAAATATAAAACTTGCGCACAATGTTGTCTTATGTGACATGTTACCAACCAAAAATCCTAAACTTGGTCCATGGACATTTTCATGAAAAAACCTTCACACATATGAGCTATCACGTACAACGTTGTAGAGAGTTCAAGGAGAGGAGGTAGGGTTCCCTTACGTTTTTGAAAAATCAAAAAAATCAAAAAATTCACCAAAGCTTGATTTCAAAGTGAATAAGAAGGATCTGAACTTAGTTTTCCATTTTCATATTTTAAACGTGTTTTTAATCGTTTTCTATTAAAGCATAATTTTTTCAAAAAAAATATGTAAAAATATGAAGATTAATTCAATAAATAGTGAGACTTCGAATCTACACTATATAGATTGAATAGGTGTTAATAAAAAATATTTGGCTCATTTGGAGTAGGTCCAAAAAAACTTGATTACAAATTGAGCTCATTTGGTGCACATTTCTCATGACTATAAGTTTTACCATGCAAAAGAGATCGGATTGATCACCTAATGTTTATAATAGTTCAGCAAACTTTGCAACATCACACCACAGGGCAATGGACTTCAAGTGTTGGTTCAAATTCAAATTTTCCTCAAATTCAAATTCAAATTGGAATATTTGATCTGTTATTGGAATACTTGATCAAATGATGGACTATCTTCATTCAAATGTTGTTTTTTTGCTCTGTTATTGGAACAATTGATCAAATGATGGACTATTTGCTCTTTTTGCTTATTCTTTGCAGCATGTCTGATCAATGAAGCAACACTGAAGCAACATGTGTGATCATTATAGCACCTAAACTCATAGCTCACAACATCTAAACAGAACAAACCATACACCACAGGCAAATTTAAGGACAGACAAATATAGATAGCATAATACATTACTACCATAGATCACACACAAAGTTTACTATAGATACCACCACACAAAGTTTACCAAACAGCCACATTCAGTTTACCAAAAGTAAAAGATAAAACATCATCACATCATCACATCACTTGGGAAGAGGAGTCAGGGCTGTCATGAGGGCAGCATGCTGCCCCCTGATCTTGTAGTCCTCCCCGCAAATCGCTACATCCTCTACACGAGACATAAGGTGATTGAAGCGGCCATCCTTTGGCTTTGGCTTGGTGGTGCAGTAGGGGCAGTGCCACTTCTTGATCTTGCGGTTGTAGAAGGAAGCAACTCCCTTGGCCTTGATCTTCTCCTCCTCCTTCACTGTGAAGGAGGCGACGTTGCCGTTGTCCACATCTTCTCCAGACTCATACTGCACACATGAATGAATTACATTAATACATTATAGATTCATATACACCATGTCAAAGGAACTAAATGAATCTAAATTTCAAGTAGGCTTACCTCATATTCTTCGTCGTCACTATACTCTGGATCGTACGGGTCCTTGAACCCAGTAAGGTCCAGCTTCCTCTTATTCCTCACAGAATCATCCTCCTGAATATACAATTACATCCATTACTAGTAAATACATAAGCCAACTGATAATTTAGATATGCACACATGACACATTGATCATATTATCCATACTATGATCCTATTTGCATTTTCCATTGTCATGCACACACATTGAATAACAAAGCTAATATAACTACATATTGTGGACAAATTTATATACTGATGAATCAAGTAAGTTCTTAATCAATTGATAGGTACATCAAAATTAATGCATTCCATTTGGGCATATGACATTCAAAACACCAATCTGTGTAGCATTCAAAAACAAATCTAAGCATACATGTCTGTAGCATTCAAAACCCCAATCTGTGTAGCATTCAAAAACAAATCTAATAATCACGCGTAGCATTTAAGCACAGAGATCCCTATCTCTCATTAAGATCTGTCTAGCATTTTTGCAACGAATGTAATCCAAAAAACCCTAATAAAAAAAACCCCATCCCCCCATACAGAAACCCCCATCCCTCAAACCAACTACTCTAACCATCCGTACTACCCTACGAATCACAATCCAACCAATGAAACTAACTCTGCAATCTAAATATTGCAACTAGGGTACAAGCAAATGGAAGTACCTCCTGTACCACCTTCTCCTCGCCAGGCTGTGCATTTGGATAGACTACGCCGCTCGACGCCATCACCTTCAGCTCCGGCAGCACCGAGGCGGAGCCCACCACCTCCTTCTCCACATCCACAGCCGCGACAGCGGTTGCGAGTTTCCCTGAACCACCATGGACGCCGCCAATGTCCTGCACCGCATCTGCCGCGGTCATCGCGCCCTGCAGATCTCCGGCTATTGCGCCGGCGTCGCCATGAGTATCCGCCATCGGTATGAGGGAGGCGATGAAGGTGAGGAAGAGGATGCGGTGGGGGAGAGCGAGACGGTGCGGTGGAGGAGAGCGAGACGACACGATGGGGGAAAGGGAGACAACGTGGTGGGGGAGAGGGAGACGATGCGGCAGGGAGAGGATTTGGGGGGAAATGGTAGGGGCGATGCGCCCGTAGGTGGTTCCCCCTCTTATACAATGGGACGTTTTTGGCATGTTCCATGGACACGTGCTACCCCACGACCGCGGTTAGTTGCATGCAAAGACGAAACGCCTATGCGGCCCCACTAGTCAGAGTTAACGGTCAAGCCATTGACCCGACGGCAACGTCCAGTTTACCCATTTGTGAGAGTTTCAGACAAGGGAGTGGGGAAAAGTGAGCAAAAGTTAAGAGCGTGGGGATGAATGAGTACAGCTAAGGAACCAGGGGCACAGATGTAAAAAACCCAAAAAAATCCTACTCTCACCAAGATCAATCTAGAAGATGCACATCTACGAGAGGAGAGATTGGATCTACATACCCTTGTAGATTGCTAAGCGGAAGCATTAAGAAACGCGGTTGATGTAGTCGAACGTCTTCGCGATCCAAAAACAATCCATGCACGAACTCCCGATCAAGTGCCGAACGGACAGCACCTCTGCGTTCAACACATGTACGGCTTGATGACGCCTTCACCTCCTCGATCCAGCGAGCGATGGTGAAGTAGTAGCTCGAGTTCTCCAGCAGCATGATGGCGTGGTGGCGGTGGTGGTGGAGCAATCTCAGCAGAGCTTCGCTAAGCAATCCGAGAGAGAGGAACTATGAGGGAGAGGAAGGGCAGCGCCGTGGCATGAATGGGGTGTGGCTGCCCTCCCTCTCCACCTCCATGTATAGGGGGAAGGGAGGAGGGGTGGCACCCTAGGGTTTCCCCTAGGGTGGGGCGGCGGCCACCAAGGGGGAGGCGCCCCCTAGGTGCCTTGCCTCCCAAGCAAGGGGGCGACTGCCCTGGGGGGCGCCCCAACCCACCTGGCTGAGTGAGCTAGGGTTTGGGGTGGCACCCAGCCCCTTGTCGACTGGTGCGCCCCCTTCCCATGGCCCATGAGGCCCCCCAGCACTTGCCTGGGCCCCCCGAAACTCTTTTCGGTCTTCCGGTGATAACCTGGTACCTCCCGGAACACTTCCGGAATCCGATTCCCTTCGTCCTATATATCAATCTTCACCTCCGGACCATTTCGGAGTTCCTTGTCATGTCCGGGATCTCATCCGGGACTCCTAACAACCTTCGGTCACCAACACAATAACTCAACTATACTTAGATGGTCATCAAATAATAAGTGTGTAGACCCTGCGGGTTCGAGAACTATGCAGACATGACCGAGACACCTCTATGGTCAATAACCAATAGCGGGACCTGGATGTCCATATTGATTCCTACATATTCCACAAAGATCTTCACCGGACGAACCTCGATGCCAAGGATTAAGCTAATCCCGTAAGCAGTTCCCTTTGTCCATCGGTATGTTACTTGCCCGAGATTCGATCGTCGGTATCTCCATACCTAGTTCAATCTCGTTACCGGCAAGTCTCTTTACTCATTTCGTAATTCAAGATCTCGTTGCTAACTCCTTAGTCACACTGCTTGCAAGCTCATTGTGATGTTGTATTACCGAGTGGGCCCCGAGATACCTCTTCGTCATACGGAGTGACAAATCCCAGTCTTGATCCATGCCAACTCAACAGACACCCTCGGAGATACCTGTAGAGCATCTTTATAATCACCCAGTTACGTTGCGACATTTGACACACACAAGGTACTCCTCCGGTGTCAGTGAGTTGCATGATCTCATGGTCATAGGAACAGATACTTGACATGCAGAAAATGATAGCAATAAACTTGATACGATCATATGCTACGCTTATAGTTTGGGTCTTGTCCATCACATCATTCTCTTAATGATGTGATCCCATTATCAAATGACAACTCTTGTCTATGGCTAGGAAACCATAGCCATCTTTGATCAACGAGCTAGTCCGGTAGGGGCTCACTAGGGACATGTTGTTGTCTATGCATCGACACATGTATTTGAGTTTACAATCAATAAAATTATAGCATGGATAATAAACGGTTATCATGAACAGGGAAAGGTGGGTTTTCAATATAAGCAGTAGGCACAACTAGATCAACATTATAAATGATAGTCTCATCCTTAACTATAACTGGTTCTTTAGTTTCTTCTTTAATAGGGGGATGATATTTAAACCACTTCTCTTTCGGGAGATCAACATGAGTAGAAAATGATTCACAAAAAGAGGCTACTATCTCAGAGTCAAGTCCATATTTAGTGCTAAACTTGTGAAAAGCATCGGTATTCATAAAAGGTTTAACACAATCAAACTCAAGCTTAATACCTGAGTCTTTACCTTCATCGAGTTCCCAATCTTTAGAGTTGTGTTTAATTCCTTCCAAAAGGTCCCGCCTGAATTCAATAGTCTTCTTCTTAAAAGAACCAGTACAAGAAGTATCACGCATGGATTGATCATCACGAGAAAGTCAAGCATAAAAATTCTGAATAATAATTTCTCTCGAGAGCTCATGATTGGGGCATGAATATAGCATTGACTTAAGCCTCCCCCAAGATAGAGTGATACTTTCTCCTTCACGAGGCCAAAAATTATATATATAATTCCGATCACGATGAACTAGATGCATGGGATAATTTTTTTGGTGAAATTCCAATTTCAATCGATTCCAATTCCAAGCTCCAATATCATCACATAGCTTGTACCATGTCAATGCTTCCCCCCCCCCCAAAGATAAAGGTAAAACCTTCTTCTTAACTTCATCTCTGGGTAAATCTGCAAGCTTAAACAATCCACAAATTTCATCCACATGTATCAAATACATATCAGGATGTTTTGTTCCATCTCCTGCATAAGGATTAGCTAGCAGTTGTTCTATCATACCCGAAGGAATTTCATAACCAATATTTTCAGTAGGTGCAGTAGGTTTAGGGGAAACTCTTTGTGTTTTCGGTCGAGGTGCAGATACCCCGAACAAACCCCTCAAAGGATTGTTTTCCATAGTAACAAGTGATAGTAAATTTCAGCATGTAGTATAAGTTTTTCCTTACCAATTTCCACTTAACAAGAGCACTTCACTCCCCGGAAACAGCACCAGAAAAGAGTCTTGATGACCTAGAAGTATACGGGATCAATCATAGTCCTTTTGATAAGTAAGAGTGTCGAACCCAACGAGGGGCAGAAGGAAATGACAAGTGGTTTTCAGCAAGGTAATTTCTGCAAGCACTGAAATTGCCGGTAACAGGTAGTTTGGTAGAAAGATAATTTGTAGCAAGTAACAAGTAACAATAGTAACAATAAGTGTAGAAAGGTAGCCCAATCCTTTTTGTAGCAAAGGATAGGCCAGAACGGTCTCAGATAATAAGTAAAGCGTTCTCGAGGACACACGGGAATTTCATCTAGTCACTTTCATCATGTTGGTTTGATTTGCGTTCGCTACTTTGATAATTTGATATAAGAGTGGACCAGTGCATGGGTGCTCTTATTACTTGAACAAGCCTCCCACTTATGATTAACCCCCTCGCAAGCATCCACAACTACGAAAGAAGTATTAAGATAAAATCTAACCATAGCATTAAACATATGGATCCAAATCAGCCCCTTACGGAATAGCGCATAAACTAGGGTTTAAGCTTCTGTCACTCTAGCGACCCATCATCTAATAACTACTCCACAATGCATTCCCTTAGGCCCAAAGATGGTGTAGTGTCATGTAGTCGACCTTCACATAACACCACTAAGGGAATCACAACATACATATCATCAAAATATAGAACACATATCAAATTCACATGATTACTTGCAACATGACTTCTCCCGTGGCCTCAAGAACAAAAGAAACTACTCACACGACATATTCATGCTCAAGATCAGAGGAGTAATAAATATCATAATGGATCTGAACATATAATCTTCCACCAAATAAACCGGCTAGCATCAACTACAATATGTAATCAACACTACTAGTAACCCATAGGTACCAATCTGAGATTTTGATACAAAGATTGAACACAAGAGATGAACTAGTGTTTGAGATGAGATGGTGTTGTTGAAGATGTTGATGAAGATTGGCCTCCCAAATATGAGAGGGTTGTTGGTGATGATGATGGCTTCGATTTCCCCCTCTGGGAAGGAAGTTCCCCCGACGGAATCACTCTGTCGGAGGGCAAAAGTGCTCCTGCCCAAGTTCCGCCTCGAGACGGCGGTGCTCCATCCCGAAAGTCCTCTCCTTATTTTTTCTATGTCCAACCTCATATACCAGAAGATGGGCACCAGAGGTGGGCCTGGCCCCCCACTACCCACCAGGGTGCGCCTGGAGGGAGTGGCGCGCCCTGGTGCCTAGTGGGCACCTGGGTGGCCCCCTCCGGTAGTTCTTTTCTCCGGTATTTTTTATATATTCCAAAATAATTCTCCGTGAAATTTTAGCTCATTTGGAGATGTGCAGAATAGGTATCTCTAACATAGCTTTTTCAGGTCCAGAATTCCAGCTGCTGGCATTCTCCCTCTTTGTGTAAACCTTGCATATTATGAGAGAACAAGCATTAGAATTACTCCAAAAAGTGTTATATTGCATAAAAACACTATAAATAACAATAGGAAAACATGATGCAAAATGGACGTATCATAGGGCATCTACCCAAGCATCGAGTTATGCGTCGGATGGACGACGAGCTTGCTGGAATTTAATATGGGGAACAAAGGTACCGCCCATAGTTAAGAATTTTGCGTGGAGAGTTGTTGTTGATTCACTTCCTATATGGCAAAATAAAAACAAGTGTGGATTAGAGGTAAAAAGTTTCTGTCCGGTGTGTGCAACTGAGCGTGAAGACAGTTTGCATGCCCTGTGTTGATGCCCACTTGCAACTCTAGGAATGCATGAGTGAGGTCTGGCCCCTGCCGAAATTAAAGGAGGTGTCTAACACGGGCGTAGAATGGCTGCTGGAGGTTTTGTATCCTTTGGGAGATATTGAGCGAGCTATGTTATTATTCACTTTATGGAAATGCTGGCATAATCAGAATGAGTTGGTACATAATAAAATTCCAGCACCGATGGATGCTTCACGCCAGTATTTATGCAGCTACCTTGATTCGTTAATTGCTATAGCTCAAAATTCTAATTGTGATCTGGTGAAAGGTAAAGCGGTGATATCTTATGATCCAGCAATTGATGACCCACAAGTATAGGGGATCAATTGTAGTTCTTTCGATAAGTAAGAGTGTCGAACCCAACGAGGAGCAGAAGGAAATGACAAGCAGTTCTCAGCAAGGTATTTTCTGCACGCACTAAAATTATCGGTAACAAATAGTTTGGTAGTAAGATAATTCGTAACGGGTAACAAGTAACAAGTGTAACAAAGGTGCAGCAAGGTGGCCCAATCCTTTTTATAGCAAAGGATAAGCTTGGACAAACTCTTATATAAATTAAAGCGCTCCCGAGGACACATGGGAATTATTGTCAAGCTAGTTTTCATCATGCTCATATGATTCGCGTTCGTTACTTTGATAATTTGATATGTGGGTGGACCGATGCTACTTCTTGAGCTTGCGTTGATTTTTCCCTTGAAGAGGAAAGGGTGATGCAGCAAAGTAGAGATAAGTACTTCCCTCAGTTAAGAACCAAGGTATCAATCTAGTAGGAGGTACAAGCAAGTCCCCAATAGATGCACCTGCACAAACTAACAAGCACTTGCACACAATGCAAAAAAGGGGGTTGTCAATCCCTTCACGGTCACTTGCAAGAGTGAGATCTAATAGAGATAGATATAAAATATACGTAAAAAGCAAAATAAAGTAAATATAAATAAATTGCAGCAAGGTATTTTTGGGTTTTTGGTTTTATAGATCTCAGAATATATGATGAGAAATAAACCCGGGGGCCATAGGTTTCACTAGAGGCTTCTCTCTTGAAGAAAACATACGGTGGGTAAAGAAATTAATGTTGTGCAATTGATAGAAAAGCACAAAGTTATGAAGATATCTAAGACAATGATCATGAACATAGGCATCACCATCCATGACAAGTAGACCGACTCCTGCCTGCATCTACTACTATTACTCCACACATCGACCGCTATCCAGCATGCATCTAGTGAATTAAGTTAACAAGAATGGAGTAACGCCTTAAGCAAGATGACAGGATGTAGAGGGATAGATCCAATCAATATGGTAAAAACCCCATCTTTTTATCCTTAATGGCAACAATACAAATACGTGCCTCGCTACTCCTACTATCACTGGGTGACGACACCGCAAGATTGAACCCATCACAAAGCACCTCTCCCATTGCAAGAAAAACCAATCTAGTTGGCCAAACCAAATCGATAGATCAAAGAGAAATACAAAGCTATCTTAATCATGCATAAAAGAGTTCAGAGAAGACTCAAACAATATTCATAGATAATCTGATCATAAATCCACAATTCATCTGATCTCAACAAACGCATCGCAAAAGAAGATTACATGGAATAGAACTCCAAGAACATCGAGGAGAACATTGTATTAAAGATCAAAGAGAGAGAAGAAACCATCTAGCTACTAGCTATGGACCTGTAGGTCTGTGGTAAACTACTCACACATCATCGGAAGGGCAGCAAGGTTGGTGTAGAGGCCCTCTGTGATCGAATCCCCCTCCAGCAGAGTGCCGGAAAAGGCCCAAGATGGGATCTCACGAGAACAGAAGCTTGCGGCGGCAGAAAAGTATTTTTGGTGTGCCCTCTGGTATATGGGGAATATTTGAGTATTTATGGAGCCAGGATTAGGGCTAGGAGATCTTCTAGGGGCCCACAAGCCTAGGGGCACCCCCCCTACGGCATGCCCCTAGGGCTTGTGGCCTCCTCGTGGGTCTTCTGGCCTCCTCCCGAATCTTCCTACGTGTCTTCTGGTCCAAGAAAAATCATCGTAAAGTTTTATTCCGTTTGGACTCCGTTTGGTATTGATTTTCTATAAAGACAAAAACAAGGAAAAAAACAGCAACTGGCACTGGGCACTAGGTTAATAGGTTAGTCCCAAAAAATGATATAAAATAGCATATTAATGCATATAAAACATCCAATATGGATAATATAATAGCATGGAACAATAAAAAAAATATAGATAAGTTGGACACGTATCAACCGGTGCTTGGGTTCTGTCCTTACTTGGACAAGCCTCCCACTTATGATTAACCCCTCTCGCAAGCATCCACAACTACGAAAGAAGAATTAAGATAAATCTAACCATAGCATGAAACATGTGGATCCAAATCAGCCCCTTACGAAGCAACGCATAAACTATGGTTTAAGCTTCTATCACTCTGGCAATCCATCATCTACTTCTTACTTCCCAATGCCTTCCCCTAGGCCCAAATCATGGTGAAGTGTCATGTAGTCGACGTTCACATAACACCACTAGAGGAAAGACAACATACATCTCATCAAAATATCGAATGAATACCAAATTCACATGATTACTTATAACAAGACTTCTCCCATGTCCTCAGGAACAAACGTAGCTACTCACAAAGCATGCTCTTGTTCAAGATCAGAGCGGTATTGAATATCATTAAGGATCTGAACATATGATCTTCCCCCAAATAAACCAACTAGCATCAACTACAAAGAGTAATCAACACTACTAGCAACCCACAGGTACCAATCTGAGGTTTTGAGGCAAAGATTGAATACAAGAGATGAACTAGGGTTTGAGAGGAGATGGTGTTGGTGAATCCCATTGTTACATTATGAGCAAAGATGGAGCCTTCTCAGGGCATGTGCTCTGTGAGCCATCGGATTGCCTATCCAAATGAGTTTTGGCAGTCTGATTTCTTGATGGACTGATCTGAGCCGTTGGATCGAAACTGATGTGACTATCAATGAATAGTGCCTGAATTCTTGCACATGTTCTACAGTCCTGTGTGTCTATGGAAAGTGGGGTCCCGACGGGTGGCCCCCGGCTATCATCGACTTTGGACGTGGGTGAGGCTGGTGCAAGTTTTAATGGACGCAAGGGTCATGCCACCGCCTGTGATTCCAGCGCCCCGCCGAGGGTATCTGTGGAATTTCATCTAGCCCGGTGCCATGTGACTTCCCCTGATTCGTCTCTCCGTCCCCAATGAGTGACATCCTAGGGGGTCTCCCATCGTGTCTCTCTTCTCTCTTCTCTCTTCCCAGTCATCACACCCCTTTCTCCTCCTCCTCCTCCTGCCATGCTCCTCTCCGTCGCCCGGTTGTTGTGATTGAGGGCTCTCCCACTCCAGGTAACATCTTCGTCAAGCAACACTCGCCCACCCAGGACAAGGACGCCCCGTGCCAGCACGCCCGTGGCTGCAACCCCCCCCCCCCCCCCCCCGCCACCGAACCCACAGATCTAGGCGAGAGCCCATCGCTACCGAATGAGGCCCACCGCAGCGGCCATCGCTGGCCCCACAGCGCTGCGCCGAGCAGTCGTCCGCAGAAGTAGTCAGCTCAAATTTTTACCGGTCACCACCACTGTCCACAAGGACCAGCTGCCACATCCGGTGGCCATGGGGCCAAAGCAGGAGCAGCCGATGCATTTAGACGGCCGGCAACCGTAGCCAAGCAAGTAGGGAAGTAGGAGGTGTGGGGAGATTTTGGATCTGAGGGAGGAGTAGACAACACAGCAGGCTGGAGAGAAGGCTGCACGCAGCCTCGCCACCGCCGTCCGTCGGGGTGTCCTCCATCGTAACCAAAGATGGTTGAGGTCAGGTGGTTCCTTAGTCTGTGGTTCCGTCCTCTCTCTTGCCGATTTGCCTGTTCGTCCACTCAACATTTGATTTTTGCAGGTGTATTTGTTCATGTGTTGATTGCTGATAATGGATTGACGAGGGGCATCATCTTCTGCGCTTCTCTCTCTTGCTGATTTTGCACTTCTCTCTCTTGCTGATTTGCTTGTTCATCCACTCAAGTATGGGTGGATGCAAGCAAAAGGTAGTACAGGTTGGGCCATGGCTTCCTATGGAATCATGACTATGATTTCCCTCAACAACTAAGCATCCCACTGTCTATTCACCCACCACATGAGGAAAATGCCATAAGATACTGCAATTTTGGTATACATGCTAACTTCTGTATATTTTGTATCAGCCATGTTGCGTTGTGTTTGCTCTCTGATCTAAGATACTGCAATTTTGGTATACATGCTAACTTCTGTATATTTTGTATCAGCCATGTTGTGTTTGTGTTTGCTTTATCTAAAAAAGTCATACCTGCTCTTTCTCCTTCCAGTGATATACCTCTTGATGCAAGTGAGACAGCTGAATTTTGTAAATAGTTTATTCATAACTAGGCGCAATCTCAGATATACTACAAGCATAAGTTTATAAACGGTTTAAAACTCGCCTATTTTCCATTGTGGTCCAATGGAGCTGTCATATGCATTTTATATTATTTTAATCTCTCACCAATTTACTTTGTTAGTAGCAAAAGGTATCATGGGATTTAATGGATGATACTCATCATAAGAGTAAAGAGTAGATGTCATACATAGTTGCAGTATGTTTTTAGTCAGACTGCATATTTACACCAATTTTTTTTTGTTTACTTGCAAAATACTTTCTATAAGTGAATTTTTTACGGAGGATTTTTTTAATGTGGCCCTGTTTGGCAATTGTAGCATGTTATGTGAAGGCATCTGGGTAATACTGATAATATTACATATAAATTTCATTTACTGTAAAACTAACTATCACGGGTGCATTACATGTCACGACACATGCATCTTACAAGCATAATTTGTCCCAACATTATAGTAGCTCGGCATTTGGGTTTCACTAAGTTCTATACCACTATGCATAAGTATATAATTAGCTCTCATCATTTAATTAGACTTAGAATGAGAGTACCCCTTCCTTTTCAATGAAATGAATCGCAAAGGTCTTTTGCATTTTCTGAAAAAACTTTAGAATGAGAGTAAGCTCTAGAGAATTGGTAATGGAGGATTGTTTATATGTGTTTGATTTTCTGCTTTGAACTGTACGCCTGACTGCTTATTAGATTGGCTTATGCTACATGTTTGATTCTCTACTTTGAATAGTACAACTGCTTGTTTATTAGCCCTGGAAAATGAGTGCCTTCAATGGTGCACGTGTGGTCAGGGGATGGTTTGGCCCATGCATGGAAGTGGACTGATTAGTTTTACTTTTTTTGCTTGGTTCGGTTTGCTAATCTTGAGAATCTTCTCATAATCTTGAAAAGCCACTCTTGCTAATCTTGATTTCTTCCTTGCGTGCTACCCCATTATGAGAAGGTTGTGAAACTTTTCAATGGTCCAGATGCTGCACATCCTCAGAGAATATTGATGGCTAGGGTTGATTGTGCATCAAAGGTATAGTACTTCTCATGAAGGGTCATAATCTTAATCAGTTTGTTGAAGCTAAACAACTAAGCACTTTAAAAGGAGATATTCTTGCAATTATGTTGCTTTATGGTGAGATAACCTAGAGAAGTATCGATGTGTATCTTCAGTTCATAGTTGTCCTGTTTGTTACTTCAAACATGAAAGCTATAAATACAGGAGGTTTCACGCATTTCTATCATAAACCAAATAATGCACTGAATTGTAGTATTGTACTGTTAATCTATTAGTTCATCAAGCACTGGTGTGCATTGGCATGCAGTGATGCTTTATTTCTTTTAACTGTTTGGCAGCACTAGTGAACATAAGATCACTCCAGTTTTATGGTGCCACAAATATTGTTTTATTTTCCATACACTACAAAAAAAATACACTTCCGTGATGATACATGTTTGTCATAGTAGGTCATGTTTTCTGTCATGCATGTACATCCATGACGATTTTATGACAGAATCAAGATAGTCATACCTGTGCTGTCGTAAAAGTGTTCCATGACAATACCAAAATTATCATCACGGAAGTGTCCACTTCCATGACGATAAATGGCGCATCATGGAAGTGCTTTCGTCAGGGGGTAACCGACACGTGGCATCCACCGTAACGGGTCGCCGTTAAGCTATCGGGTTCCGGTTTGAATCCGATAACCCGTTAATAGCCCGGACCAATGGGGATTTTCCACGTGTAAAATTCTCAATGGCCAGAAGAACCACGTGTTGGCTCACCGTTGGGATAGATGTCATCCACTCATTGGACCGGAGGCGCCTATGATACATCGACACATGGCACGGCCCAACAGAGGCCCATTTCGGTGAAAAGGCTGGCCCGTTTGACTTGGTCAAAAGGTAGCGGGCCAGCCCACAGAAAGCCTGTTAATGGCCTGTTCGCATATAGCCCATTTACAGCCCGCTAACTCACGGTCCGTTATGGCCTATCCGAATTAGGCCCAGTAGCGTCATCTGGGCCGTCCAATATGATTCTAGCCCGTTGTAACTTCCGGCCCATTTAAGGCCCATGACGTCTTTTGGCCCATACGAGGCCCTTTGTAACTCTAGGCCCATTAAAGGCCAAAGGTGAAACTGGCCCATAATGAACAGTGTATCGCTTTATACCCATTAACGGCCCATTATTCTATCGGCCATTTCCAGCCCGTGTTAACTTTCGGCCTTCTAAGGGCCCATTTATTCTTGGGCTCATTTCCAGAATTCGGTTACTTACGGTCCGTTACTAGCCTGTACCGCTTGTGGGCCAAATTCAGCCCATGGTTACAGTCGGCCAGTTTGTGGCCCGTTAACCCGTTGGGCTGTTTTCATAGCGTCATCAAATACAGCCTATTAACGGCCCGTTATGGTCGGGCCATAAAACAGACGATTTCCACTCTAGCCCGTTTACGGCCCATTTTGCGGACCGTTATTGGTCCACGAATAGTACAACCCATGATTGGCGAAACGATTATACGGCCTGTAGAAAGCCCATTGATTAGACGGCCCGTAGAAGGCCCATGGATCCTACAGCCCGTAGAAGGCACATGGATCCTACGGCCCGTAGAAGGCCCATGGATCCTACGACCCGTAGGAGGCCCATGGCCACTACAGCAGGTAGCAGGACCATGGTTACAACAGTCCATGTGTTGCCATGGTTATTGTGGCCTAGTTATAAAAATAGGTTATTGTGGCCACAAGAAAAACGCGGAAAAAGAACTGCAGTGACTACAAGCAAACAACTAAACAAGACAATAAGGAAATAAATAAGCAAGCAACTAATACTAGGCTATTATGGCTATTACACATATTACATCCACTGGGCATCAAAGTTCGCCACCAGTGCAAATATAGGGAACAAAGCAGCATATTACATACACTGGCCGTCAAATTGGCCACCAGTGCAAATAAACGCGGCAGCAAAACAAGTCCATACCTGAAACAACTTCAGAAGAGCTCAAGAAACATTATCCTGGGTATCCAGCATGCTGGCAATAAGCTTAGCAAGCTTATTAGCTTTCTCCTGTTTGGCGCTAAAATCCTCCAACGCTTGTTGTTGCACCAGAAAGTATGCATCTGAATGCTCTAGGGACTTCCGCAGTCCTTCGGCTTCTTGTTGCAGCACAGCTGATCGATGTATTTCAGCTTGTAGTTGAGACTCAAGAAACCGAACTGATTCAGACAGTGAGTTTGAATAGCTTGTGCCAGTGGTAGTGGCCACTAACTCGAACACTACACCAAGACAGGACTTTGGGGTTGTCTCACTGACTTCAAGATAGTTTTCCTTAGCTGTTTTATCAGCTTTATTGGAGACCAACAAGGATGTCTCACTATCCTGAACCTTATCTACATTACTTCCTTTACCATTGGTTAATATGGCACTCTTCCCCAATATTCTGTCAGCATTCTAAAAGAAGAAACAAGCAGACACATAGCAGGTTTAGCATGTACTAGTATATGAAACTCATTTCGGTGAACCAGTTCATTAGTAAGGTGGACAGGATTAAACTACCAAGTCTTCTATTGCTAAGTAGTACATAATAAAAGCATCAAACAAACATATATCTATGTCCTATGGTCACTGCATTGTCTTGCCAAATCAAAATAGAGACACGGTTCAAATCATATCAGTTCAAGACAAAGTAGCACTGAAAGAATACAAAGCGTGGGAAACTACACGGCACAACAAGATTTTAGATGGGTACCACGGGTCTACATGTACAACAACACTATTGGCTCTGTTGTGATGCTAGTAATGTGCATGATATGAGAAGTCAACTGTATACACAATTGAAATTGAAATCAACAGAGCTATTTATAAGAGCAAACCTGTTAAAGAAACATGCGTAAACATACCTGTTGTGCCATTGGAGTTTCGATTGGATCCTTCAATTTAAAAATAAGTTTGTATGAGTAAATACAGGGATACAAGAGCAAAGCAGTATGCACGATAGCAATGGAATCTTAAATGAGAACTGTTGTTCTTCAGGTTTAAGCACTTGTTCTACATGAACAGAGTACAATAAGACGCAGGCATATAGTACTTAAAAATAAATAAAAAATAAGCTCATAGACCTTACCACATTCTTGGTTCGGAACCAGTACAGAACAAGGCGTTCCCAGTCATCGTCCAGTAAATGTGTCTCAGGAGAACATAAGGGAATTTGATGAGTTTCTTTGCTAGTGAAGTACATTTTCTTCAGGTAATTCCGATACTACCACCAAGCATTCTTGAAGATAGCAGAGGTATTAGCACAGGTTACCTCATCCCGAGTTTCCAAATCGGTCCATCTCTATAGAGAAAAATGGGAAAATTGCTGTATTATAACCATCATGGAGGTAGAATGTATTGGACAAAGCAAAGTAATTGCCATGAATAACATTACTTACACATAACTCCTGGACAAACACCTGCAACTGGCATTTTCCTTAATCTTCAGTATAATATTTCCATGATGGGAAGATACGCACATAGGATTTAACAACATCAAATGCGATAGATGCTAAACTATGAATGGCTGGTTGTGCTTCCTCCACATGAATAGGTGTACTAACTGGTGGAGTTGGGGTTCGCCGTGGTAGTACTGGCGCTTTGGGCACTGGAGCTGCCTTACTAACTGCTCTTGTTTGGGAGCTCTGTGGTGGAGATGGTGCTGTGTCAACAGGAACTAGGTTAGTATCTGTTGGGGTTGGGGTTAGATTGGGTGAAGCTGGTTCTCTGTCCATCGCAGTAGGGGTACAATCTGCGAGAGTCTGGGTTATGTGTCGTAGGGCTGGTTCTCGTGCATGTACAACCAGGGTTCTATCTCCACCAAGAGGTAGCACTGCTTTATTTGAAGACCGTGTTTTTACTCCGCTAGATACTGCCATCACCCCCTCCAATTCAAATGGCTGATAAACATGAAACATAGTTGAATGTATAGACATTGTATGAGAGACAGATGCAATAGATAGTGTGGAAAAAAGAGGGCATGAAATAGTTGACATGTATATTGTTTAACTAAAAAGGATAGCATGACATAATTTCGCATATATGATGTCTATCTAAACTGGATAGCATAGCATGACATAATTCAAAGATATGATGACTAACTAAAGAGGATGGCATGAGATAATTATATGATGTCTTTAGTAAACAGGTTCGCATGACATAATTCACATACATGTTATCTAAGTAATCAGGATCGCATGATTTAATTCACATATGTGATTTATATGCTAAGCAGAGGGCATTCACATATATGATGTCTGAAGTAAGAACATGGTGTTGAATATTGTGTATATGATGTCTAAACTATGCAATGCAAGACACCATATGCATGATATGAGCAGTATAACCATGCCAAGTTAGAGCATACACCTCAGTGGGGGAATAGGACTGGTCATCTGTCTCTGAATCCATCTCTGAGGAGATGTCGGGACCCAGCAAGAGATCTGCTTCGACAGGTAGCACTGTCTGCTCTGAAGACCTTGTTTTCACTCCAGATTTTTCCATCACCCACTCAAATGGCTGATTCACAGGAAGAGTAGTTTAATGTACATACATTGTCGACTAATGGAAATGTAATGAAGAAAAGGATGGGCAAGATATCATTCAAATATATGATGCCTAGTTAAACAGGATGGCATTGCATATTTCACATATATTATGGCTGGCTAAAAGAGATGAGACTGCATAATTCCCATATATGATATAGAAACTAAACAGGTGGCATTACAGAACATGTCTAAACTAAGCAGATGGCATATATGATGTCAAAAGTAGGCACTGCAAGGCAACATATGCATGATATGACCAACATCATCATGCCAAGTTAGGGCAAACACCTTGGGGGGTAAATAGGAGTGGTCAGCTGCGTCTGAATCCGCCTCAGATATCTTCCTCTAGATTACAATCTGGAGAGGGGGGAGGGTTTGCCATTGAACCCACCATGGAGCGATGTCTGCATGACATTGTATTGCCGCGCAAAACTCTTCTCTTTTTCTCTACATGTTCAGCATGACTGTGTACAATATCTGACATGCATACGAAAAAAATATAGTGAAATTATGTAAGGAGAGCATGTAGAAATCTAGAGTGATGGTAACAACCAGTGGATGGATCCAAAAATAATGATAGCAGGCTGATGATAGCTTTAATTTAATAAAAAGACAGATGATGATTGTTTTACTATTTGTTTCTCACCCAAGATGAACAACATAGGCATACCCTAGGTGAAACAGATAATAGACAAAGATACTATTCATTGCTGCCTCGATATGTGCCCCACAAGTAATTTTAAAACTCAAGTTTGAACATTAATTTGGACCTGACTTCGAGTCTAAGAGGTGAACAGGACGATAAAGTAGCAGGTAATATTAAGCAATGCATAACATAAGCAGAAACAAAAGAGTGTGACCTCTCTTGTGGACCCGTGTACTCCTCAGGTTCATCTGCTGAGTCGATGATGGTGATGTAGTTGCGGTGGGTGCCTGCGGCAGGGAAGGAGATCTGAGGCAGCGAAAGACGGTCAGGAGTCGTGATGTCTGGTTTGGTGGATGCTTCTGTCGATGGAGCAGCTCAGGTGAGGTGGACGATGTCGCGGCAGGAGCAGGACAAACCACACAAAGTTTTCTTCGACACCTAACTGTAACTGAAGTAATTCTGTAAGGGCTCCTTTGGCTTGCAGGATTCTAAAAACGCATGTATAGGAAAAACACCGGAATAGGATAGGAAAGCACGTGGGAAACAGAGCATTTGTAAACACAGGATTTCTGCCAACTTGGGTGTTTGGTTCTCAGGAATTGGAAGAGCAGAGGAATGCAAAGAAACATGGCAAAATTAAAGTGAAACCATATGAAAGCATTTACAGTTAGAATGTTATTGTGCCACTAATGCATTTGGTCTTGTTTTCATGCATAGGATTTTGAAAAGTAGGTCTAGGTGGATGTTTTGCTCCATTCCTTTCAACAAAATGCATGAATAGAATAGTAGAGTGCCATAGGAAAATTTCCTATTGCTATGTTTTTCCTTCACTTTTTGCTTTGAACCAAAATAGCCCTAATGGATCGACATGAATGTAGAGTAATAAGTGATGCGACAAGTGTACAACCTCTTTGCCGTAGCCGTGTCGACCTCAGCATCATTGGGTTGGTCGCTGAAGAAGTTGCGGCAGAGGTGGCTGTCGGAGGTGTGGAGGAAGATCTAAGGAATCTGTAGACGGTGTCCAGGGCACTGCTCTGTTGTGATGGATGGTTCCGTCGTTGGAGCAGCTCCGGCGAGCTGCAAGACATCGAGGCTGAAGCAGTACAAGACGGACATCGTTAATCTCAAGTGGGATTCTAATAGCATCTCCAATAGATGATGTAAAATACATTGCCAAAAAGTGATACATGTAAAGTGTACATCACCAAAAAACACCTGACTACAACAGATGAGGTAAAAATTGTTGACTCTGAACTTAACTGTCAAAACTGAAATTTACTGTGGAATCTAAATGTTACTGTTGAAACTGAACGCACTGGTAGCAGAGAGGCACTTCACATGTAGTTTAGGCCGCTCGAGCACTAGTAGTAGAGAAACAGTGATCTAAATCAGCAGGCGATCGACGGGGAACACAGTAGCAGATAGCAGCCGGAGCAGCAGCGCTTGGAGGAGCAGCGCGAACTAGAGCCAGAGCAGCAACTCGTGTAGCTGCAGCAGCCCATGTACCAGCATCAGCAGCACGAGCGAGAGCAAGAGCAGAGCAGCAGCACAAGCGAGGGGGAGAGCAGAGCAGCAGCACGACCGAGCAAGAGCCGGAGCAGCAGCAGCGCGAGCGAGAGCCGGAGCAGCAGCACCGCGAGCGAGCGAGAGCCGGAGCAGCAGCAGCAGATCCGGCTCGTATGGCCACCACCACTGAAGGGGTCTCGCACTAGGGGAGAGCCGCCATGGAGATGTAGCCCGCGGCGCCGGCTTCGAGGTAGCCACGCCATGGGGGTGCGGGATGGAGCACCATCGGCGCCGGGAGGTCGAGTTAAGGAGAAGGTGTGATGCAATGAGTGTACAACCTCTTTCGTGGCGCCGACTAGGCCTCGGCTTTGTCCGAGGAGTCGGTGAGGATGTTGCGGTTCCGGTGGAGCAGGTTAAGGCGGCGCTGTGGGGATGGATCAGCCGCGATAGACGAGGCGATAGTCGGAGCAGCTCCTTGGAGGTGGAGGACGGGGCGGCTGAACCGGTGAGACGATGAGATCGGCGACGGATCCTCATCCGGGGAGGTGTATGAGGGACGTTGGGCTGTTGCGGTGGACGACGTCGTCGGGGAAGAGGCTCTGGTTGGGCAGCGGTGGGGTGGCGGACGGAGGAGGGTGGGGTTTCTCGGCTAGAGCAGAGAGGTTATGGCGGCCTGGGATTTCGAATGGGGATTTTGAATGGCGAAAAGGAGGTGATGGGAGGGGGGAACCATGACTTAGGGACGCGCTTGTCCAAAATGTAGGGTGTGTTACAAAAGTACCCCCACCGATTTGAACTAGCGGCCCTTTCGGCTCAGGGTTAGAAGGGGGATTTCGCGTGTCGGGATTTGGCAGCTAGAGGGAGTTTTTGTGCGTGTTGTAATTTCGGGATAGCAAGGCGCGGGTTGTGAAGGCGCGAGTTCTAGGAGCACGGTATCTGAATTTTCGGGATATAACAAGGCGCGGGTTGAATTTTAGGGACAAGCCTAACGTGTAATATTGTACGTACCAAATCAATTCGCACTTCCCTCAACGAAAAAATGAAAAAAATAAAACTATTCGCACCACACAAAGAGAGAGTCTTGTCTCGTTTTACTGTACAAATGCTATTCAAAGCTATGAATCCATGTTATGTCCAATTACATTTTTTCGCTGGCTGTATAATGCATGTAACCTACTCATACCAACATTTTAGTGCATTCCAAATGTCTATACTACCGCTGCAATTCGAACTAAATTTGAATTCGTTTCTCTATTTGAATAAGAATCTACAATCATGATTGTTGCAAACTTAAACCATCATTCATGTATTATCTTAACAACACACCACATGATTACTATAGAGATTGATATGAACTATGTGTACTATATGAACTCGAATTCGAAATTTTGAATACACTTGATGTTGATTCCAAATAATAGTACATTTGATGTACTAACTAGATCTTCATAATCTAAACCATGTTTCATACGTACACTGTGTTTATCACACAAAGTATACAGCCCCGCCCCCTACATTATGATAAGTATTTAGCCCTGAGCTACAAAAGCCACACATTATCACAAATGCAAATAAATGTTCTATATATTATATGTAGTATAACATGTTCATAACCACACCATGCATATCACCATTATATATATTCATGCATGCGTCGGTTTAAAACACTATGATATCTTCTTCAAATATCCGAATCCACTTTTATAATGAATTATGATCTCTATTCGTCTTTTACACCCACACAATCCTCTTATCTTTTTAGCTAGTGCTAACTTTCTCTCGTGCATGCACACGCCCGCCTCCCTCTCACCCTCCCTCAGCATTCTCTAGCTCCATC
The DNA here is from genome assembly GCA_011799875.1 of Thinopyrum elongatum. NCBI lineage: Eukaryota > Viridiplantae > Streptophyta > Magnoliopsida > Poales > Poaceae > Thinopyrum > Thinopyrum elongatum. The sequence continues at coordinate 155,048,009 of CM022302.1, read as the reverse complement.
GCGCACATTCGTCATTTTACTTTAGGTCGTTCACACACGGTGTGTGTAGGCCCCCCAGCTCCTTCTTTCCGGCACACAGCGATCGACATACCTCTCTAGCCAGGTGTGCCTACCACAAACACAAGATTTGCCTCTTCTCTTCTCATCGTCCATGCCTCACTCCCGCCCCTCTTTTCATCAATCTAACACTCGCACACTCCTTCCCCCTCGCTATAGTAGGCCTCTCGCACCACCTCCTAGTTGCATCCCTCTCTCTCTCTCTATCCTTCTCTTCGGGTCTTATTTGCTTCTAACACATACATGCTTGTATACCGATCGATCTCCCTTTATATACCTAGGTCCACTATAACTCTTTTTCCCCACGCATCGATCGATGTACCTCACAAGTTATGTCTCTCCCTTTCTTCGACAAAGGACGATTGATCTTCCTATGTAGTTACGTCTGCTTACCACAGCCATATCATCCCCCTCATAATTTGTGCATGCCTCCTGACACGTCTCTCACACGCACGTGCACAGACAGGCAGGCATCCCCTCTCTTATTGATATTGCACGCATGCCCTCCGTTTGTCTAGCAGGCCTCTCCCACCATTTGTGAGAAGCAACTCCACCACCAACCCCTCCGACACTCTAGCTCTGTCTCTCTCCCAACCTTATTCCTCTACTACAAACATATGCATGGATGCCGATCGATCTCCCTCAATACATAAGGTAGGTCTCTCTCTCCTCCACACATATACCAGCCATTCTACCTCTATAGTTAGGTCTCTGCCCCCCCCCCCCCACACACACACACCGATAGTCGAACGCTGTAGGTAGGTATCCATGCCACAGAGTCAAACTGCAACCTGTCCCCTCTCAGTTCCAAGTTAGTGGCAGCCACCTATATCTTTGACGTGGGCACACACAAATTCGATGGCACTCTTTATCGATCGCGCGCACACACACACACACACTTCATCCCTCTCTTCGATTCTATGGATACCTCACGCCGATGATACCTCCACTCTCTTCTCGTGGATCACCCCCTCTATATATATGATATATCCGGGCCTTTGTTTCACACACATTGCATATTTTACATTTTTTGTTTGAAATATCATCGACACATATTCCCTGTCTATCTCTCACGCACCCCCCCCCCAAGAAAAAACACTCACGAACCCACACACTATCTCTCTCTAGGTTTGTATCTCTCTCACACAAACCCACGTAGGTGGTGTATGTACACGAAGAGAATAGGTACACGTACTCACGCCTTGTGCCCAGCCACACCCGCGCGGGTACACGGTGGAGCTCATTTTTGTATGAAATGGCAGCCCACGTGCTAATTTGAGCGCGTGTAGCGGTTGTTTACCTACGGAGGTCGTGTACCACACGTGCACGAAACAAAGTTTGACTTGATGTGTTGGCGCGTTATTTTTAAATAAAGTTATATTGCGTAATGGCACGTACACAGAATATAAAATGATTTTTATGGAGAAAAAAGTAGTCCGCTCCACTATATACAATGGAGCCTGCCTGCCAGGGTTTGTCTCTCTTTAGAGTATCTCACACAAGGCGGCGGTGGCCTCTCTCTCTCTCATCGTTGGTCACTGGTTCGGCTGCATCCCATCCGCCGGCGGAAAGGGAGGATGTGCATTGTTTCTCCGTTCGACGGCGCCGAGGCAGCACGTCCCGATCTGCGGTACCCGCCGTTCTCTCTGAACAAGCTCCGGGGCGGTAGGGCCTATGGCACTTCCTCGCTGCTGCAGTATGGGCAGATCCCGCCTGCCGCCGCCCTCCTATTTACATCTCGACGACCCCCAGGTATCCCCTCCGGCCTTGCTCCACTGCCCATCTTCCCACGTCACTGCATGTGGAAAATCTTGCATGTGGATCTTCCCTAGTTCTTTGCCCAAAACGTAGCTCATCCGGTGTACTTTCCATATTATAATCTCGTCCTCACACCGTTTTAGATAAACACAACCGTGCTGTTATCTTCCCTTAGGACAAGGAATATGCATCTTTTTTGTCGTCGTATGTGTCATCAACTGTTATTGGCCAGTAATTGTTTCCTTTCTACCTCTTTTTTGCAAACAGGGCTATCCATTTCACCTCGTTGCTAATGCGACCTTTTGGTGAACTGCACAAATCACTTTTTTCTTAAGAGTGTTTTGTGCAGTTCTACTAAAATGTCACACGGGCAATGTCTCTACATTTCAGTGCGACTGCACAAAGGGAGATTGGTTTTGCTCTATCCTCCTCATCCAACTCCGAGCCTAATCTTCTCCAACTATTTGCTTAATCTTCTTCAACTAGTTAGTCTTAAGAGAGACTGCAAAGGTGACCGGCTTCTATTTGTGTGTTTATTGTTTCATCAACAGTCCTCTATTATTGTAATCACACTTAATATTTTTGGAACAGGGACGCTCAGCTCTATTTTAGTGGAACTGCACAAAATGATCGGAATGTTGCATGCTCCTGACAGCTACTTTTTTTCCCAACATGCCTTGTTGATTTAGACAGAGCTGGGGCGAAGTTTCTGCCAATGAAAGCATGGATCAATTTTTATTTAACACCTTCTCACAACTTTGTCTTCAGTTGTGATGTAAATATTAGCTCTGATCTGCTAATCATTGAGATGCATTAGCAAGGAAGTTAGTTTTTTATTTTTTTTCGAAAGAGCATGGATGGCAAGACACACGAAACAAAAGCTGAAAGCTCAGAGCATTGTACAATTTCATGTCACTGGAAAATTATTTGTATAGTACGTCAATTATGTAAACAAATGCTGGAAGCTTGATAGCATTGCCAGAAGCCTCTTCAGCATCCGGGTCCATGTGCCATGCACCAAATTATACTCCCTCCGTTCCTAAATATTTGTCTTTTTAGAAATTTCAAATGGACTACCACATATAGATGTATATAGACATATTTTAGAGTGTAGATTCACTCATTTTGCTTCGTATGTAGTCACTTGTTGAAATCTCTAGAAAGACAAATATTTAGGAACGGAGGGAGTAGTGCACAACCGCATGGGAGACTCAGCCCGGTCGTTGCGCCACACTAATAGTGAGGAATAAGCAGTCAAATCATAAGCCCCACCTTTCCCACTGTAAGTTGCTCAGAAGAAGCAACCATCAATACGCTCTTCTTTGAATCCGCTCATACTACTCCCTCCATCACTGTTTATAGAGCGCGCTTCAACAATCTCTGGGACCAAGGCGACTAGCGATCGGCCTGAAAAATAGCATTGGTAGTTATAGCACGGCATCTATTACTAGAGGAAATAATGCGTACACACATGCATGCAGTGCTTCCACCCCGGGTACACACATGCATGCACTTACTCCACTCCGTGTACACACATACATCGAGAGAAAATTGTGGACTTGATTGCGGTTACCACGCCCTAATTAATTGAGCATTAAACCAAACGCGTCTAAAATCTCTCTGGTGGTGGAAATGCATGAGAATGAAGCGCGCCCTGTAAACTGTGACAGAGGGAGTAGTATGAAGGTGCAAAACCAAGTACGCCTATGGCCTGTCGGTCAACGCACTTCCTCTTGGCATATCACTGACATGTGGGACCGGAGTGTGAGCAAACCGATCTCAATTGACGGAAAAATGGCCAACCCGCCGTTCCTTGAGAGAGACGAGGAGGGAGAACACACATACGGGCTCGCACGGAGGCCAAGATATATTTGAGCATGGTTGATCGATATCATCATTATATGTTTGATGTTTTTTAATAGTACTATTGGGCTGCCGTTTTCCGCATTCTCCCGAATAAATGTGTACTTTATCAGAGATTAAAATAAAATAAGAGTACAGACGCTCCACCATGCAGTTCCTAGTACCTATATACTAGTAGTACTACTCGTACTACTAAACCTTGCGCTTGGCTCTTCACCTCTTCGGGAAGTCGAACAATGATGGTACTACAGTGTATGCCTCTGGCAATCTGACACCGAATGAACTGTTGCACGTCCACCGCCTGGGTGAGGGTAGGTTGCATTAGTCAAAAGCTTCTCCTCGTCCTGCGAGCTACCAGGCTTGAGGTAGATGGAGAGGGCGTAAGCGAGCTTCACCTTGTCCTGCAAGCTTCTCCTCGTTCTGCGAGTTGACGGGACACACCAAAAAGTAGTGCTAGTCCATACTCCTTCCTTTCTGGTTAATATGGCTTAATCCTTTTTGCGGGTAAATGAGAGAGATTTATTCATATATAAGCATTCTTAGGACGATCAGCCAAGAGACTGGTCACTAGGAAGCAAGGTACCCCGCAAAAAAAAGGAAGCGAGGTGTTTCTTCAAGCTAGCTCTCGGTCACATTCAAAGTGCAGCAAGCATGGTTCGCACAAAGATGCACCACAAGGTTTGCTGACCTGTTTACATGCTGAATAACAAAAAAGAGAAAATATTACTGAGCGCTCCTATTTCTAATAGGATAGGAGCCAGAATTAAGCGAGAATTGTGGCAAGTGTTCCATGCAATCAACTTCCATTATCACATGCGAGAATCCTCGAAGAGAACCAAATGTGTTGAAGATTGCTTTATCACAGATTAAAATAAAATAAGAGTGCAGACGCTCCACCATGCGGTTCCTAGTAGTACATACCTGTATAGTAGTACTAGTAGTACTACGTAATACTAGTACTCGGAGTAGTAAACTTTGTGCTTGGCTGTTCGCCTCTTCGGGAAGTCGAACAATAATGGTACTAGTGCAGTGTGTGCTTCTTGCAATCAGACACCGAATTAACTGTTGCACGTCCACCGCCTCTCCCGTCTTGCAAGCTTCTCCTCGTTCGGCAAGTTGACGGGACACAACAAAGTAATGCTAGTCCATATCGCCTCCTTTCCGGTTAATATGGCTTAATTTGAAACGAGATAAATACACTGTCTGTCACTGCAAATTTGTAAAAAATACTATCAGTGGACTTCATAATACGCTCATTGCGGTCAATATATACATTTTTCGGTGTTTATACGGTCACTAGCTCACCCTGCCTGAGTATGTGTGTGCATGCATGTGTAGGTTGAGCACTTGAGCGTGACCATGTGTGTTCCGTCGTGTGCTCGGACATGCATGCATTAGGGCATCGCGCGCGTTTTTGCGTCCATGTGTACATGTGACTGTTGCATGCATGCACGAGGTTATAGTCCCTCACATTCACATGTTCATAAGTCAATGCTTTGTCAAAATGTTGCATGCATGGTTTAATCATTCGTTGTTCACGCATGCATTCCCGATATTAATACGTTGGTAAAGACAATTTCTTGAGGAAAATGAGCCCATGAATGGAGTACAAAGGGGACCAATAAGCCAGGACAGAGGGAGTACTAGTAGTGAACCGGAAGGAGTGAGTAGGTACTAGTAGTACGTAACAACGTCCAATAACAAAATTCCTCTATGTGCATCCTGTCTACGTGTCATGCAATAAAATATAGATAAGTACAAGTGAGACTCAGGAACGGTCATACACGTAGGGGGAGTACGTGTAGGGGCCACTCAGGAGCAGTCAAATCACACAGTAAGTTAGTCGGACGAAGCAACCATCATTTCACTCTTCAATGACACGTACGCAATATAAAATGGTTGATATGGAGAGAAAAAGAAAATTGCTCCACTATATATACACTAGCAGGAGCCTAAGCTACAAGCCTGCTTGCTTGGGTTCCTCTATTCACAAGCATAGAACGACGGTGGCCACACCACTGGTCATAGATCCGGCCTGATCCCGCCGCTGGGGGAAGGGGACGATGTTCTGCGTAGACGCGGTCAACAGCGACGAGGGAGAAAACCCACTGTTGGTGCGTCCCGATCGGGGGTCCCCGCGGTATGGGCTGATGCCGCCTCCCAACCGCCCTTCTAGCTACACCCCGACGTCCCAGGTACAACTTCCTTTTGGAGCCGGCTTGCTCCACTGCCGCAGCTCCCCACGTAGCTCCATCTCGATGTGGATCTTTCTCTACTTCTACCGGCTTCTATTTGTGATGAGTTTATGCCTCATGAACTAGTGCCACTACTATTATTCTAATCACACTTCTTCAATATCTTTGCAAACAAGGATGCTCAGCTCGATTTTAGTGGAACTGCACAAAAGCATCGCATGATCCGAGGGTGCCAGGCTTCTTTCCTTCGACAGGTTCTACCTAGCCAGGAAATTAAATCCTGTTTAGGGTTTAGGGTTTACGGTGTAGACCCCATCAGTTTTTTTTTGTACACACTCTCACAACTTTGTCTTTAGTTGTGAAGTAAATACTGGCTATGATCTGTGAATCAATGAGATGCATCAGCATGCGTGTTAGTTTTCCTTTTATTTGATGGAATGTTGTAACGGGGCAACCTTGGAGTCAGGATACATACATGAAACAAAATCATAAAGCTTCGTACTCCCTCCGGTCCTTTTTTTGTATGCGTATAAGGCTACTCATAGTGGGGAGTATCATATACTAGTATCATGCATAAATTACATAGGGGACGGAGGTAGTATGTGAGAGTGTATGGTGGGTCATGTGGTAAAATGTACTACTACGCAAAGAAAAAAGGACCAGAGGTGTCGCACGATGTCCAAGGAATATGGTGATAGTGGGAGGTGGGCCATATAGTCACTGGGCTGCCGTGTTTCATACTCCTCCAGTGTAAGAGTGGAGAAAGTTAGTTTTATCACAGAATAAATAAATAAGAGTGCAGGCGTTCTACGATGCTCTACCGCCGCAGTAATAGTGACCAATGAGCCACCAAATCACATAGACCTGATATAGTTATTGGACGGAAGAAGCAAACCATCACTCTATCTCTCTCATGCAGTACAATATTCTTTTGGAAACCAACGTTTCGTTTCGTTGGATCGTGCCATCGAACAAAACCAACGTTTAAATCACGGCTGTCGCGTTTGTGTCTCACCCTCCTCCACGGCTCCACCCCACACGGTTGCTCGGCATGCCACTCACCGCAAACCAAGTATACGATAACTTTCCCGCCTGCTTGTCGATGGATCGCGCCATGGAGTACTAGCACTACTGGAAGAGATTGACGAGGAGGGGGAGGACAGCTAGCTATAGCACGGACTCCCAAGAACATTTTACATGCATGTTGTGGCCGGCCGTGGCGATGTTTGAACGCGGAGCAGTCGCGTGCACCAGGAAGCGGTGCGGGCGGCGCTCTCTCGGTCGGCGCGCTGCTTCAATGCCGGCGCCAGTGAGAGGTCGTGTCGGGGTACGACACCTATGGGATCCCGAGAGACCCCTTTACGATTCGGCGGGGGGAGAGGTATACGCAAAGTGCAGAACCAATGATCGACGCGGGAAGTTTTTACCCAGGTTCGGGCCGCTGATCAGCGTAAAACCCTACTCCTGCTTTGTGTTCTTATTGATGTTCTTGAGCCCAGCCTTCAGGAGCGCTCGCAATGAACACTATGTTCAAAGAGCAGCTACACATGCAGAATGGGCCAGAAGTTCTCCTCCCCTGTAGCAGTTGCCTTGGGCCTCATTTTATATGCTCAAAGGGGTCTCCACAGTGGCAAAATGTACATACATTGAGGTGTAAAGTAGCTACAGGGTATCATACCTAACCCCTGACGGATTAGGACAAGCGCATTTAATGCACCGTGAGGTGTCCGTTTAAGTGTCCTCACTTTCTTGGGGATGGAAAAAGGGGCCATCCCATCAGCACCGCTTAAGCTCTCCTCCACTGGCGCGTTGCCACACATCCAGAGAAGGACCCAGAATGTCAGGCTTTGTCGCTGTGCTGGAGCGGTGGCATAGTGGCAGAATCCCACCAGGCGACGAAACTTGCCGGGCGCCAAGCCTTGCCGGGCGTCGATCTTTGCCGGGCTCCGTAGGCCACCCCGGCAAGATCTTGCCGGGGAAGCTGGTCTTCAAATTCCAGCTCTTCTTGTCTGCTGATCCTCAGATTTCTGACTTGATGATTTCTTTGGTGACTTGAATCGACCTCGAGCTGTTCCCGGCAAGCCTTGCCGCGAGTATGGCTACAACTGCCCGTGCACAAGTACGGGGTACTAGTGGCCCAATACTTAGTACACCGACAGGAGCCCCCGGGCCTAGGCCATACACGAGTGCGAGGCGTTGTTGGGCTAGGCCCAAACAGTGCACGGGCACGCGTGGCAGGGAATTAACTGCTCGTAAATATCTCGTTTTACCGTGCCCCCCCCACTACGCGCACGGAGCGCGTGACGTGGGAAGCGTGCCAAAAAGGCTGCAACTGCCTCACGCCTATAGAGGCGCACTCACATTGGGGAATAAAAGAGGCAGCTCCGCTCCTTGCCCATAAAAAGGAGAAGTCGCAGAGGCACAAACCTATTTACCCCCCCCCCTCTTCTTCTCAATCTGGCCATCGCCATCGCCTTCCTCCTCTCGAGCTCAGAGCGAAGCCTTTTCCTCTTCCGCCCGCTGCTTCCACGCTTGCCCCACTCCCAGCTCCCGTCCTCACAGTCGCCATGCCGCCCAAGGCCAGCAAAGGCAAGGGCAAGGAGGCGAAAGCCGACGTTCCGGAGAGCGAACTGGCGAAGATGCGGAAGAGGCTCGTCGTCTTCCCTCCAACGCTCGATGCTGAAGCTCTGAAGGGGCGATACCAATGCATGTGGGCGAAAGGGATGCAAGCTCACCCCACCACGCGCGTAATCCCAGGTGCTTGTTCCAAAGGCGGATCGGACAGATACCCTTTCTTCACTGCATATTTCTATTGCGGGCTCTGTCCCCCCTTTTCCGACTTCTTCAATGATATCATGTACACATACGGCTTTCGCCTTCTCGATTTCATGTCGAATGCAGTACTTTGCATGTCTATCTTTGCCCATCTCTGTGAAAACTTTGTTGGTGTGATCCCCAATTCTGCTCTTTTTCGCCATTATTTCTTCCCTCGCATCCAAAAAGGAGAGGCCCTCTCTGGTTCTATTGCCTGGATTCCAAGAGCTTGGAATAAGGAAATATACCCAGAGGGAGTTTACCGCGAAAAGTGGGACGAGTGGCGGGCTGAATGGTGCTGGATCCAGGAAGCAGATCCCCATCCATTTTGTCATCCCCGGCAACAGAAGGTGGTCCGCGGCAAGGATTGGAGCGACCCCGCAGCGGAAGACGAGAGGCTCACAATCGCCACTACCAGGATCCTTCGCCTGAAGGCTGCCGGACTGACGATGGAGATGATCGGCTTCGATTTTCTCCGCCGCCGCATCGCCCCTCTACAAAACAGGGGAAGGCCAGCTTGGGAATACAAGAACGCGGCAGATGTCATGGGATTGCGCCCCGGGCTGAACAACAATCTGACCGCTATGCAGCTTGGCGCTCTCCGTCAAAAATTATTCCAGCGCGAAGACAAGCACTGGCTACCGGCAAGGATTGTCCCCTTGTGCAACAATTCTGCCTTGGGGTCAATCATTGCCTTCATGCTGATGTTCAATGCCCACGGCCTTGACCCGACCTGGGCCGAGCCATCCGACGAAGAAGCGCAGAAGTTTTTTGACAACTTGACGGAGAAGCCTGTTCGGCAAGAGTCAGATTTCATCCGAGCCACCACTGATCAAGAAGTAGCCTACATTGCTACTAGAGTGGAAGAGGCAAATCTTGCCGCGGAGGCCGGCAGCGTCGGCTTCACAGAGTGGGAAGCCAGCGACGCAGAGGTGGTAGTGGAGGTAAAGCCTGTCGGGGAGGACAAGGTTGCCGAGGAAGAGAGCAGCGCAGCCGCTGAGAGCTCGCCCGGCGAGGACACGGCCAAAGAAGAGACGCGAGAAGAGCCCCCACCCCCGAAGAAGACGAAGCGTGTTCTTCGGAAGGCTGCATCTGGCGTCCCGGCAAGCCAGCCTTCTTCGAGCGGCGAAGCCCCCGGCAAGAAAGTGGCCGGCAAGACTGGACCGCGGCAGGGGGCTCGTCAACAGCCTGCGCGGCGCGCGAGACCCACACCAACGGCCACTGCTGGAGCGGCAGGAGGGTCTCGTACTACCGCACCGGAAGCTGCTCCGGCGCATGCCACAGCCAAGCGGCCTAGGACTCCTCCTCCGCCTCCCCACTCAGACATCGCAACGGAGGTCGACTTCGACATCTCCGGCTTTAGTCCGGAGCGAGAGGAAGAAGAGTGAGTACTTTGCCACAGCTTTTATCTCCCAACCTTGGATTGATCTTACTAAGTAGCTCGTATTGTCTCTGCAGCGACGCAGAAACATTGCTGGAGAGGATGACGAAGAGGTCAAGGACTTCGACGGGTGACGAGCCCCAGGCAGGCTCCACTAGCGTGCCAGAAACTGTCGTTGTCAGCCCGGAGTCCAGTCCTCAACGCAGCCCCCAGCACAGCCCCCAGCGTAAGTTCATTGTTCTTTTTCTGCTGGCGGGTGCCGAGGCTTTCATTCTTGCCGCTGATATCTTTGGGTTCGCAGGAGAAGAACGGCAACAAGGAGAGCTGTCGGAAGACATCCCCATTGTGCCTCCTTCATTGACCGCTCTGCCCACAAGCACGTCCCCGGCAAGAGATCCTGCTGACGAGCCCATCCTAATTGAGGAGGAGCCGGCAGGCGCGGACTCCGGCAACTCACCCCCGGCAACCGGAGTCGTCGGGAGAGGCGAAGCCACCTCCCAACAACTCGACGCAGGTACTCGATTGCCTCAGAGTGCTTGTTACTCTTTTTCTCTTATCTCTCTGTCTTTAGTCACTTCAAACTTCAACCTTGATCTTATTCTTTTTCCCTCCTTCGCCCTTCAGAGTTCCCTGTGACGGAACACATGGACGTTGACGTTGTCATCAAGGAGACCGCCAGGGATGCCGCCGCTGAAGCAGACAGGATCGCTGCTAGCGAGGCCACCAAGGATGACATTGTCGAGGCTGGTGGTGCTCTTGACGGGGAGGCCGCCAAGACAGCACAAGAGGAAACCGCCGAAGAACCTGCTAAAGGGGGCGACAGGGAGGCTGAGGACCGCACTGACAGCATTCCTACCGCAGGAGCGCCAGGCACTGCACCGGCCACAGAGCCCCCTGCCACTGGTGAGGCGGCCACTGAAGACCGGCCATCAACATCTGAAGGCCCCTCATCCAGCAAGTACCTCAAGGTTGGCGAGAACCTGTTCGTCAACTTGCCGGGGACGGCAAGCACTAGGGCACTAGTCGAAGGAGAAGTTTTTGAAGAAATCATCGCTGCTGCCGGGCTCGAAGTTGTTGACGCCCCCAGCACTAGCAGCGGCAAATCTAAAGAGGATCAGCTCCTTCAGGCCATGGGCGAGAATTTCCGCAAGCTCCAGGCTCTCCATCGCACCCGAAAAGAGAAGGCGGACTCCAGAATGGCAGTTGTCGAGGCGGCCGAAGCGGATTTTCAAAGGCGCGTCGCACAAATGCAGATCTGGCACGCCGAGGCCCTCCAAGAGTTGGTTGCCGGCCGGGAACAAGTGAGCCAGCAGTGGAATGAGATCCCCCTGAAGCAATCCGATATGGAGAAGTCGCATGATGAAGCCGCTCAAAGGATTGCTGCCGAAGATGCCCTCCTGACGGGGCACCGCGTTGCTCTTGATGCTCATGAGGAAGATCTCACCGCACGTGAGCAGGCGCTCGCCGCCAAGCTTCGTAACAAGGATGAGGATATCGAGAATCTTGTCGCGCAGCGGACCCAGGAGCTGGAGCAAAAACATAAGGAGGCGCTCGAAGCTCTGACTGCAAGTCACGCCGGTAAGCTCAAGGAGGCCGTCGATGCTGCTGAAGCTGCAGAGGCCGCCAAGAACGAGCTGAGCGATAAAGTGAAGAGGCTGGAAACAGATCTCGAAGAGCACGGCAAGGAGCTCTCGACGCTCAAGGGGGATAGGGAAAAAACCCTCCACTCCTTGGCGGAGATGCAAGTTGCCCTGTCCGACAAGACCAAACAGCTCTCCTCTACGGCTGATAATATTGCGGTTCTGGAGCTGAAGCTGACCACGCTACAGAAGTCTCTCGAGACCGGCAGGGCCCGTGAGAAGGCTCTACTCAAGGATCTCCAAGGAGAGAGGAACCTGCTCAAGAGTGCCGCCGCCGCCCAAACCGAGTACGAGAAGGGAGTGGAGATCTGGACTGGATGTCTCATCGCCACCGCGGAGAAGCTTACCGCAGAACTGTCAACCATGGGCCTATCGAACTTCAAGTATTCTTCTGAGGAAAGAATATCTCCAAGTGCCAGGTTGACGATGTTCTTCGAAAGCATCATCAACGCGTTGAGGGTGCTCCAGGCTAGCCGGGCGACCCAATTGGCCAACGAGACTCGCCGGCTCTGCCGGGCCGTCCTCCGCAAGGTGCTCATCAAGGTGGTGCACAGCAATCCCGGCATCGACCTCTCCAACGCGCTCGGCCATCTGCCAAGGGATGCAAATGTTGAAGCGCTTGAAGAGTGCATCGCGCCTATCCTTGAGAAGGTGGACTCCATCAAAAGGATCGAAGGCCAGCGCAGGGATTGAGTGCTTCCCTTTTTTCCTTGCCGTCGTCATCTCATGTAAAAGACAATTAAGTCTCAAGTTAGAATTGCGGCAACTCGTGGATGTAATACAATTTGCCTATGTTTAGGTTCATGCTTGCTACTTCCCTTGTCTGATTCCTTTATGTATGGAGTTCATCCTACGCTTATTGAAAAACTTGCCGGCGCGCAACCTGCCGCAAGCGCTGGGTGCGGGACTTCAGCAGCCTGCTGGAGGCGCAGCGGCCGGCAAGACTCCTTGGTGTTCTCAGTGCAGCCACTTAAATCGCTGAGCGGGGTCGAAACAAAATAAGGGCGCGACCGATTACAACAAGGGTTCCTTCGCGTGCAGATTTTCCATACAAGAGTCAGAATCGTCCAAGGAAATAACTTTGTAATAAAAGAGAAACTTGCTCTGAGTTTTTAAGACTTAGCTTTCTATCACTGTCCTTCCTCCGGCAAGCGTCGATTCCGAACGTCGCCAACTGGTATTCATATCTTCCTCCCCCCCCCCCCCCGGCAAATGTGCACGCGAGGAATCCTTCTGTCTTTTTGAAAAAGAAAGAAGAGAAAATAAAGACATGAAACCTTGGCGGTTCGTTAGAACTTACTGGGACTAGGTGTCATACAACATCTTAGACAAACATGCATATATATAAATATGAACATGGGAATCAATAAGGGAATGTACAACACTTAAATTTATTCATCTGTGCCCAGGGTCTGCGCCTGGCTTTGTACAAAGGATCACATGCCTTGCCGGCAAGACTTGTACAAAAGGGTGGTTGCCGGGAGCCCCCAGCAACCGCGCCTTATGGATAGAACTTGCGAAGATGTTTGATATTCCAGGAATTGCTCACTGGAACGCCATCTTCGATCTCCAGGAGGACAGCGCCGGGCCTGGTGACTCGTACTACCCGATAAGGGCCTTCCCACTTTGGCGTCAACTTGTTTGAATTCTTGGCGGACTGAATCCGCCGAAGAACAAGGTCGCCTTCCTCAAGGCTTCGGGCGTGAACTTTGTGGCTATGATAGCGGCGCAAAGCTTGCTAGTAGCGTGCAGCTCGCATAGCAGCCTGAAGACGATTCTCCTCAAGGAGCACAGCGTCATCTTGCTGCAGTTGCTCTTGCTCGAGCTCATCATAAGCGAGCACTCGAGGAGATCCGTATATGAGTTCCGTGGGGAGAACTGCTTCCGCTCCGTAGACCAGAGCGAAGGGCGTCTGGCCGGTGGCTTGATTTGGTGTCGTTCTGATTGACCAAAGAACCGCCGGCAACTCATCAATCCAGCGTCTTCCGCACTTTTCAGCCTGTCAAAGGTTCTGGTCCTGAGACCGCGCAGGACTTCAGCATTGGCCCTCTCCGCTTGGCCGTTGCTTCTCGGGTGAGCAACAGAGGCAAAACAAATTTTGCCGCCAAGGTCTTGGACGTACTGCATGAAGGTGCGACTTGTGAATTGCGTGCCGTTGTCGGTGATGATCCTGTTGGGCACACCGAAACGGCAAACAATTCCCTTGAAGAACTTGACAGCTGATTGCGCTGTCACCTTCCTCACTGCTTCCACCTCCGGCCACTTTGTGAACTTGTCGATAGCAACGTACAAGTACTCAAATCCCCCGGTAGCACGGGGGAAAGGGCCCAGTATGTCGAGCCCCCAGACCGAAAATGGCCAGGAGAGAGGGATTGTCTGAAGAGCTTGAGCTGGCTGATGTAATTTCTTCGAATGAAACTGGCACGCTTCACACTTGGTTACTAGTGCAGTCGCATCCTGGAGAGCGGTAGGCCAAAAGAAACCTTGCTGGAATGCTTTTCCGGCAAGCGCTCTTGACCCTATGTGAGAACCACATATGCCCCCAAGTATCTCCGCCAACAGCTCTAGCCCATCCTCCCGAGGAATGCACTTCAATTTCACACCGTTCGGTCTCTTTCTGTACAGGACGTCATCGACGAACTTGTACATAACAGACCGACGGGCTACTCTTTCTGCCTCTTCCTGTTCCTCCGGGAGTTCTCCTGTCTGAAGGAAATGGACAATGTGCTGCGCCCATGCTAGAGCCTGAGGCTTGGCAGCTAGGACTAAAGGCATCTCCTCCGCCGGAGGAACGTTTGTCTCGACAGCAAGGGCCTGAGGCCCTGCCGGAGCCTGTTGTTCCCCGGCAGGCGTGCCGATCCCGGCAACTTCCTTGCCGACGGCTCCGGGGAGCTCTGCCGGGAAGTACTGGCCAGAGTTCAACTTTCTTCTCTTTTCTTGCCGCATCGATGGCGCCACGGAGCACAAAAGTTCCTGGTTCCACAGGCAACTTGAGGGCGGCACGCTTTGACAGGTCGTCAGCAATATTGTTCTCGGCACAAGGAACGTGCTCCATTTGGAGGCCGTCAAAGCGCTCTTCCAATTTCCTCACTTCATCTACGTAGGCCTGCATCAATGGACTTTGATAACTCTTGTTAACTTGCCTGACGACAAGTTGTGAATCGCCTTTGATGACGAGCTTTTTGATACCAAGGTCCGCTGCGATCCTGAGACCGGCAAGCAAACCCTCGTATTCTGCAGTGTTGTTAGTCGAACTCTCCCGGGGAAAGTGCATTTGGACTACGTACTTGAGGTGCTCTCCGGTGGGTGCGATAAGCAGCACGCCAGCACCGGCGCCTTGCAGCGAGAAAGCCCCGTCAAAGTACATAACCCATTGCTGATCGATTTCCTTGCCGGGGAAAGTTGTTTCTTGAACTTCTTCGTCTGGCGTTGGGGTCCATTCTGCAATGAACTCCGCCAAGGCCCTGCTCTGGATCGTCGAAGTGCTTTCAAACTTAAGGCCAAAGCTGGACAACTCCAACGCCCACTCCACGATCCTGCTGGTTGCCTCCGGATTTTGCAAAATCCGTTGCAACGGAAAGCGAGTGACGACGGTGACCTCATGTGCTTGAAAATAATGGCGCAGCTTCCTCGAGGCCATGAGGAGGCCGAAAAGCAACTTCTGCACACCAGAATATCTTGACCTAGCTCCTTGTAAAAGAGAGCTAACAAAATAAACTGGGCACTGCACCACCTTCTTGTTCTGCACGGGTTCTTCTGTTTGCGTAGATCCTGTCTTGCCGGGATCAACCCTTGCCAGGGAAGATCTTGCCGCGTCATCTGGTGGTCCTGCCGCTGGTGTTGTTTCCTCATCAGCTTCTCTCTGCGCCACTAGCGCAGCGCTAACCACTTGATTTGCTGCTGCCAGATACAGCAGCAACGGCTCTTTTGGTTTAGGCGCGACTAGCATCGGCGGAGAGGAAAGGTATTTCTTCAAATCTTGCAGTGCAGCCTCCACCTCCGGAGTCCATTTCATCGGACCTGCCTTCTTCAAAATTTTGAAGAAGGGCAGGGCGCGTTCAGCAGATTTGGAAATAAACCTGCTTAGAGCAGCAACACAGCCGGCAAGGCGACGCACATCCTTGACGCGTCTCGGCGCTTCAATTCGCTCAATAGCTTTGATCTTGTCAGGGTTCGCTTCGATTCCCCGGCAAGATAAAAAGAATCCGAGGAGCTTGCCGGAAGGAACACCGAACACGCACTTCTCAGGATCGAGCTTCAAGTTGATCTTGCGCAAATTTGCAAATGTTTCTTCTAAGTCTTGAATGAGCGTCGCTTTATCTTTGGTTTTGACCACTATATCATCCATATACGCCACCATATTTCTATGGAGTTGTGGCTCAAAACCAATCTGGATTGCTCTAGCAAATGTTGAACCAGCACTTTTCAACCCGAAAGGCATTCGTATAAAACAATACGTACCACATGGGGTGATAAAGGCGGTCTTCTCTTCATCTTCTTTTGCCATAAGAATCTGATGATACCCTGAATAGGCATCAAGGAAGGACAGGAGATCACAACCAGCGGTGGCATCCACAATCTGGTTGATGCGCGGCAAGGGAAAGGGAACTTTTGGACAAGCTTTATTGATATCTGTATAATCGATACAAAGCCTCCATTTCCCATTCGCTTTTCGCACTACGACCAGATTAGCCAACCAGGTTGGATGAAGCACTCCTTTGACCAGTCCTGCCGCCTCCAGCTTTTTAATCTCTTCGGCAATGAATTCTTGCCGCTCCAAGGCCTGCTTCCTGACCCTTTGCTTGACGGGCCGCGCATGAGGACAGACAGCGAGGTGGTGCTCAATTACCTTCCTGGGAACACCGGGGATGTCAGACGGTTGCCATGCAAACACGTCGACATTCGCCCGCAGGAAAGCAACGAGCGCGCTTTCCTATTTGTCATCTAGGGTGGAACTTATGGTGAAGGTTCCCCCTGTTCCATCCTCTCTGACAGGCACCTTCTTAGTCTCCGGCGGAGCAGCCTTGGACTTCTTGTTCTTGCCGGTGGAACTCTCTGGTATGTCCTCGACAGAAGCGCAGCACTCCAAGGAGGTGCGCTTGCCGGAGTTCGCGCCAAGGTTCTTGCTGGTCTTCTTCTTCCCCCCGGGAGTTCCAGCGGCAGGAGCAGGTGCCTTGACGGCAGGTGCTGCAACTGCTTCCCGGTAAAGTTGGTCGGCACAGATGAGCGCATCCTTCTTATCAGAATGGATAGTGATGACGCCCAACGGCCCAGGCATCTTCAAGACGTTGTACGCGTAGTGTGATGCCGCCATAAACTTAGCTAGCGCTGGCCGACCAAGGATCCCATTGTATGACATAGGGATCTTGGTGACATCAAACACCACCTTCTCGGTCCTGAAGTTGAGCTCACTGCCAAATGTTACCGGCAACGTAATCTTGCCCTTAGGCTGGGTTCTTCCCGGATTGACCCCTTGAAATGTACCCGTTTCCTCGAGGTCCTCATCGGGAATCTGGAGCTTTCTGAGCACATCCGGTGAGATTAAGTTTAGGCTGGCCCCGCCGTCAACTAACATTTTCGTCACCTTGAGGTTGCGAATCGTTGGGGAGACCAACAATGGCAAGCACCCGACCGCAGTTGTGCGATCGGGGTGATCCTCGGCGTCGAAAATGATAGGCGTGCTGGACCACTTCAGGGGCCTACATGCATCTGGGGATGGCTCTGCCGCATTAACCTCCCGCACCCACTGTTTGAGTTGGCGGTGGGAGGAATGCAGCGAGGCACCCCCATAAATGCACATGGCCTCCGTAGCCTTCTGGAATTCTTGCTCACTGGATTCATCATCTTCCTCATCATCATCTCCTTCTTCGTCTCGGCCCCGAGCGGGCCGATCCTTTTGCTGCTTGGCCTTGCCGCGGCGACCCCCTCGGCCACTGCGCTTCTTGCCAGACCCCTCAGCACCATCTTGGGCCTTCTCCTTATCTCGCCTCTCATATTCGGCCCTCTGCTTCTCGGCAAGCTGCTCAATTTGCCGGCAGTTCTGGAGATTGTGGCCCTTGGTGTGATGGATCTTGCAATACTGCTTGCCGGAGTTCTCCGACTTGTCGGCAGCCGCCAAGGCCTGACAGGAAGGGCACCCGGCAAGATCCTTGCCGGGGTCGCCAACCTTGGCCTTCTTGGCGGCGCCGGGGTTGTCGGATTCCTCGACAGCAAGCACGGCCTTGCCTCCGCGCTTCCTGTTCCGCCGCCGGCCTTTCCTTGACGGGGCCGCGGCGTCTTCATCTTCGGACTCGCCCGCCATGCCAACAACCTCACCAGGGAGTTTCCTCCCCTCTTCAGCTCGAGCGCACTTGTCGGCCATAGCGTAAAGCTCGGCAATACTCCTGACTTTCTTCATTGCTAGCTCTTCCCGCATTCTGTGGTTACGCACGTTCTGGTGAAACGCGCTAATGACAGCAGCAGGATGAACGTCGGGAATATTGTACTACACTCGGCTGAACCTCTGCATAAACTTGCGCATGGACTCGCCCTCCTTCTGAGGGATGATGTGCAAATAGCTCTCTTGGCCAGGAGCTTGGTGGCCTCCAACAAAGGCGCCAACAAACTGATGGCACAGATCTGACCAGGAAGAAATGGAATTCTCCGGCAGATGCATCAACCACGACCTAACGTTGGGTTTGAGCACCAACAGGAAGTAGTTGGCAAGTATTTTGTCATCTCGGCCCCCGGCAGCCTGCACCGCAATGGTGTAGATGCTCAGGAACTCCGAGGGATGGGTCTTACCATCATATTTCTCCGGGACCTCCGGCTTGAAGGTTCGGGAATTGGGCCACCGGACTTGCCGCAGCTCACGGGTAAACGCCGGAGTCCCTACCTCATAAGGCAAGTCTCCTACGTCCCCTGGCGCAGGCTCATCAACAGCCGGCCCCGCGCTCTTATCAGACTGATAGCGCGCTTCCCGTCACCGCTCGATGGTAGTTCGAGCGTCCTCCTTGCCTCATTCCTGGAGAACTTGACGCTGATCGCGGCGCATCCGTGGGTCGGACGACGCCGTGGAAACTTCTTCATGGCGGTCGACTTGCTGAGTTGTCGGCCGCCGCTGGTGCCGTGGAGGGGAGTGCACTGCGGTTGCACCACCTCCGGTTTTCTCTACATCAGCTCGCGCCGGATCGATGGGCCTCCGCTGCGAGGGCCCTGCCTCTTGCGGTCCATCCTTGTTGGCAAAGCCGATAAGCCTCTGGATAGTAGCTTGCCATTCCTCCATCTTCTCCGGGGCGGGAGGAAAATCGGGGAGCAGCTGCGCACGTGCCAAGGCTTCCGCTGGCGTAGGTGGCAGTGACAAGTGCGAGGTACGTGAGGTGCTCTGACTCCTAACCATGTTAGAAGGAGCACCACCACGGTCACGCGACCGTGCGCCACCTCCGCCGGCAGCTCGGTGTGTATGCTGGTCCTGCGCATCTTGGGATCTGTGCGCAGAGACCTTTTCATGGGGACGCCCTGAACCACCAGCGCCATGACGTCGCTCATCATGCACGACCTGGGTAGGTCGTGAGACTTGCGCCGGCGCGGGAGTTCCAGCAGGCGCCCTCCGATCTCTCGAGTTCGTTGTGCCACCCGTAGGCAACACAGCGCCATCTCTAGATCCAGCGGCGTGCAGGTTACCACTGCCACTGCGAACGATACCGCTCGCTTGGCTCGGATCCCCAGAACGCCGCGGGGGTTCTAGTCCTCTTCCTTCTGCACCCACGCCGTCGCCTGTACGCGAAGGTGTAGGCAAAATGGACGTGAACGGCTGTGCCGTCGCAGCGCTCTTCTTCTTGGGTGGCATGATGATGAAGATGATGAAGAAAACTAAGGCACCGAGCACTAGATCGGGTTCACGCAACCTTTAATCCCCCTACCTGGCGCACCAAAGATGTCGGGGTATGACACCTATGGGATCCCGAGAGACCCCTTTATGATTCGGCGGGGGGAGAGGTATACGCAAAGAGCAGAACCAATGATCGACGCGGGAAGTTTTTACCCAGGTTCGGGCCACTGATCAGCGTAAAACTCTACTCCTGCTTTGTGTTCTTATTGATGTTCTTGAGCCCAGCCTTCAGGAGCGCTCGCAATGAACAGTATGTTCAAAGAGCAGCTACACATGCAGAATGGGCCAGAAGTTCTCCTCCCCTGTAGCAGTTGCCTTGGGCCTCCTTTTATATGCTCAAAGGGGTCTCCACAGTGGCAAAATGTACATACATTGAGGTGTAAAGTAGCTACAGGGTATCATACCTAACCCCTGATGGATTAGGACAAGTGCATTTAATGCACCATGAGGTGTCCGTTTAGGTGTCCTCACTTTCTTGGGGATGGAAAAAGGGGCCATCCCATCAGCACCGCTTAAGCTCTCCTCCACTGGCGCGTTGCCACGCATCCAGAGAAGGACCCAGAATGTCAGGCTTTGTCGCTGTGCTGGAGCGGTGGCATAGTGGCAGAATCCCGCCAGGCGCCGAAACTTGCCGGGCGCCAAGCCTTGCCGGGCGCCAAGCCTTGCCGGACGCCAAGCCTTGCCGGGCGCCGGCGCCGATCTTTGCCGGGCTCCGCAGGCCACCCTGGCAAGATCTTGCCGGGGAAGCTGGTCTTTGAATGCCAGCTCTTCTTGTCTTCCGATCCTCAGATTTCTGACTTGATGATTTCTTTGGTGACTTGAATCGACCTCGAGCTGTTCCTGGCAAGCCTTGCCGCGAGGATGGCTACAACTGCCCGTGCACAAGTATGGGGTACTTGTGGCCCAATACTTAGTACACCGACAGGTCGCGTCCGCTCTGGCCGGGCATGAATGCGGCACTGACCGTTTCGGGCGGGAAGCACGCGCGGGTGATGAAGAGGGTTCGGGTTGGCCAGGGCGGTCAGGAGCGGGCGTGGCAGCGGTTCGGACGCCCGCAAACAAGAGATGTTGTATGTAAATATTGCTGTGTATATAATTAATAACGTAAATAATGTGCCAGTTGGACAAATATGATTGGAGATGGAGATGGAATTTTACATAAACACGGATATATAGCCTCTTGTTTGATAGGGTTTCTCGCGTCTCGCTCTCTCACCCTCTCCATATCTAAACAAGATGACAGTGTCCACTCTATCTCTCTCCTCATCGGTGGTCACAGATTCGGCCGGATCTCGTCCCCTCCAGGAGGTGAGGAGGTCCAGCGTTGACGTTGTCGCCGTCGGCGATGGAGGAAGACGATGTGCACCGTCCTCTCTGAGCCGGCGCCGGTGCGGACAAAGGTCCTTCGCGCCCTTGTTCGCTGCCGTCGTGTGGGCAGATCCTGCCCGCCCGCCTAATCCACATCTCGCCCACCAGAGGTATAACTTCTTTTGGATTCCATGCTTCATTGTACACTGCATGCGGGTTTTCTTCTATACCACTACTCCCTAGCTCCCCATGTACAGTAGCTAGGGTTCGTCGGCTGGTCCAACATCACCTATTTTTTACTAATATAGAGGAAAGGCCACTCCAAAAGTTGTCCAGGTTTATCATTTATGCATCGATGGAGGTATACATGTTTTTTTTCGACAAAAAGTACATGGTGGATGCGCCGTCATTGTCCATATGCTCGTATTGCTGCTACTAATCTAAAAATATCACTGGTAAAATGAAGCAATGCCTATGTAGAGGCGTTGACAATTAAGATGCCGCTGTTAATCTTGTTCCACTACTAAAACAAAGTAACGACACTACTTAAATATCATTTTTTATATTTTTGCAAACAGGGATGCGTATCTCCATACTCGGGCATGTCTTCCTCAATTTTTAGTGGAACTGCACAAAATTGGATGGCCATTGTTGCTCAGTTCTTCCTTTCTCGAGCTTGATTACCGAGAAGAAACAAACCACAGTGAGGATTATCAAACTTCATTGGTGCCTGACCCAAACATGATGCCAAAATTGATGATGCATCACACCACGATGAGCTATCAATGCTCATGGTTGCGTCTCATGGTTGCATCGGCTGGTGAAGCTGATCGATGTTCAATGAAGAATGGGCTGTCTTTCATCAGTGCTCTTTGCTTGTTACCACAAAGACGATATCCTTCACCAGTTCATCTTGGAGCAGTCGTTTACGTTGGTGCAATTTTATCACACAATTGGATATGAACCAAATGTTTCCTCGAAGAAGCATCGACGTTGGTACTAAGAGCAAAAGTTTTGTATTGATTTCTAAGCCTTCTCACAACTTTGTCTTCAGCTACCCTGTAATTTTATTTGACCAGCTTTTAACTAAATATGTGGTCTGACTTTGATTAAAAATATGGTGTGGACTAAAAACCCGGATGGAGGTAGTACCCCTCCATTTTTATTTACTCTGCATATTAGATTTGACTGAAGTCAAACTTTAACACAACAACCCATAATTATTGAGAGAGGGCAAACTGTACATACAAAATAATTGAAATTAAATTTCTTTATTTGTACACACTCTCACACCTTTCCGATAATTTGGCGCGTGTGTGGTTGTTCACCTAACGGAGGGTAGTGTTACGCACGTGAACGACAGGAAGTGCGACCAGGACGCGTGGATCGTTACTTGATCGTAGTTTTCTTCACTGGTACATTAAATAAAGAGTTTCATTTCATACACAATTTAAAACGATTGTTATGGAGAGAAAAAGAAAACCACTCCACTATATTAGTACTATATAAGCTAGAGCCTCAGCGCTTGTTCGCTAGGGTTTGCACTCTTCACACTCTCGCTGCACTACATATATATATATACACGCTGGAGGCTCAGCGTTCCTTTGCTAGGGTTTGCTCTGTTCACACTCTCTCACCCTCTTCATTAGATCTAAACAAGACTACGTCTCTCTCTCTCCCCCCTCACAGCTGGTGAAGGAGCCGTCCGGATCCCATCGCACCGGGAAGGGGAGGAGGTGCAGCGTTCACTCTCTCGCCTTCGGTGAGGGAGGCAATCCACTGCCGGCTGCGCTGTTCTCTTTCACCCAGCACCTATGCAGGAGGGCCTCCGACCCCTTCTTCCTTGTTGCCGTACGTAGTGTGGGCAGATTCGGCCTCCCGCCGCATGCCTAGCCACATCCCGACTACCCTAAGGTATAACTTTCTTTGAAACTGTCATTGCTCTAGCATGCGGATCTGTTTCGATTCTGTAGTCGAATCTAGGTCTTGGTTCAAAGAGGAAAGAAGGGAGGGTGGGGTGGAGCATGAATCTAGGACGTGGTTCAATGAGGAAAGGAGGGAGGGAAAGTAGTATAGACTGGCTATCCAGCCGCTTTGTTGGTCGAAAAGGGAAAAAGGGGGTAACCCAGTACACACATCTGTAAGGAACCGATCTTGTTGTTGAAAAAGGAAAGAAACTGGGGGGTCGGGTAGTTTGTGCAGGACTAGATTTGCTGCCCTCACATAGGAAAAAGGTTCAAAGAGAACAAATATGGGACCAACGCAGATATGCTGCTTGGCAACATACTCTGCATCACCCATTTATACGTGTGGACGCACATGGTGATGGCATGTCCCATGTCCCATACAACTATTTTGCTGTTGTTAATCTAAGAATGCCGCTGGAAAATTGAAGCAATGCCACTGTTAAAAGTAAATTACATTTTTAACGAATGTTGTTTTAAGAGAATGTCTCTGTTAATATGAATCAATGCAACCATTTTACAAATGCTACTGTCCTACTTTGTTTTCCATCAAGATAAGGTAGATGCTTCTTTTTGTCGCCGTATGTTTTATCCTCCTTTATTGGCCAATAATTGTTTCCTTTTTTGCCTCTGTTAAAATAGGGATATCTATTCAACTTGTTGCTATAGCGAACTTAAATGTCACACCGGCGACTTTGCTTGATTTAGTTGAACTACACAAAACAAGATTGGGTTTCCTATTCGTGTTGGCAGATTCGTAAGTGATCTTGACTGCGTCATGAAAGGTCAGTACCGGCCTTCATCCACATGATCGTGCAGTGTGCTTTGAGATGTTGTGCTACTTGTATTGGTACTGTTTTAAATAAATGTTGAATTGATGTCTTTTCCCATTAAGTGAACAAAAATGGGACCAACCCGAACATGATGCTTGTTGCTTTGTTACAACAAACTCTGCATCACCCCCTTTATAAGTAGATGGAAGCACATGGTGCTGTTGCACCCACTCTCCCTGGAACTGTTTATGCTTTTTGGTAATCTAATGCCACTGGTAAAATTAAGCAATGCCATTCTCAGAATTAACTACTGAATCTTAGTTCAAAACTACAACACTTGTTAGGCATCGGCAGGAGTACCATTTCTGTTAGGGATCGGCCAGAGTACATGTTTAAGAAATGTATTGTTGACATAATGTCTCTGTTATTATATATCAGTTATAGTGTTTTACAAATGGTACTATCCTGCTTTGTAGTTCTTTCTACATGTTTAACCAAGGTATTGTTAAGATAATGTCTCTGTTAATATGAATCAGTTGCATTGTTTTAGCAATGGTACTTTTCTGCTTTGTCGTTCTTTATACATGTTGAAACAAGGTATTGTTAAGATAATGTCTCAGTTAATATGAATGAATCACATTGTTTGAGAATTGCTACTCTCCTGCTTTGTTTCCCATTAAGATAAGGTAGATGTTTTTTCTTCTGGGAGTATAAGTCATCAACCGTTATTTCTCAGTAATTGTTTCCTTTATACCTATTGTTGCATACAGGGATATCAAAACTTCTGCTCGGTTCTATTTCGACTTTGATTTTAGTTGAACTGCACAAAAGGAGCCAATGTGTTTAAGGCAAACTGTTGCATTATTGGGCCCAGTTGGTCTTTCCACTTTGCAGAAAGAAGCAGTCACTGTTTGTGCTACATTACACAAGGAATGATCGAGAAGCTTTATAGAGTATTAGTAGACGCTGGTGACATGACTAGTCTGCAGAGAGCATGGGAAACTCAACAACACATGGAGTGCAAAATTCACTCCACAAGGAAAGGTATGACCAAGTCAGTTGCCGACGCAGCTGTAACAAACGAGGTCAGTATCGGCTTTCATCCACATGATTGTGCTTTGTTATGTTGTGCTACTTATATTGTTGTATTGTTTTGAATAAATGTTTAATTGAAGCTATTGTATTGCTATCTTTTCCTGTTAAGATAATGAAGATGATTATAGTTGTAAGCGTATGTTTAATCAACTAGTACCACTATTATACTCATCACGCTTTTTCTGTATTTATGCAGACAGGGATGCTCAGCTTGATTTCAGTGGAACTGCACAAAATGTTCAGATGGTTCGTGTCCTCCATAATACTTCATCATGCACAATACATCGAATGGTTCTCTAATCATTCGTCGTCACCTTGAGCCACCGGACTATCTACTTGAATGGAGCTGCCAACATGTTCAATGCCTTGCAACATATAAATACGAAATCCACCATCTACGCAAGACATTGTTTGATTTCAGTGGAACTGCACAAAAAGATACGCTAGTTAATCTGGCTCCATGTGCCATTTAAATGTGCAAACTGATGACAAACCCTGCCCGTCTGAATGGAGCTACCAACGTCTTCAAGGCAGAAGAATTCCCACAAGTTCAAGGGAAAGAACTCTGTCCAGTAGAATACTACCTTTAAGAAGAAGGGTAAGAAGAAACACAAAAAGAGAGGTGGCTGCTTTACTTGTGGTTCAGAGGAACACTGGGCAAACAAGTGCCCAAACAAGTACAAGAAGCCAGGACAGGACTCCAAGTCTGTCAATGTCACTCTAAGAAACAATGATGGGGCATCTGGGTATGGTAATCTGTTTACCGTACTTTCAATGTGCAAGACATTTTTTTATTTCAGTGGAACTGCACAACAACATACGTTGGTTAATCCGGCTCCATGTGCCATTTCAATGTGCAAACTGATGACAAACCCTGCCCGTTCCACAATCATAGGCATTACATATTTTGAATGGGAAAAGCTTGTCAAAGTTTAATCATTGATGTTAGCAAGAAGACATTAGTTTAATATATTGGAATTGGAAAACCTTGTCAAATTTTGCTCATTGATGTTAGCCAGAAGACATGCATTTGATATTTTGGAGTGGGACACCCTTTGTTGTGAGCAGCGTCGATCATTTTTTCCTATTCATGTGTTCAGTTCAGAAGTAAATATTTACTCTGCTGAGATGCATAGTCACATGAATGTTGACTTATGTAAGGTATTTTAAGAGTTTGTTCTGAATGTTGTCTATGTAATGCCAGGCCTTGTGAGTTTGATTGCAAAGTTGAGCTTGGAATGTTGTGGCATGCGGCATCACGAGCTGTTCACCGTGCCTCCTGAGAATAATGCTTCATATTGTTTTGCATGTTGATCTAATGCCAGTGATCTGCATGTTAAGAAGATCATCCTCTTCTGCTGTTTCTGTGCTTAAGAAGTTCATCGTCTTATATTTCATTCATAGCCTATATGACAACTCAGGTAGGTTAGAGGTGAAACCATATGATCTTCCGACCAACTCATCATCTTAGGACGTGATTGGATCGTCGTTTTCCAACCAAAACCACTTGTAAAATTCATGCTTGTAAATAAAAGCAGATGGTCTTGGGCGAAGCGCTTGGTTGGTTGATTTCGACTGGTAAAATATACACTGGTCTCTCAAATTACACGCGTAACTCACCGGTTTTCGTTACAGACCTCGGGCCGTCGGTTTCATTACGCCTGTATTTTACGCGTTATTTACGGTGACGAGTAAATTACACTTGTATCTTAATACAAGTGTGAAACAATCCAGAGCTCCCAAGCGCGGCCTTACCGTTTCATGCCGGCTCAGTCTCTCGAAGGTGCTCATAGGTGTCCGATGATGCTGGCTTCCTGAATGAGCAGCGGGCGCTGTATCAGACCATCCATAGCAGCGGGCCCTCTCTGTCGTCCTTCGAGTTGTTGCGCTCGCCGTGGCACCGAGCGTCGTCAACATGATCAACGAACATGAGGAATCAGGAGATGACTTTACTTGGAAAGGATGACAGTAGGGACCCACCAGGGCCATAGCCGTACGTACGCAAGTTCCTCCTTATTATATGCAACTATATTTTTTTTGCTTCCTCCTGGTTTCCTGACATCACGGTCCCACACCATTGTCAACCTATATAGTCAATAAACAAGAGAATTGCACAAGGAGCGGCCGACAGCTGGGACCCAGCAGCTCGAGCAGTATTTGTTTTTTTAGGTGTAAGCGGAGTTTTTCTTGAGCGATGTTTTTGTTGTTGTTCAGAGGAGCAGGGTATCAACTAGGCGGGCTGTGGCCCATCTAGCCCAGGCTATTATTTTATGTCGACCAAATATCTAGCCCAGATATTAATTTTTCAAGGTGAAAATGGCTAGCCCAGCTATACTTTTTTTGCGGAATACCCAACCCAGGTCAACTTGTTATTCTCCGCCCCGCTGGGCTGTAAATCTTTCCTAGGAGGGATGCATTAGGCCTAACAAGAAAATGGGCTTTAAGAAATAATAAATGGGATGTAATTATAAAAACTGGGCTGTAAATATACAAAAACGCACCAAACAGGTAATTAGTTTCAAAAATATTATTTTTTGAATTTGAAAATTTAAATTTCATTACTTATTGCACGCGCAATATTTCGTTAGATTTTTACCTAATACAAATTCATTTTGAAATTATATTTACTCTAACTCAAAATTTCGGGATAAAAATATTTCGGATCACATCAAAATGTGGGATTTTTGGTTGAATTCTGTTTTGAGCGGTTGGTTGAAATTATTAAGCGTTGTCCTGGCTAGAAAATGGGCTGTAATTTTAACAAACTGTAAATGGGTTGTAGTAAATTCCACTAGAATTCAAAAATGGGCTGTACATTATTACAAATCGCAAATGGGCTATATGTTCTCTGCCACAGATGTGATGCTCACTTGTGGGCCTACTATTTTTTTTGAGAATTATAGTCAGTGACGCGTATGGAAGGCTTGTGGGCCTACTAAGGCGTATGGAAGGCTTTGTCAACTTATAGTCAAGACACGATTCTAGCAGCAGTGGCTGTTGGATGTCCATCCAACGGCTGTAGTGCTTCTTCAATCTCGGATATTCTTGCTTCAGCCGCCCAAACCACCGCCGGCGATACCGCCAGCTACTGCCTCCCATGGCCGACTGTGCTGCCGCGTAGGCTTCACCGGCCCACCCTACTCCCAAACATTGTCCAGGACATTCCTCTACTCACCAACACCTCCTGTTCTTCTCCGGCGACGACAACCTCACACCACAGTTGAACCAGTGAACCCTCATACTCCCCTCCGCGTGGGCATCCACTGCTGTCTCTTCGCCGGTTCCGGGTCATTCCCTTCCTAGGACTCGCCATCGTTCACTATGTTGGTTCTCTCGGCGCGGCGTGGTCAACTTTGTCAACAAACGACAGCCATCGGAAGAGGCATGTACGTGGAGTGGCTGACAGTAGGGACCCACATGGCCCATGGTCGCATGCAGCAAGTGCCCCCGTATTATGCGAAAACAAATAATTTCTTCCCCTGACAGGTTTGACCCACCTGCTACATCTTCGCACGCAAGGAAGTGCTTCCTTTATCACACGGAAAAAAAAAAGTTTCCTCTCCCTGACAGATGGGACCCACTAGCTTTATTATGATCCTTTTCGTGAAAATATAGATTGTACCGAAGATGCTAAATTGTTTTCTTTTTATTCTAACTCAAAAAAGAAGAAATTGAAAAAACAGGAAACATCTTCGCACGCAAGGAAGTGCCACCTTATTACACGAAAAAAATTGATTCCCCCTACTAGCTGGGACCCACCAGATTTGGAGGCTGACTTGTGGGCCTACTAAGTTAACGCGTACACTGGGCTTTGTCAACTTAGTCAATAAACGATTCTAGTTGCACTGACCGTTGGATGTTAATCCATCGGCCAAGCTGCGTCTTCAACCTCTGGTCTTCTTGCTCCAGCTGCCCAAACCTATGCCCGTTGTACCGCCTGCTCCAGCCTCCCGTGGCCGGCTGTGCTGCCGCGCAGGCCTCACCGCCCGACCATACTACTACTGGCCAGGCCTTCCCTCTACTCACCCACACCCCCTGTTATTATCCGGCGACGGCAGCCTTACACCGCAGCCGAACCAGTGAACCCTCGTACTCCCCTCCGTGTGGGCATCCACCTGCCTCGTCTTCCCTGGCTCAGCGTCTTTCCCTTCCTAGGCCTCGCCGTCATCCACCACCTGGGTGTTGTCCGCACGGCGTGGTCAACATGGTCAACGAACGACAGCCATCAGAAGAGTAGTGTACGCGGTGAGGCTGATAGATGGACCCACCAGCTACATCTTCGCACGCAAGGAAGTGCCTCCATATTAGGCGCGAAAAAAAATGAATCCGCCCCCTGACAGCTCGGACCCACCATCAATAACTGTGCACGCAAGGAAGTGCCTCCTTATCCTCCCTGATAGCCGGGACCCACCTGGTCGAAGCGTACGTAGCGTTGTCATTCTGGTCGCGAACGTTTACGTACATACTGGTCGATCGGTCTCTCTGCAATGATGAACCATGGCCGAGCAAGCAGGGGCACGTGTAGTAGTAGAGCCCCCGACGTAGCAGTTCAGGCAGTCCCTTCTAAACCGTGTACACGTACGTACAGCCACATGCCAAAAAATACGGCCACGTACATACATACGGGCGGGGTCTCGAACGCCTACTCGCACATACGTACGGCCAGGGCTCGTATACATGGAGAGGAAACGGACGGCAGCAACGGCATCTTGTTCATCGGGCAGCCAACCGGCTGGGTCAGAACGGAGAAACAACGTCCTGTTCATCGGGAGGCAACAGACTGGGTCAGAATGCATCATGTTCAACGGGAGCTAACCGGCTTGGACGGAACAGCCGAAATGGGGTCTGGCGTACCGCAGTAAGAAGGAAACGGCCTTCTATTCGACCGGCTACGGTCGAAACGGGGGTCCTGTTCATCGGGAGGGGTGTGGCGTACCGCAAAACGGAGGAAACGGACTTGTGTTGGAGCACTACGGTCGAAACGGGGGTCCTGTTCATCGGGAGGGGTGTGGCGTACCACAAAACGGAGGAAACGGACTTGTGTTGGAGCACTACGGTCAAAACGGGGGTCCTGTTCATCGGAGGGGTGTGGCGTACCGCAAAACGAGACTCCACGGGCTACTGTTCACCCACCGTCGACTTCCTTCAGCCTCCACCTGCACTGTTCATCCACCGCGTCTTCCTCCTGCCTCCACCAGCTACTGTTCATCCACGGGATACTGTTCATCCAGCCCTCCACCAGCAATTGTTCAACCAGCCCTCCACGGGGTCCTGTTCATCCACCCCAACCAGCTGCTCGGCTATGGCGGCCTCCTCTCGGGGTCCTGTTCATCCAGCGGCAACGGCCTACTACTACCACCACGGGGTCCTGTTCATTCAACCCCCACCGGGAACTGTTCATCCAACCCCAACCATGTACGTCTTGACTCGTTCAACCAAACCCCACATTCACTGTTCATCAAGAGGTAGCAGGTTCGATCGGCTTCAGTAAGCAGCAGCAGCAGCAGCGATTGATCGCTCGGGTTTAGTTAGCAGCAGTAGCGAAGGAATCGCTCGGGTTCAGTTAACGTTCAAGGGATCGATCGCTTGGGTTCAGTAACGTAGATAGTGCAATCGCTCGGGTTCAGTAAGCGAACGCCTTGCTCGGGTTCAGTTAGAGCCCAACGCCTCACACACACGCGCGTACGTATACGAGAGAAAACGCGCAAACCTCTATGCATCGCTCGGCCCCGACCACCCAGCATAACCGGGAACTCCCCAAAATTTTCCTCGCCCTCGCTTCTACCACGATTTTTTCCGTCATGGATGGCCCAAAGAATGTCATGCAGGTGCGTCTCCGGCCCGCCCAGGACGAAAAGCCCATTTTCTGTCATGATTTTTTGTCATAGAAGTAGGAGCCCACCACATCTATGATGATACCGGGTTTTGTCACAATTATCGTCATAGAAGTGGCATAAGCATGACAGAAAAAAAATTCGTTCGGCCCAAAATGTCATGGATGTGTCTTTTTTTTGTAGTGATAATTGCAACACTAGCTTTTCCATGCATGAGTTTACATCTTGAATAATGTTTGTGCTTACTTGTGTCCTTCTATTGTTTTTATGTTGGTCAAATACCAATGATATAATTAGCCACATATGTCACTTTCTTTCTTAACCATGTATGAACGAAAAACAAAACCTGTATGAACAAAAAAATTCAATATTTTTAGTCGAGCATTATATAGTGAAACCTTTGTATGAATACATATGGATTATTCAAGCCGAGCGAGCCAATTGGATGGTACAGAAGTACTACTACCTAACTTAAGATCCCGGCTGCAGCAAAAAAAACTTGAGATCCTAACTGATGGAACAATGACTCCTCCAGTTCTCCTTTTTTAGTACAAATACATGGAAGCATAAAAAAAGAAGACTATTATTTTCAGGTTAATTGTCTAATAGCAATATGACTGAACTCTAGCGGCAGTACATAAGGTAGTCAGCGTTATTCACTATGCATCATGTATGAATATAATTATAGCATTCAGTATGCACATGAATTAACTGAAAGACTGAATCTAATATTTAATGGTGACTAAGCCTAACAGTTTTGATTTCAGTTGCTTATGCAAGAGAGGTTGTATGCTTAGGGAGGCGGCAAGGTCAGGCACCATGCTTTGATCCTTATGTTATGTATACATGTAATGCTGAATCGATTTTCTGATTTAAGTTTTGCATTTTGAGGCTCAAGGAATCTTGCGCATAAAACGAGAGAATGACCAAGAAGAGCATGTGAGGGACCAGCAGGAGTTTATCCCGAGTGTATTTCAGTGTTTGGCAAGTCTGATTAAGGTACTTCACTATTCTCTTGATCATAACTCCTAACACACATGAATCCGCCATTTTATTCATTTAATTTTACACGATGACCAGGTTTATTGTTAATTTGAATGCTTCAATGAAGCTTGCCTCCTCGCTTTTTCTTGAGCACATGCTCAGTGCCTCATTTTTCTGTTACAATCAGCAAAATAGATAGTTAATCAAACCCTGAACAACAGCACTTGTACATCTTGTGGTAGAACCTGTGCAATCCAGGTTTTCTAGGACATCATCCACCAGCAGTTGCTTTCTCTCATGCAGATGGCGTCAACCTCAAATAAATAATAGTATATGACACTTTTGGTTGTAGTATCCATAATATGACCTCTTATTACTTATTTTACACTTGGTTTATTAACAAGGCAAAGAGGAGCGGTGCCCTCGTCCTCAACCATGGCCTGCCGCCTGCAGCACGGGCGGCGACGCGAGATCCGTGTGGTGTTGGAAGAAGAGGGACGACATCGGGGAGGAGGTAGAGGGGCGGGAATGGCAGCAGCTCGCGACCATGAGGATGTTGGTTGTGGTGTGCTGGGTGGAGCGGGGTTGGAATTTCATGGCTTGCTTGACCTTTCTATCAAGTTCGTGGTAGAGATGCCTAATTATAGCACCAATGCCAGGTACCATCCTCCATCAGGTTCTATGAGGCTTCCTTTTCTGTGCTTAATTATGGTTGAACTGTTGGTTGAAGAAATCTGTGTGGAACTGTTGGTTGAAGAAAATGAGTTAGGAACAACTACAGTTCTGTAGACTTTGCCATCACAAAATGAGTTGGTTTAATTTTGATCTTGCAACACCTCATGCAATGCTTTTGTATAAAAGATGACCTAATGATTCATGGATACAGCTCCTGTTTAGTTAACTATTTTACTATTTCTTGCGTTTTTACATGTGCTATGGTATAACTTATATGTCCCATTAACTTTAAGTTTAACGATTTCATGTTTGCTTAGTTTACTGGCTTGCCGATGATGTTGGAAGAAATTAATGTATTTCACGATGAAGTTTAATTTGCAAGTGCATGAAGTAGGGCATTTGCTCTGTCGTGTTAGCACCAGGTAGTTGTACTTGCCATTGTTGTTATGCTATCATCTACTTACATGTTACTCTAGCCACAAAGCTCCTACTCCAGCTATACGTTTTATTCTACGGTGTAAATTAAGCCCTTCGTATCTATTCATTTTAAATGAGCTGGCCAATGTCTACATGATGTTGTACAATTTAGATGTGTATAGTTTTTTTTGTGGTGGTTACTGAATTCATGTCTTCTCCTTGGTTGCATCATGCCACAATTCGAACATCATGGTTACTGTATTTTATAAGATACATAGCTGCTCAGGGTAATTAATGTTAACTTTGACTAATATATATGATTACATTTCATTTGGAGGTGAGCTGAGAAGAGGAAGGGGGCAGATCTATGGGAATATCCCAAAATACATGCATCTTTCAAGCCCTAATGTTCGGATGCAATTAAGCTTTTTTTGAAGCAAGCATTCAGGTTACATAAATAAAAGTGTAGCTCTGAATCGAAGAAGCGCTTACCCTCACCGGCGTGTTGATAAATTAGATAGACGACTAGCTACACATGTCTTGGTACATCTTCAAGTTGATATTTGTCCGAAAGAGCCCTGATCCTTTTATTTTCCTCAATGTTTTTGTGGTCCAAATGTCCAATAAAGTTCTAATTTTTCTAATCATGAGATGGACTTTTTCCTTTCTGGAGTTTTGCTATGATGGCTACGTATCCTAAAAGGCATGGATTCATAATTGGCTTGCATTTTTTTTCAGGTTTTAAGGTGCATTTCTTTCCTTAGTCTTCCTATTAGGAATTTAGGAATGACTCTTTGATTCGACTGACATGTTCTTTCCATACATTTCTTTGATTCAGCTCTCATAATCTTTCCATATATTTGGTCGTTTTGCAGGCTTGAAGCTCCTTTTTTATTGGTTTCCCGCATGACCGGACATGTTTTCCATACATTTCGCATAGTTTTTAAAAGGCATTCTATCCAAAACCAGCTACCTCATGCCCTATTACATCCATGATTCAGGAAAGTTTGGTCTTTAAGTTTTCCTTACATAGCCACGTTAAATATCCTTTTTGTCTCTATATATATACTCCCTTAGTAAAGAAATATAAGAGCGTTTGCATCACTAAAGTAGTGATCTAAACGCTCTTATATTTCTTTACAGAGGGAGTAGCTAATATTTTGTCTCCAAGTGTATTTACTAGGAGGGCAATTGACTGCTTCTCTCTAATTGGCATGCTGCAGCTATTGATTATTCAGTGTTGGCTCCTTTAGCTTTAGGTGTCCTTTTGGCATTTATATTTCCAATTGTCACTTTAAGATTTGAAGAAATTTGCTATTATGTGTTATCTTTCTCTTTAGCTTGAAGTAGGAGTAGGTTGTTGTGCTCATGGAGGATGGCACCACTGCTCTGCCATAAGTGATCTAGCCAAGAGAATGTCAGATTGCACAGGCCTATGTTGAATAATAATGAAATCAACCTGCAGACTCACCTGCAAATGGAGGAGATGTGGAGAAAGTTGTTGATGCTTAGGCATTGCGATGAAGTATGAAGCAACAAGAGACGAATGCCAAAACAAGGAACATCCCATTGTTGTATTGTTTATTCATAGGTTGTATCTGTAGTGGCATTGACATAGTTTTATCTATTGTTGTTGATGTTGACCATTGATGAATGCTCAATTTTTTAGAGTTGAATTTAAGAATATACCAGCAATACAAGAAGAAAGTTGTGATGTGTATGTTTTATTTCTTAGTTTTCTACTCCCTCCGTCCCGACGATAGTGTCAAAAAACGTCTTACATTCTTGGACGGAGGGGGTAATAAATAGAACATCAATGATTTTTTAGCAACTGATCACCATTAATTTGGATCTCATATATCAACTTAAGTTGTGGGTATAAAATATGTGCTCCTTTGATGGGATTGTGACCGGTTGCACTTTCGCATTTCCACTTTGGCTCACTTTTGCTATCTAATAACTCAATTATTTCTACCTACTTAATGAGGATGTCTTGGTTTACTTTTGAAACCAAATATATATTTCTCCTTTGTTAGAAACTCCAAAATCAACTTTTATATGAGCAATTAATAAAATGCATTGTTTAACCGCCGGGACAAAACATTGAGCCAGGCATTGTGCTCTCTTTTGGTAGACACGGCATGTAATAATGAATCATGTCGACCTCTGTCTAAATGCATGGAACTTGATACTGAGTTATCTGATTGCTGCCCAGGATTCAGTTCATACTTTATTTACCTATAATATGGTATGTAATGACAAGGAAGTCGATGACCTTTTGTAGTTGTCTAAACCAACTGCTTTGTAGTACTAAATATGTATAGCTTGCTTTTGGACCTTTTGTTGTTTGCTGGACCAATTTCTATGTACTAAATGTGTATATATCGAGGCAATGCTTCTGATCTAAACTTGATATATTAGATTTATAAACACAACTACATTATGCTATTTTACATATTTACAATGCTTCAATGACTGTATTATCGGGTTGGATATGATTATACCCAGCAACACCGCTGCTGGGGGCGGCAAGCCGCACTTCCTACCTAGTATGTGACGTGGCTTAGACTGCGTCGGTATTTCCCCAAAGAGGAAGGGATGATGCAGCACAGCTACGGTAAGTATTTCCCTCGGTTATGAAACCAAGGTATCAATCCAGTAGGAGAACCAAGCAACACTATGTAAATAGTACCTGCACACAAAGAACAAATACTTGCAACCCGACGCGTAATAGGAGTTGTCAATCCCTCCACGGTAAAAAGATAGATTAGTTTGTATGATATTGGATAAATAGATCTGAATAAAACGCGAAATAAAATAAGTAAAGAAAAAGTGCAGCAAGGTATTTTTGGGTTTTTGGAATAATAGATCTGAAAACAAATATGATAAAAGATAGATCTGAAAGCAATATGATAAAAGATAGACCCGGGGGCCGTAGATTTCACTAGTGGCTTCTCTCGGGAAAATAGCATACAGTGGGTAAACAAATTACAGTTGGGCAATTGATAGAAGAACAAATAATTATGACGATATCAAGGAAATGATCATGAATATAGACATCACGTCCAAGATTAGTAGACCAAAACGATTCTGCATCTACTACTATTACTCCACACATCGACCGCTATCCAGCATGCATCTAGTGTATTAAGTTCATGGAGAAACGGAGTAATGCAATAAGAACGATGACATGATGTAGACAAGATCTATTCATGTAGGAATAGACCCCATCTTGTTATCCTTAATAGCAACGATACATACGTGCCTCGCTACCCCTTCTGTCATTGGGTGAGGACACCGTAAGATCGAACCCATCACAAAGCACCTCTTCCCATTGCATGAAAAATCAATCTAGTTGGCCTAACTAAACCAAATATTCGGAGACGAAATACGAGGCTATAAATAATCATGCATAAAAGAGATCAAAGAAGACTCAAATAACTTTCATGGATATAGATCTGATCATAAACTCGAACTTCATCGGATCCCAACAAACACACCGCAAAAAGAGTCATTACATCAAATAGATCTCCAAGAGACCATTGTATTGAGAAT
Source organism: Thinopyrum elongatum (assembly GCA_011799875.1). NCBI lineage: Eukaryota > Viridiplantae > Streptophyta > Magnoliopsida > Poales > Poaceae > Thinopyrum > Thinopyrum elongatum. The sequence continues at coordinate 155,011,826 of CM022302.1, read as the reverse complement.
CAAAAAGAGAGAAGAAGCCATCTAGCTACTGCCTACGGACCCATAGGTCTATGGTGAACTACTCATGCATGATCAGAGGAGCACCAATGAGGATGATGAACCCCTCCGTGATCGTGTTCCCCTCCGGCAGAGTGCCGGAATAGGGCTCTAGATTGGATCTCATGGTTTTGGAACTTGCGGCGGCTGAAATTGTGTTTCGTCGACTCTCCTAGGGTTTCTGGAAAATTTGGGTATTTATAGAGCTGAGAGGTGGTGGAGGAGTGATACGTCCATTATGCATCATGTTTTTATGTTGATATTTATTGCATTATGGGCTGTTATTTCACATTATGGTACAATACTTGTACCTTTTCTCTCTTATTTTACAAGGTTTACACAAAGAGGGAGAATGCCGGCAGCTGGAATTCTGGACCGGAAAGGGGCAAATATGAGATACCTATTCTGCACAACTCCAAATGTCCTGAAACTTTACGGAGAATTGTTTTGAAATATATAACAAATATTGGGCGAAGAAACTATTGAAGGGGACCCACCAGGTGGCTACAAGCCTGGGGTGCCCCCCCAGGGCTTGTGGGCCCCCTGGCCATCGTTTGGTGCCCATCTTCTACTATATGAAAGGTTTTGGCCTAGAAAAAATAAGAAGGAAGCTTTTGGGACAAAGCGTTGCCGTCTCGAGGCGGAACTTGGGCAGGAGCAATCTAGGGCTCCCGCAGAGCGATTCTGCCGAGGAAACTTCCCTCCCGGAGGGGGAAATCAAAGTCATCGTCATCACCAACGATCCTCTCATCGAGGGAGGGTCAATCTTCATCAACATCTTCACCAGCACCATCTCCTCTCAAACTCTAGTTCATCTCCTGTATTCAATCTTTGTCCCAAAACCTCAGATTGGTACCTGTGGGTTGCTAGTAGTGTTGATTACTCTTCGTAGTTGATGCTAGTTGGTTTATTTGGTGGAAGATCATATATTCAGATCCTTAATGATATTCAATACCCCTCTGACCTTGAACATGAAAATGCTTTGTGAGTAGTTATGTTAGTTCTTGAGGACATGGGAGAAGTCTTGTTATAAGTAATCATGTGAATTTGGTATTCGTTCGATATTTTGATGAGATGTATGTTGTCTTTCCTCTAGTGGTGTTATGTGAACGTCGACTACATGACACTTCACCATGATTTGCGCCTAGGGGAAGGCATTGGGAAGTAATAAGTAGATGTTGGGTTGCTAGAGTGACAGAAGCTTAAACCCTAGTTTATGTGTTGCTTCGTAAGGGGCTGATTTGAATCCACGTGTTTCATGCTATGGTTAGATTTATCTTAATTCTTCTTTCGTAGTTGTGGATGCTTGCGAGAGGGGTTAATCATAAGTGGGAGGCTTGTCCAAGTAAGTACAGCACCCAAGCACCGGTCCACCCACATATCAAATTATCAAAGTAACGTACGCGAATCATATGAGCATGATGAAAACTAACTTGACGGTAATTCTCATGTGTCCTCGGGAGCGCTTTGCTTTATATAAGAGTTCGTCCAGGCTTATCCTTTGCTACAAAAAGATTGGGCCACCTTGCTGCACCTTTGCTACACTTTTTACTTGTTACCCGTTACAAATTATCTTATCACCAAACTATCTATTACCGATAATTTCAGTGCTTGCAGAAAATACCTTGCTGAAAACCGCTTGTCATTTCCTTCTGCTCCTCGTTGGGTTCGACACTCTTACTTATCGAAAGGACTATGATTGATCCCCTATACTTGTGGGTCATCAATACTCTTTTCTGGCGCCGTTGCCGGGGAGTGAAGTGCCATTGGTGAGTGGAATTTGGTAAGGAAACATTTATATTACGTGCTGAAATTTATTATCACTTGTCACTATGGAAAGTCATCCTTTGAGGGTCTTGTTTGGGGTATCTTCACCTCAACCAGAAGAGCAAAGAGTTGCTCCTCAACCTACTGTACCTACTAAAAAATTTTATTATGAAATTCCTTCGGGTATGATAGAGAAGCTGCTAGCTAATCCTTATGCAGGAGATGGAACACTACATCCTGATATGCATCTAATCTATGTGGATGAAGTTTGTGGATTATTTAAGCTCGCAGGTTTGCCCGAAGATGATTTCAAGAAGAAGGTCTTCCCTTTATCTTTGAACAGAAAGGCATTGACATGTTATAGTCTATGTGATGATATTGGAGCTTGGAATTACAACCGATTGAAATTGGAATTTCATCAGAAGTTTTATCCTATGCATCTGGTTCATCATGATCGGAATTATATATATATATATATATATATTGGCCTCATGAAGGAGAAATAATCGCTCAAGCTTGGGGGAGGCTTAAGTCAATGTTATATTCATGCCCCAATCATGAGCTCTCAAGAGAAATTATTATTCAGAATTTTTATGCTCAGCTTTCTCGTAATGATCAATCCATGCTCGATACTTCTTGTACTGATTCTTTTATGAAGAAGACTATTGAATTCAAATGGGATCTCTTGGAAAGAATTAAACGCAACTCTGAAGATTGGGAGCTCGACGAAGGTAAGGATTCAGGTATAAACCTTGAGTTTGATTGTGTTAAATCTTTTGTGGATACCGATGTTTTTCGTGAATTTAGCACTAAATATGGACTTGACTGTGAGATAGTAGCTTCTTTCTGTGAATCATTTGCTACTCATGTTGATCACCCTAAGGAGAAGTGGTTTAAATATCAACCTCCCATTGAAGTAAACATAGTAGATCCCATTAAAGCTGAAGAAGAAACCATCTTATATTTACTAATTGGAGGCAGCTTTCATGCGCTTTCATTAATCCACGTCATCAAAATTAATTAAGCCGTTAGATAGTCAAATTTGCGTACAGGATTAAAAGAAATCTTGCGTAACGCATGGAGATGATCCTGTCCCATAAAAAATGGATCTGGCATGTCTGCATTAATGAAAAAAACTAGGAAAGCCTCCACCGGTTCCCAAAAATAAAAAGGAAAGTCCACTTTAAAAACACCAAGTGCGCTCTCTTTTTTCAATAGAAAAGGGACCTGACACGTCTGACATTAATGAAATAAAATAAGACCGGTTTCCAAAAAATAGAAAGGAAAGCCCACTTTAAAAGCGCCAAGTGCGCTCTCATTCCTGTTCCATAAAAAAATGAATCTGACATGTCTAACATTAATGAAACTAAACAAAGACAAAAAAATATTAATGAAACACACAAGGAAAGCCTCGGTCCATTTCCTTTTTTTGCGAGGAGCCTTGGTCCATTTCCAAAGAAAATAAAAAGGAAAGCCTTCGCTCTCATTTCCGTCGCTTAAAAATATGGATCTGACACGTCTAAAAATAATAATGAAGCAAAACAAGGAAACCTTCCTCCCGTTCGTAAAAAATAAAAATAAAACCTCCTACGCTCTCATTTCCTTCCCATAAAAAACGGACCTGACATGTCTAACATTTTTTTGAGGGAATAAAAAGTAAAACGGAAAGCCTCCATTCAAAAGTCCAACGATAAAATGTCCAACAAAAATTCAAGGATAGAAGGAAAAGATTTCCGCCAACCGGCTGATTGCCCATGAAATAAAAAATAAACCTCCATCAATCAAATATTCTGCCACAAGGAAAGCCTCCAACCGTTTCAAAAAAATAAAAGGAAAACCTCTGCTACCAAATCCAACGATAAAAGGGAAAAAATACACGATCGGCTGATTGCCTGTGAAATAGAAACAAGCCTCAATCAATTAAATATTCCAGTAATTAAAATCTCCGTGGACTCTCTACTCGGCTTCGATGATGCTCTCGTACCTATGGCCCGCCGAGGCGATTTTTCTCTCCCAAGACTTTCCCATGATCATCACTCTCCCACCTGCGTGGCCATTGGCGAATCGCAAATGGGCCGGAAAGTCAGGTGCTTGAAGAGATGAGGAGCTCCTCTCAAAAATTGTCTCAAGGACAGGGAGCTGGCGGAGACAGATGGCTACATGACTCCGGCAGCGCGTGTCAAGGAAAGTTCGGATCGAGTCAAGACTCAAGTCTAATTAATATAATCCAGGAGATGAGGAAGCAAGGAAATCATATTACAAGTAACCTAGATGTTAATTTCATTAATTTATTTTGAGGAATCAGACATTCAGACTACAATTTTGATTTGTTTGGTGCTACATTGGGCCACTTAAATTATTAATTAGTTTTCATTGATGGAGTTTTGTGTGCAGATAGCACAGGCGCAGCCGTTAAATGTCCCCAGTAATGAGTAGTCCATCACGTCATATTTACGGTACATATTGTATAGTTATTATATTGGTGTCCCACATAAAAGGAAATATAAGCAGACAACATTATAAATATTATTTTTTCCATTGCACAGGAAAGGAAAGAATATCCGTGTGATCTAAATAAATTCAGATCTATCCTGCGCCTCCATAAGCATTTTTTTTTTCAAATTTAGATTGAATCAAAATTTGTATTTATTTGCTTATACTACTATTAATAAGCGATATGAACAAAGGAGCATGCATTTGTACAGGGGCTGGCCGATCAGTCTAGCTAATAATTGTCCACATCGAATGTGGATGAGCACGTCTTGCATGACAAAGATAAATAACACTGGATCGAGTGGCCCATCGAGCGCTGGATGCATCCGATGTACGCCAGGTGCATTGTAGTGTTGTCGTGCAAGTTTAATACAAATGCTAAATCAACTCGGTGTTGATTATTTTTATTATGCATGCTCATAATACTATTCTCTTGACAGATGTATTACGTTGGCAAACATACTTTGTGATTGATGAATTACATGGATTCACACGAATTTTCGTAGATGCAGATTTCTAATGCTTATTATTGGGTGTATAGTACAACGACGTCTATGCATGTCTTTATTTTGGCCTTACAAGTAAGAAAAAATATAGTTATTAAAATATATTTAATACACTAAATTTCTATATTAATAAAGTAATATGGATCTATCGTGCACCACAAAGATCTTATATAAACAAATGATAATGTATGTGATATACATATTTGTGGATAGAAAGTACTAAAAGCTTTCAGGCCAATTTAAATAAATTCTTTAAGATTTTTTGGTACGAACAAGAACTTAAATCCGAATAATCTAGCACACAATTCCTAGCCACGTTATTCATAAAAGTTATTCTTCAAGAATTTATTGGCTAAGACAATAACTTAAAATCCTAATAACCTATGGTGCTTAAAGTAATCAAAAAATGCAACAATCACTTTATATATTATTTAATACAGTATCACGTATATTGATAAAAGACCATGCATGCCCATTGTTGTGTATGGAAGAAATTCTTTGTAATCAAACAAAACTTGGTGAAATTGATTCTCTACTCTCCTATGTTCCTGAAGGAGGACTTTTGTTTAAATGTTGTACACATATAAAATCTAAACCACAAAGGGTTTTAAGATCAAATTCTAACTTGCTTTCATGGCAAAAAGAAAGATGTATAACTTTTTATGTAGGGGAAATAAAGCAAAGATATATTCTACAATAGGGCAGCATGAATACATGATAAGGCAACATCGTTTACATTTGTAACCATGTTTTCTACTCCATCTTTTTTAGTTTATTGGGCTCATCGTGCAAATCACATTTACAAAGGAGGACCTAATTAAGTGCTACAGAACACATTAGTATTACATGCATGGCCCTCTCACTCCTTTATGGAGTTGTTGATTCTACAATGCGAACAAAAATGTAAAAGAATTAATTTAGGCATAGCAATATTTGCATATTCATAGACAACGAGGCTTATAAATTGGCAAAATTTGATAATTTAGATAGGCCCACTATACCAAAGAGAGGGAGTATCAATGTAGTAGCAGTACTACAAATAACAATATTAACAACAGCATATTCAAGTAACTATCCAACATTTCTAATTTGTATGAACTTTGACATATTTTAATATTATAAGTGCTAGCCCGTGCAGATGCACGGGTTGCTGACTAGTTACTTATAATGTTGATCCAGTTATTCCTACTGCTTATATTGAGAAACCAGCCTTTCCTGTTACGATGAAAGAACATTCTAAAGCTTCAGCTGTACTCCGTAAGAGTTATAAAAGAACACCTACACCCTTTGAACAAATTAAAGTTGAACCTAATGTTGCTATGGTTAAAGATCTCTTGGGTGAAAATATTGATGGGCATGTTATTTACTTCTGTAATGAAGCTACTAGAATTGCTATATCCGATGAAAAAGATAAACATAGACCTGTTGTTGGCATGCCTGTTGTATCTGTTAAAATAGGAGATCATTGTTATCATGGTTTATGTGATTTGGGTGCTAGTGTGAGTGCAATCCCTTTTACTTTATATCTAGAAATTATGAATGATATTGCACCTGCTGAAATAGAAGATATTGATGTTACTATTAAGCTTGCTAATAGAGATACTATCTCATCAATTGGGATCGTTAGAGATGTTGAAGTATTGTGTGGGAAAATAAAATACCCCACTAATTTTCTAGTTCTTGGTTTCCCACAAGATGATTTTTGTCCTATTATCTTTGGTAGACCTTTCTTGAATACTGTTAATGCTAAGATAAATTGCGAGAAAGAAACTGTTAGCGTTAGTTTTGGGTATGTGTCTCATGAGTTCAATTTCTCCAAATTCCGTAGACAACCTCGTGATAAAGAATTGCCTAGTAAAGATGAAATTATTGGTCTTCCTTCTATTGCCGTGCCTCCTACTGATCCTTTAGAACAATACTTGCTAGACCATGAAAATGATATGCATATGAATGAAAGAAATGAAATAGATGAGATATTCTTTAAACAAATGCCCGTTTTGAAGCACAACTTTCCTGTTGAAACTCTTGGAGACCCTCTACCACCCAAGGGTGATCCTGTGTTCAATCTTAAACAATTACCTGATACTCTGAAATATGCTTATCTTGATGAAAAGAAGATATATCCTATTATTATTAGTGCTAAACTTTCAGAGCATGAAGAAAAGAAATTATTGAAAACTCTGAGGAAGCACCATGCCGCTATTGGATATACTCTTGATGATCTTAAGGGCATTAGTCCCACTCTATCTCAGCATAAAATTAATATGGAACCTAAAGCTAAACCAGTTGTTGATCACCAGCGACGGTTGAATCCTAAGATGAAAGAAGTGGTAAGAAATGAAATACTAAAGCTTCTGAAAGCAGGTATAATCTATCCTATAGCTGACAGTAGATGGGTAAGTCCTGTTCATTGTGTCCCTAAGAAGGGAGGTATTACTGTTGTTCCTAATGATAAAAATGAATTGATTCTACAAAGAATTGTCACAGGTTATAGAATGGTAATTGATTTTAGAAAATTGAGTAAAGCTACTAGGAAAGATCATTATCCTCTGCCATTCATTAATCAAATGCTAGAAAGACTATCAAAACATAAACATTTTTGCTTTCTAGATGGATACTCTGGTTTTTCCCAAATACCTATGTCACAAGAGGATCAAGAAAAAACTACTTTTACATGCCCTTTTGGTACTTTTGCTTATAGACGTATGCCTTTTGGTTTATGCAATGCACCTGCTACCTTTCAAAGATGTATGACTGCTATATTATCTGACTTTTGTGAAAAGATTGTTGAGGTTTTCATGGATGATTTCTCTGTTTACGGAACTTCTTTTGATGATTGCTTAAGCAACCTTGATCGAGTTTTGCAGAGATGTGAAGAAACTAATCTTGTCTTGAATTGGGAGAAGTGCCACTTTATGGTTAATGAAGGTATTATCCTGGGGCATAAAATCTTCGAACGAGGTATTAAAGTTGATAAAGCTAAAGTTGATGCTATTAAAAAAATGTTGTGTCCTAAAGATATCAAAGGTATAAGAAGTTTCCTTGGTCATGTTGGTTTCTATAGGAGATTTATTAAAGACTTCTCTAAAATTTCTAGGCCTCTCACTAATCTTTTGCAAAATGATGTTCCATTTGTTTTTGATGATGATTGTGTAGAAGCATTTGAGATCCTTAAGAAAGCCTAATTTCTGCACCTATTGTTCAACCACCTGATTGGAATCTACCCTTTGAAATTATGTGCGATGCTAGTGATTATGATGTTGGTGCTGGTCTAGGACAAAGAGTTGATAAGAAATTAAATGGTATCCATTATGCTAGTAAAACTCTAGACAGTGCTCAACAAAATTATGCTACTACTGAAAAAGAATTTTTAGCAGTTGTGTTTGCTTGTGATAAATTCAGATCTTATATTGTTGATTCCAAAGTAACTATTCACATTGATCATGCTGCTATTAAATACCTTATGGAAAAGAAAGATGCTAAACCTAGACTCATTAGGTGGGTTCTCGTATTACAAGAATTTGATTTACACATTATTGATAGAAAAGGAGCTGAGAACCCCATAGCAGACAACTTGTCTAGGTTAGAAAATATTCTTGATGACCCACTACCTATTGATGATAGCTTTCCTGATGAATAATTAGCTGTTATAAATGCTTCTCGTAGCACTCCATGGTATTCAGACTATGCTAATTATATTGTTGCTAAATTTATACCACCCAGTTTTGCATACCAACAAAAGAAAAAGGTTTTCTATGATTTAAGACATTACTTCTGGGATGACCCACACCTTTATAAAGAAGGAGTAGATGGTGTTATTAGACATTGTGTACCTAAGCATGAACAGGAACAGGTCTTACACAAGTGTCACTCCGAGGCTTATGGAGGACACCATGCTGGAGACAGAACTGTACACAAGGTATTACAATCTGGTTTTTATTGGCCTACTCTTTTCATGGATGCTCGTAAGTTTGTCTTGTCTTGTGATGAATGTCAAAGAATTGCTAACATTTGTAGACGTCAGGAAATGCCTATGAATTATTCACTTGTTATTGAACCATTTGATGTTTGGGGATTTGATTATATGGGACCTTTTCCTTCCTCCAATGGGTACACACATATTTTGGTTGTTGTTGATTATGTTACTAAGTGGGTAGAAGTTATTCCAACTAGTAGTGTTGATCATAATACCTCCAGTAAAATGCTTAAAGAAGTTATTTTCCCGAGGCTTGGAGTCCCTAGATATTTAATGACTGATGGTGGTTCACACTTTATTCATGGAGATTTTCGTAAATTACTTGGTAAGTATGATTTTAACCATAGAATTGCATCTCCATATCATCCTCAGTCTAGTGGTCAAGTAGAATTAAGTAATAGAGAAATAAAATTGATTTTGCAAAAGCTGTTAATAGATCCAGGAAGAATTGGTCTAAGAAACTTGATGCATTATGGGCTTATAGAACTGCTTATAAAAATCCTATGGGTATGTCTCCATATAAAATGGTATATGGAAAAGCATGTCACTTACCTCTTGAACTAGAACATAAAGCTTATTGGGCAATTAAAGAGCTCAACTATGATTTCAAACTTGCCGGTGAGAAGATGATGTAGGGTAGAAACCCTAGGGCTGATCTTTCATGATTAGAGCGGATCCTACGAAGAACACGAAGAACACGAGGGGAAACACGAGAGAAATCACTCAAACCAACAAGATTCGATTACACATGTGCTAGATCCTTGAAACACAAAGACATACACGATCCACGATCAACAAAGGACGATACAAATGGTAACTAGTTCATCTCCGTGAGGAGGTCTTGAGGGGTCATCTCCATGGACAAGGGAGCACGACGAAAGGGGGACTTGTCCTTGATCCCGAGCATCTCCATGGTCGTCTCCTCGGTTCCTGAGCACATGTAGTGTCCTTGCATTAGGTAGCAACCATGTCTCGCATGAATGGAAAGGGGAATCATTTAGGAGCGGGTTCACCTTGTGTCCAATGGTGTGTGCTTGAGGTCTCGTCATAGGTCCACTTGGGGCTTGAGGAATAGTCGTAGTGTACATGGGGATGACCGTAGGATGCTCCGCATCAGAAGAGGTTATTTGACATTAGCTCACTTGATGAATGGAGAACCCAAGCCTATGAAAATGCCAAATTATTTAAAGAAAAGGTTAGAAGATGGCATGACAAAAGGATACAAAAGCGTGAATTTAATGTAGGTGACCATGTCTTGCTATACAATTCTCGTTTAAGATTATTTGCAGGAAAACTTCTCTCCAAATGGGAAGGTCCTTACATTATTGAAGAAGTTTATTGTTCCGGTGCCATCAAGATCAACAATGCCGAGGGCAATAACCCGAAGGTGGTGAATGGGCAAAGAATCAAACATTATATCTCAGGTACCCCCATAAATATTGAAACCAATATTATTAATACCATAACACCGGAGGAGTACATAAGGGAAACTTTCCAGAACGCCCCAGAACCCTAAAAAGGAATAGGTATGTGATATGGTAAGTAAACCGACTCCAAAACTTCCCAGAAGCAATTTTACTCCGTTTTGGAATGTTTAAAAAATTAGGAAATTAAAAAGTAGTCCGAATAGCGCACGAGGAGGCGGCAAGCCGTGGGGGCGCGCCCTACCCCCCTGGGTGTGCCTCCCAGGCTTGTGGCCACCTCGTGTGCCCTCTGGACTCCGTTTTCTCCCAGAATACTTGTTTTGCACGGTAAAAATTCATTATATGATCTCCCGAAGGTTTTGACCACCGTACCATGGCAATATCCTCTGTTCTTGTTTCGAGCCATTTCTGCAGCAGATTTAGAGCAAGATGTCTTCGCAAGAGTCAGTCGGGGAGAGTCGTGTCTCTCACCCCACACCGGGCCCAAGAGCATACAGCGAAGCTGATCCCTTTGGGTGGTCAATGGAGGAAGAGATGGAAGCCGACCTGAAAAGAGTGGACGCCATGGAGGAGGATCAAGGAGTCGCTTCTCTTCCCCAACCTGATGGCTGGCATGAGGAATTCACGAGCTCAGTCTTGCCTGATTCGGTCAAACCACTTGGTGCTAAGTTTATATCTTATAATAACATGAAAAAGAGTGTTGCTTTTTCCCCCGCAACCAGGATGCATTCATGGGTGGACGGCGCTCTAACTATCACAGGCAAACTCCGCAAGGAAAATATGGACCTTAAGCAGCAAAATCAAAAGCTTGAAGAGGAGAATCGCATTCTGAAGGGCATTATTGCAAAGAATATTGTGTCGCCACCTCCAAAGAAGGAGACTTGAGTACAGGGGTATGGGCACTCCCCTTGGCTTGTGCTAAGCTTGGGGGAGGTGCCCCGGTATCGTATCACCATCACATCTTTACCTTTATCATTTTTCTTAATTCGATTCTTTTGGTTTTATCGTTATCTAGTAGAATAAAAGTTTTTAGTATGATCTAGTTTTGAGTTTTGCTTTGTGATCTATCTATGTAATCGAGTGCGAGAGTTATATAATAAAGAGTAGTTTTGAGTTGAGGGCTTTGCTTTCTTGCTTTGATCGTGAAAAGGAAAGATAATAAAAGAAATAAAAAGATTATATAATAATCTTATGGAGAGTGATGACTTCACATATAAGAAGTATGTCGCATGAAATTTGTTGAGAGTTGACAAACATAGTATTGGTCATTGTTGCAATTAATAGGAAGTAATATAGAAAGAGAGGTCTCACATATAAATACACTATCTTGGACATCTTTTGTGATTGTGAGCACTCATTAAAATATTATATGCTAATAAGTTGATATTGGACAAGGAAGACAACATAATGGGTTATGTTTTCTTATATCCGAATAGAAGTTATATTGTCATGGATCCTCCAACATGTTGAGTTTGCTTCTCATCCTATGCTAGCCAAATCTTCCGCACTAAGTAGAGATACTACTTGTGCATCCAAAATCCATCAACCCAGTTTTGCCATGAGAGTCCACCATATCTACCTATGGATTGAGTAAGATCCTTCAAGTAAGTTGTCATCGGTGCAAGCAATAAAAATTGCTCTCTAAATATGTATGATCTTTTAGTTTGAGAAAATAAGCTTTATACAAACTTGTGATATGGAAGAAATAAAAGCAATGGACTGCATAATAAAGTTCTTTATCACAAGCGGCAATATAAAGTGACGTTCTATTGCATTAAGATTTCATGCATCCAACCATAAAAGCGCATGACAACCTCTGCTTCCCTCTGCGAAGGGCCTATCTTTTATTTTACTTCTTACCCTTATACAAGAGTCATGGTGATCTTCACCCTTCCTTTTATATTTTCTCTTTTTGGCAAGCACTATGTGTTGGGGAAGATCCAGGCATATATATCCACTTGGATGTAGGTGTTCATAAATTATTATTGTAGACGTTGCCCTTGAGGTAAATGGTTGGGAGGCGAAACTATAAGCCCATATCTTCCTATGTGTCTGACTAAAGCTTTGATCTCATAAGTATCTCGTGAGTGTTAGCAATCATGAAAGATTAAATGATGGTTGAGTATGTGAACTTGCTGAATAAAAGCTCTTAAATTGACTCTTTCCGATGTTATGATAAATTGCAATTATTTCAATGACCGAGATCATAATTTATTAGTTTTCAATAAAGTTTTTGATTCATACTTTACCTTGTGAACGAATTGTCACTTTAGCATGAGAAGTTATATGACAATATGCTGTTGTTCTAAAGATGATCATGATGCCCTCATGTCCGTATTTTACTTTATCGACACCTCTATCTCTAAACATGTGAACATGATTATCGATTTCGGCTTTCGCTTGAGGACAAGCGAGGTCTAAGTTTGGGGGAGTTGATACGTCCATTATGCATCATGTTTTTATGTTGATATTTATCGCATTATGGGCTGTTATTTCACATTATGGTACAATACTTATACTTTTTCTCTCTTATTTTACAAGGTTTACACAAAGAGGGAGAATGCCGGCAGCTGGAATTCTGGACCGGAAAGGAGCAAATCTAAGATACCTATTCTCCACAACTCCAAATGTCCTGAAACTTTACGGAGAATTGTTTTGGAATATATAAAAAATATTGGGCAAAGAAACTACAGAAGGGGACCCACTGCTACTTCTTGAGATTGTGTTGATTTTTCCCTTGAAGAGGAAAGGGTGATGCAGCAAAGTAGAGATAAGTATTTCCCTCAGTTAAGAACCAAGGTATCAATCCAGTAGGAGGCACAAGCAAGTCTCCAATATAATCACCTGCACAAACTAACAAACACTTGCACACAACGCGAAAAAGGGGTTGTCAATCCCTTCACGGTCACGAACAAGAGTGAGATCTAATAGAGATGGGTATAAAAGATAAATAACAGAGCAAACTAAAGTAAATATAAATAAATTGCAGCAAGGTATTTTTGGGTTTTCTGGTTTATAGATCTGAAAATATATGATGAAAAATAGACTCGGGGGCCATAGGTTTCACTAGAGGCTTCTCTCTTGAAGATAGCATACGGTGGGTAAACAAATTACTGTTGAGCAATTGATAGAAAAGCGCATAATTATGACGATATCTAAGGCAATGATCATGAATATAGGCATCACGTCTGTGACAAGTAGACCGATACGATTCTGCATCTACTACTATTACTCCACACATCGATCACTATCCAGCATGCATCTAGAGTATTAAGTTCATAAGAACGGAGTAACGCCTTAAGCAAGATGACATGATGTAGAGGGATAAACTCAAGCAATATGATATAAACCCCATCTTTTTATCCTTGATGGCAACAATGCAATACGTGCCTCGCCACCCCTTCTGTCACTGGGTGAGGACACCGCAAGATTGAACCCAAAACTAAGCACCTCTCCCATTGGAAGAAAAACCAATATAGTTGGCCAAACCAAACCGATAGTTTGAAGAGAAATACAAAGATACCTTAATCATGCATAAAAGAATTTAGAGAAGACTCAAATAATATTCATAGATAAATTGATCATAAATCCACAATTCATCGGATCTCAACAAACGCACCGCAAAAGAAGATTACATCAAATAGATCTCCAAGAACATCAAGGAGAACATTGTATTGAAGATCAAAGAGAGAGAAGAATACATCTAGCTACTAGCTATGGACCCGTAGGTCTATGGTAAACTACTCACGCATCATCGGAAGGGCAGCAAGGTTGATGTAGAGGCCCTCCATGATAGAATACCCCTCCGACAGATCGCCGAAAAAGGCCCCAAGATGGGATCTTACGGGAACAGAAGCTTGCGGCGGCGGCAAAGTATTTTTTGTGGACACTTCTGATGTTTGGGGAATATTTGAGAATTTATAGAGGTGGAGTTAGGGTTAGAGGACCCTCGAGGGGCCCACAAGCCAGGGGACGTCCCCCCCCCCCCCAGGGCGCGCCCTGAGGGCTTGTCGTCTCCTTGGGACTCTTTTGGCCCTCTCCCCAAGTCTTCTGTGTGTCTTCTGGTCCAAGAAAAATCATTGTAAAGTTTTATTTCGTTTGGACTCCGTTTGATATTCCTTTTCTGTAAAAGTCAAAAACAAGGCAAACACATAAACTGGCACTAGGCTCTAGGTTAATAGGTTAGTCCCAAAAATAATATAAAATAGCATATTAATGCATATAAAACATCCAAAACAGATAATATAATAGCATGGAACAATAAAAAATTATAAATACGTTGGAGACGTATCAAGCATCCCCAAGCTTAATTCCTGCTCGTCCTCGAGTAGGTAAATTATAAAAACAGAATTTTTGATGTGGAATGCTACCTAACATATTTATCAATGCAATTTTCTTTATTGTGGCAAGAATATTCAGATCCATAAGATTCAAAACAAAAGTTTAATATTGACATAAAAACAATAATACTTCAAGCATACTAATAAAGCAATCATGTCTTCTAAAAATATCATGGCCAAAGAAAGTTATCCCTACAAAATCATATAGTCTGGCTATGCTCATGTGGTGCCTCCGACTCAATCGTACACTAATCATACACGCAAACGTGTATGATCAAGCACAGGGACTCACGGGAAGATATCACAACACAACTCTAAACACAAATAAACGGAGATCCGCAATATTACAGACCAGGGATCCGAAGATCCGAATGCATAAGTCAGTCATACAAATATTATCTAAGTACAGACATAGTTAGACAAGTTTTGCCTTAAGAAGGCTAGCACAAACAACGACTCTAGATCGAAAGGCGTTGGCCTCCTGCCTGGGAGCCTCCGATCCTACTCCTGGTCGGCTGGCTCGATCCAGTAGTACGTGCCGTCTGGACCCTCCTGGTAGTAAGCTCCTGAGGTGGCATCTGGCTCTGGGGCTCCATCGTCTGATGTATCATCAAAGTGGGGTATGGGGAAAAGAGAAAGTAAAGCAACCATGAGTACTCATCCGAAGTACTTAGCAAGCAAGGATCTATACTACATATGCAACATTATCAATGGAGAAAGGTTGTATATGTGGACTGGGCTGCAGAAATGCTAGAATAAAGAGAAGGCCTAGTCCTATCGAAGACTAGCATCTTCACGAAGCCATCATCTTGCAACAGTAGAAGAGAGTAGAATAGCATTTTATTAAGCAAACATGTTGAAGCAAGCCTAGAGATCCTTCCTCGACTCCCAGCGAGAAAGTGATCCCGAAGCTTCAATTAAGTAACAAGTATCTAGTTCAAGTAGTAGATCGGGATACACAAACTGAGCGTCCTTTACCGTAGGATCGGCTATCGATAGATTATTCTTCCCTGCAAGGGTGCACTACTGTTACCCAACACGCTCGATCACCTCTGGCCGGACACACTTGCTGGGTAATGCCCGGCCTCGGGAGATCAACACGAAGCAGCGCCCTACCAAGGCTCAGCAGAGAGGTCATCACGCCGGACTAACCTATGCACCCAGAGGTCTTGGGCCATCACCCTGGGCACCCTGCGCGTTGCGAGACTGGCCGGGGTGCAGGTGCGACACTGAACTCGTTAGTGAAGTATCTAGCCCAATCCCGACAATCAGCCCGCACGGTGAATCATGACGTCTGATGAGCTTTCGGGAGAAACGTACATCGCAGAGGGCCCCATAACCATTATCCCTCGTGGTGGTAGTGCGTATAGGGCACATCGACCCACTCAGATCACAAACCCAAATCCGATATGCTGATTTAGTAACACGCGGAGACGTTTGGAGTTTCTGAAGCTCCGCCACAATATCACACTCGAGTGCCCTTCCGGCACACCCGACATCATAGATCCCCTGCGGGTACCCACCAGGGTGGACCCGCCTGTAACAAAGGTCAAGTAACCGTGTGGTCATAACATCAGGGGGGAAACCCCGAGGAATCACCCTCGGTGGATTCGGCTCGACGAAAACATCAGGGTGAACGGATGAGGCATCACCCTTGAGGTTCACACTGAGGGGTTGCACGACAGAGTCGTAGAGGAAGTGGAGAAGGAGGAATCACCCTCGATGACCACGACCGAACAGCTACACTGCAGAGTATTCATCAGGAGTGCGTTATGAGGTATCACCCTCGGCACTTGATACTTACTATGCAGAGTCGTACAACTAAGGGGGGTGTGAAGTGAGGTGTCGGTCTCTGGTCGACGATCACGTTGATCGAGTCGTCGATGGTCAAGCAGGGGCAACAAGGGTAAGGTGGTGGGGGTCACTGATGGTTCACTACCAACCTACACTAAACAGTTTAACATAGGCAGGTAAGGTAACAATAAACAGGTTACAACAGCAGGCTATGCATCAGAATAGGAGCATACATTAACAGTAGCAAAATCTAATGCAAGCAGGAGAAATGGAATGGGCGATATCTGGATGCTCAAGGGGGGGCTTGCCTGGTTGATCTGGCAAGAGAGAGGGGTCGTCAACGGGCTACTCGTCTGTAGCGTAGTCGTACTCCGCTGCAGCGTCGTCGGTCTCGGCGTCTATCGAGAGAGAAGGAGGGGGGAAGAGAAACAATAAATTCATGGTAAAAATGCAAACAATATGCATGACATGACTAAATGCTATGCCGGGGCGTTCTACTGCCTAACTAAATGATTTAGTTAATTTAGGAATTTATTTGGATTTATTTAATCAATGTTGGGCACTATTCATTTATCAAAATCGGTCTAAAAGTTCCATGTTTATCTAGCTAGGGGCATCTGACAAGATTACAGAGGGCGTATTCGAGTTCGTATCGAAATTCTGAGCAAGTTTCATGTATAAAGTATTTTCATCGGAGTTACGGATTATTTAATATGATTTTCTAAAGTTTTTATTAATTTCTAGAATTTATTTATTTATTTAAATTCAACATTATCCGAAACAGTGTATGCTGATGTCATCATGACGTCAGCAGTCAACAGTGCATTGACTGGGTCAACCTGACAAGTGGGTCCCACCTGTCATACACTGTTTAGTTAATTAGGGCTTAGCCAATTTAATTACTGTTTAATTAAACTAACTAATTAATTAGACTAATTAAGCAGGATTAATTAAATTAATAAATTCATTAATTAATTAATTAATTAACTAATTATTAATTTTATTATTTACATTTTTATTTACATTTATTTTATTTTATTTTTTAAAAACGTCCTGGGGCGTGGGCCCGTTCTGTCAGTAGCACAGGGGGGGTAGGGGCCGTTTGCCAGTGGCCCATAGGCCACAAGCGGGGGCGCGGCCAGGGGCGAGACCGGCGCTGGGCGCGGGCGAGGCAGGCCGCGCGCCGGCCGCGAGGGGCCACGGCGAGGCACCGGCGTGGAGCAGAGGCAGCAGGTGAGGGGCGGCGAAGCGGGGCGAGCGCGGGCTGTGCGAGGGAGCAGCAGCGGTTGCAGGCAGTGCAAGCGGCAGTGGCGAGCGGCGAGCAAGGCGGGCGCGGGCGCGGTGAGCGGGCGGCAGTGGAGGGAGGCGGGGCCAGCGGCGCGAGCTGGAGCGCGGCGAGGGGCGACACCGTGGCGGACGGGGACGGAGCCGCGGTGAGCGTGACGAGCTCGCGGGCGCGGGCAGAGGCGAGGACGAGCGAGACCAGAGCGGGTGGGTGGGGGAAGCAGGGGCTGGTGGCAGCAGCGAGCGCGGCGGGGGCGCGGCCAGGGCGCGGTGCAGTGGCCGCGGCGAGCACGGCTAAGAGGAGGATGGTCGGCGCGGTGACTGCGGGGGAAGAGGAGGAGGAGGGGTTCATACCCCCGGTGCAGGGGTTCGCCGGCGAGGCTCGGGGAGGCCGGTTGGGGAGGAGGACGAAGACAGTGAGGCGACGACGGGGACGAGGGCGAGGCGGCGGTGTTCGGCGGCGTCGACGGGCGCGTCGGGCTCTCCCTGGATCTCGATCCAGAGGAGAGGGAGAGAGGAAGTGGATCGGGGGGAGTGGGGAGTGGGGTGGGTTAGGGTTAGGTGCTGGGTGGCCATATAGGCCATTTTAGGTGGGCCGGCCGACTGGGCTATGGCCCAGTTGGGCCGGGGGTTTCCTTTTTTTTGTTTTATTTCTGTTTTGTCTTTTTCTTTTTATTTATTTCTTACTTTCTGTTTTGCAAACAGTTAGGCCTCGAAATGACTTTTGTAAAATATGGCACTTGTTCCATTAAATGCTAGGCATTACCTACTACTGCCAAAAATTGGTTTGGAGACAATTGGAGTTCACACAAATTTTATAACAAATAAAATGTATTAAACCTTGCTGTTTTGGTAAAGTTAGCGCCACCTAATTAATTTATTAATTGTTGGTTACAATTTTAGAATAGTCTCTGTAATATTTGTTATTTATTGAACATTTTTGTTTCTATGTTGGACAACTTTTATTTTCCACTTTAATTCAAATTTGAATTTTGACTTAGGAGCTGAAATGCAATATGATGCAAATGATGATCATGCACTATTAATCATGCTGACTTGTCATTATCAAAAGTGATTACTGTGGCTAATGACATGGGGTGTTACAGCTCCATCTTTGTCGGTGCAACAAACCTTCATGTATGTTGCCCGGACTATACATAGGCACGATGGCAAGAGAGGATAACCGCACCAGCAGCCAAGCTGTATGGAAAGCTCTTTGAGGAATCAAAGGGCAGATCAAGAAGACAACGACAAGCCAAGACAGCAAGATATCACTAAGGGAAAGCCTCCCTTGCCGAGCTGGCGAGTTCGGTCAAGACGAGGCCACCCCGAGGGCGAAGCCAATATTTCCCCGACAGGCTTGCCGGGACCGCTAGCGGCCCACTCCCCCGCCAAGACTCCATCGCTCCACCGCACAGCGATGCAAGTCACTTATCAGTGTGGTGTTGAGCCCCCAAGTGATTAAGTGGCTCTCATTTGGCACGTGGCGTCCATGAGAGAAGAAGATTACCTCCACATGACACCCGTCCAGAGGCGTGTCAAGCTGACAGGCAAGCAGTGACTAAGCGGCGTGGCAGGCTTGCCGGGCTGCATCCACAGCGTGACACCTAGCAGTGCATTTAATGCGCTTTGTCCTAACTACCGGAGTTAGGTATGATAGCACTGTTGATTATCTAATCAGTAGATAATGACTGTTTTGCCATTGTGGTAACCCCTTGGCCTATAAAAGGAGGGTCGTGGCAACTTAAGAAAGGATTCGGACCCTCGTGTACTCATATGTGCGTAGCTGCTCTCTCCCCGAGGCGACCTTGCCGAGCTTGAGCGCCGCGCCTCCACCACGGTCCTTCATCAATCCACCAAAGCATGAGTAGGGTTTTACGCCTCACGGTGGCCCAAACCTGGGTAAAAACCACCAGCGTCACCTCTGCCGTGCTGTTCCACGGCCTTCGCTCTTTGTGCAACGTGGTCGTTCCCCCCGCCGAACCACAAGGGGCTGATTGCCCCATAGGTGATCGTGTTCCACCACGACATCTTTGGCGCATCAGGTAGGGGGCATGCGTGTGCGAACCCGAGGTTGTGATCAGCGCGTCAATCTTCATCATCGGCTTCGACATCCATGGCGCCCAAGAAAAAGTCTGGCACGACGGCTCATCCTTCCACCTCGAAGGCCCCCTCGCATGCAGCCACTACTTCTGAGGGTGCAGCGGTGGCTCCGGGGCACGCGGGTGTTGTAGGGGACGAGACCGCCGTAGGCGACGCTGTCGTCGTGTTCCCTGCGACTGAAGTGGGAGCGGAAGATGCCGGGGGAGGTCGACATCAACAGCATACCGACGGCTGTGTTCCCCCGGGCGCAGGTGGGGAGAATGTGCCGTCACCACCTCCCCACCACGCTGGTGGGCGCAGCCACATCGACAACGCCCGCTCTGGTACGAGTCGCGATCCCCTAGCTGTCCCCGCTAAGGGCACGGCAACGGGACACGCACTTCCTCCAGGCCAGGGTAACCTAGCCGAAGCGCCAAACAGGGTCGTAGACCCCCAGGCGCACCCTTCCCGCTGGTGAGAACATGGCGCCGCCACTACCGGCACTGTCGGGAGTCGCGCGACGTCACGGTCTGCGTCGTCGTCTATGCCAAGCATTGCTTCGGAAGCCATGGCGCGGGCCCAACTCCTGTTGAGATTCCCGCCAGTGGCCGATCAGATGGATGAGTGGAGAGCCACCATTCAGAGTTTGATCGGGTTTGCTGAAGCAGGAGGATCACAGCGGGCAGGCCCGCCACGGCGCCCACGAGCAACAACCACGGCCCGAGTTGTTGACAGTGTCGAGGGGGCCACTCCAACGGTACAATCCCCTCCGCGACAGCCAGCGCAGAGGCCGCAGCTCGAACCGCTCACCCAGGAGCCCGACGAGGCATCAATGGCCTCGTCCGATCGTTTGGCCTGTCGAGACCAGCGGCAGGTCCTGGAAGATCGACGGAAGGAAGATGTGCGCGTCACTATAGAGAGACGCTGCGAAACCCACCGCCAATCTGACAGGCGCAATGGCCCGGACGTCGATGAACCCGTGCCCAGTGAAGGTGGATACTTGCCTTTCGAGGTTGGGTGCCCCGCCTTCACTCGCGAGCTGCGGCAAGTCCGTTGGCCATCTGCCCGCGTCTTCAAGCCAGAGATACCAGAGAAGTATGATGGGAGGCTGAATCCGGTAGAATTCTTGAGCATGTACACCATTGCTGTTCAAGCCGCCGGGGGAAGAGATGAAAAGGTGTTCGCCAATTACTTCCCTTTGGCGCTCAAGCCAAACGTGAGGTCATGGCTGATGCACCTACCAGATAATTCCATCTCATCCTGGGCTGACCTGTGCAACGAGTTTGTTGGCGCCTTCACGGGCGGCCACCAAGAACCAGGACGACCCAGCGATTTGCAGCTCCTTTCGCAGAAGGAAGGGGAAAGCTTGCGGAAGTACATGCAGAGATTTAGCTGGGTGCACAGGAACATTCCAGATATCCACCCGGCCGCTGTGATTGCCATGTTCCAGTCAAATGTGTGCAACAGGAGGATACGTTCCAAGATGAACGTCCGGCTGCCCAAGACTATAAATGAGCTATACACCTTGGCAGATAAGTGCGCCCGTACGAAGGAAGGAGACTCCCCGGAGAAGAGGATGGCATCGAAATCGACTCAGAAGACGATGACGATGCCGCCCGCTCGAAGAGGAAGGATAAAAAGCGAGGAGAAAGTAGTACTGGTTGTTGAGAGTTCTGGCGCCCCTAGTACCGACAAGAAGGCCAAGACCGAAGCCCCCGGCAAGGAAGTTGCCATGTGCACTAACTGCCGGGAGGCTGCGGCGGCCGATAAGGCTGGGAAGGCTGACGGACCGTACTTCAAGATCCACTGAACCAAGGGCCATGATCTCCAAGAGTGTCATCAAGTTGAGCAAGTTGTCAAAAAATAGAAAGCTGAGTATGAGAAGAGTGACAAGGACAGAGATCAAGAAAGTGCTGGCGAGAAAGGGCGAGGCTACCGAGGAGGTCACCGCGGCAAGGCTCCCCAGCAGCAGGAGAAGCCTATCAGAGACCGTGAGAAAAAGGAAGGTGATGATGAGACGGATGAAGGGGATGATGAGGAAACCAGTGAGCAAGAGTTCCAGAAGACAACTGAGGCCATGTGCGTTGACGGAGGCGCGTCCTTGCACTCCTCTCACCGCCAACTCAAACAGTGGGCGCGTGAGGTCAATGCCGTAGAGCCAGCAGCAGATGCCTGGAAGCCGCTCAAATGGTCCCGCACGCCTATCATCTTTGATGCAGAGGACCACCCTGATCGCACCACTGTGGTAGGGTGTTTGCCGTTGTTGGTTTCGCCAACAATCCGCAACCTCAAAGTCACAAAGATGTTATTTGACGGTGGGGCAGGGTTGAATCTAATCTCCCCCAAGGTAATCAGCAAGTTACAAATATCAGATAAAGAGCTCAAGGTTATTGGCACCTTTCAAGGAATCAACCCCGGCGGGAGTCGTCCTAAGGGGAAGATTACACTGCCGGTGACATTTGGCGGGGAATTGAACTACCGGACCGAGAAGATTGTGTTTGATGTGGTTGATCTCCCTTTGCCGTACAATGGGATCCTTGGTCGACCAGCCCTAGCAAAATTCATGGCGGCATCTCACTATGCCTACAACACACTGAAAATGCCAGGGCCAATGGGCGTCATCTCCATCCTGTCAGACAAGAAAGATGCAATCATATGCATGGATAAGATGTACCGGGATGTAGTCATTGCCGAGGCCATGGAAGCTGCTACCCCGGGCAAGGAAAACAAGATAGGAAAGAAGGCTAGCAGGGATACCGACAAGGAATCCGGGAAGCGCACCTCTCCGGAGTGTGCTGCACCGGTTGATGATTTGCCGGAGAGCTCCACTAGCAAGAGGCCCAAGGTTACCTCGCCTGCTACGAAGAAGGTCCCGGTAGGGCTGGGAGGCACTGGTGGTACGTTCACCATCAGCTCCACCCTTGATGACAAATAGGAAAGCGCGCTGATTGCCTTCCTGTGGGCGAATGTAGATGTGTTTGCTTGGCAACCATCTAACATCTCCGGCGTTCCCAAGGAGGTAATCGAGCACCACCTTGTTGTCTGCCCTCATGCCCGGCCCATCAAGCAGTAAGTCAGGAAACAAGCTCTGGAGCGGCAGCAGTTCATTGCCGAGGAGATCAAGAAACTTGAAGCGGCTGGTTTGGTCAGAGGAGTGTTGCATCCGACGTGGTTGGCAAACCCGGTGGTGGTGCGCAAGGCGAATGGGAAATGGAGGCTTTGCATAGATTTTACAGATCTGAAAAAAGCATGCCCGAAGGACCCGCTCCCCTTGTCGCGCATCGACCAGATTGTGGATTCCACTTCCGGGTGCGATCTGCTTTCCTTCTTGGATGCATACTCTGGGTACCATCAAATATTTATGTCCAAGGAGGACGAGGAGAAGACCACGTTCATAACCCCATGTGGCACATACTGCTTTGTGCGGATGCCCTTCGGGTTAAAAAGTGTTGGATCCACCTTTGCAAGAGCAGTGCAAATTGGTTTTGAGCCACAGCTGCACAGGAATATCGAAGCTTACATGGACGATATAGTGGTCAAGACCAAGGACAAGTCCACCCTCATTCAAGACTTGGAAGAGACCTTTGCAAATCTGCACATGATCAACTTGAAGTTGAACCCTGAGAAGTGTGTGTTTGTCGTTCCCTCCGGCAAGCTACTTGACTTCTTTGTATCTCACCGGGGGATAGAGGCCAACCCCGAAAAGATCAGAGCGATCGAGCAGATTCAAGCACCCAAGACTGTCAAGGACGTGAGGCATTTAACCGGCTGTGTTGCCGCGCTGAGTAGGTTCATCTCCATGTCTGCCGAGCGCGCCCTATCGTTCTTCAAAATTCTGAAGAAGGCGGGGCCAATGAAGTGGACCCCGGAGGCAGAAGCAGCGCTGCAAGATTTGAAGGCCTACCTTTCCTCTGCTCCCACCTTGGTCGCTCCTAAACCACAAGAGCCATTGCTGCTATACCTAGCGGCAACCAATCAAGTGGCTAGTGCAGCGCTGGTGGTGCAGCGGGAAGTAGATGAAGGAGTAGATGTGGCTACTGTCCTCCCCGGAGAAGGAAGTGAACTAGTCCCGGCAAGACCAGGTGCAGATCAGGAGAGAGAAGAACAGGGTAATCAAGGCAATCCCAAGACCACGACAAGGAAGAAGGTAGTGCAGCAGCCGATTTACTTTGTTAGCTTCCTACTACAGGGGGCTAGAACGAGGTACTCTGGAGTGCAAAAGTTAATCTTTGGCCTCATCATGGCCTTGAGGAAGTTGTGCCACCACTTCTAAGCCCACGAGATCATGGTTGTCACTCGTTTCCCGTTGCAATGCGTACTGAGGAACCCTGAGGCCACTGGCAGGATAGTGGAATGGTTTCTAGAGTTGTCGAGCTTTGGTCTGAAGTATGAGAGTACCTCAACCATCCAGAGTAGAGCACTGGCGGAGTTCATTGCAGGATGGACACCTACTCCAGATGAAGAGACGCCAGAAACTGTCATCCCCGGCAAGGAGGCGCCCCAAGAATGGATCATGTATTTTGACGGTGCCTTCTCATTGCAAGGCGTGGGGGGCTGGCGTGCTCCTCGTTGCCCCCACTGGAGAACACCTCAAGTATGTGATCCAAATGCATTTTCCCCGGGAAAAGGCCACCAACAACACTGCAGAGTATGAAGGGCTCCTTGTTGGGCTCAGAATTGCAATAGAATTGGGGATTAAGAAGTTGATCATCCGTGGAGACTCGCAGCTTGTGGTGAGACAAGTAAACAAAGATTATAGAGTCCATTGATGGAGGCATATGTAGAGGAAGTGAGGAAGCTAGAGGAGCGTTTTGATGGGTTGCAAACAGAGCACGTGCCACGTGCGGAAAACAGCATCGCTGATCACCTGTCAAAATGCGCAGCGCAAAAAGCTCCCTATGGAACCAGAGACTTTTGTTCTCCACCTGACTCAACCCTCAGTATCCCCAATAGCGATGGCCAGAAAGAGGAGCAAATTGGACTCCGGCAAGCATCTCCCGGCAGAGCTTCCCGAGGCCCCCAGTAGAGATGTTGCTGGGAATAACTCCACTTCGCCTGGTGAGCAGCACCCTCCCGCCGAACCACGTGTTCTTGCGGTTGAGGTATGCTCTCCCATGAACGAGGAGGTGCCATTGATCCTTGTTGTTGAGCCCCGGGCTCCAACTTGGGCACGGCACATAGTCCATTACCTCCAAACAGGAGAACTTCCCGAGGAGCAAGAAAAAGATGAAAGAGTAGCCCGGAGGGCCAGTATGTATCAGTTTGTCGATGACACGCTATACAGAAGGAGGCCTAATGGTGTGAAATTGAAGTGCATTTGCCGGGAAGAGGGGAAGGAACTATTGGCAGAGATACACAAAGGCTTGTGCGGCTCCCATATTGGATCAAGAGCCTTGGTTGGAAAAGCTTTCCGGCAAGGTTTTTACTGGCCCACGGCCCTCCAAGATGCGACTGAGCTAGTCACCAGATGTGATGCCTGCCAGTTCCACTCCAAGAACATCCATCAACCTGCTCAAGATCTCCAGAGGATCCCTTTGTCATGGCCATTTTCAGTCTGGGGGCTCGACATCTTGGGCCCCTTCCCCCATGCTACCGGGGGCTTTGAATTCTTGTACGTTGCAATCGACAAGTTTACAAAGTGGCCGGAAGTGGAGCCCGTGAGAAAGGTGACCGCATAGTCAGCTATCAAGTTCTTGAAGGGATTGGTGTGCCATTTCGGAATACCCGCCAGAGTCATCACTGATAACGGCACCCAGTTCACAAGCCGCGCCTTCATGCAATACGTTCAAACCCTCGGAAGCAAGGTTTCATTCTCTTATGTTGCCCATCCCAGGAGCAATGGGCAGGCTGAGAGGATGAACGCTGAAGTGTTGCCTGGGCTCAAGATGAGGACTTTTGATAAGCTGCAAAAGTGCGAAAGGCGCTGGATCGACAAGCTGCCGGTGGTTCTTTGGTCCCTCCGTACGACACCAAATCGAGCTACCGGACAGACTCCCTTCTCCCTAGTCTATGGGGCAGAAGCAGTGATACCCACGGAACTCATATACGGGTCACCTCGAGTATTTGCCTACGATAAAGTAGAGCAAGAGCAGCACCGGCGTGATGATGTCGTGCTCCTTGAGGAGAACCGTCTCCGGGCTGCTACGCGTGCTGCACGCTATCGGCAAGCCCTGCGCCGCTATCACAGCCGCAGGGTTCATGCCCGGAGCCTTGAGGAAGGCGACCTTGTCCTTAGGCGTGCTTAGTCCGCCAAGGGTAGAAACAAGTTGACGCCAAAGTGGGAAGGCCCTTACCGGGTACTACGAGTCACCAGACCTGGTGCAGTCAGTCTGGAGACCGAAGATGGCATTCAATTGCAAAGCTCATGGAATATTGAGCATCTTCGTAAGTTCTACCCGTAAGGCGCGGCTGTCGGGCCCTGCCCGGCAGCCACCCTTTTGTACAAGCTTTGTCGGTGCGCATGTAACCCTTTGTACAAAGCCAGGTGCAGACCCTGAGCACAGACAATAAAATGAAGCGCTGGCGCCCTAAAAACTTGCATGCATGATTAGATTAGCATAAACTTGCCAAGATCATTTAGATAAGGTCATATGTTGCTTTGTTTCCCTCTGCACTAACTGCAGGGCTCTTGCCACGAACTCGATCCCAAAAAGAAGAAGCAGAAACAAGCCTACATATTGATCCCCGACAAGCCAAACCGATAAGTTTCTCTCTACCCATGAGCATGTCTCTGTAAGAAGAAAACTTGTGCATAGAAAAGCCTTGTCACCTTCAAAGCATTTGTGCTCCCATCTTTTGATTTGAACGATGTTTCGGTCAAGATGGTTGTAGTTGCATTTGACAAAGAAGGTTCAACTAGGGGCTGGTTCCCTTCCATAGTTCCGAGCCCGGCAGGCCAAGCCCCGCGGCAACGATGGAAGGCACCGGCAAGATATATTGCCGGAAAGAGCTTGTTTACTTAAAAGTATAGAGGCGTTCTTCCTCTGCATGGATGTAGTACATGCACAAGTATCCGGCAAGCTTGTCTTTCTTCATTAATATGCGGATAAACAAGTACAAGCCTTACAGAGTACAAACATGAAGGGAAGGGATTACATATTTGAGACTAAAGTTTGGCAATTGCCTACATATTTTAGACTTAAAAAAGATAAGTGCCCTATAATCCCTTTCTTGTCCCTCTCCTCCTAGGAACTACGGTGGGAGGCGAAGAGGGCAAAGGGAGTGCCTGGGCAGAAGCCCAGCCTGATCCTGTAGGACCCGCAGGACACAGCCTGACAAGATCGGGAGGGCGCGGACGAAGGTGATGGGCGGGGAGAGCGGCTAGGCGATGCCCTAGTCACTGCCACTAGGGCCAGCAGGACACGGCAGGGCAGACGAAGCCGGAGTCCATGGGGAAGCCCGCCGGGGTCCAGCTGGAAGACTGCTGGAGGAGGCGGAGGCACCATCCACACCCAACACCCCGGCAAATTGCCTTGCCGGGGAAGAGAAGAAGGTGCAGATGGTGGTGCCGCAAGCCTCCCGCTTACGGTGACGGTGTGGCTGGTGATCAGCCGGAGTCGGAGCCGTCGTCCTCCCCACCGGTGTCATCGTCATCATCGTCACTGTCCTCCTCGTCGTTGTCTCTCGAGGAGAAGATTTCGTCATCAGTTGAGCTCTCCGCGCAACACCCTAAGCGAGCACCCGAACGCCCGAAGACCTTGATGGAGAGCAGGGTGGCGTCCATTAACTTGAAGTGAAGGGCGTGCCCTGTCGCCAGGCTGTGGGCATGAGCGAAGGTTTTCCAACCGCGCTGAAGAATCATTACATGAGGTGCGGGGAACTCTATGTTCGCCTGCATGCTGCCATTACAATAGCCCCTCATGTGCAGCCTCAACACCGGCGGCTGTTCGATCTCCATCACCCTCGCGAGTGGGGTAGGAAGCCGAAGGTGGCTGCGCGGTGGCCCGCGTAGCTTAACAATAAACTCCAGCGGTTGGTCCCCGACGTGGCCTTCATTCGGGTCCGGAGCAGTTGGAGGAGGGGCGATCAAAGCACCACCCCGTCCTCCTCGGTCCCGAGCGCCACGACGGCCACGCCCACATCCTCTACCACCTCCTCTAACGACGGGCTCTGCCCCCGCGTCCCCAACAGGAGGAGGGAGGCGTTGTCGAGCAGAGGCCCTCGTCAGCACCACTGGAACACCACCGTGCCCTCTCCCCCTCGCCATGGTGGGGAGAAAATGCCTGGAGGAAGAAGGGAGAGAAGTGTGTGAGTAAGCACCCCGCCCACATCCCCTTTTATAGGCTAACGTGGCTGGGGGCTAGGTCCTCACCCAAGAGGCAACTGCCCCGCTCCACCAATCTGACTCCTTTGCATCACCAACGGCGTATAGAATCAAGGCCGACCTCCTGCACCTATCTGCGGCGCCTGGCTTTCTGCCATGGCACTCATTCCCGCGCCCTTCGCGTCCGCCACCAACCCTGCGCAGTGCATGCAGCATACGTGGTGGAAACGGCAGGGACGGGGGAACTAGTGGGGTGGCAGTTACCACCCCGTGAACGTGGGACATGGGCAGTCCACAGATCGTGGCATAAATCTCTCCCATGACGTCTTACACGACGCACAGGAAAACCGGAAACTGACTCAAGCACAGGTTAATGAAGAAGCAAGGGAAATATCAAGGAAGAAGAGATTATCCTCGCAAGTGCCCTGCCTGTGTACATGATAGGGGCCAACCCCAACGATGCCCAGTAGCACATTTGGACCAGGCCCCGGGGCTCCTGTCGGTGCAACAAACCTTCATGTATGTTACCCGGACTGTACACAGGCACGATGGCAAGAGAGGATAACCGCACCAGCAGCCAAGCTGTATGGAAAGCTCTTTGAGGAATCAAAGGGTGGATCAAGAAGACCAAGACAAGCCAAGACAGCAAGATATCACTAAAGGAAATCCTCCCTTGCCGAGTAGGCGAGTTCGGTCAAGACGAGGCCACCCCGAGGGCGAAGCCAATATTTCCCCGGCAGGCTTGCCAGGATCGCTGGAGGCCCACTCCCCCACCAAGACTCCACTGCTCCACCGCACAGCGACGCAAGTCACTTATCAGTGTGGTGTTGAGCCCCCAAGTGATTAAGTGGCTCTCATTTGGCACGTGGCGGCCATGAGAGAAGAAGATTACCTCCACATGACACCCGTCCAGAGGCGTGTCAAGCTGACAGACAAGCAGTGACTAAGCGGCGCGGCGGGCTTGCCGGGCTGCATCCACAGCATGACACCTAGTAGTGCATTTAATGCGCTTTGTCCTAACTGTCAGAGTTAGGTATGATAGCACTGTTGGCTATCTAATCAGTAGATAATGACTGTTTTGCCATTGTGGTAACCCCTTGGCCTATAAAAGGAGGGTCGTGGCAACTTAAGAAAGGATTCAGACCCTCGTGTACTCATATGCGCGTAGCTGCTCTCTCCCCGAGGCGACCTTGCCGGGCTTGAGCTGTGATTGCCGCGTTCCAGTCAAATGTGTGCAACAGGAGGATACGTTCTAAGATGAATGTCCGGCTGCCCAAGACTGTGAATGAGCTATACACCTTGGCAGATAAGTGCGCCCGTACGGAGGAAGGAAGGAGACTCCCCGGAGAAGAGGATGGCATCGAAATCGACTCAGAAGACGACGATGATGCCGCCCGCTCGAAGAGGAAGAATAAAAAGTGCAACAAGAAGCGCAAGGAGAAAGTAGTACTAAATGATGATGATCACACTTTTATTTACTTACAACTCAAGAATTACAACTTGACACTTAGAACAAGATATGACTCTATATGAATGCCTCCAGCGGTGTATCGGGATGTGCAATGATCAAGAGTGACATGTATAAAAAATATGAACGGTGGCTTTGTCACAAATATTATGCCAACTACATGATCATGCAAAGCAATATGACAATGATGATACGTGTCATAATAAACAGAACGATGGAAGTTGCATGGCAATATATCTCAGAATGGCTATGGAAATGCCATAATAGGTAGGTATGGTGGCTGTTTTGAGGAAGGGTATATGGTGGGTTTAATGCACCGGTGAAAGTTGCACGGTACTAGAGAGGCTAGCAATGGTGGAAGGGTGAGAGTGCGTATAATCCATGGACTCAACATTAGTCATAAAGAACTCACATATTTATTGCAAAAATTTATTAGACATCAAAACAAAGTACTACACGCATGCCCCTAGGGGGATAGATTGGTAGGAAATGACCATCGCTCGTCCCCGACCGCCACTCATAAGGAAGACAATCAAAGAATAAATCATGCTCCGACTTCATCACATAACGGTTCACCATACGTGCATGCTACATGAATCACAAACTTTAGCACAAGTATTTCTACCAATCCACAATTACTCACTAGCATGACTCTAGTATCACCATCTTTATATCTCAAAACAAATGCAAGGAATCAAAAATCTCATATATTCAATGCTCTTTATATGAAAGTTTTTATTATATCCCTCTTGGATGCCCATCATATTAGGACTAAATTCATAACCTAAGAAAATTACCATGCTGTTTAAGACTCTCAAAATAATATAAGTGAAGCATGAGAGTTCAATAATTTCTATAAAATAAATCCACCGCCGTGCTCTAAAAAGATATAAGAGAAGCACTAGAGCAAACTGCCTAGCTCAAAATATATAAGTGAAGCACATAGAGTATTCTAATAAATTCATGATTAATGTGTGTCCCTCTCAAAAGGTGTGTACAGCAAGGATGATTGTGACAAAATAAAAAGCAAAGACTCATATCATACAAGACGCTCCAAGCAAAACACATATCATGTGGTGAATAAAAATATAGCCTCAAGTAAATTTACTGATGGATTGAAGACAAAAGAGGGGATGCCATACGGGGCATCCCCAAGCTTAGATGCTTGGTTGTCCTTGAATATTACCTTGGGGTGCCTTGGTCATCCCCAATCTTAGGCTCTTGCCACTCCTTATTCCGTTGTCCATCAAAACTATACCCAAAACTTGAAAACTTCACACACAAAACTCAACACATAACTCATAAGCTTCGTTAGTATAATAAAACAAATCACCACTTTAGGTACTGTTTTGAACTCATTATAAATTTATATTGGTGTTATATCTACTGTATTCCAACTTCTCCATGGTTCATACCCCCCAATACTACCCATAGATGCATCAAAATAAGCAAACAACACATAAAAAACAGAATCTGTCAAAAACAGAACAGTCTGCGAAGATCTGAATATTACTCATACTTCTGTAATTCTAAAAATTCTGAAAATTAGGAAAACGTAGGAAATTTGTATATAGATCTTGTGTAAAAACTTTATAATTTTTTGTCGCACCTGTGAATTTCTAAAATTCTGCTACTGGACGCAAAAGTTTCTGTTTTTCAGCAAGATCAAATCAATTATCACCATAGACCATCCCAAAGGTCTTACTTGGCTCAAACACTAACTAAAACACCAAAACACAATTACTACAGAATTAATAATGTGTATTTATTGAAAAACAGAACCAAAAACAAAAAAATAAAAATAAAAATTGGGTTGCCTCCCAACAAGCGCTATTGTTTAACGCCCCTAGCTAGGCATAAAACATAGATCTAGGTATTGTGATCTTTGATATGCAATCCATAAGTAGCCCTCATAATAGATTCATATGGCAACTTAATTTTGTTCTTGGAAAGTGTTCCATGCCCTTCCTTAACGGAAATTAAAATCTAATGTTTCCTTCTTTCATATCAATAATTGCACCAATCGTTCTAAGGAAAGGTTTACCAAGAATAATAGGACATGTAGGATTGCAATATATATCAAGCACAATAAAATCTACAGGTACATAATTACTATTTGCAACAATAAGAACATCATTAATACTTCCCATAGGTTTCTTAATAGTGGAATCCGCTAGATGCAAATTCAAAGAACAATAATCAAATTTATGAAAACCTAGCACATCACATAAAGTTTTTGGAATACTGGAAACGCTAGCACCCAAATCACACAAAGCATTGCACTCATAATATTTAATTTTAATCTTAGTAGTAGGTTCCCACTCATCATAAAGCTTTCTAGGGATAGAAACTTCCAACTCAAGTTTTTCTTCAAAAGATTTCATCATAGCATCAACGATATGTTTAGTAAAAGCTTTATTTTGATTATAAGCATGTAGTGAATTAAGCATGGATTGCAACAAGGAAATACAATCTATTAAAGAACAATTATCATAATTAAAGTCCTTGAAATCCAAAAGAGTGGGTTCATCGCTACTTAAAGTCTTGACCTCTCCAATCCCACTTTTATCAATTTTTTCACTAAGATCTTTAAACTCCAAATTATTGGGACGCCTCCTAGCTAAAATTGACTCATCTACAGTCCCATCTTTATCAAGATTTATATTAGCAAACAAAGATTCAATAGGTGTAACACCAATCACTTTAAGATATTCATCATTATTATCACAAGAAATAGAAGAACACGCTTTTACAAACCAATCTCTCTTAGCACGCATCCTAGCGGTTCTTTCTTGACATTCATCCATAGAAATTTTAATAGCTTTTAGAGACTCATTAATATCATGCCTGGGTGGCATACATCTCATCTTCAAAGAATCAATCTCAAGATAAATCTTATCAATGTTCCTAGCCAAATCATCAATCTTAAGCAATTTTTCTTCTATCATAGCATTGAAAATCTTTTGGGAATTTATAAAATCTTCAATATTACTCTCAAGATCATAAGGTAGCTTATTATAATTTCCATCAGAATTGTTGTAGGAATTACCATAATTATTAGAGGAATTACTAGGAAACGGGCTAGGGTTGAAATTACCTCTATACGCGTTATTACCAAAATTGTTCCTACCAACAAAATTCACACCCATAGATCCATTATTATTCTCAATCAAAGAAGACAAAGGCATGTCATTAGGATCAATAGGAGCACTCTTACTTGCAATCAATTTCATAAGTTCATCCATCTTTCCACTCAAAGTATTAATTTCTTCAATCGCATGCACTTTTTTACTAGTGGAAGATCTTCCGGTATGCCATTGAGAGTAGTTTGCCATAATATTATATCTAGGAGTTTAGTAGCATCTCCTAATGTAATTTCCATAAAAGTACCTCCCGTGGCGGAATCTAAAAGATTTCTAGATGCAAAACTCAATCTGTCATAAAAAAACTGTATGATCATCCATAAACTTAAACCATGAGTAGGGCAATTTTTTATCATCAATTTCATCCTCTCTCAAGATTGTGCAACATGTTCATGATCAAGTTGCTTAAAATTCATTATATCGTTCCTAAGGGAGATGATCTTAGCGGGAGGAAAATACTTGGAAATAAAAGCATCTTTACACTTATTCCATGAATCAATACTATTTTTAGGCAAAGATGAAAACCAAGTTTTAGCACGATCTCGTAGTGAGAACAGAAATAGCTTCAATTTAAAAATATCATTATCCACATCTTTTTTCTTTTGCATATCACACAACTCAACGAAATTGTTTAGATGGGATGCGACATCTTCATTAGGACTACCGAAAAATTGTTCTTTCATAACAAGATTCAACAAAGCGGCATTAATTTCATAAGATTCCGCACTAGTGGATGGAGCAATTGGAGTACTAATAAAATCATTATTATTAGTGTTGGAAAAGTCACACAACTTAGTATTTTCTTGAGACATCGTGACAAAGCAAGTAATCTAGCACACAAGCAAATGGAAAGCACATGAAAAGATGAACGAAAGAAGAGCGAATAAAAAAAGGCAAAAAAATTTGTATTTTTTTGAAAATGTTTTAGAAGTGGGGGAGAGGAAAACGAGAGGCGAATGGCAAATAATGTAAGTGCAAGATATGAGAGTTTATGATGGGTACTTGGTAGGCTTGATGTAGAACCTCCCTGGCAACGGCGCTAGAAATTCTTCCTGCTACTTCTTGAGCTTGCGTTGATTTTTCCCTTGAAGAGGAAAGGGTGATGCAGCAAAGTAGAGATAAGTATTTCCCTCGGTTAAGAACTAAGGTATCAATCCAGTAGGAGGCACAAGCAAGTCTCCAACATATGCACCTGCACAAACTAACAAACACTTGCACACAACGCGAAAAAGGGGTTGTAGAGATCACAGTAATTTGTTTATCCCTTCACGGTCACGAACAAGAGTGAGATCTAATAGAGATGGGTATAAAAGATAAATAAAAGAGCAAACTAAAGTAAATATAAATAAATTGCAGCAAGGTATTTTTGGGTTTTTGGTTTATAGATCTGAAAATATATGATGAAAAATAGACCCGGGGGCCATAGGTTTCACTAGAGGCTTCTCTCTTGAAGATAGCATACGGTGGGTAAACAAATTACTGTTGAGCAATTGATAGAAAAGAGCATAATTATGACGATATCTAAGGCAATGATCATGAATATAGGCATCACGTCCGTGACAAGTAGACCGAAACAATTCTGCATTTACTACTATTACTCGACACATCAACCGCTATCCAGCATGCATCTAGAGTATTAAGTTCATAAGAACAGAGTAACGCCTTAAGCAAGATGACATGATGTAGAGGGATAAACTCAAGCAATATGATATAAACCCCATCTTTTTATCCTTGATGGCAACAATGCAATACGTGCCTCGCTACCCCTTCTGTCACTGGGTGAGGACACCGCAAGATTGAACCCAAAACTAAGCACCTCTCTCATTGCAAGAAAAACCAATCTAGTTGGCCAAACCAAACCAATAGTTCTAAGAGAAATTAAAAGATATCTTAATCATGCATAAAAGAGTTCAGAGAATACTCAAATAATATTCATAGATAATATGATCATAAATCCACAATTCATCAGATCTCAACAAACGCTCCACAAAAGAAGATTACATCGAATAGAACTCCAAGAACATCGAGGAGAACATTGTATTGATGATCAAAGAGAGAGAAGAAGCCATCTAGCTACTAGCTATGGACCCATAGCTCTATGGTAAACTACTCACGCATCATCGGAAGGGCAGCAAGGTTGATGTAAAGGCCCTGCATGATCGAATCTCCCTCCGTCAGATCACCGGAAAAGGCCCCAAGATGGGATCTCATAGGAACAGAAGCTTGCGGCGGCGGAAAAGTATTTTTTGTGGACGTTTCTGATGTTTGGGGAATATTTGAGAATTTATAGAGGTGGAGTTAGGGTTAGAGGACCCTCGAGGGGCCCACAAGCCAGGGGGGCCCCCCTAAGGCACGCCCTAAGGGCTTGTCGTCTCCTTGGGACTCTTCTGGCCCTCTCCCCAAGTCTTCTGGGTGTCTTCTGGTCCAAGAAAAATCATCGTAAAGTTTTATTTCGTTTGGACTCCGTTTGATATTCCTTTTCTGTAAAAGTCAAAAACAAGGAAAAAACAGAAACTGGCACTGGGCTCTAGGTTAATAGGTTAGTCCCAAAAATAATATAAAATAGCATATTAATGCATATAAAACATCCAAAACAGATAATATAATAGCATGGAACAATCAAAAATTATAGATACGTTGGAGACGTATCACCCACCGGGTGGCCACAAGCCTGGGGGGCGCGCCCTACCCCCCAGGGCTTGTGGCCCCCTGGCCATTGTCCGGTGCCCTTCTTCTACTATATGAAAGGTTTTGACCTAGAAAAAATAAGAAGGAAGCTTTCGGGACGAAGCACCATCGTCTCGAGGTGGAACCTGGGCAGGAGCAATCTAGGGCTCCGGCAAAGTGATTCTGTCGGGGAAACTTCCCTCCCGGAGGGGGAAATCGAAGCCATCGTCATCACCAACGATCCTCTCATCGAGGGAGGGTCAATCTTCATCAACATCTTCACAAGCACCATCTCCTCTCAAACCCTAGTTCATCTCTTGTATTCAATCTTTGTCCCAAAACCTCAGATTGGTACCTGTGGGTTGCTAGTAGTGTTGATTACTCTTTGTAGTTGATGCTAGTTGGTTTATTTGGTGGAAGATCATATGTTCAGATCCTTAATGGTATTCAATACCCCTCTGATCTTGAACATGAACATGCTTTGTGAGTAGTTACGTTTGTTCCTGAGGACATGGGAGAAGCCTTGTTATAAGTAATCATGTGAATTTGGTATTCGTTCGATATTTTGATGAGATGTGTGTTGTATTTCCTCTAGTGGTGTTATGTGAACATCGACTACATGACACTTCAACATGATTTGGGCCTAGGGGAAGGCATTGGGAAGTAATAAGTAGATGATGGGTTGCTAGAGTGACAGAAGATTAAACCCTAGTTTACGCGTTGCTTCGTAAGGGGCTGATTCGGATCCACATGTTTCATGCTATGGTTAGATTTATCATTTATCTTAATTCCTCTTTCGTAGTTGCGGATGCTTGTGAGAGGGGTTAATCATAAGTGGGAGGCTTGTCCAAGTAAGGACAGCACCCAAGCACCAGTCCACCCACATATCAAGTTATCAAAGTAACGAACGAGAATCATATGAGCATGATGAAAACTAACTTGACGGTAATTCCCATGTGTCCTCGGGAGCGCTTTGCTTTATATAAGAGTTCATCCAGGCTTATCCTTTGCTACAAAAAGGATTGGGCCACCTTGCTGCACCTTTGCTACACTTGTTACTTGTTACCCGTTACAAATTATCTTATCACCAAACTATCCGTTACCGATAATTTCAGTGCTTGCAGAAAATACCTTGCTGAAAACCGCTTGTCATTTCCTTCTGCTCCTCATTTGGTTCGACACTCTTACTTATTGCAAGGACTATGATTGATCCCCTATACTTATGGGTCATCAAGGAGACCCCCGTGGGCCCCACAACCCATCAGGGCACGCCAGGGGCCTCTGGCGCGCCCTGGTGTCTTGTGGGCCCCATGGGCCTCCCCCCAGGTGCTTCCTTGGCTCCCAAGTTGTCTTCTGGTCCAAAAAAATCTCCAAAAAGTCTCCCTGCGTTTGGACTTCGTTTGATAGGGATATTCTGCGAAGTAAAAAACAGGCAAAAAACAGCAACTGGCACTGGGCACTATGTCAATAGGTTAGTCCCAAAAAATGATATAAAATGATTGTAAAACATCCAAGAATGATAATATAACAGCATGGAACAATCAAAAATTATAGAGACGTTGGAGACATACCAGCATCCCCAAGCTTAATTCATGCTCGTCCTAACATGATAAAAACAGAATTTTTGATGTGGAATGCTGCCTAACATGTTCATCACATATTCTTTTCTTTTGTAGCATGGACATTTGGACTTTTTAGATGGTTCAAAGCAATATTCTATAATTGACATGAAGACTTCAATACTCAAGCATATCAACAAGCAACCATGTCTTTCAAAATATCAACACTAAAGAAAGTTATCCCTAGCCCATCATGC
Organism: Thinopyrum elongatum; assembly: GCA_011799875.1. Classification (NCBI taxonomy): domain Eukaryota; kingdom Viridiplantae; phylum Streptophyta; class Magnoliopsida; order Poales; family Poaceae; genus Thinopyrum; species Thinopyrum elongatum. Next base: position 154,974,767 of record CM022302.1, on the reverse strand, counting down.
TCAATCATTGATCCATTCAGGAAACACACTCAAATATTAGCTACATCCAATGTTCAAGTACGATCATAGTGCTCCCTAGTTGGTGCTTTATAAGAGAAGATGGAGACTCAAAATAAAAAATAAAATTGCATAAAAGTAAATGGATAGGCCCTTCACAGAGAGAAGCAGAGATTTGTAGAGGTGCCAGAGCTCAAAGCTTAAATTGAGAGATAAAATTTTTTGGGAGGCATACTTTTCCCGTCAATGAAAATGACCGAGTAATTCCCAGCACTTTCCATGCTAGATATATCATAGGCGGTTCCCAAACATAAATAAAGTTTTTTCCTTTTCCACCATACTTTCACACTCCACGGCTAGCCGTATCCACGGGTACCGTCCATACCAACACTTTCCAAGGAATTTATTATTTGACAACATAAAGTAAATTTCTTTTTCATTTCGGGACTGGTCATCCCTATTACCGCCGTACTCTCGTGCAATGACAAGTGAATAAACACTCATCTTGATAATAACACATCTAGCACGGAAAATATTGGTCACCCCCTGCCGCTTCATGAGCGGTACGGGCACACAAAAAGAAAATCATTTTGAAAATTAGAGTTGACACATACAAATTTACTTAGAACGGCACGGAAATACCGCATATAAGTAGGTATGGTGAACTCATATGGCAAAACTTGGTTAAGGATTTTTGGATGCACAAGTAGTATTTCTACTTAGTACAAGTGAAGGCTAGCAAAAAGATTGAGAAGCAACCAACCAAGAAGCAAAAATTCTCATTAACGAGCATTAAGCATAAATAACACCGAATAATGCACCATAAGTAGGATTTTATTTCATTGCATAACAATTGAATTTTGTGCTTGCATAGGGAATCACAAACCTTAACACCAATATTCTTACTAAAGCATAATTACTCACCAACATGACTCACATATTACTATCATCATGTCTCAAAACTATTACAAAGAATCAACTTTATTTTGTCCAATGATCTTCATGAAAGTTTTTATTATATCCCTCTTGAATATCTATCACTTTTGGACTAATTTAATATATTGCAATTGCTTTTGATAAGCTCAAACAAATTTAAGTGAAGAACATGAGCATAAAAATTTTCTTCTCTCAAAATAATATAAGTGAAGCAAGAGAGAATTTCTTCAAAAAAATTACTAACTCTCAAATAGATCTAACTGAAGCATGAGAGCATATTTCTTCAAAAATTAAAGCACACCGTGCTCAAAAAGATATAAGTGAAGCACTAGAGCAATTCCATAGCTCAAAAAAATTAAGTGAAGCACAAAGAGCAATTCCAACAAATCATAGCATAAATTTGGCTCTCTCAAATAGGTGTGTCCAGCAAGGATAAACATGAAAAACTAAAAAGAAAAACAAGCAAAGATTCGTATAATACAAGACGCTCCAAGCAAAACTCATGATATGTGACGAATAAAAATATATCTCCAAGTAAAATTACCGATGGTTGTTAGAAGAAAGAGGGGATGACTTTTGGGGCATCCCCAAGCTTAGTTGCTTGGTTCTCCTTGAATATTAACTTGGGGTGCCATGGTCATCCCCAAGCTTAGGCTCTTTTCACTCCTTATTCCTTCATCCATCGTGATCTCACCCAAAACTTGAAAACGTCAATCACACAAAACTTAACAAAACCTTCGTGAGATCCGTTAGTATAAGAAAACCAATCTTCACTTTAAGTACTATTGCAAACCCATTCATATTTTGTTATTGCATTATACCTACTGTATTCTAAATTTACCATGGCTTATACCCCCCGATACAATCCATAGATTCATCAAAATAAGCACACAATGCAACGAAAACAGAATCTATCAAAAACAGAATAGTCTGTAAAGACACGAATTTTACTCATACTTCTGTAACTCCAAAAAGTCTCAAAAATTAGGATAACAGAGGCAATTTGTATATCAATCTTGTGTAAAAAAATTAGAATGTTTCGTCGCTTCTGTGAATTTAAACAATTTGGTTACTAGACGCAAAAGTTTTTGTTTTTCAACAGGATCAAGTCAACTATCACTGTAACACCCCCTGTATTAAGCTACAGTGATCACCCTTTTGATGAGGCCATGTCATCATGATTAATAGTGCACAATCATCATTAGCATCATATTGCATTTCAACTCCTAAGTCAAATTCAAATTTAAATGAAAGTGGAATATAAAAGTTGTCCAACATAGAAACTAAAATGTCAGGTAAATAACAAATATTCCAGAGGCTATTCTAAAATTGAAACCAACATCATTGGAATTGGATAAGTGACTCGAACAACCTCAAACAGTGGATAAAGATAATATTTAATAACCATTTATTAAATCTGAAATAAATATGGAATTATGTTTTGTCCAAACTAATTTTAGGTGTTAAGGAATAATGCACTGGTATTTGTGTAATAGGTCACACTTTTTACAAAAACCATTTGGGGCCTAAACATTTAACAGTGGAGAAAAGAGAATAAAGAAAAGGAAAAAAGAACCAAAGAAACAGAAAAGGAAAAAAGCAACACCCCCCCCCCCCCGGCCCAACTGGGCCGAAGCCCAGCCGGCCGGCCCATCTGCGTCGCCCCTGAGGCCTATAGGCCAACGGCAGAACCTAAAGCCGACCCCCAGCGAAAGTAAAACGCCCCACTTGGATCGGGATCCCCCGACGCCGCTCGCCGACGCCGCCCCGCTCCCGCGACCGATCGGCCAGCAGCCCGACGCGCCGCCACACCGACGTCGCCCCCGTCTTCTCTTCCCCGACCAGCCGCCTGGTGCTCGGTCGCCCCTCCCTCGGCTGGATCTGGATCGGGGCGATCCCCCCGATCCCGTCCGCCCCGTCGCCCCGCCGCCGTCGCCGCCGCCCGGAGCCCGCGCCTCCCCGCCGGCCTGCTCCCCCTCGTCAGCCCCCACCTCCCGATCCAGATCGGGATCGGGATCGCGGGAACGACCCCGTCGCCCTCGGTCGCTGCGACGACCGCGCCGCCTCGCCCTCGCCGCACGACGCCACCGCCCGGAGCGCTCCCTCGCCGGCCTGCCTCCCCATCGCCGTCGTCCCCGTCGACCACCCCGACCCCCGCTGCCCCGTCCCTACGGATCACGGTGAGGCCTCGGGCCTCTCCCCCCCTCTCTGCTCCCACACCTCGCCGCGCACGCATCAGCGCCGGCCACTGCCGCGACCACCCCATGCCTCCCCGTCCTCGCGCCCGCGCGCCTGACGCCGTGCTCCCCGCGCCCGTCCCGCGGTCGCCTCGACCCGCTCCGGCCCCCGCTTCGCCTCCGTGCGACCGCCGCCCGCTGCCGCTCCAGCCACCGCGCTGCCGCCCCGCCTCCGGCCCCGCGTGCGCTCGCCTGCGCCCACGCTTCGCCGCGCCCCCGACTGCCCGCGCCCGCCCGTGCGTCCCCTTTGGGCACCGGACATGTCCGGTCCCAAAAGGGGCACGCCCCGGACGTGTCCGCCCCTGGTCCACTGACCAGTGGGGCCCATGACCCAAATAAAAATAAGAAATAAAAATAAATAATTAAAATAATTAATTAATTAATTAGTTAATTAATCATGATTAGGTTAATCTAATTAACTAATTAGTGTTAATTAAACAGTAATTAGTAATTAACTTAATTAACTGCTGACGTCAGCATGAGGTCATGCTGATGTCATCATCAATCACTGTTTCGGATAATGTTGAATTAAATAATTAATTAAAATTTCAGAAATTAATAAAAACTTTAGAAAATCATATCTTTTAAACCGTAACTCCGATGAAAATATTTTATACATGAAACTTGCTCAGAACGACGATACGAACCCGAATACATCCTCCGTATTCCCGTCAGGTGCCCGCAGCTATGAGAACGTTGAACAATTAGACCGATTTCGATAAATGAATAGTGTCCAACCCTAATTAAATAAATCCGAATAAATTCCTAAATTAACTAAATCGCTTAGTTAGGCTGTATATCACCCTGGCCCTGCGTTTAGACATGTCATGCATCCCTGTTGCATTATTGCCGTGTGTTTACTGTTTCTTCCCCCTCTTCTCTTCGGTAGACTACGAGACCGACGCAGCTGCTGGTGCCCCGACCGACTACGTTGTTGACGACCCCTACTTGCCAGAGCAACCAGGCAAGCCCCCCCCTTGATCACCAGATATCGCCTATTCTCCTCTATACTGCTTGCATTAGAGTAGTGTAGCATGATACTGCTTTCGGTTAATCCTATTCTGCTGCATAGCCTGTCACTGTTGCTACATCTGTTGATACCTTACCTGCAATCCTAAATGCCTAGTGTAGGATGCTAGTTTACCATCATTGGCCCTGCATTCTTGTCAGTCTGCCTTGCTATACTATCGGGCCGTGATCACTCGGGAGGTGATCACGGGTTATACTATACGTATATACATACTATACAGATGGTGACTAAAGTCGGGTCGGCTCGAAGAGTACCCGCGAGTGATTCACGGATTGGGGGCTGAAAGGACCTTTGTCCCCACGGCCCTTTGTGTGGATCTTTGTGGCGGAGCGACAGGGCAGGTTGAGACCACCTAGGAGACAGGTGGGCCAGGCCCTGGTCGGCGTTCGCGTTTACTTCATAATAACACGCTTAACGAGATTGGATATTTGATCTGAGTCTGGCCACTGGCCTATACGCACTAACCAACTACGCGGGAGTAGTTATGGGTATCCCGGCGTCGTGGTATCAGCTGAAGCCTTCTTGACGTCAGCGACTGAGCGGCGCGCGCCGTGTTGGACCGCGCTAACGTAACCGCCGTGATCGTGTGGGTTGCTAGGTCTGCTCGCGGCCGCGTACGCAACGTGCAGGAGCGCACTGGGCGATGGGCCCAGACCCCATAGTGCATAGGATTAGTCCGGCGTGCTGACCTCTCTGTTGAGCCTAGGTGGGGCTGCGACGTGTGGATCTTCCGAGGCCGGGCATGACCCAGGAAAGTGTGTCCGGCCAAAGGGGATCGAGCGTGTTGGGGAATATGTGGTGCACCCCTGCAGGGAAGTTTATCTATTCGAATAGCCGTGTCCCTCGGTAAAAGGACGACCCGGAGTTGTATTCCGACCTCATGACAACTAGAAATGGATACTTAATAAAACACACCCTTACAAGTGACAGATATAACCCGGTGGTCGCTCTCTCGCATGGTGGCGACGAGAGGATCGACGGGTAGGATTATGCTATACGTTGTTGTTTGGTTAACTTCCAACTAATCTCTTCTATTGCTTCAAGATGGAGGCTGCCAGAAGCGTAGTCTTCGACAGGACTAGCTATCCCCCTCTTATTCTGGCATTCTGCAGTTCAGTCCACCGATATTGCCTCTTTACACATATACCATGCATATGTAGTATAGATCCTTGCTTGCGAGTACTTTGGATGAGTACTCACGGTTGCTTTCCCCCTCCTTTCCCCCTTTCCCTCCTTGCTGGTTGTCGCAACCAGATGTTGGAGCCCAGGAGCCAGACGCCACCTTCGACGACTACTACCACCAGGGCGGAGCCTACTGCTACGTCCAGGACGCCGACGACCAGGAGTAGTTAGGAGGATCCCAGGCAGGAGGCCCTGCGCCTGTTCGATCTGTTGTATCCCTGTTTGTGCTAGCCATCTTATGGCACCTTGTTTAACTTATGTCTGTACTCAGATATTGTTGCTTCCGCTGACTCGTCTATGATCGAGCATTTGTATTCGAGCCCTCGTGGCCCCTGGCTTGTATTATGATGCTTGTATGACTTATTTATGTTTTAGAGTTGTGTTGTGATATCTTCCCGTGAGTCCCTGATCTTGATCGTACACGTTTGCGTGCATGATTAGTGTACGATTGAGCCGGGGGCGCCACAAGTTGGTATCAGAGCCGACTGCCTGTAGGAATCCCCCTTTCCAATTCCTTGGCCGAAGTTGAGTCTAGACATAGAAAACCGTTTTACTAACTTGGCTGTGTGGCTTACGGGCCCACATTGCCAACTGGGTGGTATTAGGATCTTTTATTCCTCGTCTATACTCTGGGACTCTGATCTCTCTTCTACTCGGGTTAAATAAAGTTTACTAACGCCGACACTTAGGATCTCGTAAATTCTGTCTACCCGGAGAGCTGGATATCTGCGCGATTTCCCTGCCGTTGATCTGATTAGTCTGATAATCATTTTCCTTTCCATTGTTTTGTCTAACCTTTCTCTCCGAGTTGTGTTAAACTTCTCATTGTCATTTGACAAATCTGAATTTCCTCTGTTTCAGATGGACCGTTTGTTTCCACCGCTTCCTACGACACAGCTTGTGCTTCGCACTTGGGCTCGTAATACCCCTAGGTTTCCAGCTGTCCTGATCGCTCTCATGACCAGACTTGGCTACCGTTGGTACCCGGAGTACTTGGTTTATGAGGTTTACCGCGAGTTCAACCAGGGATCCCTGTTTGTGCTAGCCATCTTATGGCACCTTGTTTAACCTATGTCTGTACTCAGATATTGTTGCTTCCGCTGACTCGTCTATGATCGAGCATTTGTATTCGAGCCCTCGTGGCCCCTGGCTTGTATTATGATGCTTGTATGACTTATTTATGTTTTAGAGTTGTGTTGTGATATCTTCCCGTGAGTCCCTGATCTTGATCGTACACGTTTGCGTGCATGATTAGTGTACGATTGAGCCGGGGGCGCCACAATCACCCAAAGCTATCCTAAAGGCTTTACTTGGCACAAACACTAACTAAAACACAAAAATCACAATCATAACAGAGGAATAATTGTGCAAACACTCTAGAACAGAAAGAAAAAGGCTAAAATAAATTTTATTCATTGGGTTGCCTCCCAACAAGCGCTATCGTTTCATGCCCCTAGCTAGGCATTGATAATTTTGATGATGCTCACATGAAAGACAAGAATTAAAACACAAAGAGAGCATCATAATATATGTGACAAACACATTTAAGTCTAACACACTTCTGATGCATAGGGATTTTATAAGCAAACAAATTATCAAGACAAGAAATATATAGCATATGCAAGGAAGAAGAAAGAAACAATATCAATCTAAACATGATGAGAGGTAAATTAGTAACATGAAAATTTCTACAACCATATTTTCCTCTCTCATAATAATTACATGTAGGATCGTAATCAAATTCAACAATATAGCTATCATATACAATTTTCTCTTCATGATCCACATGCATAAAAGTTTTATAATCTTCCAAGATAGTGGGATTAACATCAACTAAAGTCATGACCTCTCCAAACCCACTTTCATCAAAAAATTCGTAAGATTGAACACTCTCCAAATATGTGGGATTATTTTTACCTAAAGTTGACGCTGTTCCAAACCTACTTTCAATATTATTGCAAACATTATTATCAATATCATATTCATCACGAGGCTTAAATAAATTTTCAAGATCATAAGAAGAATCACCCCAATCATGATCATTGCAATAAGTAGTGGACATGTCAAAATTAGCATCCCCAAGCTTGGGGTTTTGCATATTATTAGCACAATTGACATTAATAGAATTTATAGTAAAATCATTGCAATCATGCTTTTCATTCAATGAGCTATCATGAATCACTTCATAAATTTCTTCATCACAATTTTCAGATTCACGAATCTCATGCAAAACTTCATAAAGATAATCTAGTGCACTCAACTCACTAGCAATTGGTTCATCATGATTGGATCTTTTAAAAAGATTAGCAAGTGGATGGGGATCAATATCAATAGATTTTTAGCAATCAAAGATGCAAGCATATAGAAAGCACATGGCAACACAAGCAAACAAAAGATCAAACAAGAAAAAGGCAAACCAAAAGAAGGCGAATAAAAAGGCAAATATTTTTGTGAAGTGGGGGAGATGAAAATGAGAGGCAAATGGCAAATAAAGTAAATTGCAAGGAGATGAGATTTGTGATTAGGAACCTGATAGATGTTCATGATGTCTCCCCGGCAATGGCGCCAGAAATTCGTTTGACGTGGCTTAGACTGCGTCGGTATTTCCCCAAAGAGGAATGGATGATGCAGCACAACTACGGTAAGTATTTCCCTCAGTTGGATATGTATCAATATGTTGATGAAGATTGACCCTCCCATGATGAGAGGATCGTTGGTGATGATGATGGCTTCGATTTCCCCCTCCCGAAGGGAAGTTTCCCCGGCAGAATCGCTCTGCCGGAGCCCTAGATTGCTTCTACCCAGGTTCCACCTCGAGATGGCGTCGCTTCATCCCGAAAGCTTCCTTATGATTTTTTCTAGGTCAAAACCCTCTATATAGCAGAAGATGGACACCGGGGGCTGGCCAGGGGGCCCACAAGCTCGGGAGGCGTGCCCTGGGGGGTAGGGCACGCCCCCCAGGCTTGTGGCCACCTGGTGGGTCCCCCTCTGTTGTTTCTTTGCCCAATATTTTTTATATATTCCAAAACAATTCTCCGTAAAGTTTCAGGACATTTGGAGTTGTGCAGAATAGGTATCTCAGGTTTGCTCCTTTCCGATCCGGAATTCCAACTGCCGGCATTCTCCCTCTTCATGTAAACCTTGTAAAATAACAGAGAAAAGCCATAAGAATTGTATCATAAAGTGAAATAACATCCCATAATGCAATAAATATCAAAATAAAAACATGATGCAAAATGGATGTATCAACTCCCCCAAGCTTAGACCTCGCTTGTCCTCAAGCGAAAGCCAAAATCGATAATCATTTCCACATGTTTAGAGATAGAGGTGTCGATAAAATAAAAATATGGACATGAGGGCATCATGATCATCTTTTATAATAGCAACATATTGTCATATAACTTCTTGTGCCAAAGTGATAATTCATTCACAAGGTAAAGTATAGACCAAAAACTTTATTGAAAACTAACAAACTATGATATGGGTCATCGAAGCAATTGCAATTTGTCATAACATCGGAAAGAGTCAATGTAAGAGCTTTAATTTAGCAAGTTCATATACTCAACCATCATTTAATCTTTCATAATTGCTAACACTCACTCGATACTTATGAGATCAAAGCTTCAATCAGACACATAGGAAGATAGGGGCTTATAGTTTCGCCTCCCAACCATTTACCTCAAGGGTAACGTCAACAATAATAATTTATGATCACCTGCATCCGAGTGGATATATATATATATCTAGATCTTTCCCCAACATATAGTGCTTGCCAAAAAGAGAAAATATAAAAGGAAGGGTGAAGATCACCATGACTCTTGCATAAAGGTAGAAAGTAAAAATAAAAGATAGGCCCTTCGCAAAGGGAAGCAGAGGTTGTCATGCGCTTTTTGGTTCGATGCAAGAAATCGTAATGCAATGGAACGTCACTTTATATTGCCGCCTGTGATAAAGAACTTTATTATGCAGTCCGTCGCTTTTATTTCTTCCCCATCACAAGTTCGTATAAAGTTTATTTTCCTCACACTAAAAGATCATACATATTTAGAGAGCAATTTTTATTGCTTGCACCGATGACAACTTACTTGAAGGATCTTACTCAATCCATAGGTAGATATAGTGGACTCTCATGGAAAAACTGGGTTAAAGGTTTTTGGATGCACAAGTAGTATCTCTACTTAGTGCGGAATTTTTGGCTAGCATAGGATGAGAAGCAAGATCAACATGTTGGAGGATCCATGACAATATAACTTCAATTCGGATATAAGGAAACATAACATATTATGTTGTCTTCCTTGTCCAACATCAACTTTTTAGCATATAATATATTAATGAGTGCTCACAATCATAAAAGATGTCCAAGATGGTATATTTATATGTGAAACCTCTCTTTCTTTATTACTTCCTATTAATTGCAACAATGACCAATACTATGTTTGTCAACCCTCAACAAATTTCATGCATCATACTTCTTATATGTGAAGTCATCACTCCCCATAAGATTATTATATAATCTTTATATTTATTTTATTCTTTTTATTTTCCAAGATCAAAGCAAGAAAGAAAAACCCTTAACTCAAAACTAATCTTTATTATATAACTCTCGCACCTGATTAAATAGATAGAACACAATGCAAAACTCAAAGACTAGATCATACTAAAACTTTCATTCTACTAGATCAAGATTTAACCAAAAGGATCAAACTAAGATAAACGATAAAGATAAAGATGTGATGGTGATATGATACCGGGACACCTCCCCCAAGCTTGGCATAAGCCAAGGGGAGTGCCCATACCCATGTACTCAAGTCTCCTTCTTCGGAGGTGGTGGTGATGAAGTTGATGATGTGGGAGGCTTGTCCTCCGTCTTCCAAGGCATAGGGTCACTATCATAGAAGGATGAACGGGTCTCCGGAATCCTCAAATCTACAACGAAACTCATCCTCTTAAATCTGTATTCATAATCACAGTTTTGATTTTGCGGGTCATAGATCTGGGCTTGGAGGTGCTCGATTTTCTCATGAAGCTTGAAGATAGCCCTCTAATATCATTGTTGTCCAGCTCGTGATCACGGGTGAATTCCGTGATCATGGAGTGGTTGGCGTTGAGTCCGCGTTCCACCATCCCTTGGCATTTGAAGACCTCCTGCTCCGCCGGTTCAAGCCTGGCCTCCACGCTTCCGGTCCTCCTTGGCCCTTGAACATCCCAGATGTGGAGCACCCCCTCTTGCATCTCAATGATTTGAGGGTGTTTCATCACCTCCGGAAGGTAGGGGTTGATGACCTTCTTGTAGAATTTGTCCTTGGGGGCACTTGGAGATGTCATGTCGATCTAGATCTGTCAGAAAAATAGCTCGAAACAAGAACAAAGGATATTATCGTGATACGGTGGTCAAAACCTTCGGGAGATTATATAATGATTTTTTACCGTGCAAAACAAGTATTCTGGGAGAAAACGGAGTCCAGAGGGCACACGAGGTGGCCACAAGCTTGGGAGGCGCGCCCCCCCAGGCTTGTCGCCTGCTCATGCACTTTTCGGACTACTTTTTATTTTCCTAATTTTTTAAATATTCCAAAACGGAGTAAAATTGCTTTTGGAAAACTTTTGGAGTCGGTTTACTTACCGTATCACATACCTATTCCTTTTCAGGGTTCTGGAGTGTTCTAGAAGGTTTCCTTTACGTACTCCTCCGGTGTTATGGAATGTATAATATTAGTTTCAACATTTATGGGCGTACCTGAGATATAATGTTTGATTCTTTGCCCATTCACCACCTTTGGGTTGTTGCCTTCGGCATTATTGATCTTGATAGCACGGGAACGATAAACTTCTTCGATAATGTAAGGACCTTCCCATTTGGAGAGAAGTTTTCCTGAAAAAATCTTAAACGAGAATTGTATAGCAAGCCATGGTCACCTACATTAAATTCCCACTTTTGTATTCTTTTGTCATGCCATATTTTAACCTTTTCTTTAAACAACCTGGCATTTTCATAGGCTTGGGTTCTCCATTCATCAAGTGAGCTAATGTCAAATAGCCTATTTTCATCGGCAAGTTTGAAATCATAGTTGAGTTCTTTGATTGCCCAATAAGCTTTACGTTCTAATTCAAGAGGTAAGTGACATGCTTTTCCATAAACCATTTTATAAGGAGACATACCCATAGGATTTTTATAAGCAGTTCTATAAGCCCATAATGCATCATCGAGTTTCTTAGACCAATTATTCCTAGATCTATTAACAGTCTTTTGCAAGATCAATTTTATTTCTCTATTACTTAATTCTACTTGACCACTAGACTGAGGATGATATGGAGAAGCAATTCTATGGTTAACATCATACTTGGCAAGCAATTTACGGAAAGCACCATGAATAAAGTGTGAACCACCATCAGTTATGAAATATCTATGGACTCCAAACCTCGGGAAAATAACTTCTTTAAGCATTTTAATAGATGTGTTGTGATCAGCACTACTAGTTGGAATAGCTTCTACCCACTTAGTAACATAATCAACAGTGATACATCCATTTTGCATCATGTTTTCCTACTGTTATTTATATTGTTTTTATGCATAATAATGCTTTATGTAGTAATTCTAATGCCTTTTCTCTCATAATATGCAAGGTTTACACAAAGAGGGAGAATACCGGCAGCTGGAATTCTGGACCTGAAAAAGCTACATCAGAGATACCTATTCTGCACATCTCCAAATGAGCTGAAATTTTACGAAGAATTATTTTGGAATATTTAATAAATACTGGAGAAAAGAACCACCGGAGGGGGGCCACCTCGTGCCCACAAGACACCAAGGCGCGTCAGGCCCCCCAGGCGTGCCCTGGTGGGTGGTGGGCAGCCCAGCCCAGCTCTGGTGCCCATCTTCTGGTATATTAGGTCTTTTGACCTAGAAAAAATTAGGAGAGGACTTTCGGGACGGAGCGCCGCCGTCTCGAGGTGGAACTTGGGCAGGAGCACTTTTGCCCTTCGGCGGAGCGATTCCGCCAAGGGAACTTCCCTCCCAGAGGGGGAAATCGAAGCCATCGTCATCACCAACAACCCTCTCATCTTTGGGAGGCCAATCTCCATAAACATCTTCAACAGCACCATCTCATCTCAAACCCTAGTTCATCTCTTGTGTTCAATCTTTGTACCGGAACCTCAGATTCGTACCTGTGGGTGACTAGTAGTGTTGATTACCATATGGTTTATTTGGTGGAAGATTATATTTTCAGATCCATTATGCTATTTAATACCCCTCTGATCTTGAGCATGAATATCATTTGTGACTAGTTACTTTTGTTCTTGAGGTCACGGGAGAAGTCATGTTGCAAGTAATCATGTGAATTTGATATGTGTTCGATATTTTGATAATATGTATGTTGTGATTCCCTTAGTGGTGTCATGTGAACTTCGACTACATGACAGTTCACCATCTTTGGGCCTAAGGGAATGCATTGTGGAGTAGTTATTAGATGATGGGTTGTTAGAGTGACAGAAGCTTAAACCCTAGTTTATTCACTACTTCGTAAGGGACTGATTTGGATCCGTATGTTTAATGCTATGGTTAGATTTTATCTTCATACTTTTCTTGTAGTTGCGGAAGCTATCGAGGGGGTTAATCATAAGTGGGAGGCTTGTTCAAGTAAGAACAGCACCCAAGCACCGGTCCACTCACATATCAAATTATCAAAGTAGCGAAAGTGAATCAAACCAACATGATGAAAGTGACTAGATGAAATTCCCGTGTGCCCTCAAGAACGCTTTGCTTATTATAAGAGACCGTTTTGGTCTGTCCTTTGCTACAAAAAGGATCGGGCTACCTTGCTGCACTTTATTTACCATTACCATTACTTGCTCGTTACAAATTATCTTGCTACCAAACTACCTGTTACCGACAATTTCAGTGCTTGCAGAAATTACCTTGCCGAAAACCACTTGTCATTTCCTTCTGCACCTTGTTGGGTTTGACACTCTTACTTATCGAAAGGACTACGATTGATACCCTATACTTGTGGGTCATCAATACTCTTTTCTGGCGCCATTTTCGGGGAGTGAAGCGCTCTTGGTAAGTGGAAATCGGTAAGGAAAAATTTATATTACGTGCTGAAATTTATTGTCACTTGTTACTATGGAAAACAATCCTTTGAAAGGTTTGTTCGGGGTATCTTCACCTCGACCGGAAACACAAAGGGTTGCCCCTCAACCTACTACACCTACTGAAAATATTGGTTATGAAATTCCTTCGGGTATGATAGAACAACTGCTAGCTAATCCTTATGCAGGAGACGGAACTGAGCATCCCGATATGCATGTGATACATGTGGATGAAATGTGTGGATTATTTAAGCTTGCAGGTTTACCCGGAGATGAAGTCAAGAAGAAGGTTTTCCCTTTATCTTTGAAGGGAAAAGCATTGACATGGTATAGGCTATGTGATGACATTGGATCTTGGAACTGGAATCAATTGAAATTGGAATTTCACCAAAAATTCTATCCTATGCATCTAGTTCATCGAGATTGGAATTATATATATAATTTTTGGCCTCGTGAAGGAGAAAGTATCACTCTAGCTTGGGGGAGGCTTAATTCAATGTTATATTCATGCCCCAATCATGAGCTCTCCATAGAAATTATTATTCCAAATTTTTATGCTCGGCTTTCTCGTGATGATCAATCCATGCTCGATACTTCTTGTACTGGTTCTTTTATGAAGAAGACTATTGAATTCAGGTGGGATCTTTTAGAAATAATTAAATGCAACTCTGAAGATTGGGAACTCGATGAAGGTAAAGAGTCAGGTATTAAGCTTGAGTTTCATTGTGTTAAAGCTTTTATGAATACCGATGCTTTTCACAAGTTTAGCACTAAATATGGACTTGACTCTGAGATAGTAGCATCTTTTTGTGAATCATTTGCTGCTGATGTTGATCTTCCTAAGGAGAAGTGGTTTAAATATCATCCCCCTATTAAAGAAGAAATTAAAGAACCGTTTATAGCTAAAGATGAAACTATTGTTTACAATGTTGATCCAGTTGTGCCTACTACTTATATTGAAAAACCACCATTCCCTGTTAGGATAAAGGAACATGCTAAGGTATCAACCGTGGTTCACAAAGTAATATTAAAGAACCTAAACCCTTTGAACAAATTAAAGTAGAACCTAGTGTTGCTATGGTAAAAGGTATCTTGGAAGAAAATATTGATGGGCATGTTATTTATTTCTATGATGAAGCTGCTAGAATAGCCAAACCCGATGAAAAAGATAAACATAGACCTGTCGTTGGCATGCCTGTTGTCTCAGCTAAAATAGGAGATTATTTCTGTCATGGCTTATGTGACTTAGGTGCTAGTGTGATTGCTATTCCTTTTACCTTATACCAAGAAATTATGAATGATATAGCACCCGCTGAAATAGAAGACATATATGTTACTATTAAACTTGCTAATAGAGACACCATCACGCCACTTGGGATTGTTAGAGATGTTGAAGTCTTGTGTGGGAAAATAAAATATCCTACTGATTTTCTAGTTCTTGGTTCCCCACAAGATGACTTTTGTCCCATAATTTTTGGTAGACCTATCTTGAACACTGTCAATGCTAAGATAGATTTTGAGAAAGAAACTGTCAGTGTTAGCTTTGGTGATGTGCCTCATGAGTTTAATTTCACCAAGTTTCGTAGACAACCTCATAATAAAGAATCACCTAGTAAGGATGAAATAATTGGTCTTGCTTCTATTGTCAAACCTCCTACTGATCCACTAGAACAATTTTTGCTAGACCATGAGAATGATATGCACTTGCATGAAATAAATGAAATAGATAAAATATTCTTTGAACAACAACCTCTCCTTAAACACCATTTGCCTATTGAAACTATAGGAGGTCCTCCTCCACCTAAAGGTGATCCTGTGTTTGAATTAAAGCAATTGCCTGACACTTTGAAGTATGCTTATCTTGATGAGAAAAAGATATATCATGTTATTATTAGTGCTAACCTTTCAGAACATGAAGAAGAAAGATTATTAAAAATTCTGAGGAAGCACCGTGCTGCTATTGGATATACTCTTGATGATCTTAAGGGCATTAGTACCACTCCATGTCAGCACAAGATTAATATGGAACCTGATGCTAAACCCATTGTTGATCACCAATGATGATTGAATCCTAAGATGAAAGAAGTGGTAAGAACTGAAATACTAAAGCTTCTGGAAGCAGGTATAATCTATCCCATAGCTGATAGTAGATCGGTAAGTCATGTTCATTGTGTCCCTAAGAAGGGAGGTATTACTGTTGTTCCTAATGATAAAAATGAACTTATCCCACAAATAATTGATACTGGCTATAGAATGGTAATTGATTTTAGAAAATTAAATAAAGCTACTAGAAAAGATCATTACCCTCTGCCTTTTATTGATCAAATGTTAGAAAGATTATCTAAGCACACACACTTTTGTTTTCTTGATGGATATTCTGGTTTCTCTCAAATACCTGTTTCACAACCTGATCAAGAGAAAACCACATTTACTTGCCCTTTCGGAACTTATGCTTATAGACGTATGCCCTTTGGTTTATGTAATGCACCTGCTACTTTTCAAAGATGTATGACTGCTATATTCTCTGATTTTTGTGAAAAGATTGTTGAGGTTTGCATGGATGATTTTTTCGTTTACGGAACTTCATTTGATGATTGCTTAAGCAACCTTGATCGAGTTTTGCAGACATGTGAACTAACTGATCTTGTCTTGAATTGGGAGAAGTGCCACTTTATGGTTAATGAAGGCATTGTCTTGGGGCATAAAATCTCCGAACGAGGTATTGAGGTGGATAAAGCTAAAGTTGATGCAATTGAGAAAATGCCATGTCCTAAAGACATTAAAGGTATTCGTAGTTTCCTTGGTCATACTAGTTTTTATAGGAGGTTCATTAAAGACTTCTCTAAAATTTCTAGGCCTCTCACTAATCTTTTACAAAAGGATGTTCAATTTGTTTTTGATGATGATTGTGTAGAAGCCTTTGAAACACTTAAGAAAGCCTTTACTACTACACCTATTGTTCAACCTCCTGATTGGAACTTGCCTTTTGAAATTATGTGTGATGCTAGTGATTATGTTGTTGGTGGTGTTGTAGGACAAAGAGTTGACAAGAAATTAAATGTTATCCATTATGCTAGCAAAACTCTAGACAGTGCCCAGAGAAATTATGCTACTACTGAGAAAGAATTTTTAGCAGTCGTGTTTGCTTGTGATAAATTCAGATCTTACATTGTTGATTCCAAAGTGATTGTTCACACTGATCATGCTGCTATAAAATATCTTATGGAAAAGAAAGATGCTAAACCTAGACTCATTAGGTGGGTTCTCTTGCTACAAGAGTTTGACTTACACATCACTGATAGGAAAGGAGCTGAGAACCCCGTAGCTGATAACTTGTCTAGGTTAGAAAATATTCCTTATGACCCACTACCTATTGATGATAGCTTTCCTAATGAACAACTAGCTGTAATAAATGCTTCTCATAATACTCCTTGGTATGCGGACTATGCTAATTACATTGTTGCTCAATTTATACCACCTAGTTTCACATACCAACAAAAGAAAAAAAATTCCTCTATGACTTAAGGAATTACTTTTGGGATGACCCATATCTTTATAAAGAGGGAGTAGATGGTATTATTAGACGTTGCGTACCTGAGCATGAACAGGAACAAATCCTATGGAAATGTCACTCCGAAGCCTATGGAGGACATCATGCAGGAGATAGAACTGCGCATAAGGTATTACAATCTGGTTTTTATTGGCCTACTCTTTTCAAAGATGCCCGTAAGTTTGTCTTGTCTTGTGATGAATGTCAAAGAATTGGTAATATCGGTAAGCGTCAGGAAATGCCTATGAATTATTCACTTGTTGTTGAACCATTTGATGTTTTGGGTTTTGATTATATGGGACCTTTTCCTTCCTCTAATGGGTATACACATATTTTGGTTGCTGTTGATTATGTTACTAAGTGGGTAGAAGCTATTCCAACTAGTAGTGCTGATCATAACACCTCCATTAAAATGCTTAAAGAAGTTATTTTCCCAAGGTTTGGAGTCCCTAGATATTTAATGACTGATGGTGGTTCACACTTTATTCATGGTGCTTTCCGTAAAATGCTTGCTAAATATGATGTTAACCACCCTATCATCCTCAATCTAGTGGTCAAGTTGAACTTAGCAATAGAGAAATAAAATTAATATTACAAAAAACTGTTAATAGGTCCTGAAAGAATTGGTCTAAGAAACTTGATGATGCACTTTGGGCCTATAGAACAGCTTATAAAAATCCTATGGGTATGTCTCCATATAAAATGGTTTATGGAAAAGCTTGTCATTTGCCTCTTGAGTTAGAACATAAAGCATATTGGGCAATCAAAGAACTCAATTATGATTTCAAACTTGTCAGTGAAAAGAGGTTATTTGATATTAGCTCACTAGATGAATGGAGAACTCAAGCTTATGAAAATGCCAAGGTATTTAAAGAAAAAGTTAAAAGATGGCTTGAAAAAAGAATCCAAAAGCGGGAATTCAAAGTGGGTGAATATGTTATTTTGTACAACTCTTGTTTTAGATTTTTTGCAAGAAAACTTCTTTCCAAATGGGAAGGACCATATATCATCGAAGAAGTCTATCGTTCTGGAGCTATCAAGATTAACAACGCCGAAGGTACTAATACAAAGGTGGTCAATGGACAAAGAATTAAGGACTATATCTCAGGTACGCCTATTAATGTTGAAATCAATATTATCCAAACCATGACACCAGAGGAACACATAAAAGAAACATTTCAGAACACTCTAGAACCCTGAAAAGGAAGAGATACATGATACGGTAAGTAAACGGACTCCGAAAAATCCGCAAAAATATTTTCTGTCAGTTTTGGAATATTAGAGAAAATAGGAAAATAAGAAACAACTGGGAAGGCAACCCAGGTGCCCACAAGACACCAGGGCGCGCCTGCCCTCCCTGGTGCGCCCTGGTGGGTGGTGGGCCCCTCGGGCACCTTCCCGACTCCGTCTTCCTTCCTTATGCTTGTTTCCCAAGATAAAAAAACTTTATATATACTCCCGGACAATTTGGCCACCGTATCGCGGAGAAATCCTCTGTTCTTGTTTCGTGTTGTTTCTCTATCAGATCCATCAAGCCAGGCATCATGTCTTCTCCCTCCTCCAATAACGTAGAAGAAGATGCTTGGCTGATGAAGATGGAACTAAAACAGAGGGACCGAAAGAAGCCACCAAGGAGGACAAGGGCAAGGAAGCCACGGGAGATCAAGCTCAAGCAGGACGGCATGCCATGCTGACAGAAGAAGAAGAAGAAGAAGAAGAAGAAGAAGAAGAAGAAGAAGAAGAAGAAGAAGAAGAAGAAGAAGAAGAAGAAGAAGAAGAAGAAGAAGAAGAAGAAGAAGAAGAAGAAGAAGAGGAAGATATCCTCCAACTATACTACAATCATCTCACCCCTACTGAAATTGAAGCCTTTAGGGCCTTCGAAATGGTTCGTGTTCAAAATAAATATCTCACTCATGAAAATATTCTGTTGCAAGAGAAAATCATCGCCCTTCGGAGCATCATTCGTAGATTGGAGCACCTATTGAGCCTGAAGTGTGATGCTACTACCTCATCACCACCACCGTCATCATCTTCCCCACCAAAGGAGACTTGAGTACACGGGTATGGGCACTCCCCTTGGATTTTGCCAAGCTTGGGGGAGATGCCCCGGTATCGTATCACCATCACTTTTATTACCTTTACCTATCTTAATTCGATCCTTAGCTATTTCGTGATTTAGTTGAATAAAAGTTTAGTATGATGTATTTTCGAGTGCTAGTTTCGTGATCTATCTATCTATGTAATCGAGTGAGAGTTATATAATAAAGTTTAGTTTGAGTTTTGCTTCTTTACTTTTATGTTTCAATCAAAATAAAGGAAAATAATGAAAAAGATCATATGCTAATCTTATGGTAAGTAATGACATCACATAAGGAAAAGTATAAGTGGTAAAATTTGTCGAAAGTTGACAAACATAGCATTGATCAATAATGCAATTCATGAAAGAATTAATAAGGGAAGAGAAGATTCACATGCAAATACACTATCTTGGACATCTTTTATGATTGTGAGCCCCCATTAAATATTATATGCCAAAACGGTTGACGTTGGACAAGGAAGACAACGTAATGATTTATGTTTGTTCATATTCACATAGAAGTTATATTGTCATAGATCCTCCAACATGTGGTGCTTGCTCCATATCTTTGCTAGCCAAAAATCCGCACTAAGTAGAGATACTACTTGTGCATCCAAAAACCTTAAACCCAAACTCATGTTTTGAGAGTCCACTATACCTACCTATGGATTGAGTAAGATCCTTCAAGTAAGTTGTCATCGGTGCAATAAGGCAATAAAAAATTGCTTCTAAATGTGCTTGATCATTTAGTGTAAGAGAAATTAAGCGTTGTACGAACTTGTGATGGCAAAGTAATAAAAGCGACGGACTCCATATTAAAGGTTGCTATCATAAGGGGCAATATAACGTGACGTTCTTTTGCATTAACAGATTGTGCATACAAAACCAAAAAGCGCATGACAACCTCTGCTTCCCTCTGTGAAGGGCCTATCTTTTACCTTTATGTCTTTACTTTCTATGCAAGAGTCAAAGTATTCTTATCTATTCTTTTTATTTTTCTCTTTGGCAAGCACCATGTGGTGGGGAAAGATCTAGGCACATATACCCAGTTGGATATGAGTGAGCATTAGTTATTATTGTTGACATCACCCTTGAGGTGAATAAGTTGGGAGGCGAAACTATAAGCCCCTATCTTTCTATGTGTCTGGTTGAAACTTTTTGCTCATATGTATGCCGTGAGTGTTAGCAATCATAGAAGATTAAATGATGGTTGAGTATGTGGACTTGCCAAAAGGCTCCGATACGTGACCCTTCCTGAAAATATAATGAATTGTAGTTGCAAAGTTGACTAAGAACATAGTTTGTTGGTTTTCAATAAAGTTTATGCCTTTTACTTTGACGTTGTGATGAATTGTTACTTGTTCATGAGAAGTTATATGATAGAGCTTTATAATTAAGTTTGTTGTTGTTATAATAATAAGCATGATGCTACTATGTCTGTATTTTGTTTTTATCAACACCTCTCTCTCTCTCTCTAAACATGTGGACATGATTTTCGATATCGGCTTTCGCTTGAGGACAAGCGAGGTCTAAGCTTGGGGGAGTTGATACGTCCATTTTGCATCATGTTTTCCTACTATTATTTATATTGTTTTTATGCATAATAATGCTTTATGGAGTAATTCTAATGCCTTTTCTCTCATAATATGCAAGGTTTACACAAAGAGGGAGAATACCGGCAGCTGGAATTCTGGACCTGAAAAAGCTACGTCAGAGATACCTATTCTGCACATCTCCAAATGAGCTGAAATTTTACGAAGAATTATTTTGCAATATTTAATAAATACTGGAGAAAAGAACCACCGGAGGGGGCCACCTGGTGCCCACAAGACACCAGGGCGCGCCAGGCCCCCCAGGCGTGCCCTGGTGAGTGGTGGGCAGCCCAGCCCACCTCCAGTGCCCATCTTCTGGTATATTAGGTCCTTTGACCTAGAAAAATAAGGAGAGGACTTTCGGGATAGAGCGCCGCCGTCTCGAGGCGGAACTTGGGCAGGAGCACTTTTGCCCTCCGGCGGAGCGATTCCGCCGGGGGAACTTCCCTCCCAGAGGGGGAAATCGAAGCCATCGTCATCACCAACAACCCTCTCATATTTCGGAGGCCAATCTCCATCAACATCTTCAACAACACCATCTCATCTAAATCCCTAGTTCATCTCTTGTGTTCAATCTTTGTACCGGAACCTCACATTGGTACCTGTGGGTGACTAGTAGTGTTGATTACATCTTGTAGTTGATTACTATATGGTTTATTTGGTGGAAGATTATATGTTCAGATCCATTATGCTATTTAATACCCCTCTGATCTTGAGCATTAATATCATTTGTGAGTAGTTACTTTTGTTCTTGAGGTCACGGGAGAAGTCATGTTGCAAGTAATCATGTGAATTTGATATGTGTTTGATATTTTGATAATATGTATGTTGTGATTCCCTTAGTGGTGTCATGTGAACGTTGACTACATGACACTTCACCATCTTTGGGCCTAAGGGAATGCATTGTGGAGTAGTTATTAGATGATGGGTTGCTAGAGTGACAGAAGCTTAAACCCTAGTTTATGCGCTACTTCGTAAGGGACTAATTTGGATCCATATGTTTAATGCTATGGTTAGATTTTATCTTAATACTTTTCTCGTAGTTGTGGATGCTCGTGAGGGGGTTAATCATAAGTGGGAGGCTTGTTCAAGTAAGAACAGCACCCAAGCACCGGTCCACCCACATATCAAATTATCAAAGTAGCGAACGTGAATCAAACCAACATGATGAAACTGACTAGATGAAATTCACGTGTGCCCTAAAGAACGCTTTGCTTATTATAAGAGACCGTTTTGGCCTGTCCTTTGCTACAAAAAGGATTGGGCTACCTTGCTGCACTTTATTTATCGTTAGCATTACTTGCTCGTTACAAATTATCTTGCTATCAAACTACCCGTTACCGACAATTTCAGTGCTTGCAGAAATTACCTTGCTGAAAACCACTTGTCATTTACTTCTGCTCCTCGTTGGGTTCGACACTCTTACTTATCGAAAGGACTACAATTGATCCCCTATACTTGTGGGTCATCAAACAGCAACTAAAATATGAGTATACCCATTAGAGGAAGGAAAAGGTCCCATATAATCAAATCCCAAACATCAAATGGTTCAATAACAAGTGAATAATTCATAGGCATTTCCTGACGTCTACTAATGTTACCAATTCTTTGACATTCATCACAAGAAAAGGCAAACTTTCAAGCATCCTTGAAAAGAGTAGGCCAATAAAAACCAGATTGCAATACCTTGTGCGCAGTTCCGTCTCCAGCATGGTGTCCTCCGTAAGCCTCAGAGTGACACTTGCGTAGGATTTGTTCATGTTCATGCTTAGGTACACAACATCTAATAACACCATCTACTCCTTTATAAAGGTGTGGGTCATCCCAGAAGTAATGTCTTAAATCATAGAATTTTTTTTGCCTTTGTTGGTATGTAAAACTAGGTGGTATAAATTTAGCAATAATATAATTAGCATAGTCTGCATACCATGGGGTACTACGAGAAGCATTTATGATAGCTTAGTGTTCATCAGGAAAGCTATCATCAATAGGTAGTGGCACTACTACAGGATGCTGCTAACGCGACACTACGATCAGAGACCCTTTGACGAAACTGTGTGCGATGCATTAATCGCAAACGGTGATGTAAAAAACCGTCAAAAAAGATGCAAAACGCTTGCGATGGCGGATGCATCAAACACAGTTCAGATTTTAGTTGCGTGTGCGATACAGGGCATACGGTTGATCCATACAAACTATTTGCGATGAGACAGAACAACAGAAACGGGCAGCCATATCAAGGTGTGTGTGATATACGGCATACGTATAGTTTGCTCAGATGAACTGTTTGCTATTAGGGAATGCAACATAAACGGTTAGCCAGATCAAGGTGTGTGTGTGATATACGGCATACGGTTCACTCGGATGAACTGTTTTTGATTAGGGAACAAAACAGAAACGGTTCAACTTAACAAGATGTGTGTCATATGCGGCATATAGTTCACATAGATGAACTGTTTGCGATGAGCCAAAAGAACACAAACGATTCATATAAACAAGATGTGTGTGATACGCGGAAAACAGCCCACTCGGATGAACTGTTTGCGATGAGAAATTATAACACAGACGGTTACTACAGTTAATTCGTGTGCGATTCTGTGTGTACAAAAAACTTTGAAAAATGCAAACTAGTTGCTTGCGATGGCTAGGAGTATCGCACACGATGCGTCTGCGAGTACTTGTGTGCAAGATTAGTAAGTTACACATACGTTTCCTTATGTTAACACGTGTGTGATAGATAACACGTGGCACCGCATACGGTATTCGGGTTGTGTGCTCCACTTAGTCTTCCCGCGCTCCAGCGAATGCTTCCCGTGCTCCACATGGGTGAATTGTAAAATCCCTGCCTCTTCCCTCATCGGTTTCCCGTCACCAGCTAATGGCTTGCTGCATATAATCCAGGTGGCAATGCACCGTCGTGACACTATGCGCAGATCTAGTCCTCACACATCTACCATTAGTTATTCCAAGCATGCCAGCCAACGACCAAAGCTTCGACGTCAACCCCTACCTGCGTTGCATCTTCGGCAAGGAGAATGAGCCGGAGCAGGTCGGGGAGCAAGAGCTTCATCGGCCGGTGCAGGCACCATGGCCCATCGGCAGCGATATCGGCGTGACAGTCCTTGGGTGCACAATCGACATATTGCACAGGAAGTGTGATGAGCAGTTTGCCATCCACCATGCAAAAGATCCAGAGCTGCTCGGCGGCATGATCAATGACCCACCCGAAGAGCCACCGTCACCAGTGCTCATCGAGAGCCTGATGCCCCGCAAGGAATGGACAGAGGACCTCTGCGATTCCGTCAAGACACAGCCAGCCTGTGGCTTCATCATTGCCGGCGACGGCCGTGCCAACCTCGATCCCGATGATGTGGTGGCTAGGCTCGAGCGCATCCTTGGTGGAGTTGACGTCCCCGACAAAGTAGAACATCGCCAACGTGGTATCTTGAGAATGCAGGTGATGGACAGAATTTGTTACCAGGCCAGAGACATGGAAATGGAGCGGTTCCGCGGAGATGGCATGCGCGCGATTGTACGCTGTCAAGCTCTTCTGGAAGATGCCCATCAGCCCCAAGAGCCTCCCAGCGCCAGCAGCTCCGTAGGCGGAGGCGGGTCGGGACACTTGGAATGAACGGCCGCAAGGGTGCTATGCTGATCATGGAGTCCGAGAAGACCATCGTCGGAAGGCCGCCAGCTCAGCCTTTTAGCCTATATTTTATTATAATTGTATGCATATGTAGGTCGTGAGTGTTTTGGGCGTTGCCGCATGTGGCATTTTAAATTATCCTGAATATGTAAGACAATTATTAACCGTTGCCATTGTAAATTTGCCTCAATGCGAGCAGAGCGCACGCAGGGACGCCAGAGCAGAGCGCACCGCGACCGCCTCAATGGCGAGCAAAACGCGCGGACGGACGCGAGCAGAGCGCGCCGCGGCCGCCTCAATGGCGAGCAAAACGCGCGGACGGACGTGAGCAGAGCGCGCCGCGGCCGCCTCAATGGTGAGCAAAACGCGCGGACGGACGCGAGCAGAGCGCGCCGCGGCCGCCTCAACGGCGAGCAACCACGTACATGGTCAACCTTCTCGCACCCCATGGGAGGCGCAACGGCGCGTCCATCGGACACGATGGTGATATCTTGACCGTGTGTGATAGTGGACAGACACGTGCACGTACATCCAAGAACGTGGGCCCATGTACACCATCCGGGGACCGTTTCGATCGGGTTCTGATGCGTGGCATACGGTTGATCCAAAAGAACTGTTTGCAATGAGCCATCAATAAATTTTGACCTTGTTTCTCGTCACATTGCAGATTACAACGCAATAAGTAATTGCAAATCTGTTCACACCAATCAAGCCAATATGTGTTCACACCTAGCACCAGGCTATAAAAACTATCCACTAGAAAATTTCTTCACGGTTCCTCTCCTCACCACCCACAAAACTGGTCTTTCCTGTCAAGTCATTCCGCCATGACCGGTAGGAGGAGTTTCGGGTGGACATATAACCAGGGAGCAAAGACCAAGGCCACGGAAGCACTAGAGAGGTCCCGCCGCTACGCGGCAACCGTAGCAGAGATGTCCCGGTGCATCGCGGAGCCCTCGAACGAGCTCTCACCGGCATGCGAGGGCTCTCACAAGCGCACTCGCCGCGTCGGCGATCGCGACGAGATGGCGTTGCTGAAGTCCTTGGCCAGCGACGACGACATTCTCGCTGGCCTCATTAAGTAGCAGGAGCTGGTCGATAGCTTGATGAAGCTGCTCGAGATCAGCGATGCCTTGGTTGAGAAGGCGACCGGCCTCGTTTAGCAACTCATGGGTGACAATGCGAAGCTCCTCAAGGCGCTTGTCGAGAAGGAGGAGGAGGCCGCCGGCTGGAAGATGTTGCATGAGCAGAGCAGTGCCTCGGGGATGACGCTAAAAGCGGTCGTCGAGGAACTGATGGGTGACTTGAGAAAGCTCCGGATCAAGCGCGAGCAGGAGGTGGAGGAATCCGTGGCTGCAGTCAAGCAAAGTCATGAGGAATTGAAGAAGGAGCTGGAGGATGTCGTCGCCCGGCGATCCATCGAGGAGTGGAGACAGTAGCGACCCAGATTGCTCTCTGTATTTCCTTCTTCTCTTGCCCCGTGTCTTCCGGGCTTTGCCGCATGTGGCATTTTAAATTATCCGGAATATGTAAGACAATTATTATCCATGCCATTGTAAATTTGTGGTCGTATTATCTGTTGCCATTTGATTTGTCGTCGTATTATTCGTTGCCATTTTATTTGTTGTCGTATTATCCGTTGCCCTATGTGGCATTTTAAATTATCCGGAATACGAGTTGAAAACACGAACAAAGCAAATGCTAACATTGAGAGGGGCCATGGGATCACAAGCAAACACCCTCCGTCCAGGTGTTTTAATTAACCGCGTGTTAAACAGCAGCTAGGCTGCCATTAATGGAGAAGTTGTGAGCGAGGCGGGCTTGGTGGACGGAGGTCAAAGAGCTCACTTCCCGGTGAGCATGGGCGGCCTTGCTGCTCGCACGTGTCCCGTCGAGCCTGCGAGCTGGACAGGATGCACGCGTCCCGTTGAGCCTGCGCGGCGGCCTGCTCGCACGCATCCCGTCGAACCTGCATGGCGGACTTCTCGGGCTTGTCCCGTCTAATCAAACAGTTGCACGCACGCCATCGAGTATGGTTAAATTTTGGCACAAAATACAAAGATGACCAATGAATGAGGACGGAGGTAGTACTATCCCATAAGAAAAGAGGAACACGTGGCCGCACTTAAATGGTTACGGGAACACACGGTTCATATAATACAACCGTTTGCGATATTAACGTGTCAGCTATTTGTTTCAAAAGGATTTCATTGGCTATTAATGTGTGCGCCTTGTCTCAAACTGGACGATTTTTTTACCACGGCATATATGTGCCATGTCATGAAACCATGGCAAGTTTCATGTTTTTTGGGTGAGTTTTCGATTTACTGGGATTTAAAAACAGAGATTCTCAATGTTTCAGGACGACGAGACGTTTGTAATTCATTCTCATTCCTTTAATGTGACCTAAACATGCACCCAATGACACATGTACAATTTTCCACCCATTTTGCTTCACTGGAGCATGTGCTTGTAGTTCAAATTTGAATTATGGACTACATTAAATGCCTAGAAAACTCAATTAATATATAAAATGGCCAAATGAACCCTAAACATTTCCAAATTTCAGCACGACACTCCTATTATTCTATGTTTCCTATAGAAAACAAAATTCAAGGCGAGAAGGGGCAGCGATTAACGTTTCGCCCACAGGAGGGGCATGTTTCCCTACCGGAACCACGAGGGTTACGAGAAGCTTTGGTTTGTAAGAGGCTTGTAGTATAGCTTGGCCCAAATTGGACAAATTTTTTTACCACGACATATATGTGCCATGTAGTGACACCATGCCAAGTTTCATGATTTTCTGGTGAGTTTTGGATTTATGGAGATTTAAAAACCGAGATTCGCAATGTTTGAGGCCAACCCAAGACGCTGAGACGGTCGAATTCATTCCCATTCCTTCCATGGGACCTAAACATGCACCCCAAGGACACATGTACGATTTTTTTAGCCATTTTGGTGCACTGGAGCATGTATTTGTAGTTCGGATTTGAATTACGGACATTAAATGCCTAGAAAACTCAATTAATGAATAAAAAAGGTCAAATGAACCCTGAATAATTTCAAAGTTCAACGTGAATCTCCTGTTGTTCCATGTTGCGTGTAGAAGAAAATACAAGGCTAGAAGAGGGAGCGATTACCATTTCGCCCACAAGGGGACACGTTTCCCTATCGAAACCACGAGGGTTCTTGCGACAGACTCCGGTTTGTAAGAGGTTTGTAATAAAGCTTGGCCCAAATTGGACAATGTTTTTACCGCGATATATATGTGCCATGACGTGACACCATGCCAACTTTCATGACTTTCTGGTGAGTTTTGGATTTACGGGGATTTAAAAACCGAGATTCCAAATGTTTGAGGACGAGCCAGGACGCCGGTACGATTGTAATTCATTCGCATTCCTTGCATGGGACCTAAACACGCACCCAAGGACACATGTATGATTTTTCTAGCCATTTTGGTGAACTGGAGCATGTATTTGTAGTTCATATTTGAATTATGGACATTAAATGCCTAGGAAACTCAATTAATGTAAAAAAAGGCCAAACGAACCCTGAGTAATTTTAAATTTCTGCACGGATATCCTGTCGTTCCATGTTGCCTGTAGAAGAAAATACAAGGTGAAAAGAGGCAATGATTATCGTTTCGCCCACAAGGGGGACACGTTTCCCTATCGGAACCACGAGGCTTCTTGAGAGAAGCTCCGGTTTGTAAGAGGCTTGTAATAAAAATTGCCCCAAAATGGACAAAAAAATTCCTCGACATACATGTGCCATGTCGTGACACCATGCCAAGTTTCATGATTTTCGGGTGAGTTTTGGATTTATGGGGATTTAAAAACCGAGATTCTCATGAAATATTTTCAAATAGCACACGGTTCACTCACGAAAGTCGTGTGCCTACCAAACCGTGGCCGATGCCCCCCTGCTACGCGCGCGATCTGAGTCGTGTGTTCTGATTGGCCAGAACCCAAACCCCACGGATCGTACGCCTGCACCGTTGGATGCTCCCAGATCGAACGGCAATCCTCATCCCTTTCGACAACACATGCAGTTCCGGTTCTGATTTTATTTATATGGGTAAGCACTGTGCGCATGCGTCCTGCTAGCTCACACTTCCTTCTCTACTAAGTTTTCCATATTCATGTAAAAAAAAGTTTTCCATATTAATGTTGTTATATATCCAAACACGCTACCGTTTCCCGCCACTCCTCCCATCGGTTTCCCACCTCTTCTCCCATCGTTTTCCCGCTGCCAATGTCAGTGCTCATAGAAGGCTAGGCGGTGACACATTGGCCATGTAATTATTGCACACAGTTTCTAAAAGCATGAACGTGTGTGATAGTAGGGAGTAGGTCCCATAGGGTGACCAGCGTGAAATGCCTTAAAGACAAGGAGGCAATTCCCATCAGCAAGGGGCAGCTTCCCATCCGCTAGCCTAGTCAAATAGAACGCAGAAGTTAAGCGTGCTCGGGCTGGAGTAGTCTAAGGATGGGTGACCAGGTGGGAAGTTGCATATCTCAAGCTTCATTTAAATGCTATGATACGGTCATTATAGTGATAAATGTCCCTATAGTGACCTATCATGATGATTATATAAACCTTGGGATCCTTGTTTTGCTAATTTGTAGACTATGTTTTTATTGGTTATTTTTTGTTCTCAAAAATCAAAGAATGATCGACATCTGTAGGACCACACAAATTATCCCTTTGACCCAACGCATGAGAAGGTTTACTCTTTGCTCCGTGTGCTATGTTAGAGCAAATCAAGTTTCAGCACATGCGTTGGACGGCACCCGGCCCCTACCCCCCCTCCCCCCCCCCCCCCCGCCTCGAAGTTGCATTCCCGACATCGTACATCTTTAACCTGTCCGCGGGGGTACGATGTTCAGTTTGTAATGTTACTGATGTAGTTGGTGCCCCATCAAACTTGTGCTTTCGGGATTTGAACAAATCACACACCAGACCCATACAATTTTTTCGAGCCGCATGTAGGGTATAGGGGGGCAGGTGTTCTGATCGAGCATGCATGTCTCCCTTGTGCGGTTTATAGACGCCGCACATATATGTGGGCTCCCCGAGGTATATTTATAGATATATCCAATGGTGCTTTTGGGTTTGCGAGGCAGGTGCCACCAAAGTTTTGCATTTTGTATTTAAAGTTTTAAACATCACACCCTATATTCCTACATATATTTGGCCACTTCCAGGTGGTTCTTGACTTCTGGCCCCTCTCATCGATCTTCGACGACGCGCCCAACCGTGGGCCCACGTGGTCAAAGTTGTGCATTGGAATTTTCAACATCACAGACCACCCTTTTCACTCATATATATTTGGGCCACATGCTGGTGTGGGTGTCTTCTGACCCTCTCTAACATTTTTTTTGCTGCAAAGACTCGGATGACGCTCAACGGACACGAGTGTACTGGCTTAACCGTGTGCGATGCAAGTGTGATGTGAATCCCCACGACTGCGCAAGCGCGAGCAAAGGTGGAGGTACTGGCTTAACCGTGTGCGATGCTAGTGCGCTGTAAAATCACCACCTGCACAAGCTAAAGGAGGGTAGTTTATTTAGATTGAGTTCCACGTCTGCGTATGAAAAATAGGATGAACCGTGTGCGATAGACCAGCTAGCTAGAAATCTAAAAACAAACTACCCGCCTTGAGCGTTGCAAAAATCGGCGGTTCCGCCGCTTTTCCTTATTATCATACACGCATATTCTTATTGGACCGTGTGCGATCTTGGGTACTCCCACCCCGCATCAATTCCTTTACCCTAATTTTAGTAGCCGTCGTACTTCAACCGTCGCCCCCACTCCTCCAGCACCGACCTTATTGTAAAATTGTAGTAGCCGAGGCATATGAACCGTCGCCCTCCCTCGTCCACCACCATCTCTACCCACCATTACTAAAAAATTTAGTAGCCGTAGCGTATCCTCAAACACCACCCCACCCCCCCGCCCACCCCCCCCCCTCCATAGTCCCCCCACCCCCCGCCCCCCTCGAACCCTAGCTCATCGCCGCCGCTGCCGCCAACCCCTGCCGGTCTGCCCATTCCTCCTAGCTTAGATAATAAAGTTCAGGTTACCCAGCGATTCCCATATCGTCGCCCCACTCCCCTGAGTTTTTAGATGAGGCCTGCGGTGTCCCTCCCCGCCAGATCCACATCCCCTGCTCCAGAATGTCATAGCCTAAGCGCGACCGCGTATCCCGGGGAGCCCGACGAGCGTTCGGCCAAGAAGAGGTTTATCATGGCCTCTCCAGTGGACATTGGCGAGGTGGCCGCCGTTTGCACCGACCTTTCGATCCCAGAGCAACACCTCGCCGCGGAAGCCGGTGAAAACATTGACTATGTTGCCATGCCAAAGGCTTCATGTCAGCGGGCTAGCGTATTACTGTATCTCGGGAAAGCTGGCTACGACATCAAGCTCGTCGACAGCGACCGCTTCACGCGGGCCATGTCACAGGTTAAGTGGTCCATCCCCAACCCCTCTGGTTCAACCGCTGTCAATCTCTTCGATGGCCTTGCCGCTGATCTCCTCCGCCACGCGGTCAAGGATCTGCGATCCTTGTACGCCGTCGAGCCCATTTTGTCATTTCTGAAGGACATGTTCTACGGCAGCGGCTTGGGATCCTCAATTGTCAAGCCAGATCTCATCGACCACGACCACGAGGAGGGCACCCACAATGGTTCTTCCAAGGTGAAACAGCCCATCTGTGACATCAGAGAGCGCACCATGGGTCTGTGCTCTTCCAACTGGAAGGATCCCGTCCATGACATGTGAGGCAACATCCTATCAGCAAATCTTACCTTTTCTAGCTTGCCAACCCGTACCCTTTGTTGTAGTATCTTTTGCCGTGCGGTGTTTTAACTGTGTCGTGTTTAATTATTTCAGTTATGCAAAAATATAATGTTCAATAGAGCTATGTGATGTTTAAGTATGAATTGTCCACTTCAGTTTCACGAATGGATATATTTGGTTGTTTATAGTGAGTAGATGCCTTGTTTATCTGTATTTGGTTGTTAGGTTGGTTGCAGTGAGCATTTGTCCAGTTATCAAGCAGATGCCTTGTTTATCTGTATTTGGTTGTTAGGTTGGTTGCAGTGAGCATTTGTCCAGTTATCGAGCAGATGCCTTGTTTATCTGTATTTGGTTGTTAGGTTGGTTGCAGTGAGCATTTGTCCAGTTATCGAGGAGATGCCTTGTTTATCTGTATTTGGTTGTTAGGTTGGTTGCAGTGAGCATTTGTCCAGTTTTCAAGCAGATGCCTTGTTTATCTGTATTTGCTTGTTAGGTTGGTTGCAGTGAGCATTTGTCCAGTTTTCAAGCATATGCCCTATTTATCTGTATTTGCTTGTTAGGTTGGTTGCAGTGAGACTCTGTCCAGTTTTCAATGGCTATATTTGGTTGTTATACTGATCATTTATGCCTTATTTAATTCAGTCATTCCCAATGTGATGTTCATTATGTGCAAGTCGGAACTGTGTCGCTCGATTGCATCAATACCAGTTTGAACGACTATATTTGGTTCCAGTTATGCCTGGTGTAGTTAACACATGCCCTTTATTTAACTTTTACACATTTATCCAGTGTGATGTTTAAGCATGACCTACGTTCTATTCATTTTCAACAATACCAGTTTGAATTGCAATATTTGATGGCTGTTAAGCCTGTTGTAGGTAACATTCCCTTCCATTTTATATCTGCTTTAACAGCATGCTGAAACCAACACATTCAAGCTATCATTTGGAGATGATGTTGTTTACCTTTGCTATATTTGTTTGATGTTAAGGTTGTTGTACTTATCATGCCTTTCCAATACTTATGCAGGACAACAACGGGAGTGGCCACCATTTTCCGAAGAGGTTAGTTTCATCCCTCGGCTTGTACTCCCCCCCATCGTTCCATAATGTAGTGCATATAGATCCAGGCCTGGACACTTGTTAGCTTCTAATATTGACTTGTTGCTTGTAGGTACATATGCCCTTAGCAAGGATCCACGCATCAACCCTTTTTGCATATGGGACAATGAGATATTCATGAACAAGCATCAAGTGAGGAAACTGATAAGGATTATTAGCAAAAAGATACGAACGGTGGCAAGCAAATTATTTGTTTACGCTCTATCCAACACAACAGTGAGCTGTAGGATGGTAACTACAAACTCTGCAGCCTTCTCTTTTTACTGCCCATAATGAGTTGTTAGACAACAATGTCTAAATCTTTTTTGTTCGCAGTGGTTCCCGAAGCAGTTTACTCAAGATTACCTCGCAAAGTACATGATTGGTGGACACGCAATGAAGGTTAAAGTATTTCATCCAGACTACAATGACCATCGAGAAGTCCTAATGAAGGCAATGAAGGATGGACAGGCAGCCATCACAAGGGGTTGGCCTAGAGTCGTGCGCGCATTACGCATGGAGGAGGGCAGAATATGGGCATTCTGCTTCACCTTCTCCAGCAACCAGAATGTTTTTTGCCTCTCGCTTTACAGTCTTTAGTACAACTGTGGACTTGGTTCATCATTCTTTACTTGGTGCTTCTGTAGTTCTTCAGTATATGTACCTGTGCATCGAATTATGCATTCGTGGTTGAACCTATATTTGTAATAAACATTGTTCGATGTGAAATAAGTGATTGCCTACTTTCAAATTCAAAATCTGTGATTTTTAAATGCAGGGATTAAATTAGGGATAAATTAGGGATTACACTGCACACGGTTTGCGAAAGAGAAACATCTGTGATAGACGTGGAGATCAGACACGTTTCTCGGATCCACTACATGTGCGATCAATCTCTACTGCACACACGATCAGCCAAGAAAAAATGTGTGCGATTAACAACAGCATCGCACACAGTTCCTTCTTATTAAATGTTTGCGAATGTCACCTTATCACACACACTTGGCAATTATGGACTGTTTATGATGTTCTGCGCATCGCAAACGTTTGGTCATTGAAGAACGCGTGCGATAGGTCTTCATCCGACGCGGGTACGACGGATGAATCGTGTGGGATGTATTCAAGCTTCGCATACAATTTTATAGGGACAACTGTATGCGCTCTTACATCGAATCGCATACAGTCGAGGAAAAGTAAATGTGTGTGATTGTGTGCTTATCGTACATGTTCTATAATCGTGAACTGTTTGTGATGGGTCGCGCATCGTAAACGTAGCACCACAGAATACCGACTGCGATGGCAATGCAAGCACAAACGAATTGCAAGGATGAAGCGTTTTTGATACTCGAGATATCAGAAACAGTTTGATAGGGATAACTGTATGCGTCAAGGCTCCCTATCCCCGACGGTTTCTGGGTCGTGTTGGAAGGAACCCCCTATTGCACTCACTCACTTGGCAACGGTTCAAAGCGCCATCGTGGAAAGGGGTTAAAAACCGTGTGTATAGCACCTCGCTGTACCAGTGTGGGACATCAAGAATATTTTCTAACCTAGACAAGTTGTCTGCTATGGGATTCTCAGCTCCTTTCCTATCAGTAATATGTAAATCAAATTCTTGTAGCAAGAGAACCCACCTAATGGGTCTAGGTTTAGCATCTTTCTTTTCCATAAGGTATTTAATAGCACCATGATCAGTGTGAACAATTACTTTAGAATCAACTATGTAAGATCTGAATTTGTCATAAGCGAACACAACTGCTAAGAATTCCTTTTCAGTAGTAGCATAATTTCTTTGAGCACTGTCTCAAGTTTTCCTAGCATAATGGATAACATTTAATTTCTTATAAACGCTTTGTCCTAGAACAGCACCAACAGCATAATCACTAGCATCACAGATAAATTCAAATGGTAGGTTCCAGATAGGTGGTTGAACAATAGGTGCAGAGATTAAGGCTTTCTTAAGGATTTCAAATGCTTCTACACAATCATCATAAAAAACAAATGGAACATCTTTTTGCAAAAGATTAGTGAGAGGCCTAGAAATTTTAGATAAGTCTTTAATAAATCTCCTATAGAAACCAGCATGACCAAGGAAACTTCTTATACCTTTGATATCTTTAGGACACAACATTTTTTCAATTGCATCAACTTTAGCTTTATCAACTTCAATACCTCATTCGGAGATTTTATGCCCCAAGACAATACCTTCATTAACCATAAAGTGGCACTTCTCCCAATTCAAGACAAGATTAGTTTCTTCACATCTCTACAAAACTCGATCAAGGTTGCTTAAGAAATCATCAAAAGAAGTTCCGTAAACGGAGAAATCATTCATGAAAACCTTAACAATCTTTTCACAAAAGTCAGAGAATATAACAATCATACATCTTTGAAAGGTAGCAGGTGCATTGCATAAACCAAAAGGCATACGTCTATAAGCAAAAGTACCATAAGGGCATGTAAAAGTAGTTTTTTCTTGATCCTCTTGTGACACGAGTATTTGGGAAAAAACAGAATATCCATCTAGAAAGCAGAAATGTGTATGTTTTGATAGTCTTTCTAGTATTTGATCAATGGAAGATAGAGGATAATGATCTTTCCTAGTAGCTTTGTTTAGTTTTCTAAAATCAATTACCATTCTATAACCTGTGATAATCCTTTGTGGAATAAGTTCATTTTTATCATTAGGAACTACAGTAATACCTCCCTTCTTGGGGACACAATGAACATGACTTACCCATCTACTATCAGCAATAGGATAGATTATACCTGCTTCCAGAAGCTTTAATATTTCATTTCTTACCACTTCTTTCATCTTAGGATTTAACCGTCGGTGGTGACCAACAACTGGTTTAGCATCAGGTTCCATATTAATTTTATGCTGACATAGAGTGGGCTAATGCCCTTAAGATCATCAAGAGTATATCCAATAGCGACACGGTGCTTCCTCAGAGTTTTCAATAATCTCTTCTCTTCATGCTCTAAAAGGTGAGCACTAATAATAACAGGATATATCTTCTTTTCATCAAGATAAGCATGTTTCAAATTATCAAGTAATTGTTTGAGCTCAAACACAGGATCACTCTTGGGTGGAATAGTATCTCCAAGAATTTAAACAGGTAAATTGTGTTTCAAAACAGGCATTTTTTTAAAGAACATCTCATCTATTTCATTTCTTTCATTCATATGCATATCATTTTCATGGTCTAGCAAATATTGTTCTAAGGATCAGTAGGAGGCACAACAATAGAAGCAAGGCCAATAATTTCATCCTTACTAGGTAATTCTTTATCACGGGGTTATCTACGAAATTTGAAGAAATTAAACTCATGAGACACATCACCAAAACATACACTAGCAGTTTCTTTCTCACAATCTATCTTAGCATTGATAGTGTTTAAGAAAGGTCTACCAAATAGAATGGGACAAAAATCATCTTGTGGGGGAACCAAGAACTAGAAAATCAGTGGGGTATTTTATTTTCCCACATAAGACTTCAACATCTCTAACAATCCCAAGTAGTGTAATAGTATCTCTATTCGCAAGTTTAATAGTAACATCAATATCTTCTATCTCAGCAGGTGCAATATTATTCATAATTCCTTGATATAAAGTAAACATGATAGCACTCACACTAGCACCCAAATCACATAAGCCATGATAACAATGATCTCCTATTTTAACACAGACAACAGGCATGCCAACAATAGGTCTATGTTTGTCTTTTTCATCAGGTTTAGCAATTCTAGTAGCTTCATCACAGAAATAAATAACATGCCCATCAATATTTTCAGCCAAGAGGTCTTTAACCATAGCAACATTAGGTTCAACTTTAGTTTGTTCAGAGGGTGTAGGTGTTCTTGTATAACTCTTGCAAACCACAGCTGAAGCTTTAGCATGTTCTTTTATCCTATCAGGAAAGGGTGGTTTCTCAATGTACGCAGTAGGAATAACTGGATCAACATTATAAGTAGTAGTTTCTTCTCTAGCTTCAATGGGTTCTGCTATTTTTACTGCAATGGTGTCGGGGTACACAAACAGGGGTGTATGTTTTCCCCTGACTTGTGCATGAACAGCAAACCTCCGGTCTGACAACTCTCAGCATCCAAGACCAAGCAGAAGAGACCAGCTCTTTGAGAAATCAAAGGGTGGATCAAGAAGATCAAGACCAACCAAAGGAGCAAGATACCACTAAGGAAAAGCCTCCCTTGCTGGGCAGGCGAGCCTGGTGGGGACGAGGTTGCCCCGAAGACAAGTCTCCAGATTGCCCCGACAGGCTTGCTGGGGGGCCGAGGGCGGATTACCCCGCCAAGGCTCCACCGCTCCACCTCACAGCAACGCAAGTCATTGATCGGTACGGTGTCGAACCCCCAAGTGGCTAAGTGGCCACTATTTGGCACGTGGCGGCCACTTCTAGAGGAAATCACCTCCAAATGACACCCGTCCAGGGACGTGTCACGCAGGCAGGCGAGAAGGTGGCCGAACGGCACGGCAAGGCTTGCCGGGCTATGCTACGATGTGACACTAAGCGACGCATTTAATGCGCTCTGTCCTGTCTGCAGAGTTAGGTATGATAGCACTGTTTGCTATCTAATCAGTATGCAATGACTGATTTGCCACTGTGGTGACCCCTTGATCTATAAAAGGAGGGCCATGGCAACCTTAGAAAGGATTCGGACCCTTGTACACTCATACGCGCGTAGTTGCTCTCGCCTCAAGGCGAGCCTGCCGGGCTAGAGCGTTGCGCCTCCACCTCGGTCCTCTCATCAATCCACCAAAGTAGGAGTAGGGTTTTATGCCTCGCGGCGTTCCAAACCTGGGTAAAAACTGCCGTGTGATCGCTGTCGTGCTGCTCCGCGCCCTCCGCTCTTTGTGCAATGCGTCCTTCCCCACTGCCGAACCACAAGGGGCCGATGGCCCCATAGGTGGCCGTGTTTTCCCATGACATCTTTGGCGCGCCAGGTAGGGGGAAGCGCTTGCGCAAACCCGAGAGCATACACAGTGCGTCATCCTCCTCGGATTTCGGCGGTGTTAGGAGCTTGCCCACTACCAGCCGATCCAGAAAAAAAGGGAAAAAGAAATAACTCTCTTACAAATAGAAAGATGTTATGACGGCTCCAAAGATGTCATGACGTTAGCATATGTGTATAAGAGAGTAAGATGTTATGACGGCTTTTCTCTTATGGAAATACTGTTCCATGGGGTGGTGTAAACTTACTCTTCTTTTTTACCTCGTCTAATTATACGACGGTTCCTCCTTTTACTTTTTTTTATTTGATTGAGGGGCCTCTTTTTGCTTGGTCCGTGCGGTTTGGAGCTCGCCCACTACCAGCCGATCCAGAAAAAAAGATCCCAGGGATTCGATCATGTTCTAATGAACAGCGGCGGCTTCCGGCGGCGATACGATTGGGCCCGGCGGGAGCACGCCCTCCGGCGCAGTCCTCTAAACTCCTCCGTGCGAGATGAGCATCGCGTGAATGGCGATTGCTCAGGGGGTCGAGGGGCCTGAGATGTCCCGACACAAGACAGACGTCCGTGTGATGGACGACGCCTCGCCGGCGACGAACACCTGGCCGAAGTCGAGCGCAGTCCGTGAGCCAGGTCATGGTCGGGCGGCGCAGCCGGTCGTGGCTGCTTCATGAAAAGGTACTTCGTCGCTTTCGGGTAGATGCCCTTTCAGTTTGATTCTTTTTTACGGGAGCTATGTTTGATTGTCACTACAACTTCACCATCAATTGCTTTATTATGCCCAACTACCTGCGTAGATCAAGATCCTCGCAAGCTGGCAGCCATGGCTGGATATGCTTCAGTAACCTTAATTTATTGCCTCGATGTTGCCGGCCGATGGCCGACTATTGCTTCAGGAGCAAAAAAATATAACAATAAATCAGACACGTGCAGGCTGTTGACGCCCAGCTATCATCCAGGGATCGATCTAA
The DNA here is from genome assembly GCA_011799875.1 of Thinopyrum elongatum. Classification (NCBI taxonomy): domain Eukaryota; kingdom Viridiplantae; phylum Streptophyta; class Magnoliopsida; order Poales; family Poaceae; genus Thinopyrum; species Thinopyrum elongatum. The sequence continues at coordinate 154,936,586 of CM022302.1, read as the reverse complement.
CTCTCTCCTGTGTCGCCCCAGCGCGGCGACCGGGGGGAACCCTAGCGCCGCCAAGTCCTCGACTCCCTCTCCCACCTCTCCTGCCCGCCGCCACCGGGCAAAGCCCGGTTGGCGGCGGCGGCGGCGGGACCTCTCCTTCCCGCAGCGGCCGGACCTGGCGCGGGTGGCGTTCGGCAGCGGTTGGCTGTGCGTTGGTAGCGGGGCGCGCTGGCGAGGACTCAGGGGGCGACGGCAGGAGCTGCACCTCGCGCTCGTGACTCCCCCTGGTGGTCGCATGGGGGGGCCGTTCGGGGCGCTCCTATGGTGGCCGGTGGTCGATCTGTTTCAGATCTGCCCGCCGGTGCCTCGGGCGGCGTGGAGATCTCGGGGCGGCGGCCTCGATCGGTGGCGTGCGGTGCGGCCTGCCTGGCGGGCGGCACCTGCGAGTGCAGATGGGGGGCCTTCCACGGCTGCGTGGGCGGCGTGGAGGCGGCGGCGCTACGGCGGTTCCTCGATGGCCGATCGGAGTTCCATGGGAGGCGTCATCTCCGACTCGATCTACTCCGGTTCGTGCTGGCTACGGTAGCGACTACGGTCGACGCCAATACTGCCTGGACGGATCTGGCGGATGGGCATGGATCCGGGGGAAACTCTAGGCCGGCGTGGCAGCCGCACCAAAGTCGACGCCCTCGGCGCCGATTCCCTTCCTGGAGGCTTCGGTGTGGATCCTACGCCCCCCACCCCTGCCATGAGCGCAGGCGAAAGCCTCTGTTCCTCTGTTTTGGCGACGATGGCACTTTGGTGTCGTGTTCCTTCCTGAAGGCGTCGGCCGGGGACTGCTCAGGGTGGTGGAGTTGCTGGTAGTTTGGAGTCGACGCGAGATGGCATGTAGGTGGAGCGGTGTGGCATCAACCGTATCGTCGACGGTGGGTCTCGGCAGCATGGCGCAGTGGAGACTCGGTGTCTGATGCGCGGAGATGGACTCGCGCAGGAGGAGGAAGTTGTCTGGCATCATGGTGGCGTTGATGGCAGAGAGGCCTGGCAAGGTCGGTGCATCAGTTCTGCTCTGAGGATGGACCGATGGAAGATGGAGGTGACGGCCCTTGCAGCGTGCGGTGCTCACTGGGAGTGTGTCAGACCGGTGTGGGACCCAATCTAGTTAGTGGCTTGGATGGGACACCCGGCTTTAGATGTTAGGCTTTGGTGCGATGTCTGTTTGGTATTAGGCCCAGACATTCGGCACACCTTCATCAAGGGGATAGGAGTAGCAACAGCGCTGCCAAGATGGTGGCTCCAGGCTTATTGATGTATCACCTTGGATGGTCTTTGTGAATAATTAATAATATTGCTGCATGTATCGTCCAGATGCAGAGGCCGCGGGTACATCCTCCTTTTCTAAAAAAAAAGACGTGCAGGCAATACATGATTGTACACGATAGATTTGCTCCGGCAGCTAGTTTATCCTATTGTTGAGTGATGCAGAACAAACATACTAATGGTCAATTTCGCAATTTAGTTCTTGTTCTGACCCACTAATCAAACAAAGCGACCAAACCCTTATCCTTCACTTCCTGCTAATAATTCCCAATAGAAACCAAGCAAATGATTGGGAGTAAAAACTAATTCCCTTGCCCAATATACTACTAGTTCCCTCCTCTAGTCATATCCCTCTTCCATCATTTGCCAAATAGGACGTAGATGAGTTGCTCTGTTTAAGGGTGGCATCAACCGCTTGGTTAGGAGTGTGGTTTGGTTAGGAGTACAAAACAAAAACCATTTGTACTCCAATTGGTTAGGAGTGTGGTTTGGTTGTTCTTCAGTTTAATAGTGTTATGTTTGTTGCATCAGCCGCTTCAGGAGATGGTCTTGTGCGCCACGAAATTAGCTTGACCTGAAGATAGTACGAGCAGGCATAGATCCTAGTCTAGCTAGAATTAGGCTCATGACCATCACCTATTCACTTTGATTCTGTTTTCAGTAGCTTGAATTAGGCAATAAAACATTGGCTATAAGAAAAATGGGTATATACTAATTTTGGGATTTATGTTAGTTTGAAGACAGCAGTTTAGCCTAAATGAAGTGAAGCAAACATTGTTGCTAGTACTGAGATGAGAAGTATCTCAGGTCTGTAGGTGCAGAATCAGGGTGGACTATAGTGGAGCATATGCATTAGCTTGAAGACAATAGTTTAGCTCAAAGAAGACGAAGCCTGAGATGAGAAATATTTCGGATCTGTAAGTGCAGAATCAGGATAGATTATAATGCGGCTTAGCTATAATTTATTTTGGTGATGCTGACTAACCTATGACTAGCTATGCAGCTTTTCATGTAAAAATAAAGGAAAAGCTTGGCTTATTTTCTACATGCCGCCAAGGCATAATTTCTGATTCATCATGAAACGGAATGTTTTTTCTGATGATGCACGACATTTGTTGCTACAAAAATAGAGTACACACATCAACTATTTATTACTAAACGAACAATCCTTTTTATCAAGTTTCTACTTTGTACTAGAGCTTACAGATTTAACATCTGTCTTGGCACCTTACGGAAACAAACATAATTTACTGTTTATTGCTTAGCCATTGATTCTACAGAATATCCATGTCACCATTTTTTCAGATTCTTATAAACTGTATGGCATTGCTATCCATTCAAATATGAGATACTCTGGGTAATCTTTTGTGAAGGCATGTTCAGCACAATAGTTTTCTGAGTAAATCCAACGTTCCAGGAATCTGATTTGTCCTTTGTGTTTCCAGGTTTTATCTGCATTAGGTGGAATAGAAGTTCAAAATCCAAACATAATTTTTGGTAATTGTTTTTCAATATTTCATATTCAAATTCTTGCATGCTATGACTTCTGTAAATTCTTCAAGTAGGTTTGTACGTAGAAGCTATCACCACAACTATGAAACACAGTGCATTTTAAATCATTTTTATGCAGTAATTATGATCGCATAGGCATCGTCACCCGTATACATTATCATAAATCCGTGTTGTAAAGTCGCTTCATTTTTATTTTCCTTGCATCTGGCAGGTATTTGTTCTAGTTGTTGCCGTGATCATCTTGACAGAGAATTTAGCATGCAACAATATGGTACAGACAAAGTTGGACGGCTAGCTATTCACATCTATAGTGCTCTTCTTGTTCATTTGAATTGGAAGTGTCAGAGCACTGAACATACACAAGCATGATAGCTTTGTATTAAAAGTGTACAATCCAGTCTATATATACCAGTATTTCCCAAGCCAAGGGAATTCTTCTAACAGCTGGACCATTCTTGGAGGAATCATGCTTACCATCACAATTCTTGTCGTTTTACTTATTCAGCTTTAGGGATTACCTTCCATCAACTTATTATAGAACCCGTTTGGCATGCAGAAAGATGTTTCTTTCTCTTCAGGACCTGAAGCATTATTTGCAAATCTATGTCATTTCCTGTGTTGGCCATTCAGTTAACATGTCTTCCATGTGTCATTGTAATTATCTGTACGCAATTATGAATCCCTAAAGTAAAAATGTCTATTTTGCAGAATACATTCACATTGTATCCCCATGCCTTCTATTGGCAAACACTGAGCTGGTTGCCTATATAATGTCCAACAATGAACATGTGTGCCACGTCTTCTATCACTCCATTCCAGGTCCTCCTCGGCTACTATAGCTTGTGATCCTATTGACTAATCGTAAGGTAGATCGTTCGATGTGCCACCACATTATCTCTGTTGTGTGCACACTGGCATAGTGCATAGGCATTATTGACGCTGCATACCAGTGTTGTTGTATTTAATATGGTTTCCATGTTTAATCATTGCAGATGCCATATACTGGCCAGCCTTTTTTTCTTCTCAGGATTCTGTTGTGCCAGTGCAGTCACTGAAACAATCTGTTGACGTAGTCAAGCCAAGCCAGCCATACACTAACTGGAGTTCTTGAACCGGTGCAGGCATGCTGCTGGTGTCGTACACTTCAAGGGGACACCATTGTGTATGCTCGGAAAGATTCAGGGACCATCAAGAAGATTTCTCTAGATTACATGTATGCCTTCATGGGGAGGGTCTGCAGGGAAAATTGTGTGATGTTCAATATTCCTCATGAGGCCTTCTTAATGTTGGGCAAATATACTAAATCTTAAAATCATTTTCCGTTTGGAACAATAAGCTTGATGTACTTGTACAGATTTTATTTTGCACCTTGTGTCTTGCGGTGTTCATGCAAATGCTAGAAACGTTTGTGTTTTTGTCTTCAAACATTGAATATTCAGATGCTTCTTTGCCTATATCATAATTCACAATGAAAATCTCTAACTGGCAACTAACGGATTCAAAAGTATTTGCTGCTTTCTAATTTGTCACTTTTGTTTTCGTCGAAAAAGAATTGTGGCCTTGGTTGCAGTCTGGAAACGGTTCATGTTCTTCTCAGCATGGTTGAATTTGATGTGTCTGGGAGGATAGATGCATAGATGTTGTGCAAAAAAAAAAATCATGCAAAATGCCTTGTTCAAACAACTTAAATTGGGCACATTGCTCCAATGTGGTAGAGCTCATGCAGATAGTGGCACTAAGAAAGGGATTAAATTGCAGAGGATGATGTGTGTTGCATGGTTGTAATTTACTCGGTTTTCTAGGCCGTAACTTTACCTTGCGTGTGTGTCGGAAATTGAAGTGGCAAGAAATCACTACAACAGTCTAGCGCGTGGGACTAGTGCCCTGACTCACCGTAATATTACCTCACCGCATGGGACTAGTTCCTTGACTGACCGTAATATTACCTCACGCACGCCCTGTAAATTAATAAGTGAGGCTTTCCTTTTTTGAATGCATGCGTTCTGTGTAGGAGTTGGCTGGGGTGAGGAATAAGAATTCCTCATCCAGGATGACGAATAGCGCGACCCTATATATATATATATATATATTATTGGAGTTTTATTATTCCTGCAGGACTAACTGAAGCGTAACCTAAACAGGGCATGTCATTGTAAGAAGAATTAGCTTTTGATTAGTATTTTGCAAAATGATCAAATGATTCCCCACTCAACGCAACGAGTGCATGCTTGTAGTTCTTGGATAAGGACGGAAAATAACATGGACCGCTGTCGTCCTGCTGCAGACTCCCCCTCGCCTTATTTTCGTATAAACCATGGATGGAGCACATAGCCGCACATGGCCTGATCAGCAAACACTTTCTGTTGTGTAATGATAAAATCACCAATTAGTTAATTTTGTAATTGACTTTGCTTGTTCAGTTGTCATCAGTGTTATCAAATTTGGCATAATTTCTATCTCATAATTAATTGGAATCCCTTCATGCAGGAACCAGATGCTCCCAAAGTTCTTCTGGTTGAGTCGATTACTTACTAGCAATGATATTCACAATGGAATAGCAGGCTACTTTGATTGATTCTCAAACTATGGCTTAGTTACAAATGTTTTGGTGGTGACATTTCATACACCAGTCGAGTGTTGCTACCCAGTGATGAGTTGTATGAAGAACTTTGAAATGCTTTGAAAAAAGTCTTGCAGGTGGTGGTTCTACTGCTGCTACTCCTGTGACGGCCAAGGCGTAGGTTGCAGCTCTCAGAGTTTAAGGAGGAAAGGAAGACATGATTTCTTCTTGGAGAGATGAGTTGTTTCCCTTAGATACAAATTGTAGCGATGACAAACACTCACTGTGCTTGTTTGTTCGTGTACAAGTTCATTTGTTTTCGGTGGTAGAAGCTTTTTGGTTAACCTATCTGAATCTTGTGGCTTGGTAGCCACCTCTTGTATGTATTCATGTTTAAATCTTTTGTAGAACCAGAGTGTTAGTATTTCCTTGGAAGTAAAAAGGTTATGTTTCCATTACTTGTTTACTTTGACCCAAACTGTTCATTACCTATTGTATCTACAGAGTTTGGCTTAGTGTAGCGTGCATTGGAACCATAGCTACAGAGTTTGACTTAGCGTGCTTTAGAACGATAGCTGCAGAGTTTGGCCTGTCTGTTCTTATTTCTCTATATACTCGACACATACTTACCTCCAACGTGTCCATGTGATTCCGATGAATTTGCACTAAGATCCTCCCATATGCAGGAAATGGCAAAATAGGCTGAAACAGGGGTCAAATTGGTCCTAACAAGAGTACTGTTACTAGTATTTATCTGTTTTAGACCCCGTTGTTTCAAACATTTTTCTGTTGAGTATAATGCTCCAGAAATTTAAGATATAAATAATTTCCACGCTCAATAATCTAGGTAGAAATAATCTTGCTCAATAATGAGAAGGTATAAGCAATACCTACACCAGTTTTCTTCTGGAAACAGAATTGAAAACAACAAGGTGGTGAAACAAAGAGCAAGTATTGTAGCACAAGGGTTCACGCAGATACCCAACTATTCTTCAGAGGTGGAATCTCTTTCCGATAACTTATATCATTGGCAGTACAAAATCATCTATCTCTGCAGTTGATAGATGTAGTGATCACATATACATGTGGCTCACTAGATTCAGACATATATGATTGATTTCCGATGTAATCTCAATTCTGGATCGAAGTACAAAATGCAACATACATTGTGTAAAATCAATAAGTCACCATATGGCTTATTGTTGTCGGTACATTTGGTATAACCGACGTAGTGAGTTCCTTATACACAAGGATTACTCCTACAATAATGATTATCCATGTTTGTGTGTCTGTAATGACGACACATGTAATCATCTAAATGACGGAGTTTAAAATGAAGGATTTGGGTAAACCAAAACACCGCTCGTTACTACAACTTGAGCACCTTCATTCATACATTATGAAACACCATGTTGTCTATATCCAAAATATATTGGAGAAATACATTGTGGACAAATCTTGTCCATCCATAACTCTCATGGTAGTTCATTCTCTAGACGTAGAGAAAGATCTATTTATGCCAAGAGATGATGGAAATGAGATATTGGGACTCAATGTTCCATAATGCCTGTTAAGATCGAAAGGAAAAATGATCGAACTCTGTCCTTTATTGATGATTGGTGCAACTTATATACAGTGCGAGGAGATGCCTTCGGAGAGGTGTCCGTTTGCAGGGGCGTGATACAAGGAGCAATCGCCGTGACGGTTGTCAAAGTTGCAACCGCACGCGCGGGGGATAGCAGGGATTTCTCCTAATTAACATCGTGTGTTAATTAGTCTTAACACTCCCCCTAATCACCGCTTGACTGTATCATAATCCATCATCTTGATTAAAGACTCCTCCAAAAACCCTGTGGGAAAAATATGAGGAGTAGTGTAGGATATGTTTTTAAAACTCCTTTAAACCCGGTGGAAAAATAAGGAGAAAATGACACAACATATAATTAATGGTTATTGCCTCTGTTTACTCAATATGAAGTAAATCCATAGAATATAGAGGTCAATAAATGTGTCGTATATACCTCCCTAAAAACCCCGGTGGGGAAAACGGATAGTATGACATATGATCTTATGTTGATATTACCTCATTAAAAACCTTGATGAGAACCTATAAAGTAAACTCATAAAGGGAAAAAGAGTATAATATGATGCATTGAACAGGAACAGTTCAGGAAGATACTCCCCCTGATTCTTGCAAATTTCGAAGCCGTCACATACCAATTCCATGAACATGTTTCTGGAATGTAGAAGTTGGTAGAGACCTCGAGAACAAATCAGTCACATGATTTAACTTGCAAGATATGCAATATAGCAATATTGCTTATTGCGTAACCTGTTTGCATCCGGGCAACACAAAAAACATTATCTTTGAGATAATGGTTGGTGGATGTAGCCATGAGGTATGTTTTGAAGACTCTTCATGAGAGGGCTACCACACCTAGTATGAACACTAAGCTTGTCTACGATCTGACATAGTGGGGATCCGATCGAAGTATCCAATGATATCGGTGTTCACATTTCTGTGAAACTGAAAAATCAGGACAAGATGTTTGATGCCTTGGAGATATCGAAAGATATTCCTGAGTACCAACCAATTGTGTTTGGTGGATCCAATGGCATTATGGAACGTTGAGTCCCAATATCTCATTTCCATCATCTCTTGGTCTAATAGACCTTTCTCTATGTCTAGAGAATGAACTACCATGAGAGTTATGGATGGATAAGATTTGTCCACAATGAATTTCTCCAATATATTATGGATATAGACAACATAGTATACCATAATGTATGAATGAAGGTGCTCAAGTTGTAGTAACGAGCGGTATTTTGGTTTACCTAAATCCTTCATTTTAAACTCTGTCATTTAGATGATTACATGTGCCGTCATTGCAGACACACAAACATGGATAATCATCATTGTAGGAGTAATTCTTATGAATAAGGAACTCACTACGTCGGTTGTACCAAATGTACCGACGATAATAATAAGTCATATGGTGACCTATTGAGTTTACACAATGTATGTTGCATTTTGTACTTCGATTCAGAATTGAGGTTCCGTCGGGAACTATCTATATCTGAATCTAGTGATCTACATGGATATGTAATCACTACATCTATCAACTGCAGAGATAGATGATTTTGAACTGCCAATGATATAAGTTATCGGAATGAGATTCCACCTCTGGAGAATAGTTGGGTATCTGCGTGAACCCTTGTGCTACAATACTTGCTCTTTGTTTCACCACCTCGTTATTCTCAATTCTGTTTCCAGAAGAAAACTGGTGTAGGTATTGCTTATGAATACCTTCCCATTATTGAGCAAGATCATTTCTACTAGATTATACCCTTTGCTTGAGTTCAGTCCGAGTGTTGTTCATACTTTGCAATGGCCATGGTCTTTGGATCTGAATCACTTGAAAGGTTTTTTCAATCTAGTTGAGAAATGTATGTCGACAATTGTAGACTTCCGGTTATATGTTTCTCCAGAATCTATATATCAATATATAGTTGATGGAAATATCGTTACCCATGGTGACTGCTTGCGATTTCCCAATGCGATTGAGTCGGGTATTCCGATGTCCCGGTCATTGTGTGCACTATGACCAAGGTTGGTGGAGGTCTCCCGTCCACTGGGTGTATACTACCCATCAGGTGTCTATCAACGTGAAGTTGACTTGCATTTACTGATTCACAGGCCTTGATATCCTTGCTTGCGAGAAGCTGAATCCTGATGTACTATTGCCGTACTTCTCCCCCTGTTGCTTTGAACGGGGAGTTGAGTGGTTTTAGTTGGTACCTCCACTCTTTCCGACATATTTTTCAGGATTGTAGGATTGTATGACACCTTTATATTCAGTAAATGAATGTGGCAGGTTATTTGCAATGAGTTGCAAATCTTTTGAACGCATGGTTCAGATCTTTGAGTACGTGGATTTGAGGCAGAAATGTGTTGAACATTCCACTAATTTCCTGGCATTCTTTATGGTACTTGAAATCTCCCCCTAATGCCTGGAAATGTTCCTCATTGAATCAGCATACTGGCCTTGAATAACTCCCCATGCGAGGGGCTCGAGGTATTGACGGAAATACAGTTATTCCTCACATAGATCCCAACTATATGTTGAGGGGCCAATGATGTATGCCGGGTGGTGATATCGGTATGCAACCGAATTACCGCAGATAGGAAATACTTAGTAGATATCCACATATCAAAGATAGAGGGGAATGATATTATGCAGTTCTGTCATGAGTGTGTAAAACTGCATGACTCCAACGTAAAGTTGGTAAGTTGCAATTCCAAAGTAAAGATAATGCAATGAACTTAACTCTTTGGATAGGATTCTACCAAACCATTTTGAGTCTAGACATTAGGACAAATTGCTAAACTTCAATCCAAGGGCCATAGAGAAGGCACTCAAGGAGAATTCTGCAATGTTATCCATTCAAATTGCTTGAAATCGATGCCAAGATAATGAGCCAATGGTTTCGTGTGAATAAAGCACACACTTAAGGCCATCATGTAGATATGTCTTTTAGAACCATGGAATACCTGAATAGTCTAGTCAATGGATGGGAAGAGCCACTTACCTCAACTTGATGCATTCAAGGAGTCTGAGTGGTTCAGCGTAGACTTTAAGGTGTGCGAGCCTTAAAATTAGCTTCCCTGTGTCACTTGTAATGCACATAAAATCCAAATGGTGTTAGAATTTAGCATCATAATAATCATAAACTATTGGAATTGTTGATAGTTTCGATTTCAACCCAATGTCTCGATGACCAAGGCGAGTATGCCAAGTTTGTCATGTACAAGACACTCTGGAAAACTATATGTCATACGTTATACTTTCTGTTTTCTCCACCGTTTTTTTTAGGAAAGTATATACGACATATTTATTGTCCTCTAAATTCTATGGGTTTTCTCATATTGAGTTGAAAGAGGCAATAACTGTTATATGTTGCAACATTTTCTCCTTATTTTTTACACTGGGTTTGAAGGAGTTTTGGCAACATATCAAACACCATACCCCTCATATTTTTCCCACGGGATTTTTGGAGGAGTCTCTTTCAAGATGATGATGCTACCTGGACAAGCATGGATTAGGGGGAGTGTTAAGATTAATTAACATAGTAATTAAGGGATTAATCCCTGCTTGGAATAACCGTTCGCGGTTGCTTTCTGCAGCCATTGCGTCGGTTCGGTCTGAACCGACACCCCCTTGTAAACGCCTGTTCCAGTGCTATATATAGCACTTCATCTAATGCATAGAGACAGTTCGATCATTTGTTCTTTTCGATCTCAAACAGATCTTGTCAGGTTATTGATAGCTCGATATGAATGTCTTCTTGTGTTATGCCCGGGATGTTCCAGTTTGACATGTACTAAAAAATGTGCCATGGATTGACCAGTTTGATATGCAGTCAAGCATTATGTGCCTAGAATTGGTCCATTTTAACATGTATAACCAATTTCCTATTCCTTGGTCCATTTTAACATGTATAACCAATTTCCTGTTCCTGAGATGCTTCAGCTTAAACGTACTCACATATTAGTGCCTGTGATAGTCCAGTTTGCCAGGCTGGCTTAATTTTGTCATTTACTCAATTATCTTTGACATGCAATATGTATGCGCAAAGGGAGAGAGCAGGAATAAACACTGAAGATATGGCAATACTATTTACTAAGAACCAAACGTTTGGACACAAAAAATGAAGGTGGTTACTGCAAAAGTCTATTTGGCATCTAACTACTAGCAGGTTTTTTTTCCTCATAAAATACACATTAAGTGGCATGGAATCACTCTACAATGGATCCGGTGGCCCAGATTCGTTTTTCTATTTTTGCACCACAAGCTGCTTTTCTATTGTAGTCGCTCCCCACCCTTGATGTTTTCTTCACAATAGGGCATTTGCAGCCGCAAAAGTGCACATGTTGACTGCCCGGATGAAGGTGGGCTTCGGTGGTGGCCCGGATGAAGGTGGGCTTCGGTGGTGTATGAAATGCTGCCGGATCCGACAGACGACATGCCTATTGCGACACAATGGTACGTCCAGACACATCCCAATAACGGAGAGCTCATAGTGGACACTAACATGCAAAGTTCTGCCTTGAGTCTGAATTTCCAACAATTAACACTAACTTCTCTACAACAAAAATTCCATTAATTGCTTCCCAACATCTTAGGCTGTAGAAGATTGCGCCCAGATGCTGCTTTGCACCGAGCAAATCTTCTGTTCTAAAAATTCATATTCATCCACATCTGTGGGCAAATATGCTTCTGTGGTATTTTAAAACAAAAATCCATGAAAACCACGATTGTGTGAAAAATTGTTTTAAAACATCGTGAGGCTGTACAAAAAAAAATTCCGCTATTAATCAATCCATGGAGCTCCTGTTTAATTCCTAGCATCTTGCATAGTTTGCCACACATTGTCTTTTTGGCCGAAGTAAACAAAAAAGTAGGGCAGCTCGGAGGGCGTGTGCGCCCATGGCGCCCGTTTGGAAATGCACAGTAACAGGCGCCTAAAGGGCTAATTTTCCATATGTTTTCCCTTACTCGGCCGCCATTTCTTGTTGTTTTGGTTGGCTGTCCGCCGTCCTGCCGGACCGAACTTTTGGCCGGTCAGCCAGAGCCGTTTGATCTGTACGCACACAGCATCTGTGTACCCCGTCCACTGAATGTGTTGCGGTATTTAACCTCAAGCTCAAACAATCTTTGCAGCATGATCCTGAGCAATGTGTGCTTTCAGTTTAGAAGAGTCGTTAATCTTGGAGCAACTCCTTCAGCTGTGAGATCCCACCAAACCTAAGCCAGACTAATTGGACAATAGCCTCACAGGACCTACTCAACCTTCGTTAACCTCACGTCCCGCACGGGAAAAAAGTTAAGGAAGAGAGCAGCACCCCCGCCCATTCCGTTGCAGCACGCGTGCGCCGCCTCACTGCCAGCTTAGCCGCCTCTCGCCATGCGGCCGTCAGGATAGTAGCACAACGAGAATTCAGCTCTACGTCGATTGGTTCCAACATGAGGCCATCGTGTTTGCAGCAGCACCCGGCGTCGCCCTCTCTGTGGGCAGTCGGAAGCAATCACCATCGCCATCTCTCGCATGCGGAGCGGAGGTACAGAGGAGAGCGGAGGTAATGAGGATAGGGTGAAACAGCAGTGGGGTGGGCCAATCACGTGGCAGCGCGGGCGGTGCCAAACCGGCCCAAGACTTTGCCGGTTGTCTGACAGAAAACGTCTCGTGAAAAAGTATCCTTGACTGCAAAATTGTGATCCTTTTTCTGACACACATGTATTGTAAAACAAACGCAAAAAGAAAATTACAGCTCTTTCAAGATTCAGACCAAAAGTGGAAGGACAAGATCGACCTGCAGCCCAGAATCAAATTCAGAAAGAGACATGGCATCACATGAACCAGGAGAAGGTAAAGCAAGAATACCGCTACAATGGCAAATTTGTCGGGCCACTTTATCAAATCAATCATTTTGGAGAAACTAAGAGGGTGCTTGGATACGTTTTAGTCTCATGACTAAAAGTAGTGGGACTAAAACTTGCTACTAAAGAGACTAAAATCAAGTTAATGAGCATTTATTACCCTCCAAACTCTCCAATCCAGAACTCGCATGTGTTAAAGAAGAGGAGTTAAATGAGGAGAGAGGACTAATCCACATTTTAGTAGGGGTACCCCCGACTAAAAAAATTTAGTCTCAAGACTAGTTTTAGCCCCTCTTTAGTCAAGGGTGCTTGGAACTTTAGCCTCTTAAAGAGACTATTTTTAGTCAGACTAAAATAAGTCCCTTGGATCCAAGCACCCTTTAATTGAGTAGTATAAAAGTAGTTGCTGTAACTAAGAGCAAAAGACCATCCAAATAATCAGTTGGTAATCTGACAATAGTAATCATAATCCAGCATTACCAAAACAAAAATAAAATAGCAAATAAAAAAAAGTTGATCCATAAGATTTTTTTTCCTTTTCTTATTCATCCTCAGACGTTGCATAAGCTTCTCACAGATTGTTCAAACAATGTAGGCAATACAGTTGCAACTCATCATAGGTAAGAACAATTTTAAAACAGCATAAAAATATGGATCATTGGTCTTATACACATAAGAAATGAGACGTATTCTTTTTCTATAGTTTAGTTTATTAATCATCAGCCACCAAACATCAAACAAAATGGACATGAATTGAAACCAAAAAAGGAAAACATGTAACTGGAGGACTCAGAATATGGGTGGTGATATAGCAGTATGGTCGGCAAGGCAAAAAAATGCCAATTACGACGAACGACCAAATATCAATCTTCACCGTCCTGCTGAAAAACCAACCTAACTTCTGGTTCTCTTCAATGAAGATACTAAAGGATGCAACACAAATCATGTTAACACCAATGAGCGTTTTGAGAAATACTTAGGTAGCAACTGTGAATGCTTTGAGAAACAAGATTTAGTTTTGTCATACGTTTCTATGTTTCAGAACCCTACGCATTCCAAAGAGGCCGAAATATGTCAAAACAGCGTATGAACCTGAAGAGAATGGGCAGATAGCTGGAATTTCATGGTTCTGCCATTCGTATCATCCCACAGCTCTCTACACCACTCATCCCAGTACAAATATATCAGATTAAAACCAGTATCATGAAGTCAGACGCCAAAAAAGAACATTAAATCAGGTAAATTAACATGGCTCAGACATCCAAGGAAGGAATTAGCAGCATTAGCTCTCAAGCCTGGCGGGGCAAAAGCTCTTAGGCGGCAACTGCGAATGTTTTGAGAAACAAGCCTAAGTTTTATCATCATCGCCATTGATTTTCCCAGTTCCAAATAAGTACAGTGAAAATATATTATGGTAAGTTTGCAAAGCAAGTATAATCACAAACACATCCTCTTAAACCAGGAAGATAAAACAGAGACAAAAAAATATTCAAACGAGTAAAATCAACATGGCTCAGACATCCAAGGAAGGAATTAGCAGCATTAGCTCTCAAGCCTGGCAGGGCGAAAGCTCTTAGGCGGCAACTGCGAATGTTTTGAGAAACAAGCCTAAGTTTTATCATCATCGCCATTGATTTCACCCAATTAAAAATAAGTAAAGCAAAAATATATTATGGTTAAGTATGCAAAGCAAGTACAATGACAAAATATCCTGTTAAATCAAGAAGATAAAGCAGAAACAAAAAAAGATTCAAATAAGCAAAATCAATATGGCTCAGACATCCAAGGAAGGAATTAGCAGCATTAGCTCTCAAGCCTGGTGGGGCGAAAGCTCTTAGGCGGCAACTGCGAATGTTTTGAGAAACAAGCCTATGTTTTATCATCATCGCCATTGATTTCCTCCAATTTAAAATCAGCTACAGAAAATACATTGTTAATGATTAAGCATACAAAGTTGCAAACCAAGTGTAATCACAAAAAACGGCTGTGTACCGACTCAATCATGTCCACAGGTTCCTATCAAATGTGAGAGATCCAACATCTCTCTCTTGGCACAATGTAGCATCTCCGGTCAAAGCTGTAGCTACCAGAGACATGGCATCAGGCCAAATGAAAAACACCAAAAATAGCACAACACAACAACCTAAAGTCCAAGCAATTACACCATGAGAAACACAATGAGGAATTGGTAATGAACAAAAGAAAACATTGACTAATCCAAAGATATAGATATAAATGCACCGGGGGGGGGGGGGGGGGCGCTCAGACAGGCAAGGGTTTGTCTTCAAAAGTACTGCTTAAGAGGCAGAATCAGAAACTCTAGTCCACATAAATGTCATCACAGCTCAAAACTCCCTAACCAGCTGATGATGCAAACAGAAAAGAACATGTAAAAAATGAGAAACGGACATCAAATCAGAAAAAAAAAATAGAGAGAACAAACCAATCAGTTAGGGAGAATCTACAGCACGAGTACTGGCATAAGCACAAATACCCAACTGCACTATAGTTTTCTGCAAAAGGGGCACAGGAAAACTGTACGCGAAGTACAACATTGTGCAAAAAAAAATAGAGTTGGCATTCACAAGAGGCATATCTCAAACAGGCAAGGATAACAAGAAGTCCACTGGTTAGTGCGATACAGATATAATTACCATGGCCGCAACAGCTTCAAATGAATCACACTTCCGACTTAAAGAGTTATACAGCAACCTCCCTATGGAATCTTCAAACCTAGCATTCCAATTAGAATCATATTTTCATTTTTACATATCTATTTTAATGCATAATTCTTATCCAACTTTTGGAGCATGGTTGTGCTGAGCTTCTCTACGCAAGTAACCGTACTTGAAAACACAAAAAAGGTTACGATATTATCCATAATTTTGCCATGCTTTCATCCCTACTGAATAACTATCAGGATTAAGGATTACAATTATCAGGGCAGATAAATCATCAAACCTAGACCTAGAGCGCATCACAGTGAACAAACTATGATCTGCCCGAAAGCAGATGCCTGCCTTGAACTTGAATGAACTGGCAGCAAAACATAAAACACGTTGGGGACACACAACAGCCTACAGTGCAGAACTGAAGATAGCGGGCATCACCTCTGCGGGATGCAGCACGGTCTTGGGGGTAATATCGTGAGCTTTCTAATGGACGACCTGAAAATCTTCTTCAAATATTCCACTTTTTTCTCCGCAAGAAGGAAAAGTGGAGTACTTGAAGAAGACGTTCAGGTACTCCAGCTTGGCGGATCTCTCCTCGAGGGGACTCCTTCTGCGTGAATTTTGGCACGCCGGTGGCTCTGGGATGTTCAAGCAAGCGCCGCATGCTGCCGGTAGCATGAGGTTCCTGCTTGAACACCACAGAGCCGCCGGGCTCCCCGACAAAACCGGCAGACGGCGCCGATCATCCGAACGAGATCCAGCAGAAGGAGACGCGGCTCGATTGAGGTGGAGGGCTCGAGGACGGGGGAAGCCGCGGAAGGTAGTCGGCGGCGTCGACGACGGGGTTTGGGGGAAACTGGCGCTGCGGCTGACGGGAGGCGCTCAGGCGCGGCGATAAGGATGGGGTGAGATGGGGTGGAGGATGCTGAAGAGATGAGATGGGATCTGAGATCTGGGAGGGCGTGGCGGCGGCGCTGCGAGAAGGGTTGGGGTTGGACGGGTGGTGCGCTGGCGAATGTATAGGGGTGGGCGATCTTCGTCGGGCTCAAGAAAACCAATTCGATATGGCCCTTGTGTTTTAGGGTCGGACGCAGACCGTATTACAGGCCTGGCCTAGTTGAGGTGGGCTATGATCTCAAAATATAATTCACATTCACAGATGTCTCAAAAAAAAAATTCACATTCACAGTCAGTGCTCTCCGCGCCGAAGGGCCTCCGTAGCGGGACCTCGAGAGCTCCTGACGCTCGTTACAAACAGAAGAGCTTTCGTGCACGGCTCGCGCAAACCGGCCGGCCCATTGCCAGGGCACGAGTGAAGGTAAGAAAAAATTGTAACGAAAGAAACGTAGGGTGCGTTTGGATCTTAGAGCATCTTCAACCGCGCCCCCAAGACGCCTCTCAGGCGCCTTTTTACGCGCCGGCGTCGAAAAATCGGTTCAGTCGTACCCTCAGGATCTCGTTTATCGCCAGTTTGGGCCGAAATAACAGTCGGTGAACCCGAGTCGAACCCAAGCCCTCGGGGGGCGCCTGGGGGCGCCGGCAGAAGCGAAAAGGCGCGTGAGTCTGCTCTGTCGGCGAGACAAAGCCCTTTTCCCGCCGATCACCCCGCTATTCCCCCTCCGTTTCCCTCCATCTCCCCCTTCTCCCGCCTTCTCCCGCCATTCTCCTCCCCCTCCCCTCCATCCGGCCGTCATGCCGCCGAAGAAGTACGCCGCCCCTCGCGCCGCCACCGATGCCAGCGCCGCCCAGCCGAAGCAGAGGAAGCAGAGGGCACCGCCGTCCAAACCCCCGGGCATGTCAAACGCCGACTGGAAGGCGGAGGTTCAGCGCCGGGAGGCTGTCACCACCGACCGAAGGAACAGGCTCAACGCCAAGAAGGCCCGAGATAGGGCGGCTCTGGCGGCGGCGGCTGCCTTGGCCGAGCAGGCGGATCGCGCGGCGGAACAGGCCGAGGCGTTTCGCGCGGGGATGATGAATCCGCCCGGCGGCCACGGCCCGCACGCTCCCTGGAGCCAGCAGAGCGTTGGGTCGCCGGCTGGATTCTCGACGTCTCCCTGGGGCTACACTCCCTCGCCTGGCTACGCCGACGGCGACGCACACGGCGGGTTCAACCCCAACATCACCTTCCCACATGGCCACCCCGCCCAGCGCACGCCCTCGCCCGTGTTCGCCGGCGTCCAGTACCCCCCGTACACCTACTCCCCACCGGCGTACGCATCCTCCCCGACGCCGCCTTTGCGCCGTGGAGGGCTCTTCTCACAAGGCTCGTCGTCGCATCTCGGCAACCCCGACGCGACGGAGGCCGACATGGACGACATCATCATGACCGGCTCGGCCGCCGCCGCCGCCTCCCCCGGGTTCAATGCCCAAGAAGATACAATGGACCTCAACGGCGACATGGACGACGAGCTCGACTACGGCGAGGAGGAGCCGGCGCCTGCTCCGGCGAGGAGAGGGAAAAAGAAGAAGCGTACGGCCAGGACCGGCGAGCCGCGCGTCAAGTGGACGTCCAAAGAAGACGAGTGCCTCGCCAAAGCACCGTCAAGCTCGACCTGCTCCGGACTAATGTCGCCGCGAAGAAGAGGAACACCGACCTGGCTTTCCTGATGGGGGGGGGGGCGGACATGCTCCGGAGCGACGAAGAGCAGCTCAAGGCGTGGTACCTGGCGGAGCGTGGCCTCATCCTGAACCAGATGCCGTCGACTGTGGCGCCAACTCCCACGCCGACCCCAACGCCGCCGCCAAGCCCGAGCGAGGATGCCTCCACGACGCCCAGCACAGAAGCCGCGCCGACGCCGACCAGCCCGCGCACGCCGACTCCACCGACGCCGGAGGCCGACGCCGCCGTTTGATGCATTGCCTACGCGTCCTTTCTTTCTGCACGCCGAACTTTTTTATTGATCGCTGAACTGTGGCAAGGTGATCGCCGATCGCCGGGCTTTTGTGGCGCTGATCGCCGGACTTGTGGCGTTTTTTGGGTAGCGGGAATGGACAAGTTTGAATTTACTACGCCTTGGGGACGGCACCTGGGGCGTGACAGGGACCTAGATCGCTCCCAGGACCTAAAAATCGCCGGGCAAGCTCCCGAAATAGCGCCGGCCTATGCGCTGGGGGGCCGAACGAGTGGAGTTGCTCTTAGGCAAGCGCAGCTCCTAGCCTTGCCGGGCAAGGGTATTCATTTGGTTAGGAAAATAAAACTAGCCTCTGATGGCAATTTAGCCCTTAACCACCACAACAAGCTTGCCGACGGAGGCGACACTGGCAAAAAGCACGAACGTGGGCACTTTGGCAGTTAAGGCTTTGATTTTACGTATTTCCAAACACTAAGCCTTGCTTTTGACGACTCTAGCCGGAACTGGCAAGATTAACCTGGCCTAGCTAAGCTAGCCGAGTTAGGAAACCAAACGTACCCATAGTAGCGTAGCTTGGGTTCGAACCAGCGACCTTGCGCTCGATAGCCGCGTCGCCGGCCAATGCAGCGAGCCACTCGGATTGCTTTTAAGTACAGCGTAAACTTTTGTTTTGCGGACTAAGTGTGCACGTGCGTTGCATGTCTATTTGGACTAATAAGTATGCACGTGCAACATGCGTCTATTTGGATTAACACATTATACTAAACTTAATACAAGACAATTTATTCATAAATTTAAAATTTTCCTATAAAGTACACAATCTCTTATTCCCAGCTCGTACAAATAATTTGAAATATCGTTTCTCTTTAATCAATATCGTTTCTCCTTAATCAACATGTCTCCTGTGGCCACCCACTTTTCTCAATGTATAAAACTCAAAATTATTTAGAAGATTCATCATGATTCTTCATATGCACACATTTATGCAAGTATAATCACACCTGAAAATGTCACTTAGGACAAGCTAAGGAACTGTTTTAGTGCCAACAAACTCCGGTCAAGAATTATTATTACAATTGAGTGTCAACCACAATAGTGGGAAGAGACCTCTACGGTTTGTTGAAAAGAGGAAGCCATTCTCAGATAGAGAAGTGTATAGATGTCTTGACTGCATAGAATGTGAAACAAGACAAAAAAATGCTAGTTGGACCATCCAATTCTACTATTGCACCACAAGTGTCGTTAATGTCTGGAAGTAAGAAAAGTGACTTACTTTATTATGAAAATAGAACATGTAAACCAAATAAAAATTACAGTGATAAATTGCATAATTATACTTGTTATTCACTGGACAAAAGCATTAATATGACAACTTGGAACAGTTACTTGAGTACTACACATTTCTTTAAGGGCTCAACATTCTATTTTTTTTACAATATAACAAATATCCTCTCAGTTTGTAGTAATAATGATACGAAGATAAATAATTTGGAAATGGTCTTCAACATGCGTAGGCTACCACTTGTAAGAATAACAGTGGCAAAAAAAGGCCAACAAATGCCGGTTTAGAAAGAAAAAAACTGCAGACATGCTTCCAATTTTAGCAACTCTAGTGGATAAAACATACCTTACCTCTCAAGTCAGGAAATAGTCAAATGAAAAAATGTACTTCTTATAAGTAGTAGAGATGAAGTCATAAGGATCATGATTCAAGATATTCGGAGAAACATGGTTGGTCTCTCTGTATGATGCGAACTCGTCACCTCTACCAAAGTGGTCATGCGTAGTATGTAATGTAGAGTGTAATAATGAAATAAAATAAATGATATGAGAATTTACCATGACCACAAAATATCCTACATTCGTCATCATCATAATCAACATGCATTTTTTGCTTCTCTTGTATGTGGTCCAAGTTTTCTATCAGGAAAACATGTTAACTCAACTGTAGATAAGGACGGTATGAAAATGCTCATGTAAAATTACAATTGCCATGTATCTGCTGGACAAACAAATACACTTATGCAAACTTCAGGTTTTTTTAGTAAATCTTATGCGAACTTTATTTTTTTTCACTAAAACTTATGCAAACTTCTGGGTTTTTTCAGTGAAACGTAATTTCATGACTGCAAGTAAGGTCTTGGTTCAGCGAATTTGTCTGTGAGTTCACTGTGTAGTCATGAGTTGGCCATGTAATAACCGGTAGTCAGTACTTAAAAAAACAGAGATGTCTGTTGCAGGTACGCGAAAATCAGTGAAAAATAAAGAAAGAAAGAAGGCATTGGTTGCCTGAAACCCAACTGTGTGTGCTCCAGCGCTCCTCTGTTTCTCATTGCCTCATCTCTAATTCCTGTACTGTACTTCTAGATGTGTCACCACCGGCGAGGTAGCGATGACAGTAAAAAAACAACACTCGGTACTTACCTGATTAGTGCGTGCGTGCGGCGCGTTCGCGTGAAGGCGAGCGTCTCCGTCGTTCAGGCCTGCGAGTGGCCACGGCGACCGTGTCCTCTCACCAACTGGGCGGCGTTGTCGACGCAGGTGAGTCCGTCGTCCAGCTTTGAGGCGGCGGCCTCCACGCACCGGGGCGTGGGGAGTTCCAGCGTCCGACGAAGGTAGGATGTCTTTGGACGACGTCGTCCACGCGTGAGTACTGGACAAGCATGTCCAACGGAGCAACACGCGTCAGAGCTGAGGGAGTCGGCGGTGGCTTCGGGCGAGTGAGATGGGGCCGTGATTAGCTTCACCTGCTGCGCAGTGGCCGAGCCCTGCGCCGCCCTAGGGACGACGATGGTTGGCGACCAGGCGAATCTACATGCATGGCTGTGGGGGCGAATGCCCCCACTCGATTTTTTTGGGCCGCTTATACCAGTCCAGGATACTCAGCGTTGCCCCCACTTGAAGGGCGTCGGCGGTGGGTGGTTGTCAGCGTGGGTGTTGTGGACGGAGCTGAAGTCGACGCGGATGCCGGTGGTTCCCGGAGAGCATGCCCAGGACGTGGACGAAGTCGTTGCAGTCAGTAGAAGAGTGACCTGGCCTCCAGGCAGAAGACGAAGGCGGCGACGGCACGTGTGTGTGTTCGGAGGAAGCCGCAGCTCCTCCTCGCGTGTCTCCCACTGTGGCTCGCGTGGGTGGTGGGCTGGTGACGACAGGCGACTCGCGATCGCGATTCCCTGATAGGAGACGATAGGATGCGCTCGCGATTAGTTTCCTAATAATTAGATGCGTTCGTGATTAGTTATCTAATAGGATGCGTCCGAGATTAATTTCCTAATAGGATGCGCGCGTGATTATTTTCCTAATAATAGGATGCGTCCGTAATTAGTTTCCTAATAATAGGATGCGTTTGTGATTAGTTTCCTAATAATTAGATGCGCCTGTGATTAGTTTCTTAATAGGATGTGTCCGTGATTATAGTTTCCTAATTGACCAGGCGTGGACTTTCATATTTTCCTCCGCGGTGGAGTACGGTCAGTCAATGTAAATTGCTAAGTGCACACAGAGAACAGATTAGGTTAAGGCTAGCCGTTAGATTGAGTTTAGTGGGACTAATCATGCGGTGGTAATGTATCCGTGTACGTTTTGTGGGGTGCACTTAGAGAAGATAATGTTTGCTCTTTTATAAGTAGTATAGATAAACTTATAATACTCAAGCATCAAACGTACAATCCTACTTACATAAATCGATGACCTCTGGGGGTCCTGATCTCAACCAGACAACAATTCTACTCTCAGTTCTAGCAAAACTAGCTAAAAAATCACAAACTAAATTTTGACCACGCCTGATATGAACAATACTAGTCGGTCGAAGAGACTTCAAGTACTTTATCTCTGCCACCAAAGACGCATAGATTGACCTGTCAATGTCCCTGTCCTTCAACATGTTCACCGCTATAAGTGAATCCATCTCGATACAAACTGGAAGTTTCGTCCGCTGAATAGCAATGGACAAACCCTCCATGCATGCACATATTTCTGCTTCAAGGGCATCTCGGCATGAAAATAACTCCATGCAAGATGAGTAAAAATGTTGCCTAGATTATCGCGAAGCACCATACCAGCACCATCCCTTCCTTCATTAGTCCAGAAACCATCCATATTGAGCTTCACCCAACCCGCTGGAGGAGGAAGCCACTTAGCAGGAGGCACAATTCTTGATATTTCATGTGGCCTATTTACCGTTGATACGTCCATTTTGCATCATATTTTCATGTGGCCTTTTCTCTCTTATTTTACAAGGTTTACATGAAGAGGGAGAATGTCGGCAGCTGGAATTCTGGACCGGAAAGGAGCAAATCTGAGATACCTATTCTGCACAACTCCAAATGTCCTGAAACTTTATAGAGAATTGTTTTGGAATATATATAAAATATTGGGCGAAAAAACAACAGAGGGGGACCCACCAGGTGACCACAAGCCTGGGGGCGCGCCCTACCCCCCAGGGCGCACCTCCCGAGCTTGTGGGCCTCCTGGCCAGCCCCCGGTGTCCATCTTCTGCTATGTGGAGCGTTTTGACCTAGAAAAATCATAAGGAAGCTTTCGGGACGAAGTGCCGCCGTCTCGAGGCAGAACCTGGGCAGAAGCAATCTAGGGCTCCGGCAGAGCGATTCTGCCGGGGAAACTTCCATCCGGGAGGGGAAAATCGAAGCCATCGTCATCACCAACGATCCTCTCATCGTGGGAGGGTCAATCTTCATCAACATCTTCACCAGCACCATCTCCTCTCAAACCCTATTTCATCTCGTGTATTCAATCGTTGCCTCAAAACCTTAGATTGGTACCTGAGGGTTGCTAGTAGTGTTGATTACTCTTTTGTAGTTGATGCTAGTTGGTTTATTTGGTGGAAGATCATATGCTCAGATTCTTAATGATATTCAATACCCCTCTGATCTTGAACATGAGCATGCTTTGTGAGTAGTTACGTTTGTTCCTGAGGACATGGGAGAAGTCTTGTTATAAGCACTACTGGAATCTGAGAATTTGCCATCAGCCAGTTCTTTGTCATCTGCTAGCTGACGGCAAAGAAGGTCTTTGCCGTCTGCTTACAAAAAACAGACGGCAAAGAACGGGTTGATGGCAAAGGTACTATTTTCCATCAGCTAGTTCTTTGCCGTCAGCTAGCAGACGACAAAGAAATTAATACCTAACGGCTAAGGACCCACCCCCCACATCTCCTCTCTCTCTTCTCTCTCTCTACCTCTCTCTCCTCCCCCAACCCCCGACCCCCACCGCACCCGCGGCCGGCCGCCGCCTCGACCTATAGTGGCCTCGGCCGCGCCTGGCCGTCGGCCGCTACCGCAGGCCGCCCGCCGCCCCGCCCAGGCCACAGAGCTGCGGCCGCCCCGGCCGCTCCGCCCAAGCCACCCACCGCCCCGGCACCCCTCCGCCCCTCCGCCCAGGCCGCCCGCCACCCCTACGCCCAGTCGCCCCCTCGGTGAGGTTCTTGCTTTTTTTATTTAGGTTGTACTATTAGTAGATTTTAGGTTAGTGCATTTTAGGTTAGTAGATTTTAGGTTAGTTGATTTAGTTGCTTTTTTTAGGTTGTACTGTTAGTGCATTTTAGGTTAGTTAATTTTTTTGATTTAGTCATATTTTAGGTTAGTAGATTTTAGGTTAGTCATATTTTAGGTTAGTACATTTTATGATGGAAAAAAAGAAGAAGAAAAGAGAAAAATAGAAAGGAGAGAGAAATAGGGGGGAGAGAAAAAGGAAGTGAGAGGAAATAAGGGAAAAAGAAGAAGAAGAAAAAAGAAGAAAAGAGGAAGAAGGAATAAGAAGAAAAACAAAGGAGAGGAAAAAGGAAAATAAGGAAGAAGAAGAAGAAGAGGAGGAGGAGGAGGAGAATAGAAGAAGAAAAAGAGGAGAAGAAGAAGAGGAAAAATGAAAAGAAGGAAGAAGAAGAAGAAGAAGAAGAAGAAGAAGAAGAAGAAGAAGAAGAGGAGAAAAAAAGAAGAAGAAAATGAGGAGAGGAAGAAGAGGGGAAAAAATAAGAAGAAGAGGAAGAAGAAGAAGAAAAAGAGGAGAAGAAGAATGAATAGAGGAGAAGAAGAAAAAATACAATATTACTTATATGTGCAGTTATATTTTATCGGGATTGAATATTTGTGTTGATCGGGTGGATTTAAATGTGCAGTTGTTTTGTCGCTGCGAGGGTCTGGTGTTCGACGACCTCCCCGTGCGTTCGATGAGCTCCGCCCCTGCGTTCGTGGGTGAGCACAAATGACATCTCCTCCTCCCCCTTCATTATTTGCTCTAATCCGGTCTTTGTGCCGATGAAACTTGCTAGCTATAGGTGTCTGCAATCATCAGTATGTGTCTCCCGTTCGAAAGGGTTACAGTTATAAATATGCATGCATTTGCATATTTATAACCGTGATTCTTTCGAATTGTCCAACGTTATCCATGGACAGCCCGAGTATGTGTAGATTGGGTTCGTTTTCCCATATGCTCTGCTCCGGATCCGACGCATAATTTCATCAGTGCCTCCCTGTTGTTCTCCGGGTACACATCCTCTATGTTTATTGCCGAGACGTGTATCAGGAGAACAGCGGGGAGGTGCTGCCGAAATTTTATGTCGGATCCGCAGCAGAGCATAGGAAAGCGAACCCAATCTACACATACTCGGGTGGGATTAGGACCTATCTTTACCTATTAGAGTGTAGGTTGCATGGACGTAATAAATTGACAAACTAGATTAACTGATGAATATACATGCTGAATTATATATATATTTCTTGTGTGTCTAGTAGCTAGGCAAGATGAGTGATCGTGCGTGGATGTACACCTGTCACACTAGTCAGAAAGACATGACCAATGAATGATTAACAAAAACCAAGGGGTTTGTGAGAGCCGCATTTGCAAATGGCCAGAGAAAAACCTGGTGCCCCTGTGTCCGGTGCGACAATTGGCACAAGAGGTCAGAGGATGAAATGGGTAAAAACCTGCAGAAGAGGGGTTTTACGCCCGGTTATACGGTGTGGACATTTCATAGTGAGTCTGCCAAACATGCCAGAGCTGAGGTGGTTCATCGTTGCACCGACGATCATGGTACCGGGATGGAAGACATGGTGCAAGACTTTGATGATGCTCGGGATTCGGACGATGAGATGGAGGAATTTGCAAAGGCCTTCAATGAAATGTTGGAGTCTTCAAAACGTCCTCTCCACGAGCACACTGAGCTTTGTCAGCTGGATGCCATCTCACAAGTAATGGCTCTGAAGGCTCAATTCAATTTGGGCAGAGATTGCTACGACGCGATGATGACAGTATTTGGACACTTTCTACACAAAGGCCATGTAATGCCTGCAAAGCTGTACCAGTCGGACAAAATCCTCTATGCACTTAAGATGCCCTATGAGAAGATAGATGCCTGTGAGAAAGGATGTGCCTTATTTAGGCTTGAGTATGCGGACTTGAACTATTGTCCCATTTGCAAGTCTTCCAGGTATGTTGTAGTAGACAACGGTATGGGTGAGAAGATGCAGACCAAAATCCCCGTTAATGTTCTTCGGTATATGCCAATCGTACCAAGAATTCAACGTCTTTTCATGGTCGAAGAGACGGCCAGACAGATGACATGGCACAAAATGAGCAAAAGAACCAAACTAGATGCAGGTGGGAATCTGATGATGGTACACACATCGGATGGTTCTGCATGGAAGCACTTCGATGCATTACATGATCAAAAAGCGGCAGATCCAAGGCATCCTCGAGTCGCCATCAGCACGGATGGGTTCAA
Organism: Thinopyrum elongatum; assembly: GCA_011799875.1. NCBI lineage: Eukaryota > Viridiplantae > Streptophyta > Magnoliopsida > Poales > Poaceae > Thinopyrum > Thinopyrum elongatum. Next base: position 154,910,517 of record CM022302.1, on the reverse strand, counting down.
TGTGTTTGGTCTGACGGCAACCCAATACAGTTGTTGGCCTGTATTTGTTATTCCACTCAATCTCGCCCCCCCCCACCCCCGGACAGATTATGCAAAGAAAGAACATTTTTCTGACGTTGATAATTCCAGGGCCCAACTATCCGGGGAAGAATATGAATGTGTACATGCAGCCGCTTAAGGATGAATTGCAAGAAGCTCGGGATAATGGGTTCAAGACATACGACGCCGCTAGCAAATAGAGCTTCATAATGCGTGTCTGTACATGTACTCGATGCATGACTTGCCGACGTATGCGCTATTCATTGGCTGGTGTGTGCATGGAAGGTTCCCGTGCCCCACATGCAAGGCAACTCTTCAGTTACGTTGGCTGCAGGCGGGTCGCAAGTTTTCTTGCTTCGACTTGCATAGACAGTTCCTAGATCCTCGCCATAAGTTCAGAAAAGACAAGAAGAACTTCATCAAAGGTAGAGTTGTCAAAAACTCTCCACCACCTGCGTTGACAGGCCAACAGACCCTGGATCAGTTAAATGCTCTCGAGCCAGATCCAGAGCGTCCAGGGTATTTCAAGGGGTATAATTCGGAACATGCCTGGACTCACAAGACATGCTTGTGGGATCTGCCTTACTTCAAAGACCTCCCTTGCCCACACAACATCGATGTGATGCACACTGAAAAGAATATCGCCGAGGCCCTTTTTGGTACATTGTTCGGCATAGAGGGGAAGTCAAGGGATAATACTAAGGCTAGAGTCGATCAGGAGGCGCTATGTGATAGACCGTTACAAAACATGCAAGAACCAAAAGGAAAGCAGAACTGGACGAAGCCAAAGGCATGGTTCAATCTTGGAAGGCCAGCTATGAGGGAAATTATCTTATGGGTGAAAATGCAGTTGATGTTCCCCGATGCGTATCTAGCGAATCTAAAGAGGGGAGCGAGTCTTGAAAAATTGAAAATATTTGGTCTCAAGAGTCATGATTGGCACATATGGCTTGAGCGGGTAATGCCGGTGATATTGCGTGGCTTTATCCCTGAGGATGAATGGCTAGTACTGGCAGAGCTGAGCTATTTCTTCCGTGTTCTTTGTGCGAAAGAACTATCGCCTCACGTGCTAGAAGAAATGGAAGAGTTGGCGCCGGAGTTGATCTGCAAGTTAGAGAAGATCTTTCCACCGGGCTTCTTTAATCCAACGCAGCATTTGATTTTGCATCTCCCGACCGAGGCAAGATTGGGAGGGGGGGCATGCAAAATCGTTGGTGCTACGCAACTGAGAGGATGCAGAAGACACTTCGAGCAAAATGTAAAAATAAACGTAGAATTGAAGCATCGATGGCCGAGGCATTCATTACTGAGGAGGCGGCAAACTTCGTGACAGCACACTACGAAGCCAAAAATCGTCATTTGCATAATCCGAAGCCTCGGTACAATGCTGGCGACCATAAAAAAAGGTGGATCCAACCTCAGCCTATTCAAAGGGAAGCTCGCACCAGCCGGTGCTTCGAAACCAATATCGTTGGATGTCGAAGAATGGCGGACCATTTCGTTGTATATTCAACAACCTAACAGAAGTGCGGCTGTACATCGAGTAAGTTCTCGGTACATTGTTTCGCAACTTCTAATTCCTTTGAACTGCTCTTATTCCCAGATATTTGATACATTCGATACATCGCCAAATTCTCGGATGGAGCGGTGATCCAAAAAGAATCCATCGAAGAGTATGAGCTTCTGGCAAAGCATGGAGGCGGCTTTCCCAGTTTCATCTCTTGGTTCAAACAAACGGTAATTTCCATTAGACCATTTCATTTCTTTGCCTAATTTGCGACTAATGCAATAATCCTTTCGTATTAAACTTGTAGGCTAATTCAGAGTCTATGGACGTCGAATTGAGACAAGTCGCTAATGGTTTTGACTATAAGGTTCGTTCATTTGACAAATACGACATCAATGTGTATCGCTTTCGTACCTTTGGCAAAGAGCTATCTATGGCCGACCGAAAGTCTACAAATTGTTGTGTCTCTGCTATCGGCAAAGGGGGTACCGAGTATTATGGGAGAGTTGAAGCAATTTATGAACTTCTATTCTATGGTGAAAACCCACCGAACGTCGTAGTCTTCAAATGTTATTGGTTCCAGCCGAAGGAGACTAGAAGGACTCATGAACATATAGGGCTAGTCAAAATCAAACAAAGCACCCATTTAGATGTTCACGATGTCTATATTACGGCTCAACAGGTGACCCAAGTTTTCTATCTACCGTGGGCCTGCCAAACTGATCCAAATCGGAATGGTTGGGATGTTGTTTATGAAGTGCCGCCATGTGTTAGACCACCTCCCCCCAGTGAAGAGGATTATGAACCTCACATTAACTCAGACACATATGAAGGAGAATTCTTCCAAGAAACACGTCTTTCCAAAAAATGTTTCAAGAACCGCTCTACTTCACCCCAGAACATTGAAGTAGATAGCGACAGTGAATCCGACTTCACCCCTGAGCCGGAATAAGAAGAGGTTACTGCTGCGGATGACCTGTCAATGATTGGCCGATTACATAAAGGTGGCCTTCCACATGTTGATGTTGGGGAATGTAGTAATAATTCAAAAATTTCCTACGTGCCACCAAGATCAATCTAGGAGATGCTAGCAACAAGTGAGAGGGAGTGCATCTTCATACCCTTGAAGATCGCTAAGCGGAAGCGTTACAAGAACGCGCTTGATGGAGTCGTACTCGCGGCGATTCAAATTGCGGAAGATCCGATCCAAGTGCCGAACGGATGGCGCCTTCGCGTTCAACACACGTACAACCCAGGGACGTCTCCTCCTTCTTGATCCAGCAAGGGAAGAGGAGAAGTTGAGGGAGAGCTCCGGCAGCACGACGACGTGGTGGTGGAGGAGCTCGTGGTTCTCCGACAGGGCTTCGCCAAGCACTACGGAGGAGGAGGAGGTGTTGGAGAGGGGAAAGGGCTGCGCCAGGGAAGGGGTGCGGCTGCCCTCCCACCCACCCCCCCCCCTCTATTTATAGGGTGAAGGGGAGAGGGGGCCGGCCCCCCTAGATGCATCTAGGGGGGAGGCGGCCAGGAGGGGGTAACTTGCCCCCCAAGCAAGGTGGGAGGCGCCCCCTCCCCTAGGGTTTCCAACCCTAGGCGCCTTGGGCCCTTGGGGGGGGGGGCGCACCATCCCACTAAGGGGCTGGTCCCCACCCATATTCAGCCCACTAGACCCTCCGGGGCAGGTGGCCCCACCCGGCGGACCCCCGGACACCTTTCGGTGGTCCCGGTACAATACCGATAACCCCCGAAACCATTCCGGTGACTGAAACTGGACTTCCCATATATAAATCTTCACCTCCGGACCATTCCGGAACTCCCCGTGACATCCGGGACTCCAAACAACCTTCGGTAACCACATACAATTTCCCATAACAACTCTAGCGTCACCGAACCTTAAGTGTGTAGACCCTACGGGTTCGGGAACCATGCAGACATGACCGAGACATCTCTCCGATCAATAACCAACAGCGGGATCTGGATACCCATGTTGGATCCCACATGTTCCACGATGATCTCATCGGATGAACCACGATGTCGAGGATTCAATCAATCCCGTATACAATTCCCTTTGTCCATCGGTATGTTACTTGCCCGAGATTCGATCGTCGGTATCCCCGTACCTCGTTCAATCTTGTTACCGGCAAGTCTCTTTACTCGTTCCGTAACGCATGATCCCGTGGCTAACTCCTTAGTCACAATGAGCTCATTATGATGATGCATTACCGAGTGGGCCCAGAGATACCTCTCCGTCATACGGAGTGACAAATCCCAGTCTCGATTCATGCCAACCCAACAGACACTTTCGGAGATACCTGTAGTGCACCTTTATGGTCACCCAGTTACGTTGTGACGTTTGATACACCCAAAGCATTCCTACAGTATCCGGAGTTGCACAATCTCATGGTCTAAGGAAATGATACTTGACATTAGAAAAGCTCTAGCAAACGAACTACACGATCTTGTACTATGTTTAGGATTGGGTCTTGTCCATCACATCATTCTCCTAATGATGTGATCCCGTTATCAACGACATCCAATGTCCATGGTCAGGAAACCACAACCATCTATTGATTAACGAGCTAGTCAACTAGAGGCTCACTAGGGACATGTTGTGGTCTATGTATTCACACATGTATTACGGTTTCTGGTTAATACAATTATAGCATGAACAATAGACAATTATCATGAACAAGGAAATATAATAATAACCATTTTATTATTGCCTCTAGGGCATATTTCCAACAGTCTCCCACTTGCACTAGAGTCAATAATCTAGTTCACATCACCATGTGATTAACACCCAAAGAGTTCTGGGTTTTATCATTTTTGCTTGTGAGAGAGGTTATATTCAACGGGTCTGCAACATTCAGATCCGCGTGTACTTCGCAAATCTTTATGTCATATTGTAGATGCTGCTACCATGCTCCACTTGGAGCTATCCCAAATGGTTGCTCCACTATACGTATCCGGTTTGCTACTCAGAGTCATCCGGATAGGTGTTAAAGCTTGCATCGACGTAATCCTTTGCGCCGAACTCTTTATCACCTCCATAACCGAGAAACATTTACTTATTCCTCTAAGGACAATTTTGACCACTGTCCAATGATCCACTCCTGGATCACTCTTGTACCCCCTTGCCAGACACGTGGCAAGGCACATATCAGGTGCGGTACACAGCATGGCATATCGTATAGAGCCTATGGCTAAGGCATAGGGGACGACCTTCGTCCTTTCTCTTTCTTCTGCCGTGGTCGAGCTTTAAGTCTTAACTTCACACCTTACAACTCAGGCAAGAACTCCTTCTTTGACTGATCCATTTTGAACTCCTTCAAAATCATGTCAAGGTATGTGCTTTGTGAAAGTCCTATCAGGCGTCTTGATCTATCTCTATAGATCTTGATACCCAACATGTAAACAGTTTTACCCAGGTCTTCCTTTGAAAAACTCCATTCAAACAACCCTTTATGCTTTCCAGAAATTCTACATCATTTCCGATCAACAATATGTCATTCACATATACTTATCAGAAATGTCGTAGTGCTTCCACTCACTTTCTTGTAAATACAAGTTTCTTGGAAACTTTGTATAAACCCAAAAGCTTTGATCACCTCATCAAAGCGTATATTCCAACTCCGAGATGCTTGCTCCAGTCCATAGAAGGATCGCTGGAGCTTGCATACCTTTTAGCATCCTTAGGATCGACAAAACCTTCTGGTTGTATCACATACAACCTTTCCTCACGAAAACCGTCAAGGAAACTTTGTTTTGACATCCATCTACCAGATTTCGTAATCTAAAAATGCAGCAACTGCTAACATAATCCCAACAGACTTTAGCATCGCTACGAGTGAGAAAGTCTCATCATAGTCAACTCCTTGAACTTGTCGGAAACCCTTTGCGACAAGTCGAGCTATATAAATGGTGACATTACCATCAGTGTCTGTCTTCTTCTTAAAGATCCATTTATTCTCAACGGCTTGCCGATCATCGGGCAAATCCACCAAAGTCCATACTTTGTTCTCATACATGGATCCTATCTCGGATTTCATGGCTCCTAGCCATTTGTTGGAATCCGGGCCCACCATCGCTTCTCCATAGCTCGTAGGTTCATCGTTGTCCAACAACATGACCTCTAAGACAGGGTTACCGTACCACTCAGGAGTAGTACGTATCCTTGTCGACCTACGAGGTTCGATAGTAACTTGATCCGAACCTTCATGATCACTATCATTAGCTTCCTCTTCAACTGACGTAGGTGTCACAGAAATATCTTTCTGCGCTTCACTACTCACTGGTTGAAGTAAAGGTTCAACAACCTCATCAAGTTCTATCTTCCTCCCACTCAATTCTTTTGAGAGAAACTCTTTCTCGAGAAAGGACCCGTTCTTAGTGACAAACACTTTGCCCTCAGATCTGAGATAGAAGGCATACCCAATCGTCTCCTTTGGGTATCCTATGAAGACGCATTTGTCCGCTTTGGTTTTGAGCTTATTAGGCTGAAGCCTTTTCACATAAGCGTCGCAGCCCCAAACCTTAAGAAACGACAACTTAGGTTTCTTGCCAAACCATAATTCATACGGTGTTGTCTCAACGGATTTATATGGTGCCCTATTTAAAGTGAATGTAGTTGTCTCTAATGCATAACCCCAAAACCATTGTGATATATCGGCAAGAGACATCATAGAACGCACCATATCCAATAAGGTACGATTACGACGTTCGGACACACCATTACACTATGGTGTTCCAGGCGGCGTCAGTTGTGAAACAATTCCACATTGTCTTAAGTGATTGCCAAACTCATAACTCAGATACTCCCCCTTTCGATCATATCGTAGGAATTTGATCTTCTTGTTACGATGATTCTCAACTTCACTCTGAAATTGCTTGAACTTTTCAGACGTTTCAGACTTATGCTTCATCAAGTAAATATACCCATATCTACTCAAATCATTGGTGAAGGTGAGAAAGTAACGATATCCACCGCGTGCGTCAACACTCATCAGGCCGCACACATCAGTATGTATGATTTCCAACAAGTCAATTGCCCGTTCCATTGTTCCGGAAAATGGGGTTTTAGTCATCTTGCCCACGAGGCATGGTTCGCATGTGTCAAGTGATTCAAAATCAAGTGACTCCAAAAGTCCATCAGCATGGAGTTTCTTCATGCGCTTTACACCAACATGACCTAAGCGGCAGCGCCACAAGAAAGTGGTATTATCATTATCAACTCTACATCTTTTGGCCTCAATGTTATGAACATGTGTATCACTACGATCGAGATTCAATAAACCATTCACCTTGGGTGCATGACCATAGAAGGTATTATTCATGTAAATAGAATAACCATTATTCTCTGATTTAAATGAACAATCGTATTGCAGTAAACACGATCTAATCATGTTCATGCTCAACGCAGACACCAAATAACATTTATCTAGGTTCAACACTAATCCCGAAGGTAGAGGCAGCGTGCGATGGTGATCACATCAACCTTGGAAACACTTCCAACACACATCGTCACCTCACCCTTAGCTAGTCTCCATTTATTCCGTAGCTTTTGTTTCGAGTTACCAATATTAGCAACTGAACCAGTATCTAATACCCATGTGATACTAGGAGCACTAGTAAGGTACACATCAATAACACGTATATCAAATATACTATTGTTGAAGTTGCCAGCCTTCTTATCTATTGGGGTAGTTCCACTACCAGTGACCGTTCCCCTTAAAATAGAAGCACTTAGTCTCGACTTTAGGTTCAACCTTGGGTTTCTTCACTAGAGCGGCAACTGGCTTGCCATTCATGAAGTTTCCCTTCTTGCCCTTGCCCTTTTTGAAACCAGTGGTCTTGTTAACCATCAACACTTGATGCTCCTACTTGATTTCTACCTCCGCGGCCTACCGTGAACTGCTCCGGGATCATCTCCATCCCTTGCATGTTATAGTTCATCACGAAGTTCTAGTAGCTTGGTGATAGTGTCTGGAGAACGCTGTCAATTAGTATCTTATCTGGAAGATTAACTCCCACTCGATTCAAGCGATTATAGCACCCAGACATTCTGAGCACATGCTCACTGACTGAGCTATTTTCCTCCATCTTGTAGGCAAAGAACTTGTCAGAGGTCTCATACCTCTCAACACGGGCATGAGCCTAAAATACCAATTTCAACTCTTGGAACATCTCATATGTTCCATGGCGTTCGAAACGCCTTTGGAGCCCCGATTCTAAGCTGTAAAGCATGGCGCACTAAACTATCAAGTAGTCATCAGAATGTGTCTGCCAGATGTTCACAACATCCACAGACGACGCTAGAGGGGTTGGCACACGGAGCGGTGCATCAAGGACAGAAGCCTTCTGTGTAGCAGTGAGGACAATCCTCAGACTACGGCCCTAGTCCGCACAATTGTTCACAATATCTTTCAACTTAGTATTTCTCTAGGAACGTATTAACACAGGGAGCTACAGCGCGAGCTATTGATCTACAACATAAATTTGCAAAGACAATTTTAGACTAAGTTCATGATAATTAAGTTCATCTAATCAAATTATTTAATGAACTCCCACTCAGATAGACATCCCTCTAGTCATCTAAGTGATACATGATCCGAATCGACTAGGCCGTGTCCGATCATCACGTGAGACGGACTAGTCATCAACGGTGAACATCTCCATGTTGATCGCATCTACCATACGACTCATGTTCGACCTTTCGGTCTCTCGTGTTCCGAGGCCATGTCTGTACATGCTAGGCTCGTCAAGTCAACCTAAGTGTTTCGCATGTGTAAATCTGGCTTACACCCGTTGTATGCGAACGTTAGAATCTATCACACCCGATCATCACGTGGTGCTTCGAAACAACGAACCTTCGCAACGGTGCACAGTTAGGGGGAACACATTTCTTGAAATTTTAGTGAGGGATCATCTTATTTATGCTACCGTCGTTCTAAGGAAATAAGATGTAAACATGATAAACATCACATGCAAATCATAAAGTGACATGATATGGCCAATATCATCTTGCGCTTTTGATCTCCATCTTCGAGGCGCGGCATGATCACCATCGTGACCGGCATGACACCATGATCTCCATCATCGTGTCTTCATGAAGTTGTCTTGCCAACTATTACTTCTACTACTATGGCTAACGGTTAGCAATAAAGTAAAGTAATTACATGGCATTTTCATTGACACGCAGGTCATACAATAAATTAAGACAACTCCTATGGCTCCTGCCGGTTGTCATACTCATCGACATGCAAGTCATGATTCCTATTACAAGAACATGATCAATCTCATACATCACATCCTTTTGGCCATATCACATCACATAGCATACCCTGCAAAAACAAGTTAGACGTCCTCTAATTGTTGTTGCATGTTTTACGTGGCTGCTATGGGTTTCTAGCAAGAACGTTTCTTACCTACGCAAAAGCCACAACGGTGATATGCCAATTGTTATTTACCCTTCATAAGGACCCTCTTCATCGTATCCGATCCGACTAAAGTGGGAGAGACAGACACCCGCTAGCCACCTTATGCAACAAGTGCATGTCAGTCGGTGGAACCTGTCTCACGTAAGCGTACGTGTAAGGTCGGTCCGGGCCGCTTCATCCCACAATGCCGCCGAATCAAGATAGGACTAGTAACGGTAAGCAAATTGAACAAATCATCGCCCACAACTACTTGTGTTCTACTCGTGCATAGAATCTACGCATAGACCTAGCTCTTGATGCCACTGTTGGGGAACTTAGTAATAATTCAAAAATTTCCTACGTGTCACCAAGATCAATCTAGGAGATGCTAGCAACAAGTGAGAGGGAGTGCATCTTCATACCCTTGAAGATCGCTAAGCGGAAGCGTTACAAGAACGCGGTTGATGGAGTCGTACTCGCGGTGATTCAAATCACAGAAGATCCGATCCAAGCGCCGAATGGACGGCGCCTCCGCGTTCAACACACGAACAGCCCGGGGACGTCTCCTCCTTATTGATCTAGCAAGGGAAGAGGAGAAGTTGAGGGAGAGCTCCGGCAGCACGATGGCGTGGTGGTGGAGGAGCTCGTGGTTCTCCGACAGGGCTTCGCCAAGCACTACGGAGGAGGAGGAGGTGTTGGAGAGGGGAAAGGGCTGCGCCAGGGAAGGGGTGCGGCTGCCCTCCCCCCCCCCTCTATTTATAGGGTGAAGGGGAGAGGGGGCCGGCCCCCCTAGATGCATCTAGAGGGGGGCGGCGGCCAGGAGGGGGTAACTTGCCCCCCAAGCAAGGTGGGAGGCGCCCCCTCCCCTAGGGTTTCCAACCCTAGGCGCCTTGGGCCCTTGGGGGGGGGGGGCACCAGCCCACTAAGGGGCTGGTCCCCACCCATATTCAGCCCACTAGACCCTCCGGGGCAGGTGGCCCCACCCAGTGGACCCCCGGACACCTTTCGGTGGTCCCGGTACAATACCGATAACCCCCGAAACCATTCCGGTGACTGAAACTGGACTTCCCATATATAAATCTTCACCTCCAGACCATTCCGGAACTCCCCGTGATGTCCGGGATCTCATACGAGACTCCGAACAACCTTCGGTAACCACATACAATTTCCCATAACAACTCTAGCGTCACCGAACCTTAAGTGTGTAGACCCTACGGGTTCGGGAACCATGCAGACATGACCGAGACATCTCTCCGGTCAATAACCAACAACGGGATCTGGATACCCATGTTGGATCCCACATGTTCCACGATGATCTCATCGGATGAATCACGATGTCGGGGATTCAATCAATCCCGTATACAATTCCCTTTGTCCATCGGTATGTTACTTGCCCGAGATTCGATCGTCGGTATCCCCGTACCTCGTTCAATCTCATTACCGGCAAGTCTCTTTACTCGTTCCGTAATGCATGATCCCGTGGCTAACTCCTTAGTCACATTGAGCTCATTATGATGATGCATTACCGAGTGGGCCCAGAGATACCTCTCCGTCATACGGAGTGACAAATCCCAGTCTCGATTCGTGCCAACCCAACAGACAATTTTGGAGATACCTGTAGTGCACCTTTATGGTCACCCAGTTACGTTGTGATGTTTGATACACCAAAAGCATTCCTACGGTATCCGGGAGTTGCACAATCTCATGGTCTAAGGAAATGATACTTGACATTAGAAAAGCTCTAGCAAACGAACTACACGATCTTGTGCTATGCTTAGGATTGGGTCTTGTCCATCACATCATTCTCCTAATGATGTGATCCCGTTATCAACGACATCCAATGTCCATGGTCAGGAAACCACAACCATCTATTGATTAACGAGCTAGTCAACTAGAGGCTCACTAGGGACATGTTGTGGTCTATGTATTCACACATGTATTACGGTTTCCGGTTAATACAATTATAGCATGAACAATAGACAATTATCATGAACAAGGAAATATAATAATAACCATTTTATTATTGCCTCAAGGGCATATTTCCAACAGTTGATGCCGCTGAACCCGATGAGCACGTCATTCATGATAGTGATGATGATGCATTTATTGATCCTGGAGCATATATAGATGATCAAGATTATTATTAGTTCATGTCAGGTATTCAATTTGTATTATATACATATATATTATTAGTTCATGTTAGGTATTCAATTTTTTTATGTTGTACATGATGATGATACACTTATGTTATATACATATTATTATTCATGTCGGTATTAAATTTTTTTATGTTGTACTAATTTCGTTTACTCTTTGTCATGGTAGGTGTTGAAAGGTGGTGGGCGCAGGTTCGGAGCACTCTGAGGCTCCTTCCTCGTCGGCGCGTGGTGGGAGGGGTACTTCCATTCCACCCCAGTCTCTCTGGAGAGTGTTGCTCGACAGTATGCAGACACCGGTGGGCGCTTCTTCGTCGGCGTCATTGCCCACCGGGAGAGGAGGTCGGGGAGGGAAGAAAAGAGGAGGTCGGGGAGGACGTGGCCGCGGGAGAGGTAGGCAGGTTGTTACTCCTTCCTCACCGCCACCCCCAGCTAATTCACCCGAGCACAGGACTGCTAGGGTGGACACGTCTGAGGAGGAGGCTACACGGACTCCGGTCCACGAGCCTCGGGTCGACGGGCCTTCGGCCCACGAGACTCCGGCCCATGAGACTCCGGACCATCCTACGTCCCAGGAGACGTCCGGATGGGGTACCTAGCCGGATCCGCCTGAGGGGCCGAGTGGCCATGCTGATGGTGGCGGAGATCAGATTTCTGATAGCGAGGGCGAGGTGGTTGAGGGGGGCACCGTCTACCAGCGTGGTAGTACACGGCTCCCGCCCGTGCCGGCGACCCACGAGCAGAGGTGGTTGATTTGGCCTGATGGGGAGAGGTAAGTGCGTTTACTCTTTTTGTACCTTTTGCCTTCACATTTCTTCAAATATCTAATGCGTTGGCCTTGTCATACTGCAGGGGTTGGCACCACGCTCAGGAAGTCCGCAGGCCCAACACCGTCCTTGGTGTGATTTGCCGGCAAAACTTCCTGGGGTTTGTCACGTTGTGATGTCTACTACGCAACTTTATTCTTGTAGACTCGTGTTGGGCCTCCAAGCGCAGAGTTTTGTAGGACAGTAGCAATTTTCCCTCAAGTGGATGACCTAAGGTTTATCAATCCGTGGGAGGCGTAGGATGAAGATGGTCTCTCTCAAACAACCCTGCAACCAAATACAAGAAATCTCTTGTGTCCCCAACACACCCAATACAATGGCAAATTGTATAGGTGCACTAGTTCGGCGAAGAGATGGTGATAAAAGTGTAATATGGATGGTAGAAATATATTTTTATAATATGAATAAATAAAAACAACAAGGTAGCAAGTGACAAAAGTGAGCACAAACGGTATTGCAAAGCTTGAAAACAAGGCCTAGGGTCCATACTTTCGCTAGTGTAATCTCTCAACAATGCTAATATAATTGGATCATATAACCATCCCTCGAAGTGCGATGAAGAATCACTCCAAAGTTCCTATCTAGCGGAGAACATAAGAATAAATTGTTTGTAGGGTACGAAACCACCTCAAAGCTATTCTTTCCGATCGATCTATCCAAGAGTTCGTACTAAAATAACACCAAAGCAAATTCAGATTCGTAATGCTCAATCCAACACAAAGAACCTCAAAGAGTGCCCCAAGATTTCTACCGGAGAAACAAAGACAAGAACGTGCATCAACCCCTATGCATAGGTTACCCCAATGTCACCTCGGGAATCCGCGAGTTGAGTGCCAAAACATATATCAAGTGAATCAATATAATACCCCATTGTCACCACGGGTATCCATATGCAAGACATATATCAAGTGCTCTCAAATCCATAAAAGTATTCAATCCGATAAAACGAAATCTCAAAGGGAAAACTCAATTCACAACAAGATAGAGAGGGGAAAACACCATATGATCCGACTATATTAACAAAGCCCGCGATACATCAAGATCGTGACATCTCAAGAACACGAGAGAGAGATTAAACACATAGCTACTGGTACAAACCCTCAGCCCCGAGGGTGGACTACTCCCTCCTCACCGTGGTGGTCGCCGGGATGATGAAGATGGCCACCGGTGATGATCTCCCCCTTCGGCAGGGTGCCGGAATGGGGTCTAGATTGGGTCTCGTGGATACAGAGGCCTTGCGGCGGTAGAACTTCTGATCTAGGGTCTCCCCCAGGGTTTTTGAAATATTTGGCAATTTATAGGGCGAAGAGGCGGTGCGGGAGGCCACCGAGGTGGGCACAACCCACCGGGGCGCGCCTGGGGGCCCAGGCACGCCCCGGTGGGTTGTGCCCCCCTCAGGGCACCCCCTAGGTGCTACTCTGGCCCATTGGATGTCTTCTGGTCCATAAAAAATCCACAAAAAGTTTCGCGGTGTTTGGACTCCGTTTGGTATTGATTTCCTGCGATGTAAAAAACAAGCAAAAAACAGCAACTGGCACTGGGCACTATGTCAATAGGTTAGTCCCAAAAAATGATATAAAGTTGCTATAAAATGATTGTAAAACATCCAAGAAAGATAATATAACAGCATGAATACTTCATAAATTATAGATACGTTGGAGACGTATCAGCATCCCCAAGCTTAATTCCTACTCGTCCTCGAGTAGGTAAATGATAAAAGAAATAATTTATGAAGTGTGAATGCTAGCAAAGTGCACAAGTTTGATCAATGACAATTTCAATCACTTTTCCTAGCATCATAACAGCAATTCTTTATTATGAAACTTCTCATGTTAAAGTAGCAACCAATTCACATGTTAAGGTTCAAACAATGAATTCTCTTGAAACTCAACAACCTATGTTCTCAGTCACCAAACAATTGCAATTCAACTTATTCAACAGAGTCTAAGTAAGAGCTCCACATACTCAACCATCATATAGTCTTCTATGATTGCTAACACTCACCGCATACACATGAGCAAAATGTTTCAACCGGACACATAGAAAGATAGGGGCTTATAATTTCACCTCCCAACGTATTCAACTCAAGGGTGATGTCAACAATAATAACTCATGCCACCCATATCTAACTGGACATATGTGCCTAGATCTTTCCTCACCACATGATGCTTGCCAAAGGAGAAAAATAAAAAGGAATAGAGAGAAAAACTTTGACTCTTGCATAAAAGTAAATACATAAAAGTAAAAGATAGGCCCTTCGCAGAGGGAAGCAGAGGTTGCCATGCGCTTATTTGTTTGTATGCTCAACCCCTTAGTGCAAAAGAACGTCACGTTATATTGCCCCTTGTGATGGCAACCTTTATTATGCAGTTTGTCGCTGTTATTTCTTTACCATCACAAGTTCGTACAACGCTCAATTTTCTCTTACACTAAATGATCTTACACTTTTAGAAGCAATTTTTATTGCCTTGTCGCACCGATGACAACTTACTTGAAGGATCTTACTCAATCCATAGGTAGGTATGGTGGACTCTTGAAAATAAGATTTGGGTTTAAGGGTTTTTGGATGCACAAGTAGTATCTCTACTTAGTGCAGAATTTTTGGCTAGCAAAGATGGGGGGCAAGCACCACATGTTGAAGGATCTATGACAATATAACTTCTATGTGAATATGAACAAACATAAATCATTACATTGTCTTCCTTGTCCAATGTCAACAATTTTGGCATATAATATTTTGATGGGGGCTCACAATCACAAAAGATTTCCAAGATAGTGTATTTGCATGTGAAAGCTCTCTTCCTTATAGTAATCATTCATGAATTGCTTGTATGACCAATATTGTGATTGTCAAGCTTCAAAAGATTTCACTTTCTAAACCCAATGTGAAGCTACCACTAGGCATGATATGAACATATAATTTCAACTTCATGATATTCAATTCATTCAACAATTTACTCATAGGATATAAGTGAAGCACGAGAGTAAATGACAAGCTACTCCAAAAAGATATAAGTGAAGATCAAGCGAGTAGTTAAGTAAATAGGTAGCTAATTGTGGACTCTCTCTTATTTAAAAACTTTCAGATCTAAGTATTTTATTAAAACAGCAAGCAAAACAAAACAAAATGACATTCCAAGAATAGCACAACTCATGTGAAGAAGCAAAAACTTAGGCTCAACCGATACTAACCGATAATTGTTGATGAAGAAAGGTGGGATACCTACCGGGGCATCCCCAAGCTTAGATGCTTGAGACTTCTTGAAATATTATCTTGGGATGCCTTGGGCATCCCCAAGCTTGAGCTTTTGTGACTCCTTAATTCCTTTTATATCACGGTTTCCCTAAATCTTAAAAACTTCATCCACACAAAACTCAACAAGAACTCGTGAGATAAGTTAGTATAAACCAATGCAAAAACCTTATCATTCTGTACTGTAGCAAATCACTAAAATTATTATTCAACATTGCATACTAAATGCCTCTGCATATTTAATACTCCTATCCTCAAATAGAATCATTAAACAAGCAAACATATGCAAACATAACAGCAATCTGCCAAAACAGTACAGTCTGTAAAGAATGCAAGAGTATCAATACTTATTTAACTCCAAAAATTATGAAAATTTACCACACTGTATAAAATTTATGAGATCTTACTGTGCAAACAGTTTCAACATTTTATCACATTGTGACTTTTCTCGGGAATTTTTGCAACATCAATAAACTTTCTGTTTTGAAACAGCAACTCATATACTTGCAAAATAAGCATGGTAAAGGCTATCCTTGACATTTTTATTGAAAAGAAAGATGAAAAACATTATTATAGATAACAGCAAGCAAATACTAATAAAATAAAATGACGCTCCAAGCAAAACACATATCATGTGACGAATAAAAATGTAGCTCCAAGTGAGGTTACCGATAATGTTGGAGACGAAAGAGGGGATGCCTTCCGGGGCATCCCCAAGCTTAGTTGCTTGGATATTCCTTGAATATTACCTTGGGGTGCCTTGGTAATCCCCAAGCTTAGGGTCTTGTAACTCCTTATTCTTCTCATATCGACATCTCACCCAAAACTTGAAAACTTCAATCACACAAAACTTAACGGAACTTCGTGAGATAGGTTAGTATGATAAAGAGCAAACCATTTCACTTTGGTACTGTCAAAGACAAGATTCATAATTGTTTCCACACAATGCCTACTGTATCATATCATTTCCACAATTTATATTGAGCAATATAAGCCATAGAAACTAGAAAACAAGCAAACTATGCATTGAAAACAGAATCTGTCAAAAACAGAACAGTCTGTAATAATCTGTACTCCAACCATAATTATGCTAATCCAAAAATTATGAAAAATTAGGAAAACGTAAATAATTTGTATATATATCACCTGTAAAAAATTCAGATCAAAAACACGTTCCAGTGAATTTTAAAAATTCCTGGACTGAGCGCAAAAGTTTCTGTTTTTGCACAGATTCAAGTCAACTATCATCCACACTATCCCAAAGGCTTTACTTGTCACTTTATTGAAACAAAAGCAATAAAACATGATTACTACAGTAGCATAATCATGTGAACACACAAAAATAGTAGGTAAAAGTGTTGGGTTGTCTCCCAACAAGCGCTTTTCTTTAATGCCTTTTAGCTAGGCATGATGATTTCAATGATGCTCGCATAAAAGATAAGAATTGAAATATAAAGAGAGCATCATGAAGCATATGACTAGCACATTTAAGCCTAACCCACTTCCTATGCATAGGTATTTTGTGAGAAAACAATTTATGGGAGCAATAATCAACTAGCATAGGAAGGCAAAACAAGTAAAACTTCAAGATTTTCAACACATAGAGAGGAAACTTGATATTATTGCAATACCTACAAGCATATGTTCCTCTCTCATAATAATTTTCAGTAGCATCATGAATGAATTCAACAATATAACCATCACATAAAGTATTCTTTTCATGATCCACAAGCATATAAATTTTATTACTCTCCACATAAGCAAATTTATTCTCATCAATAGTAGTGGGAGCAAACTCAACAAAATAACTATCATGTGAGGCATAATCCAATTGAAAATAAAAATCATGATGACAAGTTTCATGGTTATCCTTATTCTTTATAGCATACATGTCATCACCATAATCATCATATATAGCAACTTTGTTTTCATAATCAATTGAAACCTCTTCCAAAATAGTGGATTCATCACTAAATAGAGTCATGACCTCTCCAAATCCACTTTTATCAAAATTGTGAAAAGATTCAACACCCTCCAAAATAGTGGGATCATTCCTATCTAAAGTTGACACTCTTCCAAACCCACTTTCATCAATATAATCATCATAAATAGGAGGCATGCTACCATTATAACAAATTTGCACATCAAAACTTGGGGGACTAAAAATATCATCTTCATCAAACATAGCATCCCCAAGCTTGTAGCTTTGCATATCATTAGCATCATGGATATTCAAAGAATTCATACCAACAACATTGCAATCATGCTCATCTTTTATGCCAAACATTTTATTGAATTCCTCTTCTATCAATTGAGCACAATTGTCCTTTCCATCACTTTCACGAAAGACATTATAAAGATGAATAATATGATGCAACCTCAATTCCATTTTTCTTGTAGTTTTATTTTATGAGCCAAACTAGTGATAAAACAAGAAACTAAAAGATTTAATTGCAAGATCTAAAGATATACCTTCAAGCACTCACCTCCCCGGAAACGGCGCCATAAAATAGCTTCGTTGACGGAATGTGAGTGCCGCTTACCTAACCTCCCCGGCAACGGCGCCAGAAAACAGCTTGATGTCCACTACGCAACTTTATTTTTGTAGACTCGTGTTGGGCCTCCAAGCGCAGAGTTTTGTAGGACAGTAGCAATTTCCCCTCAAGTTGATGACCTAAGGTTTATCAATCCGTGGGAGGCGTAGGATGAAGATGGTCCCTCTCAAACAACCCTGCAACCAAATACAAGAAATCTCTTGTGTCCCCAACACACCCAATACAATTGCAAATTGTATAGGTGCACTAGTTCGGCGAAGAGATGGTGATAAAAGTGTAATATGGATGGTAGAAATATATTTTTATAATCTGAATAAATAAAAACAGCAAGGTAGCAAGTGACAAAAGTGAGCACAAACAGTATTGCAAAGCTTGAAAACAAGGCCTAGGGTCCGTACTTTCGCTAGTGCAATCTCTCAACAATTCTAATATAATTGGATCATATAACCATCCCTCGAAGTGCAATGAAGAATCACTCCAAAGTTCCTATCTAGCGGAGAACATAAGAATAAATTGTTTGTAGAGTACGAAACCACCTCAAAGCTATTCTTTCCGATCGATCTATCCAAGAGTTCGTACTAAAATAACACCAAAGCAAATTCAGATTCGTAATGCTCAATCCAACACAAAGAACCTCAAAGAGTGCCCCAAGATTTCTACCGGAGAAACAAAGACAAGAACGTGCATCAACCCCTATGCATAGATTACCCCAATGTCACCTCGGGAATCCGCGAGTTGAGTGCCAAAACATATATCAAGTGAATCAATATAATACCCCATTGTCACCACGGGTATCCATATGCAAGACATATATCAAGTGCTCTCAAATCCATAAAAGTATTCAATCTGATAAAACGAAATCTCAAAGGGAAAACTCAATTCACAACAAGATAGAGAGGGGAAAATACCATATGATCCGACTATATTAACAAAGTCCGCGATACATCAAGATCGTGACATCTCAAGAACACGAGAGAGAGAGAGAGATTAAACACATAGCTACTGGTACAAACCCTCAACCCCGAGGGTGGACTACTCCCTCCTCATCGTGGTGGTCGCCGGGATGATGAAGATGGCCACCGGTGATGATCCCCCCCTCCGGCAGGGTGCCGGAACGGGGTCTAGATTGGATCTCGTGGATACAGAGGACTTGCGACGGCGGAACTTCTGATCTAGGGTCTCCCCCAGTGTTTTTTGGAATATTTGGCAATTTATAGGGTGAAGAGGCGGTGCGGGAGGCCACCGAGGTGGGCACAACCCACCGGGGCGCGCCTGGGGGCCCAGGCGCTCCCTGGTGGGTTGTGCCCCCCTCGGGGCACCCACAGGTGCTGCTCTGGCCCATTGGATGTCTTCTGGTCCATAAAAAATCCACAAAAAGTTTCGCGGTGTTTGGACTCCGTTTGGTATTGATTTCCTGCGATGTAAAAAACAAGCAAAAAATAGCAACTGGCACTGGGCACTATGTCAATAGGTTAATCCCCAAAAATGATATAAAGTTGCTATAAAATGATTGTAAAACATCCAAGAAAGATAATATAACAGCATGAATACTTCATAAATTATAGATACGTTGGAGACGTATCACGTTGCCCGGTGAGGGTCAGCTTCCATAGCTAGGATTGAGCTGGGAGCACTACTTGGCTGCCCCGGCCCCGCCGGAGGAGATGATCGAGGTGTCTTGTGCCACACGAGGGCCGACATGGTGATCAGAAAGTTTTGGGTAATTTCTTCTTTACACAATTAAAAATCTTCAAATAGGTAGTTATTGTACTAATCAATGTTGTCTCGTTTGATTGCAGACCTTCTACAGGTGTGAGGAGGGATACGAGGAGGCCGCGGCACAGGTTATCGATGCCGAGTGCAAGCGCCTACTACAAAACTTATGGCACGAGGCTCGGGTGCAGGTTGTTCGAGACTACTACGCCTCGTGTGGTATTAAGAAGATCAAGCCATCGTGCCGCATAAAGTTTATTAATAAGGAGTAGTACATGAAGGTAATTACCTTTTCTTAAGGCCTTGTACTTAGTTTCCTTGATTTGACTCGTAGGCGTAGCGCTCAAATTTCTCTTTACTAACTTAGGTGCCCCCGAGATGGTGTGCGGATAAGATGGATTGTTGGGAGGCATTGGTGGATGAGTGGTGCTCAGACCAATGGCTAACCCTCCAGAACAATGCCAAGGACCGGCGTGCCCAAATGGAAGGTGTGCCATACCATCAAGGCAGCGCCAACTTATATCAGTTCGGGCGGAACTGGGTATGTGGTTTGCTTCATGATTCATGCAATTCATTCTTCATGCTAGCTTGAGCCCTTTAATTACTAATTTACTCTGTTACTCTCTTTTAGGCACGATACAATAAGGCAGAGGTGCCAGAGGTGTACGACCTCTATGCCATGGCCCATACTTCCTCGTACAAGAAGGCCAAGGCATTCTCGGCGTCTGACCTCAATCATCCAGAGAACTTCACCAACATCTCCTCCCACAACAAGCTCGTGAGGTACAGAGATGAGGGGAAGGCGAGGAAAGGGGAGGACTTTAACCCGAGCCAGTAGTTTGATCCAAAGCTGGTGATGATATCTGGTGGCGGGAGGTCCCATGGCTCGATAGCCATTGGAGATGGACTTATACGCTGTCCTCGCACTCTCCCGGAGATCAAGGCGCGCCAAACGAGCTCCTGTCCTAAGATAAGGCCTCGTCCACGGCTAATGGAGCTCGCCATCGAGGTTAGTTATATAGACTCAGATATCTTTCCTCCATTACATTGTGTGTGTGGCCATCGATGATTACAATGCTAACGAGGAGTGGTGTTGCAGGCTACTCTTCAGAAAGAGAGAGAGAGAGAGAGGCAACCAAGGAGCTTCTGCAGGAGAGGGACCGGCAGGCGGCGGAGAAGGAGCGGGAGTTGGAGGAAAGGACGGCTAGGTTGTTGGAGGAGGAGAGGGCACGGAATGACATGGCGAACCGGGCCATGTACGAGCTCCTCGTGGTAAGTTTCTTCTACATATTAGCCAAATCATGCACGTACTGTTCGTTTCATTACTAACTAATATGACTGACTCGTCAAAAGCAAATGTGCAGTCTATGTGCGAGAAGACCGGTTAGACCCCTCCACCGATCCCAGTCATTGCTCCGGGGACCACGGTGAGTTTCATTTGAATGGTCATTAGTTACTAGTCTTAACATTTCAGTGTCATCATGCTAACGAGACATTGCAAATGATCTTTGGTGCAGCGTAACTCCAGACAAGCATCGCACGATCCTTCTCCAGGTGGTACTGGCACGAGCAACCCTGGTGCTTCACCTTCGTGATGACGGTAAGTTTTCTCTAGTGTTTTGCTTAACAAATGCATAAATGACCTATACTTAGCTTTATTTCCTCCAATATGCTTAGCATAATGACTAAGTTAGCTCTAATATGCTAAGTTAGCTCTAATATGCTTAGTTACCTAGGTTAGCTCAATAATGACATATACTTAGCTTACTTATGTCAAAAATGGCATAATTAGCTTACTTAGGTAAAAAAAGGCATAATAACCTTGGTAAACCTCATAAATGTCATATACTTAGCTTATTTTCCTCCAAAATGACATAATAAGCTTACTTACCTCCAAAATGATCCATTTTACCTAAGTTAGCTCCAAAATGACCTAAGTTAGCTCTAATATGCTTAGTAACCTAGGTTAGCTCAATAATGACCTATACTTAGCTTACTTATGTCAAAAATAGCATAATTAGCTTACTTAGGTCAAAAATGGCATAATAACCTTCGTAAGCTCATAAATATCATATACTTAGCTTATTTTCATCCAAAATGACATAATAAGCTTACTTAGCTCCAAAATGACCTATTTTACCTAAGTTAGCTCTAAAATGACCTATACTTAGCTTTGTTTCCTCCAAAATGACATAATATGCTTAGTTAACTCAAAATGCCATAATTACCTAGGTTAGCTAAATAATGACCTATACTTAGCTTATTTAGTTCGGCGGGGCTGGAGACCATTGGTAATCCCAGCACCGCCCCTCCCGGGGGTCTTGGGGCTGATGTTGATGAGAGGCGCGCCTTCCTGCTCGCCAAGCCTCGAAGGAACCAAGAGGTTCGCCACAGCAAGGACCAGGCCCACTCCCCGAGCGCCAGCACCGGCATTTGGCAACACTAGCCCCAACCAAGAGCCCGGGGGCTGGCCCCAGGCTCTCCTCTTCAGCATAACCAGCAGAGGCAGAAAGCGGAGGAGAAGAAGAATGCGAGGGTGGGTGACATTGAGGGATTCCTGGATTAAGGGGTCCTCGGGTGGTCGGGCTATGTAACATGGGCCGGACTAATGGGTCGTGAAGATACAAGGCAGAAGACCTTTCCTCGTGTCCGGGTGGGACTCTCCTTTGCGTGGATGGCAAGTTTGGCGTCCAGATGTATATTTTCCTTCCTCTGTAAACCGACTCTGTACAACCCTAGCCCCCTCCGGTGTCTATATAAACCGGAGGGTTTAGTCCGTAGAGGCTATCAGAATTTTCATAGGCTAGACAAACTAGGGTTTAGCCATTACGATCTCGAGGTAGATCAACTCTTGTAACCCCCATACTCATCAAATACAATCAAGCAGGATGTAGGGTTTTACCTCCATTAAGAGGGCCCGAACCTGGGTAAACATCGTGTTCCCTTTGTCCTTTGTTACCTTAGATCCTCAGACGCACAGTTCGGGACCCCCTACCCGAGATCGGCCGGTTTTGACACCGACATTGGTGCTTTCATTGAGAGTTCCACTGTGTCGTCGGCAGAAGGATCGATGGCTCATTTGATCATCAACAACGACGCTGTTTCCGGGGAGACCTTCCTCCCCAGCCAACTTTTTGTATTCGGCGGCTTCGCTCTGCGTGCCAATTCAGTTGGTCACCTTGAGCAGATCGACAGCTATGCCCCTGGTCATCAGATCAGATTTGGGAGCCTGAATTACGTCGCTGATATCCGAGGAGACTTGATCTTCGAAGGATTCACGGCCTCGACCACTATTCCTCATCTTCAAGAAGGCAACCCATCGGATCCGTCATCAGGCGCCACTCAAAGACCAACTACTACCCCTGCCCTGGCCATAGATCCAGGGTAGGCCACCTCATCCGAAGATGGGATCTTAAAACCCACCGGACCCTCTCCTCTCATGGAGCCCTTTGTCGAAGACCCAGAAGCAACTGTATGTTCGGCGAGCCTGGAATCAAGCAGGACCCTCCTTGTCATCGGAGAGCCGAACTCACCTCTGGAGGCCAACTCCGAACTCTCAAGGTCTGCGCCTGGTGAACACAACCTGGAAGAGTCTACCATCCCCAGCTCCGCAGGTCCTCGGTTTCCCGTCCGGCCTTCACTCTTAAGCGAGGCCCTGGACTTAATGCGATCTCTCGCCATCACGGAGGTATCTCCTCCGAATTACGCACAGCCCGAACTAGGGGCTGAGTGCAGGGAATTTTATGTCCCACCCACCACCCACTTGATAGCCACTGTCAAGGACTTAACCGATATTCTCGACTACGCCTCCGAAGACATCGATGGTATGGATGACGATGCCGGAGCCGAACTAGGCCAAAACTCACCCATCACCGGACGTTGGACTGCCACTTCTACATACGACGTGTACATGGTGGATACACCCAAAGAGGACGACGATGGCAATCTAGATCCGATCGAGGACAAGCCCGTCGAGGTACCACTGAAGCGTCGATGTCAGCGGCGCCATTCACGATCGCGGCGGGAAAAAGAAAGTAATACCGGCACCGGAGACATTGACACTCCGGAGAATGCCAAAGACTCTGACAAACCCATTGAGCCTGCCATAGAGCAGGATAATTGGGAAGAGGGACAAGTTAACCCCGATGAGCCAGTCGGGAATGAGGATTCAGAGGATAGTAACTATCTACCGATCTCCGAGGAGGATGCCAGCCTCGGCAACGAAGACTTCATCGTGCCAGAGGAACCCCTTGAGCAAGAGCGCTTTAAGCGACAGCTCATTGCAACTGCGAGGAGCCTAAAAAATAAATAGCAACAGCTTCAAGCTGAACAGGATACGCTCAACGACAGATGGACCCAGGTCCTAGCTGCTGAGGAGTACAGCCTCGAACGCCCAACAAAGAGCTATCCGAAGCGTCGGCTACTGCCACAATTCGATGACGAGGCCCTAGAGCCAATACCGTCAAGATATAATCATGCTGATGAACCAGACCGACCACCACGTGGACGAGACAAAGCGGCCACTCGTACCGAACACCAGCCCGCGCCACCTTGCCGTCAAGGCAAAGAGGCAGCAGCTCAGGGCTACACCTACGACTTACGTCAGGACCTAGACAATAGAGCCGACAAGACCAGATCAATATACGGATCAAGGGAGCGTGCTCCGACGAAAGACGACGGCCTTCAAGCTTGGCGCGAGCAGCATAACCGAACTCGGGCCGAAAACCAAACACGGATGTCATCCGAACTCCGTCGCGACGTTGCCCTATACAGGGGCGCCGCACACCCCTTGTGCTTTACCGATGAGGTAATGCAGCACCAATTTCCAGAAGGGTTTAAACCCGTAAACATCGAATCATACGATGGAACGACAGATCCCGCGGTATGGATTGAGGATTTTCTCCATATTCACATGGCCCGCGGCGGTGATCTCCACGCCATCAAATACCTCCCCCTAAAGCTGAAAGGACCAGCGCGGCACTGGTTAAACAGCCTACCAGAGAACTCTATTGGTAGCTGGGAAGACTTGGAGGATGCCTTTAGAGACAACTTCCAAGGTACCTATGTCCGGCCTCCGGATGCCGATGACCTTAGTCATATAGTCCAGCAACCCGGTGAGTCAGCCCGCAAACTCTGGACTAGGTTCTTAATTAAAAAGAATCAAATCCTCGATTGTTCGGACGCCGAAGCCCTTGCGGCCTTTAAACATAGCGTCCGCAACGAGTGGCTCGCCCGACACCTTGGTCAGGAAAAGCCGAAGTCTATGGCAGCTCTTACTGCACTCATGACCCGCTTCTGCGCGGGAGAGGACAGCTCGTTGGCTCGTAGAAGCAATAGTACCAGTGACCTTGGCACCTCTGAAGTCAGGGACGGCAATGGCAGGCCACGACGCAACAAACACAAGCGTCGAAACAATAACGAAGAAACTGAAGACACAACGGTTAACGCCGGATTCAGTGGCTCTAAATCCGGTCAGCAGAAGAAGCCATTCAAAAGAAATAAGGACGGTCCATCTAATTTGGACAAAATACTCGATCGGCCTTGCCAGATTCATGGCACCCCCGACAAGCCTGCCAACCACTCCAACAGAAATTGTTGGGTCTTCAAACAGGCCGGTAAGTTAAATACCGAACATAAGGGGAAAGGGCCGCCAAGCGAGGACAATGACGAGCCCCGCCCACCGAACACAGGGGGACAAAAGAAATTTCCCCTTGAGGTGAAAACAGTGAACATGATATATGTCACGCATATCCCCAAAAGGGAGCACAAGCGCGCACTAAGGGACGTCTACGCCGTAGAGCCTGTCGCCCCCAAATTCAACCCATGGTCGGCTTGTCCGATCACCTTCGATCGCAGGGACCACCCGACCAGTATCCGTCACGGAGGTTCGGCGGCCCTGGTCCTCGATCCAATCATTGACGGCTATCATCTGACTTGAGTCCTTATGGATGGCGGCAGCAGTCTCAACTTGATCTATCAAGACATTGTCCGCAAAACGGGTATTGACCCGTCAAGAATCAAGCCTAGTAACACCACCTTTAAAGGAGTGATACCCGGCATCGAGGCCCGCTGTACGGGCTCATTAACATTGGAAGTAGTCTTCGGTTCACCGGACAATTTCCGAAGCGAAGACTTGATCTTCGACATTGTCCCCTTCCGTAGTGGTTATCACGCACTGCTCGGACGTACTGCCTTCGCCCGCTTCAATGCAGTCCTGCATTATGCTTACTTAAAGCTCAAGATGCCTGGACCCCGCGGGGTTATCACAGTCAATGGAAACATGGAACGCTCCCTCCGTACCGAGGAGCACACCGCGGCCCTTGCAGCCGAGGTACAAAGCGGCCTTATCAAGCCGAACACTTCATCGGCCATCAAGCCTCCAGACACTATTAAACGAGTCCGGCCTACTCTGCAGAATGACAGCTCGGTCAATCCGGCGCTGGACTAGCAGTTCTGCCTCTGTCCACCGCCCCATCTAATAGCGGCATATGCACCGCGTGTGCATAACTACGCACTCAAAATACCTTGGGTGACGACGGAGGCACTCCGCGGACGAGGTCCATAAATACAGCTCGACCCTATTCGGACCTTAATCTCCCTCTTCTTTTTTCTCTTTTCTCTCCTATTACATGTTCTTTCAAACCTAAAGTCACTTTACGGTGGCGCAGGGCCCTTTCCCAGGCCCCTGCTATATACACGATCGTCGATCCTTTCAAAGGATCCTCCACCAAGGCGAAAAGCGGCGCAGACATGCGGCATGGTGTCCAAAGGATCTTCACGATACCTTTTCTTTTTTAGGACCTGTATACAGCTTTCCCTTGTTCTCAAATTCTTGGCGTGTAAAATAGCCCCGATGCTTATCGCATCATCTGTAAAAGCACGTTTTGACGTATCAATCAGACTATAATGGAAAAACAGTTTTTACCAACCCTATTCGGTATTGGTTTATTTCATAATCTGTATTCCCTCTTCATGTCAGATTGGTGTATACACTTCGGCATAGCTTAAAATGCCAGGGGCTCTATTCGGCCACCTATATTTTCAACAAAAAAAAAGAAGTCAGAACGCTTTTAGAGTGCACTTCGGTGTCCCGAACATTGCATTATATGCATCAGCTCCGAATCATGTCTTTGGTCAATAGTTGGGTTGCCCGGCTCCTGTGGTTACTACCTTATGTTCCGCTCGTTCGGCTAGGGTAGTAAAGGGAGAACTACTATGATTGTGTTTCTGGTTCGTCCGGTCAAACACCTCAGTAGAGAAAGCCGAAAACTGACTGTCATGGTGTGGCGAGAGCTGGTCAGCTATTCAGCGACTTGCTATAAATCTTTTGCGATTTCTTCCATATTATGCGAAGGACTGGCCTTTGTCCGGTCATGTGCTTAAGGCATCCCAGTTCGGATAGCCGCATACGCACCAGGGGCTAGTGACGATGACATGTACCTGGGGTAGGGTAATAGGCCTGACCTAGACACCCTTCCCAAGGACATTATCTTAAAGTCAGGAATATTCAAAGGACAATACCATCCACTCGACCAGAAGCATTCCACTCGGAAAGCCCAATTCCATTTGACCGGAGTGTACTCACTCGACCACATCAGAAATCACTCGGAAGACAGAAGGTCTAAAGTCACTCAGAATGGCAACGGTTAGGCGTTCACTCCGTAGTCTTAATGATCATTTATTTGCCTTTATTGCTGGCGTTATCAGTAACGTCCTATCTTTATGTACATTGAACCCCTTGTAACGTGGGCTTGCTGGGGTCCTGGCGCACTCTATATAAGCCACCCCCCTCCACTGGCACAAGGGTTCGCACCCCCTGTAACTTCACGCATAATCCAATCGACCGAGCCCCCGGGCACCGAGACGTAGGGCTGTTACTTCCTCCGAGAAGGGCCTGAACTCGTAAATCTTGCGTGCACAACCTCATCGTAGCTAGGATCTTGCCTCCTCATACTTACCCCCTATTCTACTGTCAGATTTAGAACCACGACAGTTGGCGCCCACCGTGGGGCTGGTGTCTTAGCGACTTTCCAGTGAGGTTGCAATTTTTTCTGATTCCCATCATCATGGTTTCTGGTGGAGGTTTGGCTGAGGGCCACGAGATCCATCTCGGCGCGCTTGTCTTCATCGCTGACGACTCCGCCTGGCTCCAGGAGGCCCCCCTCGACGTCGAGACATTCCCCGTCCGCGGGGCGACGCACTTTCACGTGTGTGTCCGCGGCGTCCTTCTGCGGCAGCCGTTGTCCCAATACCGGTCGGCTCCTGCGGCGTCTTCGTTCCCCGCTGTTCGCCGTCGCAAGCGATCCGGTCGATCGCGGCTTCAGCGGTGGGTGAAGCATGCGGTGGCACGTCAGTCGGCCACCCCTCAAGTCACGGCAATCGAGCCCGATGAATCTCTCTACGGCCTGTTAGATCTGTCGACTGGCTCCGTCGAGACACTGTTCGAGTGTGACAGCAGCGACCCTGCGGTGGAGGTCCTGATGGTCGACACGCCGCGTAGCCCACCTGGCATGCGTCGCAACGGAGGCGGCGACGGCGGTGGCGATCCGTCGCATGTTCACGAGGAATACCACCCCGAAACCCTCTCTTCGCAGCGGAGGGAGGAACTTCACCGCCGCAACGAGGAAGCACTCCACATGCCCATCATCGGAGAGACCTCTGAGGCTCGGGCCTTGGAGGCAGCGCGCTTGGCCACTTTGGCTGAACGCACTCGACTGGAGAATCTTCAGCATGCACTCGATGAACGTGCTCGGCAGCAGATTCCTGAGTCCAGTCGACGGCGGCAATTGTTCCCGCCTGAACCTCAGGTATACCGCACTCCTATTCAGAATCTTACGGCTGCAGCTCGTATAGCAGAGTCCATCCAGCCATCCCAGTCGGAAGCTGGTTGAGGTTTGATGCAGATCCGGGCTCTGCTCCGGGCAGCAGGAGAGCAAAACACTGCAGTATCTCAGTCGCGTACAGAATCCATAGCAGATCTATGGTGGCTAACACAGTTCAATCGGCTCACAGCCCAAGATCGCCTCTGCGGCGTGAGGGACGGGGGCATCGCCAAGATCAGTACTTGGGTCGGAACCACGAGCAGTACGATCATCGGCTCGGCCGTAATGACCGCCGTCGAGCGCCTACGCCCCCTCCGAGAGGCGGATCATATGTGCCCCGGCATTATGATGACAGGCGCCCATACAGCGGAGAGCGAAGGATGCCAGTCGACCCAAGAGAGCCAGGGTTTGATGCGAGGTCAATTTTGGTGCAAGGTTTGGTCGACAGGAACCGAGCACACGGAGAGGGGCAAGACAGAGATCGCCCGAGTGGAAGCAGAATACATGTTTCGGGTCCCGAGTGTTTTAGCAGAGCCATCAGAGCTGCTGAGATCCCCCAACTTCAGGTTGGCGACTGGGGTTAGTAAGTTCACTGGTGAGTCGAAGCCTGACACTTGGCTGGAAGATTACCGAGTGGCTGTTCAGATCGGTGGTGGAAATGATGAGGTAGCTATGAAACATCTTCCTCTCATGTTGGAAGGATCGGCCAGAGCATGGCTGAATCAGTTGGCTCCAGGCAGTATATTCAGATGGGAAGAGTTAACCCGAGTGTTTGCCAGGACATTCGAGGGCACATGCAAACGACCTGCAGGGTTGACGGAATTGCAACATTGTGTACAAAAGCCGAATGAAACTCTGAGGGATTACATCCAAAGATGGACCACTTTACACCACACAGTAGAAAATGTATCCCAACACCAAGCAGTTTGTGCCTTCAAGGAGGGCATTCGGTATCGAGAGCTTAACCTAAAATTTGGTCGGACAGGAGATATGTCTCTGACCCGAATGATGGAAATAGCCACTCGGTACGCTAATGGTGAAGAAGAGGATCGACTCCGCAGTGGAAAGGGCAAACCAGTCACCCAAGACACCGGAGGAGGTCGGAAGCAGAAACGCAAAGCCGAGCTAGCAGGTCCAGGTGAAGCTGCAGTTGTAACTCAAGGAAAATTCAAGGGAAAGCCCAAAGGGCCCTGGATCCCCAAGAAGGTGAAAGATCAGGCAGGGAATGATGTGTTGGACTTGCCATGTCACATTCACACCAAGAAGGATGAAGAGGGTAATCTGATTTATCCCAAACATACCACTCGACAATGTCGGCTCCTGATCCAGCAGTTCCGAGAGAAACAGCCCAACGAAAAGGAAAAAGAGTCTGACAAGGATGGTGACAAGGAAGAAGATGATGACGGTTTCCCTAACGTCAATTCCACTTTGGTGATTTTTGCTGACATTGAAAGCAAAAGTCAACTAAAAGTCATCAACAGAGAGGTAAACATGGTTGCTCCGGCAATGACGACATATTTGAAATGGTCAAAGACTCCCATTACATTCGACCAATCTGACCACCCACCGCACGTTGCCACCCCCGGGAGGCAAGCGTTGGTGGTCGACCCAGTCGTTGGGGGCACCCGACTGACCAAAGTCTTAATGGATGGTGGCAGCGGCTTGAACATTTTGTATGTTGAGACCCTTCGTGGGATGGGCATTCCAATGTCCAAGCTCAGTGAGAGCAATATGCGATTCCACGGTGTCATTCCAGGAAAGAAAGCTGATTCACTCGGTCAGATCACTCTTGACGTGGTTTTCGGTGATTCAAAGAATTACCATAAGGAGAAGTTGACATTCGAAGTTGTGGATTTTCATAGTGCCTATCATGCTATTCTGGGCAGAACTGCATATGCCCGTTTCATGGCTCGACCATGTTACGTGTACCTCAAGCTGAAGATGCTTGGCCCCAGAGGCGTGATCACAGTCACTGGCAATCGGCAACGAGCAGAAGAGTGCCTCCAGAAGGGCTCTGTGATAGCCGATGAACAGATGGCAGCAGTAGAAATGGAAGAATATAAGAAGACTGCAGATCCGAGTGATTTGTTGCGTACTAAGAAGCCTGCTTCAGAGTCTGCATTTCAGTCGTCCGGTGAAACAAAGCCTGTTCACATTCACTCGACCGATCTCAATGCTGCTCCGGCTCATATCTCGACAACACTCGACAGCAAATAGGAAGAAGCGCTCATCCAGTTCCTCCGTGAGAACTGGGACATCTTCACATGGAAGTCGTCTGACATGCCGGGTGTACCCAGGGGACTGGCTGAGCATCGTTTGTGAGTCGATCCAAAGGCAAAACCCGTTAAAGAGCATCTCCGCCGGTCCGCTGTGGAGAAGTGAAAGGCGATCGACGAAGAGGTGGCTCGGCTTCTGGCGGCTGAGTTCATCCGCGAAATTTACCACTCCGAGTGGCTCGCCAATGTTGTCATGGTTCCCAAGAAGGACGATTCACTTCGTATGTGCATTGATTTCAAGCAAATCAATCGGGCCTGCCCGAAAGATCATTTTCCTCTCCCCCGCATCGATCAGATAGTCGACTCGACTGCGGGATGTGAGCGATTGTCCTTCCTGGATGCATATTCCGGGTACCATCAGATCCGACTGTATGGACCTGATGAAATAAAAACATCTTTTATCACTCCATTCGGGTGCTTTTGCTATGTCACCATGCCCTTTGGTCTCAAGAACGCTGGTGCCACATTCATGCGCATGATACAGAAGTGCCTACTAACTCAAATCAGTCGGAATGTGGAAGCGTACATGGATGACATCGTGGTTAAGTCGCGTAAAGGTTCCGACCTGCTGACTGACCTTGCTGAAACCTTTGCCAATTTGAGAAAATATGATATCAAGCTTAATCTGTCGAAGTGTACATTTGGAGTTCCAGGTGGAAAGTTACTCGGTTTCCTCGTTTCCGAATGTGGGATCGATGCCAACCCAGAGAAAATTGGTGCAATCCTCCGAATGAAACGCCCTGTGCGTGTACACGACATTCAGAAGCTTACTGGTTGTTTGGCTGCTTTGAGTCGATTCATCTCTCGTCTCGGTGAAAAGGCACTGCCTCTTTACCGACTGATGAAGAAATCTGATAAGTTCGAGTGGACTCCTGAAGCTGACGTAGCATTTGCAGAGCTCAAAGCCCTGCTTTCCACCCGGCCAGTGCTTGCTGCTCCAATCAGCAAAGAGCCTTTACTGCTTTATATAGCAGCCACAGGACAGGTTGTCAGTACAGTACTCACGGTCGAGCGAGAAGAAGAAGGTAAAACCTACAAGGTCCAACGCCCAGTGTACTATATTTCTGAAGTCTTAACCCCATCCAAGCAGAGATATCCACATTATCAAAAGCTTGTCTATGGAATGTACTTGACCACAAAGAAGGTTGCACATTACTTCTCAGATCATTCGATTACGGTCATTAGCGACGCTCCCTTGTCAGAGACTTTGAACAATAGAGATGCAACTGGTCGAGTGGCAAAATGGGCGATTGAACTCCTTCCGCTGGATATCAGGTTTGAGGCGAAGAAAGCGATCAAGTCTCAAGCAATAGCAGATTTCCTCGTCGAGTGGATTGAACAACAGCTACCGACTCAGATACAGTCGGAACATTGGACTATGTTCTTCGACGGGTCCAAGATGTTGAATGGTTCAGGCACTGGGGTAGTCTTGATATCTCCACGAGGCGACAACCTCAGATATGTTCTCTAGATTCACTTTGATTCCTCCAACAATGAAGCTGAATATGAGGCGCTTCTATATGGGTTGCGTATGGCCATTTCACTCGGCGTCCGTCGCCTGATGGTTTACGGTGACTCAGATTTAGTGGTTAATCAAGTGATGAAAGAGTGGGACATCAGGAGCCCAACGATGACTGGCTATTGCAATGCAGTGAGAAAGCTAGAAAAGAAGTTTGAAGGGCTGGAGCTCCACCATATACCCCGACTGAAGAATCAAGCAGCGGATGACTTGGCGAAAATAGGTTCCAAGCGGGAGCCTATTCCCAGCAATGTGTTTTTGGAGCATATTCACGCACCTTCAGTTCAAGAAGATCCCTTCACTGAAGAGCCCCCACAGCCTAAAAGTTCCACTGATCCGACTGAAGTTGAAATCCCAGCTGTGGTCGACTTAATCATGGAGGTTTTGATTGTTATTCCCGATTGGACAGTGCCATATATCGCATATATTCTCAGGGAAGAGCTTCCAGAGGATGAAGAAGAGGCTCGCCAGATTGTCCGTCGATCCAAAGCCTTCACAATAATGGGTGGACAACTCTATAGAGAGAGTGTTACTGGGGTCGTTCAGAAATGCATCACTCCAGAAGAAGGCCGAATGATCCTCAATGATATCCACTCGGGAACCTGTGGTCACCATGCATCTTCTCGGGCCATCGTGGCCAAAGCATATCGAGCAGGGTTTTATTGGCCACGGGCAAATGAGATGGCAAAGGAAATAATCGACAAGTGTGAGGGCTGTCGGTTCTACTCCAACATGTCCCATAAACCCGCTTCAGCCTTGAAGACCATTCCACTCGTCTGGCCATTCGCTGTTTGGGGATTAGATATGGTCGGACCTCTGAGGACTGGTAGGAGTGGCTTCACCCATGTGCTTGTAGCAGTCGACAAGTTCACTAAATGGATTGAAGCTAAACCTATCAAAAGCCTGGAAGCAAGTACTGCTGTCAGCTTCATCAGAGGGTTAACATTTAGATATGGAGTTCCGCACAGCATCATCATGGATAATGGGTCAAACTTTGATTCAGATGAGTTCTGAGCTTTCTGCGCCTCCCAAGGTACTCGGGTTGACTATGCTTCAGTCGCCCACCCTCAGTCGAATGGACAAGCAGAAAGAGCGAATGGTTTGATTCTCAAAGGGTTGAAACCTCGATTGATGCGCGACCTCAAGCATGTAGCCGGCGCTTGGGTAGATGAGTTACCGTCAGTCCTTTGGGGATTAAGAACAACACCAAATCGGTCGACCGGTCGAACCCCCTTCTTCATGGTCTATGGGGCTGAGGCTGTGCTGCTGAGTGACTTGCTTCACAATGCACCCCGAGTAGAACTTTTTTCAGAAGCCGAAGCAAAACAGGCTCGAGAAGACGCTGTTGATCTTCTGGAAGAAGAAAGAGAGATGGCCTTGATCCGATCGACCATTTATCAGCAAGACCTTCGTCGATTATATGCCAGAAATGTGAAGGGTCGAGCATTTCAGGAAGGGGACCTTGTGCTCCGAGTGGACCAGCAACGGCCTCACAAACTTGCCCCCGCTTGGGAAGGTCCCTTCATCGTCACCAAGGTGCTCTACAACGGAGCGTATCACCTCTACAATGTGGAGCATAATAAAGACGAGCCACGCGCTTGGAATGCGGAGCTACTCCGCCGTTTTTATACTTAAGTGTTCAGACTGATGAGATGTAATAAGGAGTACCTGTCAGTTTGTTTATCAAAGACATGGTTTTACAGTCTCCTAAATGATTGTTGTTACTAATACACGTGTCCAAAATCCCCCAGTGGGTGGCTTAGCCGCGAATCCGATTCGCCTAAGTTTAAAAAAATCCTACCGAGTGATGAGCAACCCTCTCACTCGGGGGCTTAGCCGCAGTCTTGTACTCGCCTAAGTTTAAAAAAAAATCCTACCGAGTGATGAGCAACCCTCTCACTCGGGGGCTTAGCTGCAGTCCTGTACTCGCCTAAGTTTAAAAAATCCTACCGAGTGATGAGCAACCCTCTCACTCGGGGGCTTAGCTGCAGTCCTGTCTCGCCTAAGTTTGTAAAATCCTACTGAGTAGAGCAACCCTCTCCTCGGAGGCTTAGTGCAGTCCTGTACTCCCTAAGTTTGTAAAATCCTACCGAGTGATGAGCAACCTCTCACTCGGGGGCTTAGCTGCAGTCCTTTACTCGCCTAAGTTTAAAAATCCTACCAAGTGATGAACAACCCTCTCACTCGGAGGCTTAGCTGCAGTCCTGACTCGCCTCTAAGTTCAAAAAATCATACCGAGTGATGAGCAACCCTCTCACTCGGGGGCTTAGTTGCAGTCCTGTACTCGCCTAAGTTTGTAAAATCCTACCGAGTGATGAGCAACCCTCTCACTCGGGGGCTTAGCTGCAGTCCTGTACTCGCCTAAGTTTGTAAAATCCTACTGAGTGATGAGCAACCCTCTCACTCGGAGGCTTAGCTGCAGTCCTGTACTCGCCTAAGTTTGTAAAATCCTACCGAGTGATGAGCAACCCTCTCACTCGGGGGCTTAGCTGCAGTCCTGTACTCGCCTAAGTTTGTAAAATCCTCTCACTCGGAGGCTTAGCTGATTCCTGTACTCGCCTAAGTTTTAAAATCCTACGAGTGATGAGCAACCCTCTCACTCAGAGGCTTAGCTCAGTCCTGTACTCGCCTAAGTTTAAAAATCCTACGAGTGATGAGCAACCCTCTCACTCGGAGGCTTAGCTGCAGTCCTGTACTCTCTAAGTTGTAAAATCCTACGAGTGATGAGCAACCCTCTCACTCGGAGCTTAGCTGCAGTCCTGTACTCGCCTAAGTTTGTAAAATCCTACCGAGTATGAGCAACCCTCTCACTCGGAGGCTTAGCTGCAGTCCTGTACTCGCCTAAGTTTAAAAATCCTACCGAGGGATGAGCAACCCTCTCACTCGGAGCTTAGCTGCAGTCCTGTACTCGCCTAAGTTTAAAAAATCCTACCGAGTGATGAGCAACCCTCTCACTCGGGGGCTTAGCTGCGGTCCTGTACTCGCTTAAGTTTAAAAAATCCTACCGAGTGATGAACAACCCTCTCACTCGGAGGCTTAGTTGCAGTCCTGTACTCGCCTAAGTTTGTAAAATCCTATCGAGTGATGAGCAACCCTCTTACTCGGAGGCTTAGCTGCAGTCCTGTACTCGCCTAAGTTTAAAAAATCCTACCGAGTGATGAGCAACCCTCTCACTCGGGGGCTTAGCTGCGGTCCTGTACTCGCCTAAGTTTAAAACATGCTCCATCCTGATCCGCAAGGACGACGAGGTGCAGGTCGACTGCGACCTTCTCTTTGGAGCTACACCACAAGTACAATGTGTGCTCCATCCTGATCTGCAAGGATGACGAGGTGCAGGTCGTCCGCGATCCTCTCCTCAGAATTGCATCACAAGAACAAAAGTCTGTTCCGAGTGAAGATACAAGTTCCACTCGGAAATAAAAACAAGCATATTTAAGGGAAAACTAAGTTCGGACGAATCCCATGAGATTCCGGACCGCAGATTAAAGTACTCGGGCATCAGGCCCGAAGGAGTTTAACGGTTACAAAATCACTCGGCATACCGAGGCAAATTGAATCGGATCATAAAAGTTTTGTTCACTCCGCAGGAGGGCTGGCAGGCTCAACGAACTCATCCAGGTCGATTCCATCTGCAATTCGAGTAGCAGCAGCAATAAAAGTCTCCATGAAGGACTGGAAGTCAAGTTTCTTGGTATTGGCAACCTTGATTGCTGCTAGCTTCTCTTCTCTAGCTTCCTTGCAATGAACACGAACCAGGGACAGAGCTACGTCAGCACCGCATCGAGCAGAGGACTTCTTCCATTCCTGCACTCGACCAGGAATCTCATTGAGTCGAGTCATCAAAGACTCGAGGTCATTTTGGAGCGTTTCCCTTGGCCAGAGCGCTGTGTCGATCCGCGACACCGCAACCTTCAGTCGAGCAAGGTAATCCATGGCGCTGGCAAGGCGAGACTCCAGTCGGAGCACGTTCATGGCAGCTTCATCTTTAACAGGGGAGTTGATGGGGTCCAAGCTCGTCTCGACTCGCCCAGTCTCTTCCTCGAAGTTTTGACAGAATTCTGCACTCACAGAGAAATAATGAGTCGACAGTAGTATGATGAGTCAACGAAAGCAAATCAATCGGACAGAGAAAAGTACCTTCAAGCATGAGGAATAATTTTTTGGCGAGTCCTCCCAGATAATTCTCTAGCTCGTCCCTCTTGCGGGTGATGTCTTCCACTTTGTCGGTCAGTGTCCCTTTATCCTTCTTCAGTCGAGTTACCTCTTTGTTGGCTTTATCAAGAGCAGCCTTCAGCTTGGTATTCTCTTCCTCCAACTTTTCGACTGAGGCCATCTTTTGGTCAGCAAGTGCCGTTTTTTCTTCTGCTGTTTTCTTCGCAGCCACAAGGTCAAGGTCCTTCTTCTCCAAAGCCTATCTCATTGTTTCTAGAAAGAATAACATTCGAATCAGAAAAAGGAGGAGAAAAGATGGCAAGAGAACCAGTCGACAAGCTTTCCTTACCAGCAGCGTCATCCTTAGCCTTCTGCAAGTTATTCTGAGCCAACTCCAGATCAAGATTGAGCTGGATTTGCTTCTGCTCCAAGTCAGCGAACCGGGCTCCAAGATCACAAGATTTCTGTGTTCAGAAGATAGTCAGTCGGTAGACACAAAGATTGGTTGCTTCTGAGCAATAAAGTAGCAAGTTCAAATAGTTCTAAGACTACTGCCGAATCAAACATTCGACAGTAGTCTCGAGGACTACACCCAGTGGGTGCACTCAGCGTGCCCCCACTGGTTCGACTTTTTCAATCGACTTGGTCCGTCCAGTTAAAAAAAAACTCAGACCATAGCCGACTGCCCGCAGTCGACTACGGTCTCGGGGACTACACCCAGTGGGTGCACTCAGCGTGCCCCCACTGGTAAAGGTTCCACTCGACATGATCTGCCCAGACCGAGTGGAAAAGTTCTGTTCAAAGACCCCCGCCGAATCAAACATTCGACGGCGGTCTCGTGGACTACACCCAGTGGGTGCACTCAGCGTGCCCCCACTGGTTCAGAGATTCAATCGACACAACCTAGTCGACTCAAGCGGAAAAACTACTCAACAGAAATTAAAACACCCAGTGGGTGTACAAACTGACAATGGGTGTGCAATTAAGGTTCCAAAACGCTCATCCACGGACGTCTTGCGGATAAAGCACCAGTTTCTAAATATCATATCCTAACAGAACAAGCGTCAAGGTGGAGTTCAGTCGGAAGTAAGCTAACCTGGACATTGGCCTGAAGTGCTGAGCTGGCATCATAGGCAGCTTGACTGGCTTCGCGCACCACTTTCATCTGCTCCATCATAATGCCTTCCTGGCGTATGGCTTCCTCGGCAGCACTCACTTGGTCCTCTGGGACGTGATGGGCGGTGAAAAGTGGAGACGGTGGATCAGTTGCAGTAGCTTGAGAGCTTGAGGCATGAAGTTGCACAGATGAAGCAGGGGCCTGTGCAGTCGACGTTGAAGGACGACCACTCGACAAGGGATTCGCAAAAGTAACAGAAGCACGGTTGAAGTCCCCGGATTGCTGGATAGCTGGTTCCGTCGCCGGCGTCGATTGAGGCGTCTTGCTAGCTGGTACCTTTTTGCCCGAGGTCCTGCTCCTCCTTCCCACGAGCTTCTGTGGCTCATCTTCATCATCGTCTTGAAGTTCAATAACATTTTGCGGAGCTGCAAAAGAATCGACCACAAGAGTTCAGTCGACTGTAGAATTGGCTAGCAAAGAAAAGACAAGATAACAGGAGTCATACCCGCTTTGGATGTGACCGCATCCTCCATCTCCTCGTCATCATCATCTTTGTAAGCAGAGGTCCCAGAGGAAGCAGCACTGCAAATTCCAAGGTTCACTCGGTCAAGCAAGGGAATGGGTCGACAACTGATATAAGATTCTTGGAGCAAAGGGTGAAAACGAAGCACTTACGCAGAGGCGACGGGAACATCAACCTTGATCTTGGGCAAGGCCTTCCATGGCTTTGACAACGCAGTCTTGTGCTGCTTCGGAGCCTTCTTAGTCGGCACCGGAGAAGATGTCCGAGTGCGCTTCAAAGTTTGTCCAGTTGTTGCCGCCACTTTACCCCAGATACTTGCTGGGTCGTGCTTCTGCTTGGAACGCTTTTCCACGCGAGGTGCAGAATCGACCTCCTCATCACTGCTCGAGTCTTCGCACTCTTCATCACTCTCGTCATCAGAGTTCCAGTCGCCGCTGTTGCCTCCGCTCTCCTCTCCTTCCTGGATCTGCTCCCCGTTGGGCATCGAGTACATCTCAGTATATATCTGCAGAGCAAAGAATTATACAAATATCAATCGGATTGAAGCCTAAATAAGAAATCAGAGCAAAGGGCATTCGGCACTGAAGATTGTACCTTATCCGGTTCGTTAGTCTCGTCGAATGGCGGGACCCTCTTGGACCCCCTAGGGTTATCTTTGTTACCAGCCATGCCTTGTAGCCACTGCTCCACTACCTCCCCGGTGACCTCCTCCGGGTGGATCCGGGTAGTGTCATCAATACCCGAGTACATCCACATAGGATGATCACGAGCCTGGAGTGGCTGGATGCGTCGACTGAGAAATATTTCAAGCAAGTCCATACCAGTCACCCCATCGCGGACTAACTGGACTACTCGTTCAACTAACATATTCACTTCTGCTTTCTCCTCTGGGTTCACTTTCAAAGTAGAGGGCGGCTGGACTCGATTCATGGAAAAGGGAGGAAGCCCAGTCGACTGACCAGGAGTCGGCTGGTCTTTGCAATAGAACCAGGTCGACTGCCACCCTCTAACTGAATCGGGAAGCATCATAGCCGGAAATGTGCTCCTACCCCTCATCTGAATTCCCAGACCCCTGCACATCTGGATCACATGTGTTCTCTCATCACTCGGATTGGACTTCTTTACGGCTTGGGAGCGACATGTGAATATATGTTTGAAAAGACCCCAGTGCGGTCGACAGCCCAAGAAATTCTCACACAGGGAAACAAATGCAACAAGATAGGTGATGGTGTTGGGGGAAAAGTGATGAAGTTGGGCTCCAAAGAAATTCAAGAAAGCCCGGAAAAAGGGATGGGGAGGCAAGGAGAAACCGCGATCGACATGAGTCGCGAGGAGGACGCACTCACCCTCTTGCGGCTGCGGCTCGGTCTCGTTCCGCGGCAACCGCCAGGACTGGTGGGGAATCAAGCCCCCTTCAACCAGATCCTCCATGTCTTCCTTCTGGATCATGGATCTAATCCAGTCGCCCTGGATCCAGCCGGGCGGTAGGCCGGACCTAGACGATGACCCGCCCCGACTCGTCTTCTTCTCCTTCGCTGCCGCCGTCGCCTTCTTCGCACGCTCCAAGGCCGCCGTTTTCTCCTTCCCCATCGCAGCAGGCTGCGCTTGGACGGGGCAGCAGCGTCGAAGGTGGTGGTGAATGCGGTGGAGAAACAGGGGAAGAAGAAGAGGATGAAGAGCACAGTGCCAGACGCATCGGCCCGGACGCCTTATATGGGCTTGTTACCGAGTGACTGACTCGTGGGCCCAAGCAATCCCATCGAATCCTGCCACAATCGCATGCTCGGTACATGGCGAGAAAGGTGGCACGAGGATCGAGGCGTCCCAGCCAAATCTGTTCCGTTTACTGCAGGCCTCCCCGTCCCATGCGCTTCTCCAAATTTTGAATCCCGTGAGATCAGGGAACGACAGTGCGGTCAATCGCGCCAAAGATCTCATACCATGTCCACAATTGAAGCTTATCAACGAAATTCACTCGGCAATTTAGGAATGGATCAAAGCGACTGAAAATGAAGTCGAAGTCGTTACATGGTTCATTAATCCAGGCGAAACGCTCCCGAAGCGTGAAAACTGGGTCGGAACCGTCTTCAACTCCTTTTTCCACTCGAACCCTGAACCATTCGGGGGCTAATGACGATGACATGTACCTGGGGTAGGGTAATAGGCCTGACCTAGACACCCTTCCCAAGGACATTATCTTAAAGTCAGGAATATTCAAAGGACAATACCATCCACTCGACCAGAAGCATTCCTCTCGGAAAGCCCAATTCCATTCGACCGGAGTGTACTCACTCGACCACATCAGAAATCACTCGGAAGACAGAAGGTCTAAAGTCACTCAGAATGACAACGGTCAGACGTTCACTCCGTAGTCTTAATGATCATTTATTTGCCTTTATTGCTGGCATTATCAGTAACGTCCTATCTTTATGTACATTGAACCCCTTGTAACATGGGCTGGCTGGGGTCCTGGCGCACTCTATATAAGCCACCCCCCTCCACTGGCACAAGGGTTCGCACCCCCTGTAACTTCACGCATAATCCAATCGACCGAGCCCCCGGGCACCGAGACGTAGGGCTGTTAATTCCTCCGAGAAGGGCCTGAACTCGTAAATCTTGCGTGCACACCTCACCGTAGCTAGGATCTTGCCTCCTCATACTTACCCCCTATTATACTGTCAGACTTAGAACCACGACAGCTAGTACTTAGCCCCACCGTCAAACTCCTATTGCTAAGTGAAAGTGATAAAGCCGCATAGTCTGATTGCCTGGTTCGCCTACGCAGACACCTCCTTCACGGACCAAGACGTTGGTTCAAGAGTGATCATGCGTTATTCCGAACACCCCCGTAGTATCTACGTGGGGGCTGAAGCCGACGACTGGCAAACTTTCAAGATAACAAAATACGGCCGCACAGGAGGCAAGCAATTCCAGATAAAGACATAAATATATTACAAAGCCTTAGTTTATAAAACAACGTCTGGGTAGCTCGGATACATTCACTCAAATATGATATCCTTTGAGCATTGGCCCTCTATTAATCGGGCACCCTCAAGGACGTCTTCAAAATACCGCTCTGGCTTGCGGTGGTCCTTGCCTTCGGGTGGGCCCTCGACCACCATGACGGCGGCCTTCATCTTTGCCCAGTGCATTTTGACACGGGCAAAGGCCATCTGCGCACCTTCTATGCACGCCGAGCACTTGACAGCTTCAATCCGGGGCAGTGCGTCGGCAAGTCGCTGCACCAGGCCGAAGTAGCTGCTAGGAATGGGTTCGGTTGGCCACAACCGGACTATGACGTCCTTCATGGCCAATCCGGACATCCTGTGCAGCTCTGCCAGTTGTATCATGTGGTTGTTCAACAGCGCCGGACGCTCCGACGCCGCGAACTGTGACCAGAAGAGCTTCTCCGTCGTGTGCCCCTCCTGGGCCCGGAAGAACTGCGCGGCATTGGTGGCACTCTTCGAAAGATCCGCAAATGCGTCTGGAGAACTCCACAGTCGAGTGAGCAAGGCATATCTTTGACCGCCAAATATAGTCTGCAAAAGAAAGGGCTTACCAGCCGCTATCTGTTCGGACTGCCTGATTGCCTCGCGAGCTTCCCGGGACTCGGTCCTCGCCTCCTTGGCCTCTTGGAGGGCCTTGGCGAGTTTGGCCGCCTGGGCCTTATTATTCTCCTCCAAGGACTCGCACTTGTCGGCAGCGTCCTTGAGCTCTTGCTCCACTTCGGTCACCCTCTCGTCGTACTGGCGGCGGGCGACCTGTTCGGACTTTAAATCTGCAGCCGCTTTGTCTGCGACCGCTTTGCTCGCCTTCGCCTCCTCCTTGGCTTGGGCAAGGGCACTCTTGAGGGTCTCGACCTCGGCCGCGCTGCCTGCAATCATACACATAGTAGCACATGAGTCTAAACTCAGAATTTGCATATTAATTCAGGCATGTGCGAGATATTTCAAACATACCTTGCGCCTCATCGAATCGCTTGTTCATGCGGTCGATATCATCATCAGCCAGCTGCAGCCTCCGCTTAAGATCAGAAACTTCAGCGGCCTGGGCGGTTACCGCCAACATGGAAGCCTGTTATACAATATAAAAGTACGTCACCTCTTTCGAATACTATATGATCCTCTGTCCGGTTTTTTCAAAACCAGACAGAGTCTTAGGGGCTACTATCTATGCACAGGTCTGTCCCTTTATAAAAAGCGTCTAGAGCATTATGTCACATACCTCGAAGCCTGTTAACAGGCTGGTGAAGGCTTCATTCAGCCTGCTCTTGGCGGACTGAATCTTCTCAACCACCACACCCATCAGGGTGCGGTGCTCCTCCATGATGGCAGCACGTCGTAGTGCTTCCACCAAGGTATTCGGCGCCTCCAGATTAGTGGAGGCTGCCGTCGGAGCTGATGCTCCCCCCTCCTTCGAAGGGGGCTGCTCGCCTAACTCCGGGGCCACATTGGTCTCCGGAATGATGTCCGGCTGGGGGCCAGATTGCTCAGGACCCCTGCCGTCTGTCGCCATGAGGGTCACCCCCTCCATGTCTTCGGCAGCCGAGGTATTGTCCTCGGGCGCCTTCTCGGCAGCCTCGCTCGCCCCTCCGTGGCCAGGAGAGGTCCTTCGGGACAACACCTCGGTGCCATCCACAGTGATCGGCGAAGGGGCTCGCGGTGGCGTCTCACTTTCTGCCATCTCGGGCGGCAGAGAACTCCCTTCAGACAGCGATGGTTGGGGGAGGTCACGGGCTGGGCTGATACACACAAAATGATATGTTATATTACAACCATAACAGACCGAATATTTGCTGAGTATCCTTTTCGACAGTTACGATCCGGCCAGGGGTTTTTCCATGAGGCGCCTCTTGGGGGTGTGTTCGGCGTCTGTATCCGAATCGTCCGAGAGGGTTATCTTCTCCCTCTTGGACGCCCCCTCCTCCAGGTCTGCGGAGGCGGCCCTTTTCTTCTTTCCCCCCTTTAGGGGAGAACCACATTCCGCCTCCTCCTCCTCTTCATCTTCATCCCCCTCGTGGGAGGAGTGGGCTTCGGTTTCTCCGAACACTGCGTCGGAAGTACCTTTACGACGGAGGCCGCCTTTGGCCTCCTTGCCCTTCTTCTTGGTCTTCTTCTCCGGCGCCTGATACGGCACCGGAACCAGCATCCTCGTCAGCAGAGGATTGGCTGGGTCTTCAGGTAGTGGAGCCGGACACTTGGTCCGCTCCGCCTTCACTGTCCAGCCCTGAATGAAAGAATGAAAATCTCAGTATAAACTTTGATTTATTTACCGAAAATTGTGTTCGGAACTAAAATACTTACCAGTGTGGCCGGATTCTCGATGTCAAGACCGATGTCTTCGATCTTCTTCGGCCACGTCTTCTGGGCCTTGAAGAGCAGCTTCCAGATCTCTTCGTGCGTTGTACCGAAGAAGCGCTGCAGGGTCCGAGGACCTTCCGGATTGAACTTCCACATATGGAGAGGCCGGAGTTGGCAGGGGAGGATCCGGCGGGAAAGCATCACCTGAATCACGTCAGTGAGACTGGTATTCTTGCTTATCATATTTTTGATGCGCTTCTGCAGCATCATCACTTCCGCGGTCGACCCCCAGTCCAGACCCTTGTTGGTCCACGACGCGAGCCGCATTGGGGGTCCGGATCTAAACTCAGGAATGGCCGCCCACCTGGCGCCGCGAGGTTCAGTGATATAGAACCACTCCTGCTGCCACACCTTGACGGTCTCCACGAAGGCCCCTTTAGGCCAGGTGGTGTTGGGGAGCTTGCTCACCATGGCGCCGCCGCACTCCGCATGTTGCCCGTCGACCACCTTCGGCTTCACATTGAAGACTTTTAGCCATAGGCCGAAGTGTGGGGGATGCGGAGTAGCGCCTCGCACACGACGATAAACGCCGAGATGTGGAGGAAAGAATTTGGGGCTAGATCATGGAAATATAGCCCGTAGTAGGACATGAGGCCACGGACAAAGGGGTGGAGGGGAAACCCTAGTCCACGGAGGAAATGGGGGATGAATACAACCCTTTCGCCGGGCTCCGGAGTGGGTGTGACTTGATCCTTGACAGGGAGCCTGTGCGCGATCTCCGCGGACAGATATCCCGCCCCCGGAGCTCCTTTATGTCCTTCTCCGTGACGGAGGAGGCCTCCCACTTGCCCTTCGAGCTAGATCCGGACATGACTGTAGAGGTTGGTGGCGGTGGGAAAGATTGAAGCTTGGGTGCTAGAGCTTGAGGATGGGAAAACGGGAGAAGGAAGAAGGCATGGGGAGAAAAGA
Organism: Thinopyrum elongatum; assembly: GCA_011799875.1. NCBI lineage: Eukaryota > Viridiplantae > Streptophyta > Magnoliopsida > Poales > Poaceae > Thinopyrum > Thinopyrum elongatum. The sequence continues at coordinate 154,866,377 of CM022302.1, read as the reverse complement.
TGGATCTTTATCCACTTATATAGGCAGTAAATATCAGGCGCCCCCCCTCAAGCCTTAAAACTCGCCTGTTCCCAAGGGGTCGTGCGAATGGCACGGTTGGATTACCCAAACCCGTATTGATGAGGATCCCGCAATAAGTGGGCACGATCTCCGCTTTGACGAGACGTGTCGATAGAGGCCGTATCTCGAAATGCGAAGCGGGAGGCCAAAAAACGGTTCGAAATGATAAAGAGGCTAGATGTGACGTTTCGCCGAAAAGGCTGTCAGATGATGGACATTACTTTGACTAAGCATTTTACCTCCATGGTTGAGGGTTGTGACTGACATGCAGAGCCGGATATAGTTCTTTTATTCGGAAGATTGCTTTGAAGTATTCAGAGGAGGAACCCGCCTTGCAATGACAATCTACGTGCCAGATACATCGCCATTGAAGATTGGTTCAGGGGCTACTGAGGGAGTCCAGGATTAATGGGTCCTCGGGTGGTCGGGCTATGTAACATGGGCCGGACTGATGGGCCATGAAGATACAAGGCAGAAGACCTTTCCTCATGTCCGGGTGGGACTCTCTTTTGCGTGGATGGCAAGTTTGGCGTCCAGATGTATATTTTCCTTCCTCTGTAAACCAACTCTGTACAACCCTAGCCCCCTCCGGTGTCTATATAAACTGGAGGGTTTAGTCCGTAGAGGCTATCAGAATTTTCATAGGCTAGACAAACTAGGGTTTAGCCATTACGATCTCGAGGTAGATCAACTCTTGTAACCCCCATACTCATCAAATACAATCAAGCAGGACGTACGGTTTTACCTCCATTAAGAGGGCCTGAACCTGGGTAAACATCGTGTTCCCTTTGTCCTTTGTTACCTTCGATCCTCAGAAGCACAGTTCGGGACCCCCTACCCGAGATCGGCCGGTTTTGACACCGACAGACTTTGCCCTCCTCCACCCCTCCATTTTATAGGCGGATAGGGAGGGGAGCCACTCCCTCAACAGGCGGCCACCGTCCTCCTCTGCCAACTCAAGACGACCGGGCCCTCGCCTTGACGCTCTCCCACGTCACGCGCCTCCGTTACCTACCCCGCGCGATGCATGCAGCATACGTGGCTAAGGATAAGGGCGTGGTGGGAAGAGTGAATTGGCGGTTTCTCCCCCGTGCGTTAAAGTCATTCACGGGCCATCACTGGAGCGGCCCCACCACCATTAGCCTTACACGATGCACGGAGAAACCAGAAACTGGCCCGGAATCAAGGCCAATGAAGAAGCAAAGAAGACCTCAAGAGACCAGCCTCTTCAGCGACCCCGCCTATGCACTTATTAGGCCCTGCCCCGACGACGCTCGGCAGCACGTTCGGGGCAGGCCCGGGGGCTTCTGTCAGTGCAACAAACCCTGGGTCTGTTGCCCAGACTGTGCACATGCACGGAGACGAGATTAAAGCACAAACCCAAGTTAGAATACAAGGGACTAAGAGGTTCAAAGGACTAACATGCAGATCAGAGGGACCAAGATCAAGCCAAAGAAGCAAGGCACCATCAGGAGAAGGGCCTCCTTTGCCGGGCAGGCGAGCTCGGCAAGGGGCAAGGTCACCCCCGGAAGACGACGTCCAAGACGTCCCAGCAGGGCCTGCCGGGGCACACGGAGGCAAAACCACCTCACCAACTACTCCACCATGACCCACGTCGTCAATCAGTGCGGTGTCGAACCGCGGAGTGACTAAGTGGCAGCCATTCACCACATGGCAACCCCTCCCTATAGAAAACACTTGCAGATGACACCCGTCCTGTGACGTGTCAATCGAGCAGGCGTGGAGCTGGCGAGATATCCCGGCAAGCCTTGCCGGGCAACCAACGATGTGACGTTAAGCGGTGCATTTAATGCGCCCTATCAGCCTGCAGAGTTAGGTATGATAGCACTGTTTGCTATCTTATCAGTGCATAATGATTGTTTTGCCATTGTGGTGACCCCTTAATCTATAAAAGGAGGCCCATGGCGACCATAGAGAGGGTTAGAAGGTTGGATAACTCAGACCCCCATACGCGCGTAGCCACTGCCGCCCCGAGGCAACCCTTGCCGGGCAAGTGTACTACGCTCCACCACCACCTTTCCACCATCAATCCACCAAAGCAAGAGTAGGGTTTTATGCCTCACGGCGGCCCGAACCTGGGTAAAAATGCCTGTGTGATCTCTGCCGTGCTGCCACACGCTCATCTGCTCTTTGTGCAACGCGATGCCCCCCTACCTGGCGCGCCAAAGATGTCGCGGGAAACCACGGCCACCTATGGGACCAGGAGGCCCCTTGCTGTGAGGTGGAGCGGTGGAGCCTTGGCGGGGTAATCCGCCCTCGGCGCACCCGGCAAGCCTGCCGGGGCAATCTGGAGACTTGTCTTCGGGGCAACCTCGTCGCCGCCAGGCTCGCCTGCCCGGCAAGGGAGGTTTTTCCTTAGTGGTATCTTGCTCCTTTGGTTGGTCTTGATCTTCTTGATCCGCCCTTTGATTTCTCAAAGAGCTGATCTCTTCTGCTTGGTCTTGGATGCTGAGAGTTGTTGGACTGGAGGGTTGCTGTCCGTGCACAAGTCAGGGGAAAACATACACCCCTGTTTGTGTACCCCAACAGAAGCCCCCGGGCCTGACCAATACGTGTCACTGGGCACGTTGGGTTAGGCCCCAAACAGTGCACGGACACGTGGCGAGAGAATGCTGCGCGTGCAGTGGTTTGTCATGATGACCAGTCAATCCAACGTCCACCTCGCGCAATTACCGCTGGTCATGGGGGCGTGGGACTGCAACAGTTAATGTAAAACAGTAACTTTCTGAAGAGTCGTGCCCCTCCCCCACGTCTTTTCCCTTAAGAGAGAAAAACATGAAGGGGCACTGCTCATTCATCGACTGCCTTGCCCCTCCACCATCTTCTTCTGCAAGCCAAGCGACTGCTCTCCCTCCTCGCCCACACTCACCGCTGATCCCTGCCCAATTTCCTTCCTCAATCCCCGCCACAACTTGAAGAGATGGGGAAGAAAACTGCCGCTCCCAAGGGAAAGCGGGCGACCATCGTGAAGGAGGTGGCCGCCGAGGGGAGCAAGAAGAGAGCGGCAGAGCTGGATAAGAAGCGAAGGGGAGACGTGGTCTTCTTCCCATCGAATCTGGACAGTGACGTGCTGAAAGCAAGGTACGTATCTCTCTGGGGGAGGGAGGTCCCGAAGGGGCATGGTGCACCCAAGGTCCTGGCAGAGGGGAAAAAGGACCCGCCATATCGATTCTTTGTGCATACTTCATCTGCGGCCTCTGTCCTCCCTTTTCGGATTTCTTCAAGGCAATGATGGTGATCGATGGATTCCACCTTCTGGACTTTACGCCAAATGCAATGGCGTGCATGGCGATTTTTGCCCCTTGTGCGAGAACTTTGTTGGAGTTGCCCCCAATGTCGACTTTTTCAAGCACTATTTCATCCCACGGGTGGAGAACAAAGCCCATCATTCCGGGAACATAAGCTGGATGCCTCGGGTGGTGAGGGAAAACTGAGATTACCTCCCTGGGCAGCAGCGTGGCAGATGGGAGGAGTGGAGGGGAGACTGGTGCTGGATCCAGGATGAGGAGGCCCCAGATTTCTGCCAGGCGCGGACAGAGTGCGTTGTGCACGACAACGACTGGAGGGAGCTTGACCTTACCGATGACAGGCTTCACCCGGCAATAAACAGGATTACCCGATTAAAGGCTACCGGGCTGACCATCGGTCATGTGGGAGCTGACTTCCTCCGACGTCGTATCGCGCCGCTGCAGAAGCGGGACAGGTTCGCCTGGCAGTATGGAGATGCTGCAGACAGGATGAGGTTGTACCCTGGCCTGACCAACAACTTGTCAGTCTACGGCCATGCTTGGTTGTGCGAACAACTGTTCGGCAGCCTTGGGCCATTCAGGTTGCCGGCAAATATCATCCCACTGAACATCAACTCCGCCCGGGACCATATCCTGAAATGGATGCCAGATTGCAACGCTCATGGAGTTTCGGGTGACTGGCAGTTACCCGAGCTTAATGAAGAGCTTGCGTGGTCCTCCAGCCTGGTGGAAAGGGCCACCAGGGTCGAGACCAATATGTTCAAGCGCACCTCCAAGGTGGAAGAGGCGCTTATCAAGAGGCGGATCGAGGAGGACAAGGCACTCCGAGCCGCCGCAAAGGCGAAGGCCGGGAAGGTAGCGGAGGAGGAGGAGGAGGCTAAGGACGAAGGCTCTTCCCACGGCAGAAGCAAGGCGCAAGCCACAGAGGAGGCTGTCGGGGATGATCCTTCCGGGGGCGAGCCTGCCGGGGACGAGCCTGTCGGGGATGAGCCTGCCGGGATTAAGGCTTTATATGCCGCAGCAGCAGTGGCCCAGGAGGAAGAGGGGGCTGCGGAGGCTGAGCAGCCTGGGGAGGAGTGGCTCACGGCAGGCCCTTAAGCCCCCAAGCCAATCTTGGAGCAGCGCCCTTGCAGGCGGGTGGCTAGCCGGGGAGCAGTGGTTCCCGATCCTGCACCTGCCGCCAAGAAGGTGAAGAAGACCACCTCTAAGGGCAGAAAGCCAGATGCGGTGCGCCGGCAGTTCTCTAGCCTCTCCGGGGCTAGGACCCCTCCCGCCAAGCAATTGGCAGCCACGGGAGTCGACTCCAGCTCCCAGTCCGGCTCGAGCTCCTCACATAGCTCGTCCTCATCGGAGTCCCCTGCGCCTCAGCAAGGCTCGAAGTTGCCGGGGAGCTCCACTCCTCCGCCCCAGAAGAGAAGCAGGGCGCCCTCACCGCCCGTGGAGTTCGAGCTGAGCTCCATGCTCATTGACGAAGAGTAAGAAAGAACACTCTTCTTTCTTTACTGCAGCTTCCGCATATTCTCTTGCTTGCTGACTGATCTTGGCTTGCTGTCTTTGACAGGGAGGAGGAGGAAGAAGGCGAGACCCTCATCCACCGGACCAAGCGGCTCAGGCGCGTGGAGCGGCCGAAGACGATGGATGGCACGAGCCTAGGAGGAAGTAGCATGAACGTCCCGATACCAAGACCCCAGCTCAGCCCCCGGCCTGAAAGTGCAGGGTTGGCTCCCCCCATCGGAAGTGACGGAGGAGAGTTCCCCACCTCCGTATCCAGAGGAGAGGAGGAGAGCATAAGAGAGTAAGTTTACACCACCTTTTCTTGTCCCAGTTAGGCCTGGTTAAGCATATGCAGACAAAAAACCAACATCTGCATGTTGATTGGTTGCCTGCATGTCCTCTCCCTGCATCGTAGCGACGTCTCTATGCACCATGTTTGGTTGCTCGCATTGTATATGCTCACACGAGTGCATGTTGTTTGGTTACATATGAGCATAGAGTTGTGCTCACCTTGTACCCTACTTGGTGAGCTTATCAATACTACTACACCTTACACATGATCACACCGAGCACACCAACGCCACAGCACTGCTATGACGATGGATTGGACGAAGATGATGAAGTTCTTCAGCGCTAACGGTTGATCCACCTTGCCAACCTCAACCTTGCTGCATGAATGCTCTCGCACATACTTGGAGTAAGCATCTTCTGCCGCCTGCCTAGTCTTAAACCCTCCTCTATGGCTGCTGTCATTGTACCCTAAAACTTGTTTGTTGCAAGGTTCCCATGAACTGTAAACCCCTGGAACCCTACCTTCGAACACCACATACCACTTGCCCTGGCAGTGCAAACGAGCAATAAGTTCAAGCAACAAGCATTGGAACACACAAACAACAAGCATTGAAGAACTCTAGGAGCAAGCAATGGAGCAGAAGAGCATTAGTAAGCATGCATGATCATAGCAAGTTCAACCTACCACTACTTTGGTGTCATCCTACCACCACATCCAAAAGAGGGTGTAATCCTACCACCGCAAGTTCGTGATCACCGCGAGGATCACCGTGAGGGGTTAGTATATACCACCTCACCAAAATATACAGACCATAAGATTGTTTTCAAACACTAACTACACAAAATATACGTCGTCATCGTCATCGTCGTCCTTGTCGCCATCACCATCGAGGATCATGCACGCCGTCGCTACCAACATAACCAGCACTAGTAGTAGTGCTTGCCCAGCTAGGTCCTTAGCCAGAGCACCCTGTGGGTTGCTCCCATGGCAACAAATCCAACACCCTGGGCTTTGTTGTCCAGCAGGTGGCTCAGAGCCACCATGAGAGCCTCTGGGCTGAAGCCAATCTGCTCCATGACGGTGATGTAGAGCTGAGGGTGGACGCCCACACTCTTGCTCTCCCTGATGGCGGTAGCCACCTCCTTCACTGCCTCAGTCATGCTACTGAAGACGCTCAGCTCCTCCTCCATGAAGCCTGCCCGCTTCCTTTTCCTATCAAGCACAGGAACGTGCTCACCATCCTTCTCAGGAGCTTCAACATTGATGGTGTTTGACTCCTGGGTGTCTGGATACTCCGGCATGGGCGAGCCCAGCGGCTGACCAGAGCCCATGGCATGCTTGCCGGTTGCCAGCCCGAAGGAGAAGATCTGCTGCATCTGGTGGTAGTTCTAGATAGGGGTGTTGGGGAACTCTGCGTCCTTGGGGTGTGCCTAAGAAGAAACAGGGCAGAGAGGTTAGTTAGTATGCCAATGGTTCATAGGTTTGAACTGCTGGTTTGTTAGAATGGCATGGTTTGTGAGCTAACCGCGACGTGGCCTTGGTAGTGCTCTGCCTCCAGAAGGATCGAGCAGGTGTCCTCATCCCATGAAGCACCATTGAGGTCTATGAGCTTGGACGCAGTGATCCACCTCGCTCTCCACTTCCTCAGGTGGTTGTACACCTGGGTCGAGGTGACCTCCTATCCACAGAAGTCGAACACATGCTTTGCAACAAGGTTCAAGTGCACCTGCACAAAAGTGGAGAGGAACGGCTGCCATTTCATGTTGTTCCCCCTGCCATCCTTCTTCTCCTTTGCGGCTGCCTTTTGAGCAACAACATTGGGCTGAGCCAGCACAAATGGAGGAACCGTAGGCGGCACCTCGAAAACCTCTAAATCAAGAGGCATATGTTCCATAGGAGGCTGAGAGTCCTCGACGTACGACGGCGGGAACTGGCTCTCGGACAGCACGAGGGCCTGACTAAACTCTTGCGTTTGCATGGTCATGTCCTATAAACATAAGCGTCATCAACACCACAAGACACTGCACATGGATAGTAGGAACTAGTAGTACAACATGGACAGATCGAACTAGCAGTAACACATGCACACATGGCTGGTCTAGGTTGAAGACAGCACAAGCATACCACAGCTCAACACAACATAACAGAGCACTAATCATGCACAACAGAGCACTAATCATGGACACATGGATGATCTTGTTCAACACTTGCACACTAGCATACCACCGATCCATCCATGACCACTAGCTACCAACACTTGCCCACATGGAAACAACCCCTAGCATGCTCCAAATCCATCACAACTAGCTACTACGACATCACAGTCAAACGGATTGGACGACCTAACCCTAGCACATGGACAGATCTAGCTAGAACTAGTAGAGAGGAGGTGGTGATTGAACTTACATACGCCACCGGAACGACCGCGAAGGAGGTGCCTCACACGTCGGAGAGGAGGAGGAGTCGACCCGCCGCTGCAGTCAACCTGTTGCCGGAGTAGTTGCGCCGCTTACCTCGTTGTCGAAGTGGATCCGCGCCGGAGGGAAAGCTCGAGAGAGGGGAAATGGTGGCGGGAGTTTTGCCGCGGCGGTCACCCTCGATATATAGGGCGACCGAATCGGCGGGCGGTGACTCGAATTCGTCCCGCCGCTTTTTCGGAGATGCGCCATCGCTCCCGCCATCTCCCTGCCCTGTGCAGCGCGGTGTGGCATTCCCCTCCCCTGATCGCTCGAGCCTGGCTTGCTGGAAACGGCCGATTCGGCTGTTTCTAGCGGGCCTGGCTGAGGGGTGCTTTGAGGTTTGTGCTATGCGGGCCAAACAGTAAACACATGCATCCAAACAGCCCATTTTCATCCCGCGCGGGCCTGGCCCGACCTAATGCAGCCTACCAAATGCGTCCTTACTGTTCGCAATTGGCCTGATTATTATTACTAGCAAAAGAGCGCCCGTGCATTGCAACGGGAGGAAACAATACAACACTTCCCTCACCCAATAATTATGGCTCAAGATCCCAATAGATCCATGTCTTTTATTTGAACATGGCATCCCATCTATGTTGCCTCTCTCACGGCATAAGATGAACATCAACTTTCTTTTTTCCATGCGATGTTTTGCCGAGGCATGCATGTGTGGTTATTGATGTTTTTTTGTCTTCAAACTAATTTTGATGAGGTTTTCATTTGTAACATGGATCTGCCTCGGTATGGAAAAAATACGGGTTGTGCACTATTGATTAAAATTACATCATAAATAGAATTTTAAAAATGTTAAATAGGTAAAATAACATCATGTTCAGATTGTACACATCGTTATTAATTAAAATTACACCATAAATAGAATTTTTAAAATGTTAACTAGGTAAAATGACATCATATTCAAATTCTACCCATTTTTTAATCAAATTTCATATATAATAATTTAAAAATGGAGTTACGGTTTAAAAGATATGATTTTTTAAAGCATTTGTCACTTGTAGTTGAACTGCGGAGCAAGTAATAGAGACGGTAGGGGTTTTCTGGAAAAATATGAAAAACGATTCATTTTTTACTTAAGTCTGGACTGTGGATTTATTTCATGAAAACAAAAGGGGGTTTCTGAAAAATACAAAAACGATTTGTTTTTGTCACTTAAGTCTGGACTACGGGTTGATTTCAGAAAAACACAGGGGGGTTCATAAAATGAGCGACAAACAGCCAGAAGCATTACTCTCTTTATTATTAGGTAGAGATTTTTCTGAGAGGACCCTACAAAACTACGAGAAGAAAGCAGTTTATTTAGGAAAACTCTTCTTTTCCCTGACTGATCTTTGGAACCGCATCGCGAGCCGTCCGATCGAGCTTGATCATGTGGCGCTCGTCTTTCGTGTGTGCCAGCCGAATAGTCTCGCGCAACTAGGCCCAGTTTAACCGTGATGCGCCCAGACGGGAGGGGTGCATTTGCTCAGGTCAAAATTGAGCTTGGCAGCATATTCGACGCGATGCAAGTCTCCACACGACGACGAGCTTCTGAAGCGGCAAAGCCAAGGCGATGAAGGGGAGCAGAGGCAAGCACATCGACGATGATGCTCCACCATGCAGGTAACACCCCCAAATCGAGCCAGAAATGCTCAAGATCTGCAAATCGCATGAGGTATGCGTGCAAGGGGGCTCGATGGAGCGACGCTCTTGAGGGTTGAGGGACTCGTCGGAGGGTTATTGTGGGGCAGAGGGGCTCAACATCAGGGCAATTAGGTACGTTTCCTGCAACGTAGATCAAGCGTGTGGGTGGATTTTTCTTCGATTCAAAGCAGTTAATTCGCAAGAAGTGCAGGAATCCACTACGAGAGAGGGATGTGATCCTGGGCTTGACAGAGCTGGACAATCTTGTTCTCCAGTTTTTGCATGGTTTTTCTATGCAAAATGGAATGGCTCTTCATTGTAGCACAAAATGCGATGTGCTTTGATTTATCTAGGCACTGGGCTTTGATTTTGGCTGGGGATAAATTTAATTCTATGCACTGAGGAGCGATGTTTGTTGTAGCACAGAATTTAGTGGTGTCTTCTGTTCATTTGCTAGGATTTCCCTGTAAAATGGGGCTTCTGAATTTTGATTACATGCATGGGATAGATAATGTGATATGCCTTCATCAGTAGTTTTTTTTTTCATTTTTCACCAGCAGGGGTACTTTTGTGTGCGTGCTCTAGCAGATTTTTCATGCTAGACAGTTATCAGTAGCATCTGTATTTTTGTTTAATGTAGTGGCCAAATGCAAAGAGTTTCTCATAAGTGGCTCATGGATTATGTTATGTATGTAGTGGATTTATATCTAGGGTGGTGGGTGTTGTGTGTCGCCAGTGGAGGGTCAATGCAGAGATAGTGGTTATAATCTAGCAGATGTGTGCTTCATCAAGTAGTTGCCAATGTAGAGAGAGTGTGGGGTTTACCCAGTTGGTCTAATGATGTTGTTGCATAGGTTTAACAAGTACAACATTTTTATTTTGTTGTGGTTTGTGTTCTTCCTCGCAGAGCCCGAACAATGGATGATGAAGAATCTACTGATGGATACTTCTCAACACGCTTTTCAACAAGTGCAGTTGGTGCCATGAGCCAGTGTTGCGAGGCTGCTACAAGCGGTGCTATGAGGAGTGCTGAAACCCGTCGCTAGAGCTGCAGGCCAGTGTTGTGATGAGCGCCTTTGGGGTTGTAGACCGGTGTCATGGTGGTCGCGGCAGTGCTGTAATGGGTGTTCGAAGCTGTGCGGGGTGTTGTGATGGTCACCACGCCGCAATGGGCGTCCGAAGCTGTGGGCGAATTTTGTGATAATAGTTGTCGTGTTGAAATGGGCGTGTGGAGCTATCACTAGTACAAAAACCCCTAATTAGCAGCATTCGTATGTGAGCACTGCTACTTCTTGAGCTTGCATTGATTTTTCCCTTGAAGAGGAAAGGGTGATGCAACAAAGTAGAGATAAGTATTTCCCTCAGTTAAGAACCAAGGTATCAATCCAGTAGGAGGCACAAGCAAGTCTCCAATCTATGCACATGCACAAACTAACAAACACTTGCACTCAACGCGAAAAAGGGGTTGTCAATCCCTTCACGGTCTCGAACAAGAGTGAGATCTAATAGAGATAGTTATAAAAGATAAATAAAAAGGCAAACTAAAATAAATCTAAATAAATTGCAGCAAGGTATTTTTGGGTTTTTTGGTTTATAGATCTGAAAATATATGATGGAAAATAGACCCGGGGGCCATAGGTTTCACTAGAGGCTTCTCTCTTGAAGATAGCATACGGTGGGTGAACAAATTACTGTTGAGCAATTGATAGAAAAGCGCAAAGTTTTGACGATATCTAAGGCAATGATCATGAATATAGGCATCACGTCCGTGACAAGTAGACCGAAACGATTCTGCATCTACTACTATTACTCCACACATCGACCACTATACAACATGCATCTAGAGTATTAAGTTCATAAGAATAGAGCAACGCTTTAAGTAAGATGACATGATGTAGAGGGATAAACTCAAGCAATATGATATAAACCCCATCTTTTTATCCTCGATGGCAACAATACAATACGTGCCTTGCTACCCCTTCTGTCACTGGGTGAGGACACCGCAAGATTGAACCCAAAACTAAGCACCTCTCCCATTGCAAGAAAACCAATCTAGTTGGCCAAACCAAATCGATAGTTCGAAGAGAAATACAAAGATATCTTACATGCATAAAAGAGTTCAGAGAAGACTCAAATAATATCCATAGATAATCTGATCATAAATCCACAATTCATCGGATCTCAACAAACACAGCGCAAAAAAGTATTACATCGAATAGATCTCCAAGAACATCAAGGAGAACATTGTATTGAAGATCAAAGAGAGAGAAGAAGCCATCTAGCTACTAGCTATGGACCTGTAGGTCTGTGGTAAACTACTCACGCATCATCGGTAGGGCAGCAAGGTTGATGCAGAGGCCCTCCGTGATCGAATCCCCCTTCGGCAGATCGCCGGAAAAGGCCCCAAGATGGGATCTCACGGGAACAGAGGCTTGCGGCGGCGGAAAATTATTTTGGTGGACGCTTCTGGTGGTTTGGGAATATTTGGGAATTTATAGCACAATAATTAGGGTTAGAGGACTCCCGAGGGGCCCACAAGCCCTCAGGGCGCCCCCTGGGGCGCGCCTGGCAGGCTTGTGGCCTCCTCGGGCATCTTCTGACCCCCCTCTCCAAGCTCCGTGGATGTCTTCTGGTCCAAGAAAAATCATCGTAAAGTTTTATTCTGTTTGGACTCCGTTTGATATTCCTTTTCTGTAAAACTCAAAAATAAGGAAAAAAACAGAAACTGGCACTGGGCTCTAGGTTAATAGGTTAGTCCCAAAAATAATATAAAATAGCATATTAATGCATATAAAACATCCAAAATAGATAATATAATAGTATGGAACAATAAAAAATTATAGATACGTTGGAGACGTATCAAGCATCCCCAAGCTTAATTCCTGCTCGTGCTCGAGTAGGTAAATGATAAAAATAGAATTTTTGTTGTGGAATGCTACCTAACATATTTATCAATGTAATCTTATTTATTGTGGCATGAATATTCAGATCCATAAGATTCAAAACAAAAGTTTAATATTGACATAAAAACAGTAATACTTCAAGCATACTAATAAAGCAATCATGTCTTCTCAAAATAACATGGCCAAAGAAAGTTATCCCGACAAAATCATATAGTCTGGCTATGCTCCATCTTCATCACACAAAATATTTCATCATGCACAACCCCGATGACAAGCCAAGCAATTGTTTCATACTTTTGGTGTTCTCAAACTTTTTCAACTTTCACGCAATACATGAGCGTGAGCCATGGATATAGCACTATAGGTGGAATAGAATATGGTGGTTGTGGAGAAGACAAAAAGAAGGAGAAAGTCTCACATCAACTAGGCAAATTAATGGGCTATGGAGATGCCCATCAATTGATATCGATGCAGGTGAGTAGGGATTGCCATGCAACGGATGCACTAGAGCTATAAGTGTATGAAAGCTCAAAAAGAAACTAAGTGGGTGTGCATCCAACTTGCTTGATCACGAAGACCTAGGGCAATTTTGAGGAAGCCCATCATTTGAATATACAAGCCAAGTTCTATAATGAAAAATTCCCACTAGTATATGAAAGTGACAAAATAGGAGACTCTCTATCATGAAGATCATGGTGCTACTTTGAAGCACAAGTGTGGAAAAAGGATAGTAACATTGTCCCTTCTCTCTTTTCTCTCATTTTTTTCTTTTCTCTTTTTTTTTGTTTGGGCTTCTTTGGCCTCTTTTATTTTTTATAAAGTCCGGAGACTCATCCCAACTTGTGAGGGAATCATAGCTTCCATCATCCTTTCCTCACATGGGACAATGCTCTAATAATGATGATCATCACACTTTTATTTACTTACAACTCAAAAATTACAACTCGATACTAGAACAAGATATGACTATATGAATGCCTCCGGCGGTGTACCGAGATGTGCTATGATCAAGAGTGACATGTATAAAAAATATGAATGGTGGCCTTGCCACAAATACTATGCCAACTACATGATCATGCAAAGCAATATGACAATGATGGTGCATGTCATAATAAACGGAACGGTGGAAGTTGCATGGCAATATATCTCGGAATGGCTATGGAAATGCCATAATAGGTAGGTATGGTGGCTGTTTTGAGGAAAATATATGGTGGGTTTAATGCACCGGCGAAAGTTGCGCGGTACTAGAGAGGCTAGCAATGGTGGAAGGGTGAGAGTGCGTATAATCCATGGACTCAACATTAGTCATAAAGAACTCACATACTTATTGCAAAAATTTATTAGTCATCGAAACAAAGTACTACACGCATGCTCCTAGGGGGATAGATTGGTAGGAAAAGACCATCGCTCGTCCCCGACCGCCACTCATAAGGAAGACAATCAAAAAATAAATCATGCTCCGACTTCATCACATAACGGTTCACCATACGTGCATGCTACGGGAATCACAAACTTTAACACAAGTATTTCTACCAATCCACAATTACTCACTAGCATGACTCTAATATCACCATCTTTATATCTCAAAACAAATGCAAGGAATCAAACTTCTCATCTTATTCAATGCTCTTTATATGAAAGTTTTTATTATATCCCTCTTGGATGCCCATCATATTAGGACTAAATTCATAACCTAAGCAAATTACCATGCTGTTTAAGACTCTCAAAATAATATAAGTGAAGCATGAGAGTTCAACAATTTCTATAAACTAAAGTCACCGTCGTGCTCTAAAAAGATATAAGTGAAGCACTAGAGCAAACTGCCTAGCTCAAAAGATATAAGTGAAGCACATAGAGTATTCTAATAAATTCACGATTAATGTGTGTCCCTCTCAAATGGTGTGTACAGCAAGGATGATTGTGGTAAACTAAAAAGCAAAGACTCATAGCATACAAGACGCTCCAAGCAAAACACATATCATGTGGTTTTTTTAAAGGAGGATATCCCCCGGCCTCTGCATCAGGATGATATAAACCCCATCTTTTTATCCTCGATGGCAACAATAAAATACAATACGTGCCTCGCTACCCCTTCTGTCACTGGGTGAGGACACCGCAAGATTGAACCCAAAACTAAGCACCTCTCCCATTGCAAGAAAACCAATCTAGTTGGCCAAACCAAATCGATAGTTCGAAGAGAAATACAAATATATCTTAATCATGCATAAAAGAGTTCAGAGAAGACTCAAATAATATCCATAGATAATCTGATCATAAATCCACAATTCATCGGATCTCAACAAACACAGCGCAAAAAAGTATTACATCGAATAGATCTCCAAGAACATCGAGGAGAACATTGTATTGAAGATCAAAGAGAGAGAAGAAGCCATCTAGCTACTAGCTATGGACCTGTAGGTCTGTGGCAAACTACTCACGCATCATCGGTAGGGCAACAAGGTTGATGTAGAGGCCCTCCGTGATCGAATCCCCCTTCGGCAGATCGCCGGAAAAGGCCCCAAGATGGGATCTCACGGGAACAGAGGCTTGCGGCGGCGGAGAAGTATTTTGGTGGACGCTTCTGGTGGTTTGGGAATATTTGGGAATTTATAGCGCAAGAATTAGGGTTAGAGGACTCCCGAGGGGCTCACAAGCCCTCAGGGCGCCCCTCCTGGGGCGCGCTTGGCAGGCTTGTGGCCTCCTCGGGCATCTTTTGACCCCCTCTCCAAGCTCCGTGGATGTCTTCTGGTCCAAGAAAAATCATCATAAAGTTTTATTCTGTTTGGACTCCGTTTGATATTCCTTTTTTGTAAAACTCAAAAACAAGGAAAAAGCAGAAACTGGCACTAGGCTCTAGGTTAATAGGTTAGTCCCAAAAATAATATAAAATAGCATATTAATGCATATAAAACATCCAAAACAGATAGTATAATAGCATGGAACAATAAAAAATTATAGATACGTTGGAGACGTATCAAGCACTGGCAGCATTGAAGTTGAGCGTCGTCAGTGCGGCGCTGCTGGTAAGTTCAGACTAGCGGCATTCATGATGGACGCTGCTAAAGGCAGTTCTACAGCAGCGTGCACATGGAACGCTGTTAGTGGCTTTACTACCAGCAACATGCACGCTGCTAAGTTGGTACGACTCAGTGGCATTCGCTTAACCTGAACGCTGCTAAAGCTGGATAAATCTAGTGACGTTTTGGGTCCATAGAACGTTGCTAGTTTTAGTTTCCTGAATGAAAAATGTTAAAATGTTTTCTATATTAGGCATGATTTTGTATCAAATTTTGCTACCATTGCATTATGGCTGCAATGTCAGTAAAATAGAATTCAAATGCTGTCATACAACATTTTGTAGCCCAAGATGGTGCTATGGCACTATTTTGGGCTCTAATATCAAGTCTACCTAATAATTGCATCACATGCATACACCTTATCATATAAACTAAATTATTAGTAATTACATGAACCATATATAACTAACAATCCATATAATACCCCATACTTAACCGTTCAACAAATATCACACATAAGTACTTAATTAGTAGCAAGTGTACAACCATAATAACCAACACAAGGACATTGATTCAGTTTAACTATGAAGACACCGGCCTAGTTGTCAAACAAAGGGATAGTATGCAGGAAGATGAAAAAGGATCGATATGGTTGACTAGAGGGGGGTGAATAGGAAACTACCAATTTTTAACTTTTCTTGACAAATTAGAGTTAGCAACAAATAGGTTGTCTAGATATGCAACTAGGTGAGCAACCTATATGATGCTAACAACACAAGCAACACGAGCGAGCAAATGATACAACACAAGTAAAGCTTGCACAAAGTAAAGGTAAGAGATAACCACAAGTGGAGACGGTGAAGACAAGGATGTGTTACCGAAGTTCCTTCCCTTTGAGAGGAAGTACGTCTTCGTTGGAGCGGTGTGGAGGCACAATGCTCCCCAAGAAGCCACTAGGGCCACCGTATTCTCCTCACGCCCTCACACAATGCGAGATGTCGTGATTCCACTAGTGGTGCCCTTGAAGGCGGCGACCGAACCTTTACAAACAAGGTTGGGGCAATCTCCACAACTTAATTGGAGGCTCCCAACAACACCACGAAGCTTCACCACAATGAAATGTGGCTCCGAGGTGACCTCAACCGTCTAGGGTGCTCAAACACCCAAGAGTAACAAGATCCGGAAGGGATTAGTGCGGGGAATCAAATTTCACTTGGTGGAAGTGTAGATCTAGGCCTTCTCAACCAATCCCTAAAGAATAAACAAGTTTGATTGGCTAGGGAGAGAGATCGGGCGGAAATGAGCTTGAGAGCAACAATGGAGCTTTGGAGAGGAAGAGGTAGCCAACTAAAAGAAAGATTACTCCTTTATATAGTGGGAGAAGGGATCCAACCGTTATGCTCCCACTGCCCATGCATAAGTGGTAGTATCGCTCGGGTGAGTGGTACTTCCGCTGGCACGGAAGTTCCGGCCACAAGGTTCAATCAGAACGAGTCAGGGGGACGGTAGTGGCGTCGGAGCGGTACTACCGTTCCCACCAGCGGTACTACCGCATGGTGTTGAACTGCAGCCGTAACCCGCGGTAGTAGGGGAGGGCAGGGCGGTACTACCATAGGGAACTATCGCTCGTGGAACAGACCAGTCCAGAACAACAAAATTAAGCGGTACTCCATGTGGCACAAGCCAGTGGGAGCAATACTACCGTGGTGTGGACTTGACCTCGGCCGTCATAGATGTCTTAAGTGAGGCCGTAGCTTCATTTAAGTCATCCCGGGTGATCGAGTTTAACTCCATGTCCTCGGGCACTTCCTCCTCTCCGTCAACCATACTCTTCGGGTGGTGAAACCCTTAATAAAGAGACGAGGCTTTGATACCAATTGAAAGGATCGATATGGTTGACTAGAGGGGGGGGGGGTGAATAGGCAACTACCAATTTTTAACTTTTCTTGACAAATTAGAGTTAGCAACAAATAGGTTCTCTAGATATGCAACTAGGTGGGCAACCTATATGATGCTAACAACACAAGCAACACGAGCGAGCAAATGTTACAACACAAGTAAAGCTTGCACAAAGTAAAGGTAAGAGATAACCACAAGTGGAGACGGTGAAGATGAGGATGTGTTACCGAAGTTCCTTCCCTTTGAGAGGAACTACGTCTCCGTTGGAGCGGTGTGGAGGCACAATGCTCCCCAAGAAGCCACTAGGGCCACCGTATTCTCCTCACGCCCTCACATAATGCGAGATGCCGTGATTCCACTAGTGGTGCCCTTGAAGGCGGTGACCGAACCTTTACAAACAAGGTTGGGGTAATCTCCACAACTTAATTGGAGGCTCCCAACAACACCACAAAGCTTCACCAGAATGGAATGTGTCTCTGAGGTGACCTCAACCATCTAGGGTGCTCAAACACCCAAGAGTAACAAGATCCGCAAGGGATTAGTGGGGAAAATCAAATTTCTCTTGGTGGAAGTGTAGATCTAGGCCTTCTCAACCAATCCCTAAAGAATCAACAAGTTTGATTAGCTAGGGAGAGAGATCGGGCAGAAATGAGCTTGAGAGCAACAATGGAGCTTTGGAGAGAAAGAGGTAGCCAACTAAAAGAAAGATGACTCTTTATATAGTGGGAGAAGGGATCCAACCATTATGCTCCCACTGCCCGTGGATAAGCGGTAGTACCGCTCGGGTGAGCGGTACTTCCGCTGGCACGGAAGTTCCGGCCACAAGGTTCAATCTAAATGAGTTAGAGGGATGGTAGTGCCGCCGGAGCGGTACTACCGTTCCCACCAGCGGTACTACCGCGTGGTGTTGAACTGCAGCCGTAACCCGCGGTAGTAGGGGAGGGCAGGACGGTATAACCTCCCAGGGCGGTACTACCGTAGGGAACTGCCGCTCTACTACCACTCGTGGAGCAGACTGATGACCCACCAGTATGGGGGATCTATCGTAGTCCTTTCGATAAGTAAGAGTGTCGAACCCAACGAGGAGCAGAAGGAAATGAGAAGCGGTTTTCAGCAAGGTATTCTCTGCAAGCACTGAAATTATCGGTAACAGATAGTTTTGTGATAAGATAATTCATAATGGGTAACAAGTAACAAGTGTAACTAAGGTGCAGCATGGTGGCCCAATCCTTTTTGTAGCCAAGGACAAGCTTGGACAAACTCTTATATAAAGCAAAGCGCTCCCGAGGACACATGGGAATTATTGTCAAGCTAGTTTTCATCATGCTCATATGATTCACGTTCGTTACTTTGATAATTTGATATGTGGGTGGACCGGTGCTTGGGTGTTGTCCTTACTTGGACAAGCCTCCCACTTATTATTAAATCCTCTCGCAAGCATCCGCAACTACGAAAGAAGAATTAAGATAAATCTAACCATAGCATGAAACATATGGATCCAAATCAGCCCCTTACGAAGCAATGCATAAACTAGGGTTTAAGCTTCTGTCACTCTAGCAACCCATCATCTACTTATTACTTCCCAATGCCTTCCCCTAGGCCCAAATCATGGTGAAGTGTCATGTAGTCGATGTTCACATAACACCACTAGAGGAAAGACAACATACATCTCATCAAAATATCGAACGAATACCAAATTCACATGATTACTTATAACAAGACTTCTCCCATGTCCTCAGGAACAAACGTAACTACTCACAAAGCATATTCATGTTCATAATCAGACGGGTAATAAACATCATTAAGGATCTGAACATATGATCTTCCACCGAATAAACCAACTAGCATCAACTACAAGGAGTAATCAACACTACTAGCAACCCACAGGTACCAATCTGAGGTTTTGAGACAAAGATCGGATACAAGAGATGAACTAGGCTTTGAGAGGAGATGGTGCTGGTGAAGATGTTGATGGAGATTGACCCCCTCTCGATGAGAGGATCGTTGGTGATGACGATGGCTTCGATTTCCCCCTCCCGGAGGGAAGTTTCCCTGGCAGAATAGCTCCGCTGGAGCCCTAGATTGCTTCTGCCTAGGTTCCGCCTCGATACGGCAGCGCTTCATCCCAAAAGCTTCCTTATGATTTTTTTTCCAGGTAAAAACCCTTCATATAGCAGAAGATGGGCGCTGGAGACCTGCCAGGGGGCCCACAAGCCCTAGGGGCGCGCCCAGGGGGTAGGGCGCGCCCCCCAGGCTTGTGGCCACCTGGTGGGTCCCCTCTGGTATTTTCTTCGATCAATATTTTATATATATTCCAAAATAATTCTCTGTAAATTTTCAGGACTTTTGGAGTTGTGCAGAATAGGTCTCTCAGATTTGCTCCTTTCCGGTCCAGAATTCCAGCTGCTGGCATTCTCCCTCTTTGTGTAAACCTTGTAAAATAAGAGAGAAAAATCATAAGTATTGTACCATAATGTGTAATGACAGCCCATAATGCAATAAATATCAATATAAAAGCATGATGCAAAATGGACGTATCAACTCCCCCAAGCTTAGACCTCGCTTGTCCTCAAGCGAAAGCCAAAATCGATAATCATGTCCACATGTTTAGAGATAGAGGTGTCGATAAAATAAAATACGGACATGAAGGCATCATGATCATCTTTAGAACAGCAACATATACTGTCATATAATTTCTTATGCTAAAGTAACAATTCATTCACAAGGTAAAGTATGGAACAAGAACTTTATTGAAAACTAACAAACTATTATTTTAGTCATTGGAGCAATTGCAATTTATCATAACATAGGAAAGAGTCAATATAAGAGCTTTTCAGCAAGTTCACATACTCAACTATCATTTAGTCTTTCATAATTGCTAACACTCACGCAACATCTATGAGATCAAAGCTTCAATCGGACACAGAGAAAGATAGGGGCTTATGGTTTCGCCTCCAACCTTTTACCTCAAGGGTAATGTCAACAATAATAGTTTATGAATATCTACATCCGAGTGGATATATATATATATATCTGGATCTCCCCCAACATATAGTGCTTGCCAAAAAGAAAAAGTGTAAAAAGAATAGGTGATGATCACCATGACTCTTGCATTAAGGTAGAGGGTAAATAAAAGATAGGCCCTTTGCAGAGGGAAGCAGAGGTTTTCATGCGCTTTTATGGTTGGATGCACAAAATCTTAATGCAAAAGAACGTCACTTTATATTGCCGCTTGTGATAAAGAACTTTATTATGCAGTCTCTCACTTTTATTTCCTCCATATCACAAGTTCGTATAAAGCTTATTTTCCTCACATTAATAGATCATACATATTTAGAGAGCAATTTTTATTGCTTGCACCGATGACAACTTACTTGAAGGATCTTACTTAATCCATAGGTAGGTATGGTGAACTCTCATGGCAAAACTGGGTTGAGGGATTTTGGATGCACAAGTAGTATCTCTACTTGGTGCAAAAGATTTGGCTAGCATGGGATGAGAAGCAAGTTCAACATGTTGGAGGATCCATGACAATATAATTTCTATTCGGATATAAAGAAACATAACCCATTACGTTGTCTTCCTTGTCCAAGATCAACCTCTTAGCATATAATATTTTAATGAGTGCTCACAATCACAAAAGATGTCCAAGATAGTGTATTTATATGTGAGACCTCTCTTTCTTTATTACTTCCTATTAATTGCAACAATGACCAAAACTATGTTTGTCAACTCCCAACAAATTTCATGCGACATACTTCTTATATGTGAAGTCGTCACTTCCCATAAGATCATTATATAATCTTTTTATTTCTTTTTCTCAAGATCATAGCAAGAAAAGCAAAGCCCTCAACTCAAAACTAATCTTTATTACATAACTCTCGGACTCGATTACATAGAGGGAACACAAAGCAAAACTCAAAGCTAGATCATACTAAAACTTTATTCTACTAAACTGAGATATAACCAAAAGGATCGAACTAAGAAAAATGATAAAGGTAAAGATGTGATGGTGATACGATACCGGGGCACCTCCCCCAAGCTTGGAAGGTGCCAAGGGGAGTGCCCATACCCATGTATTTAGGTCTCTTTCTTCGGAGGTGGTGATGTGATATTCTTGGCGATGATGTCCCTTAGAATGCGATTCTCCTCCTCAAGCTTATTATTTTGCTGCTTAAGATCCATTATTTCCTTGCGGAGTTTGCCTGCGATAGCTAGATCTCCGATCACCCATGGATGCTTCCTGGCTGCGGGGGAAAAAGCAACACTCTTTTTCATGTTATTATAAGAGAGAAATCTAGCATTGGGAGGTATGACCGAATCCGGTATTGCTGAGCTCTGGAGTTCCTCAAGCATAGCTCCCGGTTGAAGGCGAGAGGTAGCTTCTTGATCCTCCTCCATGGCATCCACTCTTTTCAGGTCAGCCTCCATCTCTTCCTTCGTTGACCACCCAAAGTGGTCAGCTTCGCTGTATGCTCTTAGGCCCGGTATCGGGTGAGAGACCCGACTCTCCCCGACCGACTCTTGTGAAGACATCTTGCTCCAAATCTGCTGCAGAATTAGCTAAACACAAGAACAGAGGATTTTGCCATGGTACGGTGGTCAAAACCTTCGGGAGATTATATAATAATTTTTTACCGACCAAAAGGGAGTGTTCCACAAGAAAACAGAGTCCGGAGGGCACATGAGGTGGCCACAAGCCTAGGAGGCACGCCCCCAGGGCTTGTCGCCTCCTCGTGCACTTTTTGGACTACTTTTTATTTTCCTAATTTTTTAAATATTCCAAAATAGAGTAAAATTGGCATTGGAAAAGTTTTGGGGTCGGTTTACTTACCGTACCACATACCTATTCCTTTTCAGAATCTGAAACATTCTGGTAGGTCTCCCTTATGTACTCCTCCGGTGTTATGGTATTAATAATATTGGTCTCAACATTTATGGGAGTACCTGAGATATAATGTTTGATTCTTTGCCCATTTACCACCTTCGAGTAAGTGCCTTCTGTGTTGTTGATTTTGATGGCACCGGAACGATAAACTTCCTCGATAATGTAAGGGCCCTCCCATTTAGAGAGAAGCTTTCCCGCAAAAAATCTTAAACGAGAATTGTATAGCAAGACATGGTCACCTACATTAAATTCACGCTTTTGTATCCTTTTATCATGCCATCTTTTAATTTTTTCTTTAAACAATTTGGAATTCTCATAAGCTTGGGTTCTCCATTCATCAAGAGAGCTAATGTCAAATAACATCTTCTCACCGGCAAGTTTGAAATCATAGTTGAGCTCTTTAATTGCCCAATAAGTTTATGTTCTAGTTCAAGAGGTAAGTGACATGCTTTTCCATAAACCATTTTATATGGAGACATACCCATAGGGTTTTTATAAGCAGTTCTATAAGCCCATAATGCATCATCAAGTTTCTTAGACCAATTCTTTCTGGATCTATTAGCAGTCTTTTGCAAAATCAACTTTATTTCTCGATTACTCAATTCTACTTGACCACTAGACTGAGGACGATATGGAGATGCAATTCTATGGTTAACATCATACTTAGCAAGCAATTTACGGAAAGCACCATTAATAAAGTGTGAACCACCATCAGTCATTAAATATCTAGGGACTCCAAACCTCGGGAAAATAACTTCTTTAAGCATTTTAATGGAGGTGTTATGATCAGCACTACTAGTTGGAATAGCTTCTACCCACTTAGTAACATAATCAACAGCAACCAAAATATGTGTATACCCATTAGAGGAAGGAAAATGTCCTATATAATCAAATCCCCAAACATCAAATGGTTCAATAACAAGTGAATAATTCATAGGCATTTCTTGACGTCTACTAATATTACCAATTCTTTGACATTCATCACAAGCCAAGACAAACTTACGGGCATCCTTGAAAAGAGTAGGCCAATAAAAATCAGATTGTAATACCATGTGTGCAATTCTATCTCCAGCATGGTGTCCTCCGTAGGCCTCGGAGTGACACTTGCGTAGGATATGTTCCTGTTCATGCTCAGGTACACAACGTCTAATAACACCATCTACTCCTTCTTTATAAAGGTGTGGGTCATCCCAGAAGTAATGTCTTAAATCATAGATTTTTTTTCTTTTGTTGGTATGTGAAGGTAGGTGGTATAAATTTAGCAACAATATAATTGGCATAATCAGCATACCATGGAGTACTACGAGAAGCATTTATGACAGCTAATTGTTCATTAGGAAAGCTATCATCAATAGGTAGTGGGTCATCAAGAACATTTTCTAACCTAGACAAGTTGTCTGCTACGGGGTTTTCAGCTCCCTTTCTATCAATAATATGCAAGTCAAATTCTTGCAGCAAGAGAACCCATCTAATAAGTCTAGGTTTAGCATCTTTCTTTTCCATAAGGTATTTAATAGCAGCATGATCGGTGTGAACGGTTACTTTGGAATCAACAATATAAGATCTGAACTTATCACAAGCAAAGACAACTGCTAAAAATTCTTTTTCAATAGTAGCATAATTTCTTTGAGCACTGTCTAGAGTTTTACTAGCATAATGGATAACATTTAATTTCTTATCAACTCTTTGTCCTAGAATAGCACCAACAACATAATCACTAGCATCACACATAATTTCAAAGGGTAGGTTCCAATCAGGTGGTTGAACAATAGGTGCAGAAATCAAGGCTTTCTTAAGTATTTCAAATGCTTCTACACAATCATCATAAAAAACAAATGGAACATCTTTTTGCAAGAGATTAGTGAGAGGCCCATCTACTATCAGCAACAGGATAAATTATACCTGCTTCCAGAAGCTTTAGTATTTCATTTCGTACTACTTCTTCCATTTTAGGATTCAACCATCGCTGGTGATCAACAACTGGTTTAGCATCGGGTTCCATATTAATTTTGTGCTGACATAGAGTGGGACTAATGCCCTTAAGATCATCCAGAGTATATCCAATAGCTGCATGGTGCTTCTTCTGAGTTTTCAATAATTTATTTTCTTCATGCTCTGAAAGGTTAGCAATAATAATAACAGGATATATCTTTTTCTCATCAAGATAAGCATATTTCCGAGTATCAGGTAATTGTTTAAGATCGAACATAGGATCACTCTTGGGTGGTAGAGGATCTCCAAGAGTTTCAACAGGCAAATTGTGTTTCAAAATAGGCATCTGTTTAAAGAAAATCTCGTCTAATTCCTTTCTTTCATTCATGAACATATCATTTTCATGGTCTAGCAAATATTGTTCTAAAGGATCAGTAGGAGGCACAACAATAGAAGCAAGACCAATAATTTCATCTTTACTAGGCAATTCTTTATCATGGGGTTGTCTACGAAATTTTGAGAAATTAAACTCATGAGACACACCCCCAAAACTTACAGTAACAGTTTCTTTCTCACAATCTATTTTGGCATTGACAGTGTTCAAGAAAGGTCTACCAAATATAACGGGACAAAAATCATCTTGTGGGGATCCAAGAACTAGAAAATCAGTAGGGTATTTTATTTTCCCACACAAGACTTCAATATCTCTAACAATCCCAATTGGTGATATAGTATCTCTATTGGCAAGCTTAATAGTGACATCAATATCTTCTATTTCAGCAGGTGCAATATCATTCATAATTTCTTGATATAAAGTAAAGGGAATTGCACTCACACTAGCACCCAAATCACATAAGCCATGATAACAATGATCTCCTATTTTAACAGAAACAACAGGCATGCCAACAACAGGTCTATGCTTATCTTTATCATCGGGTCTAGCAGTTCTAGCAGCTTCATCACAGAAATAAATAACATGCCCATCAATATTATCGACCAAGATATCTTTAACCATAGCAATACTAGATTCAACTTTAATTTGTTCAGGGGGTGTAGGTGTTCTAGTATAACTCTTACGAACCACAGCTGAAGCTTTAGCATGTTCCTTTATTCTAACAGGGAAAGCTGGTTTCTCAATATAAGCAGTAGGAACAATAGGATCAACATTATAAGTAATAGTTTCCTCTTCAGCTTTAATAGGTTCTACTATTTTCACTTCAATGGGAGGATGATATTTAAACCACTTCTCCTTAGGGAGATCAACATGAGTAGCAAATGATTCACAGAAAGAAGCTACTATCTCAGAGTCAAGTCCATATTTAGTGCTAAATTCACGAAAAGCATCGGTATCCATAAAAGATTTAACACAATCAAACTTGAGGTTTATACCTGACTCCTTACCTTCATCGAGTTCCCAATCTTCAGAGTTGCGTTTAATTCTTTCCAAGAGATCCCATTTGAATTCAATAGTCTTCTTCATAAAAGAACCAGTACAAGAAGTATCGAGCATGGATTGATCATTACGAGAAAGCCGAGCATAAAATTTCTGAATAGTAATTTCTCTTGAGAGCTCATGATTGGGGCATGAATATAACATTAACTTAAGCCTCCCCCAAGATTGAGCGATACTTTCTCCTTCACAAGGCCAAAAATTATATATAATTCCGATCACGATGAACCAGATGCATAGGATAAAACTTCTGATGAAATTCCAATTTCAATCGGTTGTAATTCCAAGTCCCAATATCATCGCATAGCCTATACCATGTCAATGCCTTCTCCTTCAAAGATAAAGGGAAGACCTTCTTCTTGACTTCATCCTCGGGCAAGCCTGCAAGCTTAAATAATCCACAAACTTCATCCACATAGATTAGATGCATATCAGGATGTAGTGTTCCAACTCGTGCATAAGGATTAGCTAGCAGTTTCTCTATCATACCTAAAGGAATTTCATAATAAATATTTTCAGTAGGTGTAGTAGGTTGAGGGGCAACTCTTTGCTCTTCCGGTCGGGGTGAAGATACCCCAAACAAACCCCTCAAAGGATGATGTTCCATAGCAACAAGTGACATTAAATTTCGGCACGTAATATAAATGTTTCCTTACCAAATTCCACTTACCAAAGGCGCTTCACTCCCCGGCAACAGCGTCAGAAAAGTGTCTTGATGACCCACAAGTATAGAGGATCTATCGTAGTCCTTTCGATAAGTAAGAGTGTCGAACCCAACGAGGAGCAGAAGGAAATGACAAGCGGTTTTCAGCAAGGTATTCTCTGCAAGCACTGAAATTATCGGTAATAGATAGTTTTGTGATAAGATAATTCGTAACGGGTAACAGGTAACAAGTGTAACTAAGGTGCAGCAAGGTGGCCCAATCCTTTTTGCAGCAAAGGACAAGCCTAGACAAACTCTTATATAAAGCAAAGCGCTCCCAAGGACACATGGGAATTATTGCCAAGCTAGTTTTTGTCGGCGTTCTGGGAACCAGGGTACCCAGACTTGCCTGCCTGTGGCCCACGGCGTGGCTCCATTGATGGCCTGGTACGGCCCATCTACAACACCTTCAAGAAAAGACCCTCGCAAGGGGCCAACCCTCGCGAGGCGGGCGACATCAAGACCTCCGAAGGGAGCGGCCTCCTTAGGCTGGCTCATGAGGAGCGGAGATTCCTATGCAGGTGCCCACCTCATGAGGTTGAGGTGATGCAAGCCATGACGACCAAGGCCAGGCGGGCGCCAACGGGCGCAGAGCAGCAGGTTTCCTCTTTGGTGCTAAGGAGGCAAGTGCACGCGCGGGGTCCCGAGGAATCGCCCAAAGGTTTCCATTCCCATGCGACGAGACCAAGACCGCCAGGACGGCAGGATGGATGTCATCGCCGAGCCCACCGCGGCGTCACGACTAGAAGCTTTGCAGGTGAAGACCACCTTTCGTCAGGATAAGATGTACTACTTGTCCCCTTTCAAATTGGCCATTGTGGAATCCCTTCCCGCCTGCGTTTTCGGGGAAGAGGACCAAGGCCACTATATATAGGTTAGCCACCACCATAGGAAGGGAGATCGGATCAGACCGAGAACAACTCACTCTCACCAGAGCAAGCCTCACGAGCTTGTTCATCCTCTTTACTAGTTCATCCTCAGCCCCTTGTGAGGCTAATCCACCACAAAGCAGGAGTAGGGTATTACACCGCAAGGTGGCCCGAACCTGGGTAAACTGCCGTGTCCATCTTCTTCCCTGTTCTTCGAGCTAGGCTGTAGGGCGGCGCGTTCGGTTGGTTGGATAGGTTGAGTTCTTCGCACATGCCCCAGAGTTCGAACCTTCTTTGGGTCTGCGGAGCCCTGAATCTGACATTTAGCGCGCCAGGTAGGGGCGTGCCGAAGCCTCTCTCCCACCGCTCGTTCCACCACCGTTCCGCCGTTTCGATGGCTGACGCTCGCCATGTTCATGCCGAGCGCCGGGCTGCTCGTGTCGCCTAGACGGCACCCGCGGGCAATGGCGTCCCTCGCCGCTCCGCCTCCCCGGTGGCTAACGCCGCCACCGACCCTGCTGCCCGCGAGCAGCAGGACTCATTGCTGCCGCCGTCCGTGCAGCGCGACGGCCGCACCGCGACTCCGTCACCCACTCCAGCCACGGCATCGTCTTCTCACAGCCGTCGTGGGCCAGCGAATGCACAGTCTGCGCTGCTCATGGCACGCGAGCTTCTGCGCTATCGTCCGGCCAACAACCTCTACGACGACTGGCTCGCCCGCATCGCTGAGCTCGTCAATGCCGCTAGTGAAGCCCCTGCACCGTCTCGTTCGCTTCGCCCTCCGTTGTCCCAGGCGGGCAATGTGGCCCACGGCACACTTCCTCCCCCTCCGCTGCACGGCGTGGGAAACGAGCCGAGGCATGAGGCTCCCCAGCGCGACCCGCCGCGCAGAGCGTTAGCGCGCGATGAAGAAAGCTGCCAGGTGGTGCAGCGGCCCCAAGGAGAAGCGCGTGCGCTCCCAGCACCGCCACGCCAAGACCGCGTACCGCCAGAGGCGGCCGCGCGCGGGCATCAAGATCAGGCTCCTCCCCGGCGGGTGGCCCCGGTGAATGCGGCAGGGTGCCGTGCTTTCACCCCGGAGCTGCGCCGCGTCGTCTGGCCCGGCAAGTTCAAGCCGGATCTGCCTCCGCGCTACGACGGCAGCCCTGACCCCGACGAGTTCCTCCAGCTCTATGAGCTGAGCATCGAGGCGGCGAACGGCGACGAGAAGGTCATGGCAAACTGGTTCCCCATGGCCCTTAAGGACGGCGCACGCTCCTGGCTCCTGAACCTTCCGGTGGGGTCGATCTCCTCCTGGGATGAGCTACGCGAGTGCTTCATCGCCAACTTCCAGGGCACTCGCGACCGCGCTCCCGGGGCAGGCGACCTGCGACGCATCAAGCAGCAGCCAGGTGAAACCTTGCACAAGTACATACATCGCTTCACCAACGTTCGCCTCAAGGTCCCGAAGGTGTCGTACGAATCCATCATTACGGCATTCTCTGAGGGTGTCCGGGATGTCAAGATGAAGGAAGAGCTCGCCATGCACGAGGATTTGTGCTCGGCTCTGGAGATGTTTAACATGGCCACCAAGTGCGCGAGGGCGGAGGAAGGTTGCCTCTCCCTCCTGGAGCTTCCGGAGGTCGACCCTGAAGACAAGAAGGCCAAGGCTAAGGATGTGAAGCGCAAGGGCCCAGTTGTGCTCGCGGCTGAACCTGAGATGAAGCGTGGCTGCGTCCACCCCGAGTCCTCCAAGGGCAGCCGTCCGTTTTGCGTCTTCCATAACATCCACAGCCACAACACCAATGACTACCAAGAGCTCAGGGCAATCCACGACGGGCGCTTGGCCGCCGTACCGAGCGCAACAACCGTGGCTATGGCCACGGAGGAGGCCGCGGGGGTGGCCGCTGGGACAACCGCGACCCCCACCAGGAATGGCGCGATCAGCCTCATGAGGACCGCTGGCAGGGCCAGCCTCGCGACGGCCCCTGGAGGGACCAGCCTCGTGAGGATCATCCTCAGGGCAACGCCGGTCTCCCTCCGCCGCCGCCGCCGCCAAGGAGGAATGACGACCACCGCCAAGACGATGGGGCCGAGGGCTTCCAAGAGCCTCGTGCCATTGCCTGCATCCTGGGTGGTGCTCAGGCCCCCGCTTCCCATCGCATCTTCAAGCAGTTCGCCTGTGAGGTGAACGCAGCCCTCCCTAAGCTCGAGGCGTCGCGCCCCCTCAGGTGGTCAAAGTACGCCATCACCTTTGACTCTACAGACCAGCTCAAGTGCTCAGCTGCCGCTGGGGCGCTCCCAATGCTCCGCTCACCGACCATCAGCAACGTCCTTGTCACCAAGACACTCGTCGATGGCGGCGCGGGGCTCAACATTCTCTCCGTCGAGATGTTCGAGATGCTCCAGGTGCCATACGACCAACTCCTCCCTACCAAGCCGTTCTCAGGAGTGACCGATGGCTCCACCACCCCCATAGGGCAGATTCGCCTCCCTGTCACCTTTGGCCAGCGAGACAACTACCACACTGAGCTCATCGACTTCGATATCGCCCACATTTGCCTCCCGTACAATGCCATCCTCGGGTATCCAGCCCTCGCTAAGTTCATGGCGGCGACTCACCACGGCTACAATGTCCTCAAGATGCCAGGAAGCGGCGGTATCATCATGGTCGCCTTCGACGAGAAGGCAGCGGTGTGCTCCCTTGAGCGCGTCGACCAGGCTGCGGCAGTCGAGAACTCCGACGACGATTGTGCAGTTCGGCCTCCTGAGGCCATCCCTAAGAAGAAGAAGCAGCTCCTCCCCAAGGGCCGCCAGGAGGCTGGTGCGTCCGACGATCGTGCCTTAGGCCCCGCACCCGCTGCTGGAGCGCCTTTCCCCCTTGCATAAGAAGGTGTGCCCGGCGCCCCTCTCAGCACAGGCTCGGAGGCTCTCCTCTGGAGGGCCTCTGACCTGACCAGCATCATGAGGGAGGCGTTCAGGCACCACGTGAAGGCGTGCTTCAACGCGCGCTTCCGTGAGCAGGGCGTAGGGCGCCAGGCGCCTGGCGCTCAGGAGTTCATCACAAGGGCAATCGAGGAGCTCCAGGAGGCGCGAGCCATGCGTGGCGAGCATCGCCCCGCATCGTCCAGTGCAGTTGCCGCCCCTGACATGGGTGGCGAGCTGCGCGTCTGCGTCAACATCCCAGGTCTCAACAGGGCCGCTTCTCAGGAGCTCTACTAGCCGTCCCGTGTTGGACGGAGTGGGGGCTGCCCCCGCAGCTACATTCACATGCCGTTCGGCCTGCTGAACATGGCTGCCTCACACCAGCGCTATATGCAGGGCGTCCTGGCGGCTCGCGAGGCCCGGCGTTAGGCGATCCTGACAGAGGAGGTGCCGGACCCCCGCGAGCTCCCTGGGCCTCCAGAGCCTCCTGAGCCTCAGGAGTCAGCCGGCTCATGAGGAATGGCCTCTGCAGCGCGCATCTTCAGCTACCCCAACGCTTCTACAACGATAGTGCCAGGTGACTTTTTGGTTTGTTCAATTGAGGGCGCCCCTTGGGCTGCATTATCCTCAAGCTGTCAGGGCCTGCCCCTGCAGTTGCACCATTTTGATTCATGTACCCCGGACCAGCTATGCGTATTCGAGTTATCATAGTTGTTGACATTACTCCTGACGTCTCGTTATGTATGGAGTTGCCCCTCGCGGCTTCTGCGTGTTGCTAACCCGCCTCTTACTCATTCCGCAACAGGGCTACTGGCACGACGCCTGTGCTTGGGTCCGTCCCTGCAACGCTGATAAACCTAAGAGACCGAGCTCTGGCTCGCGGCCGGCCCCGCACACGTCACCTCACCGGGTCCTTAGTGCCTTCGTCTTCTTGCGGAAAGATCACCGACGGAATAGCAGACGCGGATGCGTGCTCTGTTTTCCTTTTTCAGCTAACTCGCAGGAACCTCCGGAGCCGGGACCACGAGCGGCCTCGCCAGCGCCTTGGAGTGCAACCCTTCCTAGGCATCTCCTCAGAGCCGGCTATCCTCTCCTCGCACAAATCACTTGCATGTTAAAGGGGGGCCCCTGAGCATCGCGCCTCAGGGGCTCCTGCTGGCTCTCGAGCCCTCACCCCTGGCCTTGACCACGGCATCGCGACCTGGCATACCAGCGGCGGATGAGCGTCTCTCGAGGGCTGGGACCCGAGGACATAGAGCACCCAGGCAAGCGGGGGAAGCGAACACGGCAGGAACCCTGCGGAGGGGGCGTCGTCTGGGGGATGGCATGGCCCAACGTCCCACGAGAAGCTCGTCCACATGGCAAAAGAGTCACCACGGGCTCACCAAGATAAGTCACCTCACACGCACATGCGTGAACCTTAAGATCAGCGCTTCGTCTCTAGTGATCTCGCACGGGCAAGAATGCTTCCCTTCCAGTCCTCCGGGAGCCGCTTGCGCGCCAAAGGGCCCCCCCTGAGCATCGCGCCTCAGGGGCTCTTACCGGACCTTGGGCCGCTCACCTCCTGGCCTTGACCACGGCATCGCGACTTGGCATACTAGCGATGGCCGAAGCTTGCCTGGGGACTGGGTCCTGCCAGCGTAGAGCACCAAGCTACCGCGAGAATGAAAGGGGGAACCACGCCAAAGCGAGAGGCACAAACACGACACTAATGGAGAATGATAACATTAAAGCGCGGGCGTCACAGTTATTTACATACCCCCACGGGGCCCGTCATGATTTTCGCGCAGGAATGAAGCAAAGGAGAAACACCTAAGAACTACGGCCTCGGCAGCGTCGCCAACGAGCAACGATGTCGGGACGGCGCCCCTCCACCTCCTAGGCCCGGGCGCAGCGATGCGGCGGCTCATAGCTGTCGCCGTCGCTCGAGATTGGTCCAGACGAGGCGCTGCTGCTGCCGGAGGAGTTGTGGACAAGGCCAAGGGCAAGTTCATTCCCGGTGGCCTCGCCGTTTCGTCGGCCCGCTGGGGAGCCGCTGCCTCGATCTTCTCCCTGGGGCAGCACTCCACGTGTCGGCCGTCCTCTCCGAAGACCTTGAAGAGGAGTGTCGAAGCCCCGTCGTACTCGAAGTGGATGGCGTGACCTCCCTCTGAGCGGCAGGCGCGGGCGACCGCGCCCCATCGCCGGGTCATGAAGACGTCGCCAGAGTCGACGACCTCGACTTCCGCCTCTGATGCTTGGCTGCAGCAGCCGTTGTGTTGCAACCACAGCTCGACGGGCCCCCGTGGTGGAATCTCCCTTGCCAGAGACCGCGGGAGCCGGATCCATGTGCGCGGCAGCATCACAGCCCACACCACGAACTCGTGGGCCGTGCCTTCGGCATGGGTCCACGGGCAGATCGGCCGTGCAGCCACCGCTTGTTCTCCTCCATGGTTTTGCTCCTCACGGTGACCGCGGCCGCTCTCATGGACGGGGTTCTGCGTGCAAGCGTATGCGCGGACTGGGAAGCCTGGCGGAGCGCGTTCATGCCAGGCCCGCTTTGGCGTAAGCGCCGCGGCGGCGTTGCGAGGGCAACCTTGCCTTTTCTTCGGCGGGAGCAGCTCGGGTTCCACCTGAGGGGCTTTTCCCTTCTCCGCGGCGGAGAACCTCCTCACTGGCGCCATGGAAGCTTCGGCTAGATGGCGGGGGAACTAAAGAGAAAGAAGGGCAGGCGACGAGAAGATGAAGATGAGCTGGGGGCTCCGCCCCCCGCCCCATTTATAGGCAGAGGGAGGCCAACCGCCGGCCTCTCACGGTCCAAGCAATGATGATTCTTCTGCATGCATCAGGCAGTTGTCAAGTCGTGCAGTTGTCGTGGCGGCGTGGGGAAGTGGAGACGCCCACGTCCCATCGAGCGCCACGCGTCGGCCCGGTCCGCAGGCGATTGGGGCCCGCGGCGCTTCATCCTTGCCCTTTGGCTTTGCGTCGAAGCCAAGTCCGAGCGCGCCTTAGGCCCGGGGGCTACTATCAGTGTTCTGGGAACCAGGGTACCCAGACTTGCCTGCCTGCAGCCCACGACATGGCTCCATCGATGGCCTGGTACGGCCCATCTACAACACCTTCAAGACAAGACCCTCGCGAGGCGGGCGACATCAAGACCTCCGGAGGGAGCGGCCTCCTTAGGCTGGCTCCTGAGGAGCGGAGATTCCTATGCAGGTGCCCACCTCATGAGGTTGAGGTGACGCAAGCCATGACGACCAAGGCCAGGCGGGCGCCAGCGGGTGCAGAGCAGCAGGTTTCCTCTTTGGTGCTAACGAGGCAAGTGCAAGCACGGGGTCTCGAGGAATCACCCAAAGATTTCAATTCCCGTGCGACGAGACCAAGACCGCCAGGACGGCAGGACAGATGTCATCGCCGAGCCCACCACGGCGTCACGACCAGAAGCTTTGCAGGCGAAGACCACCTTTCATCAGGATAAGATGTACTACTTGTCCCCTTTCAAATTGGCCGTTGTGGAATCCCTTCCCGCCTTCATTTCCGGGGAAGAGGACCAAGGCCACTATATATAGGTTAGCCACCACCATAGGAAGGTAGATCAGATCGGACCGAGAACAACTCACTCTCACCAGAGCAAGCCTCGCGAGCTTGTTCATCCTCTGTACTAGTTTATCCTCAGCCCCTCGTGAGGCTAATCCACCACAAAGCAGGAGTAGGGTATTACACGGCAAGGTGGCCCGAACCTGGGTAAACTGCCGTGTCCATCTTCTTCCCTGTTCTTCGAGCTAGGCTTTAAGGCGGCGCGTTCGGTTGGTTGGATAGGTTGAGTTCTTCGCACACGCCCTAGAGTTCGAACCTTCTTTGGGTCTGCGGAGCCCTGAATCCGACAGTTTTCATCATGCTCATATGATTCGCGTTCGTTACTTTGATAATTTGATATGTGGGTGGACCGGTGCTTGGGTGCTGTCCTTACTTGGACACGCCTCCCACTTATGATTAACCCCTCTCGCAAGCATCCGCAACTACAAAATAAGAATTAAGATAAATCTAACCATAGCATGAAACATATGGATCCAAATCAGCCCCTTACGAAGCAACGCATAAACTAGGGTTTAAGCTTCTGTCACTCTAGCCACCCATCATCTACTTATTAGTTCCCAATGCCTTCTCCTAGGCCCAAATCATGGTGAAGTGTCATGTAGTCGACGTTCACATAACACCACTAGAGGAAAGACAACATACATCTCATCAAAATATCAAACGAATACCAAATTCACATGATTACTCAGAACAAGACTTCTCCCATGTCCTCAGGAACAAATGTAACTACTCACAAAGCATATTCATGTTCATAATCAGAGGGGTAATAAATATCATTAAGGATCTGAACATATGATCTTCCACCGAATAAACCAACTAGCATCAACTACAAGGAGTAATCAACACTACTAGCAACCCACAGGTACCAATCTGAGGTTTTGAGACAAAGATTGGATACAAGAGATGAACTAGGGTTTGAGAGGAGATGGTGCTGGTGAAGATGTTGAGGGACATTGACCCCCTCTCGATGAGATGATCGTTGTAATGACGATGGCTTCGATTTCCCCCTCCCGGAGGGAAGTTTCCGTGGCAGAACAGTTCCGCCGGAGCCCTAGATTGCTTCTGCCCAGGTTCTGCCTTGAGACGGCGGCGCTTCTCCCGAAAGCTTCCTTATGATTTTTTCCAGGTAAAAACCCTTCATATAGCAGAAGATGGGCACCAGAGACCCGCCAGGGGTCCCACAAGCCCTAGGGGTGCGCCCAGGGGGTAGGGCGCGCCCCCCAGTCTTGTGGCCACCTGGTGGGTCCCCTCTGGTATTTTCTTCGCCCAATATTTTTTATATATTCCAAAATAATTCTCCGTAAATTTTCAGGACTTTTGGAGTTGTGCAGAATAGGTCTCTCAGATTTGCTCCTTTCTGGTCCAGAATTCCAGCTGCCGGCATTCTCCCTCTTTGTGTAAACCTTGTAAAATAAGAGAGAAACATCATAAGTATTGTACCATAATGTGTAATAACAGCCCATAATGCAATAAATATAAATATAAAAGCATGATGCAAAATGGACGTATCACAGACCAGTCTAGAACAATAAAATTAAGCAGTACTCCACGCGGCACAAGCCGGCGGTAGTTCCACCGGAGCGGTACTACCGTGGCATGGCGCGGTACTTCCGCCTATCTGTAGAGGGTTCAGTAAACCCGCGGTAGTAAGGTGGTGGTTTTGTCTGCAGTACCGCTGGAGCGGTACTACCGTGCATAACTGCCGCTCTACTTCCGCTCATTCACAGAACCATCAAAACAAGCAGAAGTGGGAGCCGTACTGCCCAACGGCAGTACCGTAGGAGCGGTACTACCGTGGGGCGAGCAGTACTACCGCTTAGTCTGTTCTGACAAGGTCTAAACACAAAGGTGGGACAAGCTCAATTGTCGGGAAGGAACAAGGGTGCAAAGAGATAGTGTATGTGTTGATTCCACCCAAACCTTTTCGAAGCGGACGCTCTCTTAATAGTACGGTGTTCCTACGACTCAAGTCCACCGAGAAAGAAATGCAAGAAAAACACCGTCTTCATAATAATCCAGAGGGGTTCAAATCGTCTTGTGCCATAAGGTAGCTTATCTAAAATGCTCAATGCACACGATTAGTCCGCAAAAGCATTGTCATCAAACACCAAAACCACTAAGGGAGAAATATGCCCTAACAATCTCCCCCTTTTTGGTGGATTGATGACAACATGGGATTTGGATATGATAAGATAACATGCAATCCCAACATCTACAAAATATAGACGGGCTCCCCCTAGATGTGTGCACTACTTGAGTATGGCTTTGGAATGCAAAGCACACACACACTAGGAATGACACTCCCCCTATATTTTATAGACTGACAATACTTGCAACAATAATATGAGATGAATAAGCATGGATGCAAGTAAATAGCATGTGAGCATAAAGATAGGACACAAGATAGATAGCATCTCAAAGCTAATACGTAAACATAAAGATAAGGATAAGGTAGCATATGTCTCACACCATATGATAGGTACTAAAGGTTCCACACACAGACATAAAGCAAACCAAACGAAAGAGTTCACGAGAGAATGAAAGCAACAACAAAGAAGACACACTCGTGACTCGGCAAATCCCTAAGCTCTCTCCCCCTTTGGCATCGAGACACCAAAAGGGCAAAGAGTACTAGACACGACCAAGGTGATGGTGAAGTGCCAGCTCATCAATACTCCTCATGCTCATCTGAGTCCTCACGCTCTTCGGACTCCTCGTGCCCCTCATACTCCTCTGCTGCTGCATGCTGATGCTCTGTCTCTAAGTCTGACCACTTGCAGTGCTGAGAAGCCCAAGTCTCCTCATCAGTAACTTGCTCCTCAGAGCCACTAGTGATCTCCTGACCGAGGGCTCTCATCATGGTCTTATGGCGAGTGCGAGCAGCCTTCTCAGCCACAAGTGCTCTGTACTAGCCCTTGGCCTCCATGCAGAAAAGCCTCTTCAACTTCGACTTGAGCTTGTATGCCCAAGAGGGTAGCTTCTCAGGAGAGGGAACAAACTCATAATCTAGCTCAGCCTCATCATCAAAATCCGTAGGGGCAATCTCCTCACTGGGGCCAGCAGGCACAGTCCCCCAGTTCTCCTTCTGGCGCAGATTCAGAACCAGATGAGTGACCAAGCGCTCAGTAGGAAGCGCCTCTCCCGGATACTCAGCAACCCACTTCACCTCAATCGGCTTAAAAAGATAAGGGCCATAGATGGGCACCTTCCGGTCAAGCACGGCGGACCGAAGCTCACGCCATATGATGTGGGAGATGTCCAAAGTAGAAATCTTGCCCTGCTCCTTGATGCACATCAAGAGAAGATCCACCAGGTAGGAGTGCACCATGTCCAAATTCCCAATGCGAGGGAAGAGAGTGTTGCGAAAGATCCGGTGCATAATATCCAGAAATGGGATGAGCTTTGTGTGAGTCCCCTTGAGAGTCTTCACCGTCCTGGAGTAGCGGATAAGCTTAGACTTGTGCGTGGCTGGCCCTTCCCTGTGAGGCCAGAGACCTACAGGGTTTTGTCTTCTCCCTGATTAGCAATG
This sequence comes from Thinopyrum elongatum, assembly GCA_011799875.1. Lineage (NCBI taxonomy): Eukaryota > Viridiplantae > Streptophyta > Magnoliopsida > Poales > Poaceae > Thinopyrum > Thinopyrum elongatum. The sequence goes on along the minus strand of CM022302.1, from coordinate 154,829,495 downwards.
CCCAAGCAATCCATGAACTCCTTCCAATCAACCTTGAATCTCCTCCCTCTGGTCATCCATGACATAGATCTGTCCTCATTGGCATGAAAGTGAACTGTGGCATAGAATTGAGCCACAATCTCCGGATCATAGTCCTTGTTGTAGGTGATGAAGGGAATGAGTCCCCATTGATGGCAAAGAGCAAGAGCCTCTCCAAAATATGTCGGGTCCTTCTCCATCCGAGAGACATCAATAGATTTGACGTTCACAAACGAGTTCTTCTTGGCCTTCAGAATGTCAAGGTAGATCAATGATTGCTCCTTGGTCCAGAAGGGATGACCAACAAGAGCCGCATCCTGAGCACGGCGATATGGATTGCGAATGCGGAACTCCTCGAGCTCCTTTGTAGTCATCTCATCAGGAGGGGTGTACTTCTCCTTCTCCTTCTGCTTGCTTGCTGTTGTCTTCACATTCTGCCTGGGAGGACCACTGGAACTTGCAGGAGTGCCATCAGCGGTACGATATCGCTTGGAACCCGAATGATCGGGGTTCTTGCGACGGGCTTGATGAGCGGAGCTACCACCACTTGGAACCCACAAACACAGGACGAGGGAAAAGCAGGTGTAAAGCCATTTCATAAGCCAAAGGACATAAAATGACGATAGAAGTAAATGCAAAAACTTTGAAGTTCCAGGTCACAACGGTAGTACCGTGCCCAGCTGCGGTAGTACCGCTGAAGGGTAAGCGGTAGTACCGCTGGACTCGAGCGGTAGTACCGCTGCAAGCGGTAGTACCGGTTGCGTCCAAGCGGTAGTACCGCCCACCCGATGGGAAAACTTCCGCGAAGTGGATCCGGTACTACCGGTGACGTAGAAATGCAAAATCTTGGCAAAGATTACTATACTCTATCTAGCAGTCATCCCGCATCCTACTCATGCCTAGATTTAGCCAAAAATCTAAGAATACCACATGCATTGCCCTAGAACCAAGATTCAAAAAATAGAACCGTAGGAGAGGAAAACAAGGGCAATACCGGTATCCATGGCAAGAGGAGAAGGTGGGGATCGATCCCACTGGTCGGAAACGGAGATGACGACTTGGATTTGGAGAGCCGGAGCCGGCCTCCGGAGCAGTTTTGGGTCGCCTGAGAGAGAGAAGTCGGGGGAAGGAGAAGTGAATGGGTATGGGGGAGTTAGAACTCCTCATGCCCAGCACTTAACCCCCACGCGAGTCCTCGAAGCGGTAGTACCGCTGGGGTCAGCGATAGTATTGTGCCCCATAGTAGTAGTACCGCCTTAGTGCATTGACAAGGGGTTAACACACTGCACTCAGCGGTAGTACCGCCGGCGAGCGCGGTAGTATCGCCCGAAGCGGTAGTACCATTCCTGCCAACAGTAGTACTGCCTGCTATGAAAAAACTGCCCATGATCAAGACGAGAATAAGGGCTTGTGCAACAAATGAGAGGTTGAGGCAAGGAAAGGCTTAGGGTGGAGACAAGAAAACGCAACGAATGGGAAGGAGTACTCCAAGGTCAAAAACAACAAAAAGGAGAGCACACATGGAGTAACCTAACAACCGAAAGCCAAAGAAACGAAAGCACACCTCAAACCAAAAGGAGCCAAACCTCTCAAAGAGAGAGGGCGGTGACCGAGGTCACCTATGTTTGAGTCAATAGGTATGGCACCGCGAAGATTTTAACCTTGGGCCCATGACCAAAACTCATCTTTGAAGCACAAGTACCCAAAAAAGTGGCTAATGTGAAAGACCTGGTTAATTTATGCATAATGGGGGGAGGGAGAGTTCATTGAGAGAACAACACTCTCCGTATGTCCATGCCTACATCTAGAACAAGATACTATGATGAATGCGGTGGGGTGTGCCTAGATTCAAGCCACATTGCTCGAATCAATGATATTTAGCTCATTCCTTAACTCACAAAATCTTGCTTCATCCAAGGGCTTCGTGAAAATGTCCGCTAGTTGCTCTTGAGTGTTGGCGTAGATAATCTCAATCTCCCCACGCTTGATATGATCTCGAATGAAATGATGACGAATCTCAATATGCTTCATCTTGCTATGTTGCACCGGATTGTATGAGATCTTGATAGCACTTTCATTGTCACATAGAAGAGGCACTTTATCATAAGTGACACCGTAATCCTTTAAAGTTTGCCTCATCCATAGAAATTGTGCACAACAACTTGCGGCAGCTACATACTCAGCCTCGGTGGAGGAGAGGGACACACAATTTTGCTTCTTTGAAGACCAACTTACCAAAGAGCGACCAAGAAATTGGCACCCTCCGGAAGTTGACTTCCTATCCACAACATCTCCCGCCCAATCCGAGACTGAATAACCCATGAGATCAAAGCTTGCTCCTTTGGGGTACCATAGGCCAAAGTTTGGGGTATGAGCCAAATATCAAATGATTCGCTTGACCACCACAAAGTGACTTTCCTTAGGTGTGGCTTGGAACCTTTCACACATTCCCACACTCAACATAATATCCGGTCTAGATGCACAAAGGTAAAGCAATGATCCAATCATGAAGTGATATACCTTCTGATCCACCGCTTTACCATTGGGATCAATGTCAAGCTTGCATTTGGTAGGCATAGGAAACTTGACCGGCTTGACATCATCTAGCTTGAATCTCTTGAGCATGTCTTGGGTATATTTGACTTGATTGATGAAGGTTCCTTCTCTTCTTTGCTTGACTTTGAACCCAAGAAAGAACTTCAACTCTCCCATCATAGACATCTCGAACTTCTCGGTCATTAGTGCGGAAAACTCATCATTGAAAGATTTGTTAGGAGAACCAAATATGATATCATAAACATATAGTTGGCATATGAACAAATCCCCTTTGACCCTCTTAGTAAAAAGAGTGGGATCAATTTTCCCAATTTCAAACCCACGATCTTGCAACAACTCGGTAAGGTGCTCATACCACACATGTGGGGCTTGTTTAAGGCCATAGAGTGCCTTGTTGAGTTTGTATACATGATTGGGGAGCTTGGGATCCTCGAAACCTGGGGGTTGTTTGACATATACCAACTCATTCAAAGGACCATTAAGAAATGCACTCTTCACATCCATTTGTTGCAATTTGAAATCATGATGAGATGCATATGCAAGCAACATGCAAATAGATTCAAGACGAGCAACGAGGGCAAAGGTTTCACCATAGTCGATACCCTTGACTTGGGAGTAGCCTTGTGCCACCAATCTTGCCTTGTTTCGAACAACCACACCGTTCACATCTTGCTTGTTCTTGAAGATCCACTTGGTCCCAATGACATTGTGATCCTCCGTTGGCCTTGGCACTAATTCCCAAACTTGGTTGAGCTCGAAGTTGTTGAGTTCATCATGCATGGCTTCAAGCCAATCCACATCATCGAGCACCTCATGTACCTTTTGGGGTTCAACACATGAAACAAACGCGTGATGCTCTCAAAAATTTGACAATTGTTTATGAGTAGTTACCCCCTTTTTCAAGCTTCCAAGCACATTCTCCAAGACATGTTGTTGATGCTTGAGCTTGGAAGCCACCTTGGCAGCACAGCGCTCCAAAAGTTCCTCAATAGGAATTTGAGGATCATCAGCTTGATCATTTTGAACACCGTCTTGAGCTTGCTCGGGGTCATGAACTTGATCTTGGGCATCACTTGGTGAACCACCATCATCATGAGGTTGATCTTGCCCTTGATCTTGTTCACTTGGTTGAAAGCCTTCACTTTGTTCTTTGGAAGCGTGTGGGTCTAGTGCCGGTGATGACTCCACTTGAGTAGAGCATTGTCCTTCTCCTTCGGCCACAAGGGGTTCCTCAATGGGGAGTATTTGACCAATCCCCATTCTTCTTATGGCTTGAGGAGGAATTTCATCACCTACATCACAAAGACCACTTTGCTCCACTTGGGAGCTATTATTTTCATCAAACTCCATGTTACACGTCTCCTCAATGAGTCTGGTGGACTTGTTGGGGACACGGTAAGCATGAGAGTTTGTAGCATAACCCACAAATATGCGATCTTGAGCTCTAGGTTCAAACTTAGACAAACGAACACCTTTCTTGGGAATGAAACACTTACAACTGAACACCCGGAAGTACTTGAGGTTGGGCTTGTTACCAGTAAGTATCTCATATGGAGTCTCGTTCAAGCCTTTGCGGAGGTAGAGCCGATTGGATGCATGACAAGCGGTTTTGATGGCTTCGGCCCAAAAGTTGTACGAAGATTTGAATTCTGCCTTCATGGTCCTTGCCACGTCCATCAACGTCTGGTTCTTCCTCTCTGCTACACCATTTTGTTGAGAGGTATAGGGTGCGGCATATTGGTTCTTGATCCCCTCATCACTAAGAAACTCATCCAACACTACTGCAGGATGCTGCTAACGCGACACTACGATCAGAGACCCTTTGACGAAACTGTGTGTGACGCATTAATTGCAAACGGGGATGTAAAAAACCCATCAAAAAAGATGCAAAACATTTGTGATGGCGGAGACATCAAACACAGTTTAGATTTTAGTTACGTGTGCGATGCGGGGCATACAGTTGATCCATATGAACTGTTTGCGATTAGACAGAACAACAGAAACGGGCAGCCATATCAATGTGTGTGTGATATACGGCATACAGTTTGCTCCGATGAACTGTTTGATATTAGGGAATGCAACAGAAATGGTCAGCCAGATCAAGGTGTGTGTGATATACGGCATACGGTTCACTCGGACGAACTGTTTTCGATTAGGGAAGAGAACAGAAATGATTCAACTTAACAAGATGTGTGTGATATGCGGCATACAGTTCACATAGATGAACTGTTTGCGATGAGCCAAAAGAACACAAACATTTCATGTAAACAAGATGTGTGTGATACGCAGCAAACAGCCCACTCGGATGAACTGTTTGTGATGAGAAATTGTAACACAGACGGTTACTATAGTTAGTTCGTGTGCGATTCTGTTTGTACAAAAAACTTTGAAAAATGCAAACTAGTTGCTTGCGGTGGCTAGGTGTATCGCACACGATGCGTCTGCGGGTACTCGTGTGCGATGATTAGTAAGTTACACATACGTTTTCTTATGTTAACACGTGTGTGATAAATAACAGTGGCACCACATATGGTATTCGGGTTGTGTGTGTGCTCCACTTAGTCTTCCCGCGCTCTAGCGAATGCTTCCCACGCTCCACATGGGTGAATTGTAAAATCCACGCCTCTTCCCTCATTGGTTTCCTGCCACCAGCTAATGGCTTGCTGCATATAACCTAGGCGGCAACGCACCATCGTGACACTCTGCGCAGATCTAGTCCTAACCCATCTACCATTAGTTATTCCAAGCATGCCAGGCAACGACCAAAGCTTCAACGTCGACCCCTACCTGCGTTACATCTTCAGCGAGGAGAACGAACCAGAGCAGGTTGGGGAGCAAGAGCTTCATTGGCCGGTGTAGGCACCATGGCCCATCGGCAGCGATATCGGCGTGACAGTCCTTGGGTGCACAATCGACATATTGCAGAGGAAGTGTGATGAGCAGTTTGCCATCCACCGTGCAAAAGATCTAGAGCTGCTCGGCAGCATGATCAATGACCCACCCGAAGAGCCGCCGTCACCAGTGCTCATCGAGAGCCTGATGCCCCGTAAGGAATGGGCAGAGGACCTCTGCAATTCAGTCAAGACACAGCCAGCCTACGGCTTCATCATTGCCGACGGCGGCCGTGTCAACCTTGATCCCGACGATGTGGTGGCCAGGCTCGAGCGCATCCTTGGCGGAGTTGACATCCCCGACGAAGTAGAACATCGCCAACGTGATATCTTGAGGATGCAGGTGATGGACGGAATTTGCTGCCAGGCCAGAGACATGGAAATGGAGCGGTTCCGTGGAGATATCATGCGCGCGATTGCACGCTGTCAAGCTCTTCTGGAAGAGGCCCAGTAGCCCGAAGAGCCTCCCAGCGCCAGCAGCTCCGTAGGCGGAGGCGGGTCGGGACACTTGGAATGAATGGCCGCAAGGGTGCTATGCTGATCATGGAGTCCGAGAAGACCGTCGTCGGAAGGCTGCCAGCTCAGCCTTTTAGCCTATATTTTATTATAATTGTATGCATATGTAGGTCATGAGTGTTTTGGGCGTTGCCGCATGTGGCATTTTAAATTATCCTAAATATGTAAGACAAGTATTAACCGTTGCCATTGTAAATTTGCTTCAACGGCGAGCAGAGCGCGCAGTGACGCCAGAGCGGAGCGCGCCGCGGCCGCCTCAATGGTGAGAAAAATGCACGGACGGACGTGAGCAAAGCGCGCCACGGCCGCCTCAACGATGAGCAGAGCGCGCCACGGCCGTCTCAACGGCGAGCAACCACGTGGTCAACCTTCTGGCACCCCATGGGAGGCATTACGGCGCATCCATCGGACACGATGGTGATATCTTGACTGTGTGTGATAGTGGGCAAACACGTACACATACATCCGAGAACGCGGGCCCAAGTTTTGGCCTTCCGATGCGTGGCATATGGTTGATCCATAAGAACTGTTTGCGATGAGTCAGAACAACAGAAACAGGCTTTGTAGGCCCAGAACCATCAATAAATTTTGACCTTGTTTCTCGTCACATTGCAGATTACAACGCAATAAGTAATTGCAAATCTGTTCACACCGATCAAACCAATATGTGTTCACACTTAGCACTGGGCTATAAAAACTACCCACTCAATAATTACTTCACAGTTCCTCTCCTCATCACCCACAAAACTGGTCTTTCCTGTCAAGTCGTTCCGCCATGATCGGTAGGAGGAGTTTCGGGTGGACATATAACCAGGGAGCAAAGACCAAGGCCGCAGAAGCACTAGAAAGGTCCCGCCGCCACGCAGCAGTCGCAGCAGAGATGTCCCGGTGCGCCGCAGAGCCCTCGAACGAGCTCTCACTGGCACACAAGGGCTCTCACAAGCGCACTCATTGCATCAGCGATCGCGATGAGCTGGCGTTGCTGAAGTCCTTGGCCGGTGACGATGACATTCTCGCTGGCCTCATTAAGCAGCAGGAGCTGGTCGATGGCTTGATGAAGCTGATCGAGATCAGCGATGCCTCGGTTGAGAAGGCAACCGGCCTCGTTGAGCAACTCATGGGTGACAATGCGAAGCTCCTCAAGGCGCTCGCCGAGAAGGAGGAGGAGGCCGCCGGCTGCAAGATGCTGCATGAGCAGAGCAGTGCCTCGGGGATGACGCTGACAACAGTCGTCGAGGAACTGATGGGTGACTTGAGGAAGCTCTGAATCGAGCACGAGCAGGAGGTGGAGGAATCCGTGGCTGCTTTCAAGCAAAGTCGTGAGGAATTGAAGAAGGAGCTGGAGGATGTCGTCGCCTGGCGATCCATCGAGGAGTAGAGACAGTAGCGACCCAGATCGTTGTCTGCGATTTTCTTCTTCTCTTGCCCCTATGTCTTCTGAGCTTTGCCGCATGTGGCATTTTAAATTATCCGGAATATGTAAGACAATTATTATCCACGCCATTATAAATTTGTCGTCGTATTATCCATTGCCATTTTATTTGTCATCATATTATCCGTTGCCCTATGTGGCATTTTAAATTAGGCCAGAATACGAGTTGAAAACATGAACAAAGCAAATGCTAACGTTGAGTGATAACCCACAAGTTTAGGGGATCGCAACAGTTTTCGAGGGTAGAGTATTCAACCCAAATTTATTGATTCAACACAAGGGGAGCCAAAGAACATTCCCGAGTATTAGTAGCTGAGTTGTCAATTCAACCACACCTGAAAGACTTAATATCTGCAGCAAAGTTTTTAGTAGCAAAGTAGTATGGAAGTAACAGTAACGGTGGCAAAACTAACAGTAGCAGTTTTATGATGATTGTAACAATAGCAACGGAAAAGTAACTTAGCGAAGATCAATATGTGAAAAGCTCGTAGGCATCGGATCAGTGATGGATAATTATGTCGGATGGCATTCATCATGCAACAGTTATAACCTAGGGTGACACAGAATTAGCTCCAATTCATCAATATAATGTAGGAATGTATTCCGAATATAGTCATACGTGCTTATGGAACAGAACTTGCATGACATCTTTTGTCCTACCCTCCCGTGGCAGCGGGGTCCTAATGGAAACTAAGGGATATTAAGGCCTCCTTTTAATAGAGAACCGAAACAAAGCATTAGCACTTAGTGAATACATGAACTCCTCAAACTACGGTAATCACCGAAAAGAATCCCAATTATTGTCACCTTGGGGTATGCGGATCATAACACGTAATATAGGTGTCTACAACTTGCAAGATAGGATCAAGAACACAAATATATTCATGAAAACATAATAGGTTCAGATCTGAAATCATGGCACTCGGGCCCTAGTGACAAGCATTAAGCAAAGCAAAGTCATAGCAACATTAATCTCAGAACATAGTGGATACTAGGGATCAAACCCTAACAAAACTAACTTGATTACATGATAAATCTCATCCAACCCATCACCGTCCAGCAAGCCTACGATGGAATTACTCACGCCCGGCGGTGAGCATCATGAAATTGGTGATGGAGGAAGGTTGGTGATGATGATGGCGACGAATCCCCCTCTCCGAAGCCTCGAACAGACTCCAGATTAGCCCTCCCGATGAAGAACAGGAGGTGGCGGCGTCTCCGTATCGTAAAACGCGATGAATCCTTCTCTCTGATTTTTTTCTCCGTGAATAGGTACTTATAGAGTTGGAATTAGGGTCAGAGAAGCTCCAGGGGGCCCACAAGCCTGCAGGGCGCCCCAGGGGGGTGGGCGCGCCCCAGGGCTCGTGGCCTCTGGGTGGCCCCCCTCTGGTCAATCCGAGAACTTTTATATATTCCAAAAATATTCTTCGTAAATTTTCAGGTCAATCCGAGAACTTTTATTTCTGCACAAAACTAACACTATGGCAATTCTGCTGAAAACAGCGTCAGTCTAAGTTAGTTCCATTCAAATCATGCAAATTAGAGTCCAAAACAAGGGCAAAAGAGTTTGGAAAAGTAGATACGATGGAGACGTATCAACTCCCCCAAGCTTAACCCATTGCTTGTCCTCAAGCAATTCAGTTGACAAACTGAAAGTGACAAAGAAAAACTTTTACAAACTCTGTTTGATCTTGTTGTTGCAAATATGTCTAGCCAACATTCAAGTTTTCAGCAAAGATTATGAACTAACCATATTCACAATAACATTTAGGTCTCACATTTACTCATATCAATGGCATAATCAACTAGCGAGCAATAATAATAGATCTCGAATGACAACACTTTTTCAAAACAATCATGATATGATATGACAAAATGGTATCTCGCTAGCCCTTTCTGAGACTGCAAAACATAAATGCAGAGTACCCCTGAAGATCAAGGACTGACTAGACATTATAATTCATGGCAAAAGAGATCCAGTCACACTCATACTCAATATCAATTAATAGGAACGCATACAAATGACAGTGGTGCTCTCTGACTGGTGCTTTTTATAAGAGGATGATGACTCAGCAATAAAAGTAAATAGATAGGCCCTTCACAGAGGGAAGCAGGGATTTGCAGAGGTGCCAGAGCTCGAGCTTTTAAAACAGAGATGAATATAATTTTGAGCGGTATGCTTTCATTGTCAACATAACAACCAAGAGATCTCAGTATCTTCCATGCTAGATACATTACAGGCGGTTCCCAAACCGAATGGTAAAGTTTTTACTCCCCCTCCACCAACAATCACACTCCATGGCTAGCCGAATCCACGGGTACAGTCCATACCAACAACAGTCCTGGGGGGGTTTTGTTTGATATTTATATTTTGATTTGATTTCGAGCATGGAACTGGGCATCCCGATTACCAACCACTTTCTCGTGAATGACAAGTGAATAAACACTCATCGTGAGAATAACCCACCTGGCATGGAAGATACGGACAACCCCCAGTTACTACATGAGCGATTAGGGCATACAAAACAGATTATTATTTGAAGGTTTAGAGTTTGGCACATGCAAATTTACTTGGAACGACAGGTAAATACCGCATATAGGTAGGTATGGTGGACTCATCTGGAACAACTTTGGGTTTAAGGAAGTGGATGCACAAGCAGTATTCGCGCTTAGTACAAGTGAAGGCTAGCAAAAGATTGAGGAGCGACCAACTAGAGAGCGACAACAGTCATAAACATGCATTGAGATTAACCAACATTGAGTGCAAGCATGAGTAGGATATAAATCACCATGAACATAAATATCGTGGAGGCTATGTTGATTCTGATTCAACTACATGCGTGAACATGTGCCAAGTCAAGCCACTTGAATCTTTCAAAGGAGGATGCCATCCTATCATACTACATCATAACCATTTTAATTTTCATGTTGGCACACAAGACAAACCATTATACACTCCAAGCTAATTAAGCATGGCATGAGTAACTATAATCTCTAATTGTCATTGCAAACTTGTTTCATTCATAATGGGCTGAATCAAGAACGATGAGCTAATCATATTTACAAAAGCAAAATAGGTCGAGTTCGTACCAACTTTTCTCCATCTCAATCATTTCATCATATATCGTCATTATTGCCTTTCACTTGCACGACCGAACGGTGTGAATAATAATAAGGGTGCACGTGCATTGGACTAAGCTGGAATCTGCAAACATTTATTCAAAGGAGAAGACAAGGTAATATGGGATCTTTGTTAGATCAACAATAATGCATATGAGAGCCACTCAACATTTGCATCATGGTCTTCTCCTTACGACCCAAAGAAAAGAAAATAATTCAAAAGAAACACACTAAAATATTTTTGGAGTTTTTGTTTTTCTGAAGAAAGTAAAACAAGATCGAGAAAAACTATTTACACGGGAAAGCTCCCAACAAGTAAAAAGAAGAACGAGAAGTCTTTTCGGGTTTTTCTTTTAATACTACAACTAAATTAAACTGGAAAGAAAAACTAAAAAGAAGCTAGAACTATTTTTTTGGATTTTCTCAAAGTTTTTTAAACACACAAGAAGAAAGCGAGAAAAATAAACTAGCATGGATAATACAATGAAAACGTATGAACACCGACAACTGAAATGAGTGTGTGAACATGAATGTAATGTCGGTGAGAAATACATACTCCCCCAAGCTTAGGCTTTTGGCCTAAGTGGGTCTAGGGCCACGGTTGGCCTGGATAGTATCCAAAATCGTAGTTGGGGTTGTACTGAGCTGCGGCCGCCACTGCCTGAAGGGCTGCAGCGTGGAGGCGAGCGGCCTCCCCCTCTCTCTCATACTCGTCTGCCTCCTCTCTGGTTATGAAGTATCTCTGTTTTACCTGAAAGTTAAAGAAAGCGGGAAGCGTAATATAGAAGACGCGCTCCCTGTCAAAGATTAGTCGGTACAAGAGGGCCTGTCCGCTCCTCTCAGGGAACTGGTAACAAACCAAAGCATCATTATCAAGGTAAACCGGTGGTAGCTCAACATCATTTTCTCTTATGGGTACTCCAAGATAATTAGCTAACCGGGTGGCATAGATCCCACCAAAGAAATCTCCATCTTTAGCATTATTATGTAACCGCCTTGCAACAATGGCCCCCAAATTAAATCGTTTATCACCCATTACCGCACACTTGAGAACACTAAGATCTGATGCACAAAGGTGGCTATGATCATGTTTACCATTAATGCATCTACCTATAAAGAGAGCAAAATAATGTATAGCAGGAAAGTGAATGCTCCCTAAAGTAGCTTGTGTTACATTTCTAGTTTCTCCACTGGTGATGCTAGCAAGGAACTCAGTACAATCAATTTTACGAGGTTCACTATGAATGCCCCATTGTGGAATTTTGCATGCATCATTAAAATCTTCAAGGTCCATGGTATATGATTTATAATAAAGATCAAATAAAACAGAATGAGTATTGCGCTGGGATGTAAACTTAAATATTCGCACAAATGAATCAGTGAGGTGATAGTCCTACCGACACTTATCTGACACGAAGTCTTCAAGGCCAGCATTTTGCACGCATGCGTCAAATTCCTCCTTAAAACCAACATGAACCATGAAATGATCCGACGGCCATTCACAAGGCTGCATTAGAGCTTCCCTCGGTGGTTCAAGGTCTGGCTCATGTATTGCAAGTCTTGGGGCTTTCTTCATCGAGGAACCCCCTTGGTAAATCCTCCTAAACATTTTTCTTCCTCTGAAAAATTTCTGAAATTTTTTAGTGACTCAAAATAAAAGTGAACAAAACTCAACAAGATTAATAGCAACTACTCCTACAAGTGTGTAGAGGCTATATCATGTAACAAAACTACTTTGGACCATATAAATTTGACATGCAAGCTCAAGAACAAGGTCACCACAACAGCAAAAATTTGTAATATATAAAGCACTAGAACAAAAACTAATTGGACCATTGGAGGAGTCACATACCGAAGAACAATCCCCCAAAACAGGTTTGCGAATGGAGCTTTGAGCAAGGAGATCGAAAATGGCAGCAAAATGAGCTAGAACACGGGTTTGAGCAATGGTGGGATTTTTTCTGGAGGAAGACGAAGTGGATGGGTGCTGGAATAAGTGAGGGGGACCCACGTGGGGCCCACAAGCCACCTAGGCGCGCCCAGGGGGTGGGCGCGCCCTATGGGCTTGTGGCCCACTGGTGCTGCCCCCTGGTGTGTTTTCAGTGCCAGAAATTCTTAAATATTCCATAAAAAAACATACTAAATTTTCAGGGCATTTGGAGAACTTTTATTTTTGGGACATTTTTTTATTGCACGGATAATTCAGAAAACAGACAAATAATAGTATTTTTGCTTTATTTATTCTAAATAACAGAAAGTAAAAAGTGGGTACAGAAAGTTGTGTTTACTAAATTCATCCATCTGATGCCCATCAAAAGGAATCCATTAACAAGGTTGATCAAGTCTTATTAACAAACTTTTTCCGAATGACATGAAACCAGAGAATCTTCGTATAACACTAGGTTACCTCAACGGGGATATGCATGTCCCCAACAATAAGAATATCATATTTCTTTTTGACAGTAGGAATAGGGAATTCAAAACCTCCAATAGCAATAGTTGAATTTTTCCAATAGAATTTGATGCTATTAACTTGAGGTTGTTTCTTCGGAAAGTGTACCGTATGCTCATTACCATTAACATGAAAAGTGACATTGCCCTTATTGCAATCAATAACAGCCCCTGCAGTATTCAAAAATGGTCTACCAAGGATGATCGACATACTGTCGTCCTCGGGTATATCAAGAATAACAAAGTCCGTTAAAATAGTAACATTTGCAACTACGACAGGCACATCCTCACAAATACCGATGGGTATGGCAGTTGATTTATCAGCCATTTGCAAAGAGATTTCAGTTGGTGTCAACTTATTCAAATCAAGTCTATGATACAAAGAGAAAGGCATAACACTAACATCGGCTCCCAAATCACATAAAGCAGTTTTAACACAGTTTCTTTTAATGGAGCATGGTATAGTTGGTACTCCTAGATCTCCTAGTTTCTTTGGTATTCCACCCTTAAAAGTGTAATTAGCAAGCATAGTGGAAATTTTAGCTTCCGGTATCTTTCTTTTATTTGTAACAATATCTTTCATATACTTAGCATAAGGAGACATTTTCAGAATATCAGTCAAACACATACGCAAAAAGACAGGTCTAAGCATTTCAACAAAGCGCTCAAAATCCTCATCATCCTTTTTCTTGGATGGTTTAGGAGGAAAGGGCATGGGTTTCTGAACCCATGGTTCTCTTTCTTTACCATGTTTCCTAGCAATGAAGTCTCTCTTATCATATCTTTTATTCTTAGGTTGTGGGTTATCAAGATCAATAGCAGGTTCAATCTCCACATCATTATCATTACTAGGTTGAGCATCAACATGAACATCATCATTAACATTATCACTAGGTTCATGTTCATCACCAGATTGTGTCTCAACATCAGAAATAGAAATATCATTTGGATTCTCAGGTGTGTCTACAACAGGTTCACTAGAAGCATGCAAAGTCTTATCGGTTTTCTTTTTCTTTTTATTACTAGGACTAGGTGTATCAATATTAATTATCTGAGAATCTTGTTCAGTTCTCTTAGGATGGCCCTCAGGATACAAAGGTTCCTGAGTCATTTTACCACCTCTAGTCATAACTCTAACAGCATTATCATTCACCTTATTATTCATCTCATTCAACAAATCATTTTGTGCCTTGAGAACTTGTTCTACTTGAGTTTTTACCATGGAAGCATGTTTACTAATAATCTTGAGATCATTAACAGTTCTACACATGTAGTCACCCAAGCAGTCAAGCATGTAAGCATTACGTTTCAATTGTCTACTAACATAAGCATTGAAGTTTTCTTGTTTAACAATAAAGTTATCAAATTCATCCAAGCATTGACTAGCAGACTTATTAAAAGGGATATCACCTTCATCAAATCTATAGAGAGAATTTACCTCTACTACCTATGTTGGAATATTAAGGCCATGTATTTCTTCAATAGGTGGAAAATTCTTAACATCTTCAGCTTTAATACCTTTTTCTTTCATAGATTTCTTTGCCTCTTGCATATCTTCAGGACTGAGAAATAGAATACCTCTTTTCTTCGGAGTTGGCTTAGGAGGTGGTTCGGGAAGAGTCCAATCATTATCATTACTCAATATATTATTCAATAGCACTTCAGCTTGTTCAATAGTTTGTTCCCTGAAAACACAACCAGCACAACTATCTAGGTGGTCCCTAGAAGCATCGGTTAGTCCATTATAAAAGATATCAAGTATTTCATTTTTCTTGAGAGGATGATCAGGCAAAGCATTAAGTAATTGGAGAAGCCTCCCCCAAGCTTGTGGGAGACTCACTTCTTCAAATTGCCCAAAGTTAAATATTTCCTGTAAAGCAGCTTGTTTCTTATGAGCAGGAAAATATTTTCTAGAGAAGTAGTATATCATATCCTGGGGACTACGCACACAACCAGGAGCAACAGAATTAAACCATAACTTAGCATCACCCTTTAACGAGACAGGAAACAACTTAAGAATATAGTAATAGCGAATTTTTTCCTCATGAGCAAATAGGGTGGCTATATCAATTAATTTAGTAAGATATGCCACAACAGTTTCAGATTCATAACCATGGAAAGGATCAGATTCAACCAAAGTAATTAACTCAGGATTGACAGAGAATTCATAATCCTTATCAGTAACAAAGATAGGTGAAGTAGCAAACTTAGGATCATATTGCATTCTAGCGTTCAAAGATTTTTCTTTCCACTTGCATAGTAATTTCTTAAGATCATCTCTATCCTTACAAGCAAGAAAGTCCCTAGCTACCTCTCCATCAATAACATAACCCTCAGGTATAACAGGCAATTCATATCTAGGAGAGCTAGGTCTAGCAGGTGTTTCAAAGTGTTCAATTTCAAGAATTTCATCAGTTTCAGCATTCTCAATATCTTTAGCTCTAGCAAGTTGTTCATTAAGAAATTCACCCAGTGGCACAGTATTATCAAGCAAAGCAGTAGTATCATCATAAGCATTATGCATAGCAGAAGTATCATCATAAGCATTACGCATAGCATAAGTAGCATCATCAATTACTTGCGACATATCAGAATTAATAGCAGGTGCTGGTGTCGCAAGCTTACTCAAAACAGAAGGTGAATCAAGTGCAGAGCTAGATGGCAGTTCCTTACCTCCCCTCGTAGTAGAAATGAAAATCTTGGTTTTGTTATCTTTCAAATTCCTCATAGTGATCAACAGATATAAATCCCAAGTGACTCGGACAATAGAGCTATGCTCCCCGGCAACGGCGCTAGAAAAAGGTCTTGACAACCCACAAGTATAGGGGATCGCAACAGTTTTCGAGGGTAGAGTATTCAACCCAAATTTATTGATTCGACACAAGGGGAGCCAAAGAATATTCCTGAGTATTAGCAGCTGAGTTGTCAATTCAACCACACCTGAAAGACTTAATATCTGCAGCAAAGTTTTTAGTAGCAAAGTAGTATGGAAGTAACGGTAACGGTGGCAAAAGTATCAGTAGTAGTTTTATGATGATTGTAACAGTAGCAACGGAAAAGTAACTTAGCGAAGATCAATATGTGAAAAGCTCGTAGGCATCGGATCAGTGATGGATAATTATGTCGGATGGCATTCATCATGCAATAGTTATAACCTAGGGTGACACAGAACTAGCTCCAATTCATCAATATAATGTAGGCATGTATTCCGAATATAGTCATACGTGCTTATGGAAAAGAACTTGCATGACATCTTTTGTCCTACCCTCCCGTGGCAGCGGGGTCCTAATGGAAACTAAGGGATATTAAGGCCTCCTTTTAATAGAGAACCGGAACAAAGCATTAGCACTTAGTGAATACATGAACTCCTCAAACTACGGTAATCACCGGAAAGAATCCCAATTATTGTCACCTTGGGGTATGCGGATCATAACACGTAATATAGGTGTCTACAACTTGCAAGATAGGATCAAGAACACAAATATATTCATGAAAACATAATAGGTTCAGATCTGAAATCATGGCACTCGGGCCCTAGTGACAAGCATTAAGCATAGCAAAGTCATAGCAACATCAATCTCAGAACATAGTGGATACTAGGGATCAAACCCTAACAAAACTAACTCGATTACATGATAAATCTCATCCAACCCATCACCGTCCAGCAAGCCTACGATGGAATTACTCACGCCCGGCGGTGAGCATCATGAAATTGGTGATGGATGAAGGTTGGTGATGATGTTGGCGACGAATCCCCCTCTCCGGAGCCCCGAACGGATTCCAGATCAGCCCTCCCGATGAAGAACAGGAGGTGGCGGCGGCTCCGTATCGTAAAATGCGATGAATCCTTCTCTCTGATTTTTTCTCTCCGTGAATAGGTAGTTATAGAGTTGGAATTAGGGTCGGAGGAGCTCCAGGGGGCCCACAAGCCTGCAGGGCGCGCCCTAGGGGGGTGGCGCACCCCTAGGGCTTGTGGCCTCTGGGTGGCCCCCCTCTGGATAATTGTTGCACTAGTATTTTTTATATATTCCAAAAATATTCTCCGTAAATTTTCAGGTCAATCCGAGAACTTTTATTTCCGCACAAAAATAACACCATGGCTATTCTGCTGAAAACAGTGTCAGTCCGGGTTAGTTCCATTTAAATCATGCAAATTAGAGTACAAAACAAGGTCAAAAGAGTTTGGAAAAGTAGATACGATGGAGACGTATCATTGAGCGGGGCCATGGGATCACAAGCAAACACACTTCGTCCAGGTGCTTTAATTAACCACTTGTTAAACAGCGGCTCGGCCGCCATTAATGGAGAAGTTGTGAGCGAGGCGGGCGGCTGGTGGATGGAGGTCAAAGAGCTCACTTCCCGGTGAGCATGGGCGGCCTTGCTACTCGCACGTGTCCCATCGAGCCTGCGAGGTGGACAGGGTGCACGCATCCCATCGAGCCTACGCGGCAGACTGCTCGCACGCGTCCCGTCGAGCCTGCATGGCAGACTTCTCGCGCTCGTCCCGTCTAATCAAACAGCTGCACACACGCCATCGTGTATGGTTAAATTTTGGCACAAAATACAAAGATGACCAATGAACAAGGACGGAGGTAGTACTATCCCATAAGAAAAGAGGGACGCATGGCCGCACTTAAATGGTTACAGGAACACACAGTTCATATAATACAACCGTTTGCGATATTAACGTGTCAGCTATTTGTTTCAAAAGGACTTCGTTGGCTATTAATGTGTGCACCTTGTCTCGAACTGGACGATTTTTTTTACCATGGCATATATGTGCCATGTCATGAAACCATGCCAAGTTTCATGTTTTTTGGGTGAGTTTTCGATTTACTGGGATTTAAAAACTGAGATTCTCAATGTTTTAGGACGACGAGAAGTTTGTAATTCATTCCCATTCCTTCAATGAGACCTAAACATGCACCCAATGACACATGTATGATTTTCCACCCATTTTGCTTCACTGGAGCATGTGCTTGTAGTTCAAATTTGAATTATGGACTACATTAAATGCCTAGAAAACTCAATTAATATATAAAATGGCCAAACGAACCCTGAACAGTTTCAAATTTCAGCACGACACTCCTGTTATTCTTTGTTGCCTGTAGGAAACAAAGTTCAAGGCGAGAAGAGGCAGCGATTATCGTTTCACCCCCAAGAGGGGCATGTTTCCCTACCGGAACCACGAGGGTTGCGAGAAGCTTCGGTTTGTAAGAGGCTTGTAATATAGCTTGGCCCAAATTGGACAATTATTTTACCACGACATATATGTGCCAAGTAGTGACATCATGCCAAGTTTCATGATTTTCTGGTGAGTTTTGGATTTACGGAGATTTAAAAACCGAGATTCGCAATGTTTGTGGCCGAGCCAGGACGCCAAGACGATTGAATTCATTCTCATTCCTTCCATGGGACCTAAACATGCACCCCAAGGACACATGTACGTTTTTTCTAGCCATTTTGGTGCACTTGAGCATGTATTTGTAGTTCGGATTTGAATTATGGACATTAAATGGCTAGAAAAATCAATTAAAGAATAAAAAAGGTCAAACGAACCCTGAATAATTTCAAAGTTCAGCGCGAATCTCCCGTTGTTCCATGTTGCGTGTAGAAGAAAATACAAGGCTAGAAGAGGGAGCGATTATCGTTTCGTCCACAAGGGGACACGTTTCCCTATCAAAACCATGAGGGTTCTTGCGACAGGCTCCGGTTTGTAAGAGGTTTGTAATAAAGCTTGGCCCAAATTGGACAATGTTTTACCATGATGTGACACCATGCCAACTTTCATGACTTTCTGGTGAGTTTTGGATTTACGGGGATTAAAAAACCGAGATTCCAAATGTTTGAGGATGAGCCAGGACGCCGGTACGGTTGTAATTCATTCCCATTCCTTGCATGGGACCTAAACATGCACCCAAGGACACTTGTTTAATTTTTCTAGCCATTTTGGTGAATTGGAGCATGTATTTGTAGTTCAGATTTGAATTATGGACATTAAATGCCTAGGAAACGCAATTAATGTATAAAAAGGCCAAACGAACCCTAAATAATTTTAAATTTCAGCACAGATATCCTGTCATTCCATGTTGCCTGTAGAAGAAAATACAAGGCGAAAAGTGGCAGTGATTATCGTTTCGCCCACAAGGGGGACATGTTTCCCTATCGGAACCACGAGGCTTCTTGAGAGAAGCTCCTGTTTGTAAGGGGCTTGTAATAAAACTTGCGCCAAAATGGACAAAAAAAATTCCTCGACATATATGTGCCATGTCATGACACCATACCAAGTTTCACGATTTTCGGGTGAGTTTTGGACTTACGGGGATTTAAAAACCGAGATTCTTCTCACGAAATGTTTTCAAATAGCACATGGTTCACTCACGAAAGCCGTGTGCCTACCAAACCGTGTGTCACGGGAAACCACGGCCACCTATGGGACCAGGAGGCCCCTTGCTGGTTCGGCAGGGGGGCGTCATGTTGCACAAAGAGCAGACGAGCGTGTGGCAGCACGGCAGAGATCACACAGGCATTTTTACCCAGGTTCGGGCCGCCGTGAGGCGTAAAACCCTACTCCTGCTTTGGTGGATTGATGGTGGAAAGGTGGTGGTGGAGCGTAGTACACTTGCCCAGCAAGGGTTGCCTCAGGGCGGCAGTGGCTACGCGCGTATGGGGGTCTGAGTTATCCAACCTTCTAACCCTCTCTATGGTCGCCATGGGCCTCCTTTTATAGATTAAGGGGTCACCACAATGGCAAAACAGTCATTATGTACTGATAAGATAGCAAACAGTGCTATCATACCTAACTCTGCGGGCTGACAGGGCGCATTAAATGCACCGCTCAACATCACATCGTTGGTTGCCCGGCAAGGTTTGCCGGGCTATCTCGCCAGCTCCACGCCTGCTCGCTTGACATGTCACAGGACGGGTGTCATCTGCGGGTGTTTCCTGTTGGGAGAGGCTGCCATGTGGTGAATGGCTGCCACTTAGTCACTCCGCGGTTCGACACCGCACTGATTGACGACGTGGGTCATGGTGGAGTAGTTGGTGAGGTGGTTTTGCCTCCGTGTGCCCCGGCAGGCCCTGCCGGGATGTCTTGGACATCGTCTTCCGGGGGTGGCCTCGCCCCTTGCCGAGCTTGCCTGCCCGGCAAAGGAGGCCCGTCTCCTGATGGTGCCTTGCTTCTTTGGCTTGATCTTGGTCCCTCTTGATCTGCATGTTTGGCTCTTTGATGATCTTGGTCTCTTGTATTCTGGCACGGCCTTGGCGTGTCTGTGCACGAGTCAGGGGAAAATACATGCCCCTGTTTGTTTTCCCCGACATAAGCCCCTGGGCCTGAGCCATACGTGTCGCGTGGCACGTTGGGTTAGGTCCCAAAAAGTGCTCGGGCACGTGGCAGGAGCGGGCTGCATGCCGTTTTGCCAAGGTGACTAGTCAATCCAACGTCCACTTCGCGCAATTACTGCGTGTCGTGGGGTCGTGGGACCATTGCAGTTGAGGTAAAAATGGTAACTTTCTAAAGCGTCACACCTCTGTTCCGCATTTCCCTCTTTAAAAACAGGGAAAAGTGGAGAGGCACGGTTCATCTGTTGCTCGTCTCGCTCCCCCATCTGGTCCTCCGACGGCGTCACCATCCACGCCTGCCTTCCGGTTTCTTCCTCTTTGCTGTGGAGCGGTGCTGTCCTGATCCTAGGGAGGCGCTGAATCCCAGCTACGCCCGTCTCCGGCCTCTTCGACCTCTTCCTGTAGGAGATGGACAGGGGCAAAGACATTACGGGGCACTTATCTTTTTTCAATCTTAAATCTGCAGGCACTTGCCAAATTTTAATTCAAATAATGTAATCTCTAGAGTCCATGTTTGTGTTCTGTAATGCTTGTACTTGTATCAGCATATTAATGAAAAAGATGAACCTTGCAGGGAACCCATGCATGTGTATGTCCATGCAGAGGCGAGATGCCTCTTTAGTGTAAATAAACAAGCTTTCCCCGGCAGGCTACCCTGCCGGCACCTTTTCTGTCTACCGGGCAACAGGCAAAGGTGCCAGCCCCCCGCCAACTTCTTTTTACCAAAGGCCACTACGACCATCCTGTCCGAAGCAACATTCGAGTCAGGGATGGGAGCACCTTAGTCTCAAAAGAGTGGCGGGGTTTTCTTATGCACAAGTTATAACTTACAGAACACTAATGGACAGGAGGTAGAACTTATCTGTTTGGCTTGCCGGGGATCGCAGTGCCGGGCAATCTTATCAACTCCTTGTCAAAGCCAAGTTCACGGTAGGAACCTGCAGCTTCATGCGGATGAGAATGAATGTAGGATGCGATCCTATCTATATGCATATGCAAATGCTCATGAAATGCTTATGCAGTGATCTTGGAATGCTCATGCATGCATGCAATCTTGGTCGGGGGCCCCCCACAGTGCTTCTTTATTTTCTCTTGCACAGGATCATCGCCCTGGCTTTGTACAAGGGGTTACATGCAGCTGAGGCAAGGCCTGTACAAAAGGGTGGCTGCCGGGCAGGGCCCGACAGCCGCGCCTTACGGGTAGAACTTGCGGAGATGCTCAATATTCCATGAGTTTTGCAACTGAATGCCATCTCCGGTCTCCAGACAGACTGCGCCAGGTCTGGTGACTCGTACTACCCGATAAGGGCCTTCCCACTTCAGTGACAACTTGTTTGTACCCTTGACGGACTGAACGCGCCTAAGGACAAGGTCACCTTCCTCAAAACACCGGGCGTGAACCCTGCGGCTATGATAGTGACGCAGGGCTTGCTGATAGCGTGCAACACATGTAGCAGCCCGGAGACGGTTCTCCTCGAGTAGCACAGCGTTGTCACGCTGGTGCTGATCTTGCGCTACTTCATCGTAGGCAAGCACTCGAGGCGACCCGTAAATGAGTTCCGTGGGGATAACTGCTTCTGCCCCGTAGACCAGGGAGAAGGGAGTCTGCCCGGTAGCTCGGTTTGGTGTCGTTCTGAGGGACCAGAGAACTACCGGCAGCTCCTCGATCCACCGCCTGCCGTGCTTCTGCAGCGTATCAAAGGTTCTCGCCTTGAGTCCACGCAGCACTTCAGCATTCGCCCTCTTAGCTTGCCCATTGCTCCGGGGGTGTGCCACAGAGGCAAATGAGATCTTGCATCCGAGGGCATGAACATATTGCATGAAGGCGCGGCTCGTGAACTGGGTGCCATTGTTGGTAATGATCCTTGCCGGAACTCCAAAATGACACACCAATTCTTTCAAGAACTTGATAGCTGACTGAGCAGTCACCTTTCTCACGGCAGTCACTTCCGGCCACTTTGTAAACTTGTCGATAGCAACGAACAAGAATTCAAAGCCCCCGATTGCTCGGGGGAAGGGGCAGAGGATATCGAGCCCCCAGACCGAAAATGGCCATGATAGAGGGATTGTTTGAAGAGCTTGGGCAGGTAGGTGGGTTTCTTGGAATGGAAGTGGCAGGCTTCACATTTGGTGACTAGCTCGACCACATCTTGGAGGGTTGTGGGCTAATAGAATCCTTGCCGGAATGCTTTCCCAATTAGTGCCCTTGATCCAATGTGGGAGCCGCACATGCCTTTGTGTATCTCAGCCAGTAGTTCCTTTCCTTCTTCCCGGCAGACACACTTTAATTTCACACCGTTGGGCCACCTTCTGTATAGAGTGTCATCGACAAACTGATACATACTAGCCCTCCGGGCTACTTTTTCAGCTTCGACTTGGATGCCGGGAAGCTCTCCGGTTTGGAGGAAGTGGACAATGTGCCTTGCCCAAGTTGGAGCCTGGGCTCGGCAACGAGGACTAGAGGCACCTCCTCTGCTGCAGGAGCACATGCCTCGTTCGCGGGGTCCATTGGCCCGACTGGAGGGTGTGGTCCGGCAGACTACTAGGAGTTGTTTCCGGCAGGGTCTCTGCCAGGAGCGAACGGCTCTACCGGGAGAGGCTTACCAGAGTCCAACTTGAATAGTTGACGTGCTTTCAAACTTCAAACCAAAACTGGATAACTCCAAAGCCCACTCCACTATTCTACTGGTAGCCTCAGGGTTTCGGAGTATCCGTTGCAACGGGAAATGAGTGACAACCGTGATCTCATGGGCTTGGAAGTAGTGGCGCAGTTTCCTTGAGGCCATGATGAGACCAAAAATCAACTTTTGCACGCCAGAGTACCTCGATCTAGCCCCCTGTAATAAGGAGCTGACGAAGTACACTGGGCGCTGCACCACTTTCTTCCTTGCCGCGTCCCTGGGGTTGCTCTCGTTGCCGTGCTCATTGCTGTCCTGATCCTTCTCTGACTCTGCCGGTCTCTGCTCACTCTCTGCCTCATCCACTTCTCACTGCGCTACCAAAGCTGCACTGACTACTTGGTTGGCTGCCGCTAGGTACAACAGCAATGGCTTATGGGGTTTGGGAGCGACCGAGGTAGGCACGGAGGACAAGTAGGCCTTCAACTCTTGCAAAGCTGCATCTGCTTCCGGGGTCCACTTCATGGGTCATGCCTTCTTCAAAATTTTGAAGAACGGCAGGGCGCGCTCGGCAGACTTGGAGATGAATCTGCTTAGCGCGGCAACGCATCCTGTCAGACGCCTCACACCCTTAACTATCCTTGGTGCTTGGATCTGCTCGATAGCCTTGATCTTGTCGGGATTGGCTTCGATCCCGCGATGGGATACAAAGAACCCACGCAACTTGCCGTAGGGAACACCAAATACACACTTCTCCGGGTTGAACTTCAAATTGATTTTGCGCAGATTAGCAAACGTCTCCTCCAAATCTTGAATAAGGGTGGCCCTATCCTTGGTCTTGACCACAATATCGTCCATATAGGCTTCTATGTTTCTGTGCAACTGTGGCTCAAAACCAATCTGGACTGCCCTTGCAAAAGTGGACCCGGCACTCTTTAATCCGAATGGCATGCGGACAAAACAGTACGTACCACATGGAGTGATGAACGACGTCTTCTCTTCATCTTCCTTGGACATGAAGATCTGGTGATACCCAGAATACGCATCCAGAAAGGATAGCAAATCACAACCTGAAGTGGAATCCACAATCTGATCGATACGCAGCAAGGGAAACGGGTCCTTCGGGTAAGCCTTGTTGAGATCTGTGAAATCTATGCAAAGCCTCCACTTCCCGTTAGCCTTCCGGACTACCACTGGGTTTGCCAACCACGTGGGATGCAGTACTCCTCTGACCAATCCAGCTGCCTCTAGTCTCTTGGTCTCTTCTGCAATGAACTGCTGCCTCTCCAAGGCCTGCTTCCGGACTTTCTGCTTGACAGGTCGGGCATGTGGGCAGACAGCAAGGTGGTGCTCGATTACCTCCCTAGGAACACCGGGGATATCAGATGGTTGCCAGGCAAACACATCGATATTCGCCCGCAGGAAGGCAACGACCGCGCTTTCCTATTTGTCATCGAGGTTGGCGCTGATAGTGAAAGTACCATCAACGCCAGCCAGCCCTGCCGGGACCTTCTTCACTTGGGGTGCAGCGACCTTGGATCTCTTGCCATTGGAACACTCCGGCACGTCGTCAATGGGTGCCATGCACTCGGTGGGGGCACGCTTCCCGGACTCTTTGCCTGAGTCCCTGCAATCCCTCTTCTTTCCTTTGCTTTCCTTAGCGGGAGCTGCTGCTACCGCTGCCTCTGCTGCGACCGCATCCCGGTACATCTTGTCCACACAAATGATTGCATCCTTCTCATCTGATGGGATGGTGATGACTCCCAGTGGCCCAGGCATCTTCAAGGTGTTGTAGGCATAGTGAGATGCTGCCATGAACTTAGCCAGGGCCGGGCGTCCAAGAATCCCATTGTATGGCAGGGGGAGATCAACCACATCAAACACAATCCTCTCAGTCCGGTAGTTCAGTTCTCCCCCAAATGTTACCGGCAGCGTGATCTTTCCCTTAGGATGGCTCCTGCCGGGATTAACTCCTTGAAACGTGCTGGTAACCTCCAGCTCTTCCTCTGCTATCTAAAGCTTGCTGATAACTGCTGGGGAAATCAGATTCAGCCCGGCCCCCCCGTCCACCAACATCTTCGTGACCTTGAGGTTGCAGATTGTTGGGGAGACCAACAATGGCAAACACCCTACCGCAGTGGTACGGCTAGGATGATCCTCCTCGTCAAAGATGATGGGCGTACAGGACCACTTGAGCGGCTTCCGGGCCTCGGGCGCTGGCTCCACAGCATTGACTTCTCGCGCCCACCGCTTGAGTTGGCGGTGAGAGGTGTGCAAAGATGCACCCCCGTCAATGCACAGGGCGTCGGTGGCCTTCTGAAACTCTTGCTCACTGGTTTCCTCTTCATACCCTCCATCACTCTCATCACCACAGGCTTCCTTCTCTCGACCTCTGGCGGGTTTTCCTTGGTTCCGAAAGGGTTTGCCGGGGCAATTTACTTCACCACCTCGTCCCTTGCCGCCAGCAACATTCTGACCCTTTTCCTTGTCACGCTTCTCATACTCTGCTTTCTGTCTTTTGACAAGCTGCTCAACCTGATAACACTCTTGAAGGTCGTGGCCCTTGGTCCGATGAATCTTGCAATACGGCCCATCACCTTTCCAGGCTTTCTCGGCAGCAGTGGCTTCCCGGTAGTCAGCGCACACGGCAGCTTCCTTGCCGGGGGCCTCAGCTTTGGCCTTCTTGCCGGTACTAGGCGTACCCGATCCTTCAGCAGTCATTACTGCCTTATCCCTTCACTTCTTACTGCGCTTCTTGCTCTTCTTCTGACTGATTGATTCATCCTCATCCTCTGAATCAATATTGGTGCAATCTTCCTCTCCGGGCAACTTTCTTCCCTCCTCCATCCGAGCACACTTATCCACCAACGTGTAGAGCTCCTTCACAGTCTTGGGCAACCGTACGTTCATCTTGGAACGAATCCGGTGGTTGCGCACATTGGACTGGAAGGCGGCTATCATGGCTGCCGGATGGATATTAGGGATATTTCTATGAACTTTGCTGAATCTCTGTAAATACTTACGGAGGGTCTCTCCTTCCTTTTGTTGGAGAAGTTGCAAGTCGCTGGGTCGGCCCGGCTCTTGGTGGCCACCGGTGAAGGCACCGATGAACTCATGGCACAGGTCTGCCCATGACGAAATGGAGTTCTCCGGCAGGTGCATTAGCCAAGACCTCACATTGGACTTGAGGGCCAAAGGAAAGTAGTTGGCGAACACCTTCTCACCTCTTCCCCCGGCAGCCTGAACAGCGATGGTGTAGATGCTCAGGAACTCTGCCGGGTTCAGCCTCCCATCGTACTTCTCAGGTATCTCTGGCTTGAACGTGCGAACGGACGGCCAACGGATTTGCCGCAGCTCACGGGTAAAGGCAGGGCAGCCAACCTCGAAAGGTAGGCACCCGCCAATATCGAGCGCGGGCTCGTCGACGCCGGGGCCGTCGCACCCATCGGTCCGGCGGAGGTCGTCGCGACGTTGCTCGACAATGGCGCGCGTGTCTCCTCTCCGCCTATCCTCCGGGGCTCGTCGTTGGCCTGGACGCGCTCGAGGGTCAGAAGAGGCCATCGAGATGTCGTCGGGGTCTGGATTCTGTTGTGCTCGCGCTGGCTGTCGTGGCGGGGACTGCACCGTGGGGATGGCTCCTTCTGTACGGTCAGCAGCATGAGCCGTTGCTGTCGCTTGGGGCGGCCGCGGCAGGCCAGCTCGCCGTGAGCCCCCAGCTTCGGCGAAACCGAGCAGACTTTGGATGGTGGCACGCCATTCGTCCATTTGCTCGGCCGTTGGCGGAAACCTTAGCAATAGCTGAGCCCGCGCCATGGCCTTCGAGGCTGTACTTGGCATGGGTGATGATGAAGTCGATCGCACCGTCGCTCGGCTCCTAACGGTGCCAGCAGTGGCAACATTGTGCCCCCGCTGCTGCGGGGCGACCACCTGGATGGCAGGGTGGTGCGGTGAAGGCGCTCAAGGGCCAGTGGCTCCGTCGGGCGCAGCGGCTTGGTCGACCCATCCCGGGGGAGGTGCACGCGCTGCGACCGCACCCGTGGTGGGAGCGGTCGGAGGGTGGCGATTCGCCCCGGCCCGAGCGCCGTTGCTGCGGCTATGCCTGTCGGCGGGCGGAAGGGGCGCAGATGGAGTAACCCCTTCACTCGGACCTTGTGGAGCGTGGCCGTCGGGATTTTGCTGATGCTGCTCTCCTCCGATGTCTCCTGCTCCTGCGTCGGCCGCGGGGGAAGTGGTGACGGCGCCGCCTGCTCCGACCACATCCCCAGCAGGGTCCGCGTCCTCGCGTGTCTCCGCACCCCCCGCAGCGTTAGAGGCTGCGGGCGGCGGAGCCTTTGAGGTGGAAGGATGAGCCGAAGAACCAAGTTTCTTCTTGGGCGCCATGGTCGATGGTGTCGTCGATGATGCTGATGGTGATGAAGGTGACGCGCTACACACGCCTTCAGGTTCGCTCAAGCGGTCCCCCTACCTGGCGCGCCAAAGATGTCGCGGGAAACCACGGCCACCTATGGGACCAGGAGGCCCCTTGCTGGTTCGGCAGGAGGGCGTCGCATTGCA
Organism: Thinopyrum elongatum; assembly: GCA_011799875.1. Taxonomy (NCBI): domain Eukaryota; kingdom Viridiplantae; phylum Streptophyta; class Magnoliopsida; order Poales; family Poaceae; genus Thinopyrum; species Thinopyrum elongatum. The sequence continues at coordinate 154,801,998 of CM022302.1, read as the reverse complement.
CAAAGAGCAGACGAGCGTGTGGCAGCACGGCAGAGATCACACGGGCATTTTTACCCAGGTTCGGGCCGCAGTGAGGCGTAAAACCCTACTCCTGCTTTGGTGGATTGATGGTGGAAAGGTGGTGGTGGAGCGTAGTACACTTGCCCGGCAAGGGTTGCCTCAGGGCGGCAGTGGCTACGCGCGTATGGGGGTCTGAGTTATCCAACCTTCTAACCCTCTCTACAGTCGCCCTGGGCCTCCTTTTATAGATTAAGGGGTCACCACAATGGCAAAACAGTCATTATGTACTGATAAGATAGCAAACAATGCTATCATACCTAACTCCGCAGGCTGATAGGGCGCATTAAATGCACCGCTCAATGTCACATCATTGGTTGCCCGGCAAGGCTTGCCGGGCTATCTCGCCAGCTCCACACCTGCTCGCTTGACACGTCACAGGACGGGTGTCATCTGTAGGTGTTTCCTGTAGGGAGAGGCTGCCATGTGGTGAATGGCTGCCACTTAGTCACTCCGCGGTTCGACACCGCATTGGTTGACGACGTGGGTCGTGGTGGAGTAGTTGGTGAGGTGGTTTTGCCTTCGTGTGCCCCGGCAGGCCCTGCTGGGACGTCTTGGACATCGTCTTCCGGGGGTGGCCTCGCCCCTTGCCGAGCTTGCCTGCCCGGTAAAGGAGGCCCTTCTCCTGATGGTGCCTTGCTTCTTTGGCTTGATCTTGGTCCCTCTTGATCTGCATGTTTGGCTCTTTGATGATCTTGGTCTCTTGTATTCTGGCACGGCCTTGGCGTGTCCTTGCACGAGTCAGGGGAAAATACATGCCCCTGTTTGTTTTCCCCGACACCGTGGCCGATGCGCGCGCGATCTGAGTCGTGCGTTCTGATTGGCCAGAACCCAAACCCCACGGATCGTACGTCTGAACCGTTGGATGCTCCCAGATCGAACGGCAAACCTCATCCCTTTCAACAGCACATGCAGTTCCGGTTGTGATTTTATTTATATGGGTAAGCACTGTGCGCATGCGTCGTGCTAGCTCATGCTTCCTTCTCTACTAAGTTTTCTATATTAATGTTGTTATATATCCAAACACGCTACCATTTCCCGCCACTCCTCCCATCGGTTTCCCGCCTCTTCTCCCATCGTTTTCCCACTACCAGTGTCAGTGCTCATTGAAGGCTAGGCGGCGACACACTGGCCATGTAAATATCGCACACAGTTTGTAAAAGCACAAATGTGTGTGATAGTAGGGAGTAGGTCCCATAGGGTGACCAGTGTGAAACGCCTTAAAGGCAAGGAGGCAATTCCTATCAGCAAGGGGCGGCTTCCCATCCGCTAGCCTAGTCGAATAGAACGCAGAAGTTAAGCGTGCTCGGGCTGGAGTAGTCTAAGGACGGGTGACCCGGTGGGAAGTTGCATATCTCAAGCTTCATTTAAACGCTATGATACGGTCATTATAGAGATAAATGTCTCTATAGTGACCTGTCATGGCGATTATGTAAACCTTGGGATCCTTGTTTTGCTAATTTGTAGACTATGTTTTTTATAGGTTATTTTTTGTTCTAAAAAATCAAAGAATGATCGACTCTATAGTGACATGTCATGGTGATTATATAAACCTTGGGATCCTTGATTTGCTAATTTGTAGACTATGTTTTTATTGGTTATTTTTTGTTCTCAAAAATCAAAGAATGATCGACATCTGTAGGCCCACACAAATTATCCCTTTGACTCAATGCACGAGAAGGGTTTACTCTTTGCTCCGTGTGCTATGTTAGAGCAAATCAAGTTTCAGCACATGCGTTGGACGGCACCCGACCCCTACCCCCCCCCCCCACTTGCCTCAAAGTTGCGTTCCGACATCGTACGTCTTTAACCTGGCCGCGGGGGTACGATGTTCAGTTTGTAATGTTACTGATGTAGTTAGTGCCCCATCGAACTTGTGCTTTCGGGATTTGAACAAATCACACACCAGACCCATACATTTTTTTCGGGTCGCATGCAGGGTATAGGGGGTCGGGTGTTCTGATCGAGCATGTCTCCCTTGTGTGGTTTATAGATGCCGCACATATCTGTGGGCTCCCCGAGGTATATATATTGTCCTTGACCGATAACGAGGGGGGCCCACACAATCTATCCCTTTGGCCCAACATACGAGAAGGGTTTGACCATGATGGTTTCCTATTGCTATGTGTTCCATGTTAGACCAAATAAAGTTTGAGCGCATGCGTTGGACGACACCCCCCCCCCCCCGCTGCTGCCTCGAAGTTGGGAAACCGACATTGTACGTATTGAACCTGGATTGGGGTCGGGTACGGTGTTCGGTTTGTAATGTAGTTGGTGGCCCATCGAAGTTGTGCATTCGGGATTTAAACACATCACACACCACCGTACCCATACATATTTTCGGGCCGCATGCAGCGTATATGGGGTCTTCTGATCGACCACGTCTCCCTTGTGCGGTTTTTGTGTGACGACACACATATCTGTGGGCTCCCCGAGTGTATATATATCATCCCTTTGTCCGATAATGAGGGGTATGTGTTGGCCATGAATGGATTCCTCCTAGTTCATGTTAGGGCCGGTCACCGTCACATGTCGTTCAACCAAAGCTCGAGCTCATGCGTTGTCAGGATCCCTCCCACATGCTCGGATTGCTGGGTTCGACCAACACCATACCCTGCGTATCTCATCCTTAACTACCTGGCTTTCATGGTTGTTGTCTGTATCGAGAGGCAGGCGCCACATCTAAATTGTACATTATTCTATATTGAAAACACACATCGCCCCTTCCAACGTACATCATTTTGGGCCGCATGCAAGCGGTGCTGGTTTTGTGGTCCCTCTCGTGCAATTTTTTCTGATGATTCAATCTATTGGCCCAAGCGGTTTATCGACAACAACAGTTGTTGTTTGACCAAACGATAGATTCGCTGGTCCGTCTTATGGTAGGTCATGGCGACATGCATGTATGACCAAAGTATCATTACGTGCATCCGCCCTGCGACACGAAGTGGGAGGTGGGTCAAGCACCCTAGCTAGCTACGACATTATGTCATTATAGATATATCCAAGGGTGCTTTCGGGCTTGCGAGGCAGGTGCCACCAAAGTTGTGCATTGTGTATTTAAAGTTTTAAACATCACACCCTATATTCCTACATATATTTGGCCACTTCTAGGTGGTTCTTGACTTCTGGCCCCTCTCATCGATATTCGACGACGCGCCCAACCATGGGCCCGCGCGGTCAAAGTTGTGCATTGGAATTTTGAACATAACAGACCACCCTTTTCACTCATATATATTTGAGCCACATGCTGGTGTGGCTGTCTTCTGACCCTCTCTAATGTTTTTTTTGCTGCAAAGACTCTGATGATGCTCAACGGACACGGGTATAATGTCTTAACCATGTGTGATGCAAGTGCGCTGTGAATCACCATGACTGCGCAAGTGCGAGCAAAGGTGGAGGTACTAGCTTAACCGTGTGCGATGCAAGTGCGCTGTGAATCACCATGACTGCGCAAGCGCGAGCAAAGGTGGAGGTACTGGCTTAACCGTGTGTGATGTAAGTGCGCTGTAAAATCACCACCTGCGCAAGCTAAAGGCAGGTAGTTTATTTAGATTGAATTCCACGTCTGCGTCTAAAATTAGGACGAACCGTGTGCGATAGACCAGCTAGCTAGAAATCTAAAAACAAACTACCCACCTTGAGCGTTGCAAAAATCGGCGGTTCCGCCACTTTTCCTTATTATCATACACGCATATTCTTATTGGACCGTGCGCGATCTTGGGTACTCCCGCCCCGCATCAATTCCTTTACCCAAATTTTAGTAGCCGCCTTACTTCAACCGTCGCCCACACTCCTCCAGCACCGACCTTATAGTAAAATTGCAGTAGCCGAGGCATTTGAACCCTCGCCCTCCCTCGTCCACCACCATCTCCACCCACCATTACTAAAAATTTCAGTAGCCGTGGTGTATCCTCAAACACCACCCCGCCCCACTCCACAGTCCCCCACCCGGCCCCTCCCCCCTCGAACCCTAGCTCGCCGGCGCCGCCGCCGCCAACCTCTGCCAGTCTGCCCGTTCCTCCTAGCTTAGATAATAAAGTTCAGGTTACCCAGCGATTCCCATACCGTCGCCCCACTCCCCTGAGTTTTTAGATGAGGCCTGCGGTGTCCCTCCCCGCCAGATCCACATCCCCTGCTCCAGAATGTCACAGCCTAAGCTCGACCACATATCCCGGGGATCCCGACTAGCGTTCGGCCAAGAAGAGGTTTATCATGGCCTCTCCGGCGGACATTGGCGAGGTGGCCGCCGTTCGCCCCGACCTGTCGATCCCAGAGCAACACCTCGCCGCGGAAGCGTATTAGTGTATCTCGGGAAAGCTGGCTACGACATCAAGCTCATCGACAGCGACGGCTTCACGCGGGCCATGTCACAGGTTAAGTGGTCCATCCCCAACCCCTCTGGTTCAACCACCGTCGATCTCTTCGATGGCCCTGCCGCTGATCTCTTCCGCCACGCGGTCAAGGATTTGCGATCCTTGTACGCCATCGAGCCCATTTTGTTATTTCTGAAGGACACGTTCTATGGCGGCGGCTTGGGATCCTCAATTGCCAAGTCAGATCTCATCGACCATGACCACGAGGAGGGCACCCACAAAGGTTCTTCCAAGGTGAAACAGCCCATCTGTGACATCAGAGAGCGCACCATGGGTCTGTGCTCTTCCAACTGGAAGGATCTCGTCCATGACATGTGAGCCAACATCCTATCAGCAAATCTTACCTTTTCTAGCTTGCCAACTCGTACCCTTTGTTGTAGTAGCATTTGCCAAGCAGTGTTTTAACTGTGCCGTGTTTAATTATTTCAGTTATGCGAAAATGTATTGTTCAATAGGGCTATGTGATGTTTAAGTATGAATTGTCCACTTCAGTTTCACGAATGGCTATATTTGGTTGTTTATAGTGAGTAGATGCCTTGTTTATCTGTATTTTGTTATTAGGTTGGTTGCAGTGAGCATTTTTCCAGTTATCGAGCAGATGCCTTGTTTATATGTATTTGGTTCTTAGGTTGGTTGTAGTGAGCATTTGTCCAGTTATCAAGCAGATGCCTTGTTTATCTGTATTTGGTTGTTAGGTTGGTTGCAGTGAGCATTTGTCCAGTTTTCAAGCAGATGCCTTGTTTATCTGTATTTGCTTGTTAGGTTGGTTGTAGTGAGCATTTATCCAGTTTTCAAGCATATGCCCTGTTTATCTGTATTTGCTTGTTAGGTTGGTTGCCGTGAGACTCTGTCCACTTTTCAATGGCTATATTTGGTTGTTATACTGATCATTTATGCCTTGTTTATTTCAGTCATTCACAATGTGATGTTCATTATGTGCAAGTCGGAACTGTGCCACTCGATTGCATCAATACCAGTTTGAACGGCTATATTTGGTTCTAGTTATGCCTGGTGTAGTTAACACATGCCCTTTATTTCAGTTTTACACATTTATCCAGTGTGATGTTTAAGCATTACCTACGTTCTATTCATTTTCAACAATACCAGTTTGAATTGCAATATTTGATGGCTGTTAAGCCTGTTGTAGGTAACATTGCCTTCCATTTTATATCTGCTTTAACAACATGCTGAAACCAACACATTCAAGCTATCATTTGGAGATGATGTTGTTTACCTTTGCTATATTTGTTTGATGTTAAGGTTGCTGTACTTATCATGCCTTTCCACTACTTATGCAGGACAACAACGGGAGTGGCCACCATTTTCTGCCGAGGTTAGTTTCATCCCTCGGCTTGTACTCCCCCGTCGTTCCATAATGTAGTGCATATAGATCCAGGCCTGGACACTTGTTAGCTTCTAATATTGACTTGTTGCTTGTAGGTACATATGCCTTTGGCAAGGATCCATGCATCGACCCTTTTTGCGTATGGGGCAATGAGATATTCATGAACAAGCATCAAGTGAGGAAACTGATAAGGATTATTAGCAAAAAGATACGAATGGTGGCAAGCAAATTATTTGTTTATGCTCTATCCAACACAATAGTGAGCTGTAGGATGGTAACTACAAACTCTGCAGCCTTCTCTTTTTACTGCCCATAATGAGTTGTTAGACAACAATGTCTGAATCTTTTTCGTTCACAGTGGTTCCCGAAGCAGTTCACTCAAGATTACCTCGCAAAGTACATGATTGGTGGACACGCAATGAAGGTTAAAGTATTTCATCCAGACTACAATGAGCATCGAGAAGTCCTAATTAAGACAGTGAAGGATGGACGGGCAGCCATCACAAGGGGTTGTCCTAGAGTCATGCATGCATTACGCACGGAGGAGGGCACAATCTGGGCATTCCGCTTCACCTTCTCCAGCAACCAGAATGTCTTTCGCCTCTCTCTTTACAGTCTTTAGTACAACTGTGGTTCATCATTCTTTACTTGGTGCTTCTGTAGTTCTTCAGTATATGTACCTGTGCATCGAATTATGCATTCGTGGTCGAACCTATATTTGTAATAAACATGGTTGGATATGAAATAAGTGATTGCCTACTTTCAAATTCAAAACATGTGATTTTTAAATTAGGGATTAATTAGGGATTACACTGCACACAGTTTGCAAAAGCGAAATGTCTGTGATAGACGTGGAGATCAGACACGTTTCTAGGATCCACTACGTGTGCGATCAATCTCTACTGCACACACGATCAGCCAAGAAAAAACGTGTGCGATTAACAACAGCATCGCACAAAGTTCTTTCTTATTAAATGCTTGCGATAGTCACCTTATCACACACGCTTCGCAATTATGGACTGTTTATGATGTTGTGCGCATCGCAAATGTTTGGTCATAGAAGAACGCGTGCGATAGGTCTTCATCCGATGCAGGTACGACGGATGAATCGTCTGGGATGTATTCAAGCTTCGCATAAAGTTTTATAGCGACAATTGTGTGCGTTCTTACATCGAATCGCATACAGTCAAGGAAAAGTAAATGTGTGTGATTGTCTGCTTATATAATCATGAACTGTTTGTGATGGGTCGCGCATCGTAAACGTAGCACCACAGAATACCGACTGCGATGGCAATGCGAGCACAAACAAGTTGCAAGGATGGAGCATTTCGAATATTTGAGATATCAGAAACAGTTTTATAGGGACAACTATATGCATCAAGGCTCCCTATCCCCGAAGGTTTCTAGGTCGTGTGGGAAGGACCCCCCTATCGCAGTCACTCACTTGGCGATGGTTCAAAATGCCGTCGCGGAAAGGGGTTAAAAACTGTTTGTATAGCACCTCGCTGTACCAGTGCTAGGTGTAGTTCTTGAACTCGATGCCATTGTCACTTCGGATCATCAAGATCTTTGCTTCATATTGACGTTGAGCTTCATTTGCAAAGTTGATGATGGTTTGTTGAGTCTCACTCTTCCTCTTGAAGAAGTACACCCATGTATATCCTGAGTAATCATCTACAATCACCAAGCAATACTTTCTTCCCCCAAGACTATCAAATGACGGAGGACCAAAAAGATCCATGTGGAGGAGCTCCAAGGGCCTCTTTGAGTAGATGATAGCCGTGGGTCGGTGAGCCATTTCATGAAGCTTTCCTTTGAGACAAGCACTACAAGCATGATCTTTGGCAGCGTGATCCCCTTTGAGGAGACTTTGCAAAGATCTCATATTGACATGGGCTAGTCGACGATGCCTAAGCCATCCCACATCAAGTTTAGCCATTAGGCACGTCGCGGTCTTAGTGGGTCGCTCCGAAAAGTTAACCACATAAAGACCATTCTCGACATGCCCAACAAAAGCCACTTTAAGAGTCTTGATCAACAAAAGGGCCATGGAATCAAGATCAAAGAATGTTGCAAAGCCCATGAGTGCAAGTTGACGAACGAAAAGTAAATTGTATGCAAGGGACTCAACAAGCATGACCTTCTCAATAGATAAATCTTGAGAGATGACCACCTTGCCAAGACCCAATACCTTAGATGTTGAAGCGTCAGCGAATTGGACATGAGTGGGCATGGATGGAATAGGTTGTACGTCCACCACCAAGTCCTTGCTCCCGGTCATATGATTTGTTGCTCCACTATCGAGCAACCATGATACCCCATCAGAAGCAAACTCCTACAAGAAATCAATGCTTGGTTTTAGGTACCCATTTTTGAATGGGTCCTTTGAGGTTAGCAACAAGGGTCTTAGGAACCCAAATAGACCATTCAATGTACTCATAAGAAGAACCAACAAATTTGGCATAAAGATGCCCATCACTAGCATGACATAAAACATATGAAGGATTAAAGTTGCTAGCTTTGTTAGACGGGGTGGTCTTGCCCTCCTTGGCATTACCACCCATACCCATGTTCTTCTTCTTCTCATGGGCACCCTCTCCCGCTTTTACGAAGACTTCTTTGATTGAGAGAGGTTGCTTGGTCTTGTTCTTCTTTGACTTGGGTACAAACCCAAGCCCTTCCTTAGCCACAACTTCCTTTTGATTGCTCAAAAGGTCATTGAGGTTCTTCTCACCTTGTATACAAGTCACAAGGCCTTTCTCTAGTTGATCCTTCAACTTGGCATTCTCCTCCACAAGGTGCACATGCTCACAACAAGGGTTAGTAGCATTTGCATTATCAATTAGAATGAAAGGAGGACATGTTGCTATCTCCTTGGTTAGCTTCACTTGGAGTTGATCATGAGACTCCTTGAGGAAAGTGTGAACACCCACTACAAAAAAAAAGACACATCCATGACATTTTGGGCCGAACGATTTTTTTTCCTGTCATGCTTATGACACTTCTATGACGATAATTGTGACAAAACCCGGTATCATCATAGATGTGGTGGGCTCCTACTTCTATGACAAAAAATCATGACAGAAAATGGGCTTTTTATCCTGGGCGGGCCGGAGACGCACCTGCATGACATTCTTTGGGCCATCCATGACAGAAAAAATCGTGGTAGAAGCAAGGGCGAGGAAAATTTCGGGGAGTTCCTGGTTACGGTGGGTGGTCGAGGCCGAGCGATGCACGGAGGTTTGCGTGTTTTCTCTCGTATACGTACGCGCGTGTGTGCGAGGCGTTGGGCTCTAACTGAACCCGAGCGAGGCGTTCACTTACTGAACCCGAGCGATTGCACTAGCTACGTTACTGAACCCGAGCGATCGATCCCTTGGCTGTTAACTAAACCCGAGCGATTCCTTCACTACTGCTGCTAACTGAACCCGAGCGATCGATCGCTGCTGTTGCTGCTTACTGAAGCCAATCGAACCTGCTGCCTCTTGATGAATAGTGAATGTGGGGGTTGGTTGAACGAGTCGAGACATACGTGGTTGGGGTTGGATGAACAGTTCCCGGTGGGGTTGGATGAATAGGACCCCGTGGTAGTAGTAGTAGGCCGTTACCGCTGGATGAACAGGACCCCGAGAGGAGGCCGCCACAGCCGAGCAGCTGGTTGGGGGTGGATGAACAGGACCCCGTGGAGGGCTGGTTGAACAGTAGCCGATGGAGGGCTGGATGAACAGTAGCCCGTGGATGAATAGTAGTTGGTGGAGGCAGGAGGAAGACGCGGTGGATGAACAGTGCAGGTGGAGGCTGAAGGAAGTCGGCAGTGGGTGAACAGTAGCCCGTGGAGTCCCGTTTTGCGGTATGCCACACCCCTCCGATGAACAGGACCCCCGTTTCGACCGTAGCGCTCCAACACAAGTCCGTTTCCTCTGTTTTGCGGTACGCCACACCCCTCCCGATGAACAGGACCCTCGTTTCGACCGTAGTGCTCCAACACAAGTCTGTTTCCTCCGTTTTGCGGTACGCCACACCCCTCCCGATGAACAGGACCCCCGTTTCGACCATAGCTGGTCGAACAGAAGGCCGTTTCCTCCATACTACGGTATGCCAGACCCCGTTTCGGCTGTTCCGTCCAAGCCGGTTGGCTCCCGTTGAACAAGACGCATTCCGACCCAGTCTGTTGCCTCCCGATGAACATGACGATGTTTCTCCATTCCGACCCAACCGGTTGGCTGCCCGATGAACAGGACGCCATTGCTGCCGTCCTTTGCCTCTCCATGTACACGAGCCTTGGCCGTATGTATGTGCGAGTAGGCGTTCGAGACCCCGCCCGTATGTACGTACGTGGCCGTATTTTTTGGCATGTGGCTGTACGTACGTGTACACGGTTTAGAAGGGACTGCCTGAACTGCTACGTCGGGGGCTCTACTACTACACGTGCCGCTGCTTGCTCGGCCACGGTTCATCGTTGCCGAGAGACCGATCGACCAGTATGTACATACATGTTCGCGACCAGAATGACAACGCTACGTACGCTTCGACCAGGTGGGCCCCGGCTGTCAGGGAGGATAAGGAGGCACTTCCTTGCGTGCGAAGTTATTGATGGTGGGTCCGAGCTGTCAGGGGGAGGATTCATTTTTTTTGTGCCTAATATGGAGGCACTTCCTTGCGTGTGAAGATGTAGCTGGTGGGTCCATCTATCAGCCTCACCGCGTACACTACTCTTCCGATGGCTATCGTTCATTGACCACGTTGACCACGCCGTGCGGACAGCACCCAGGTGGTGGATGACGACGTGGCCTAGGAAGGGAACAACGCTGAGCCAGGGAAGATGAGGCAGGTGGATGCCCATGCGGAGGGGAGTATGAGGGTTCACTGGTTCGGCTGCGGTGTAAGGCTGCCGTCGCCGGAGAATAACAGGGGGTGTGGGTGAGTAGAGGGAAGGCCTGGCCAGTAGTAGTATCGTCGAGCGGTGAGGCCTGTGCGGCAGCACAGCCGGCCACGGGAGGCTGGAGCAGGCGGTACAACGGGCGCAGGTTTGGGCGGCTGGAGCAAGAAGACCAGAGGTTGAAGATGCAGCTTGGCCGTTGGATTAACATCCAATGGTCAGTGCAGTTAGAATCGTTTATGGACTAAGTTGACAAAGCCCTGCGTACGCGTTAACTTAGTAGGCCCACATGTCAGCCTCCAAATCTGGTGGGTCCCAGCTAGCAGGGGGAATCAATTTTTTTTCGCGTAATAAGGTGGCACTTCCTTGCGTGCGAAGATGTTTTCTGTTTTTTTAATTTCTTCTTTTTCGAGTTAGAATAAAAAGAAAACAATTTAGCATCTTCGGTACAATCTATATTTTCATGAAAAGGATCATAATAAAGCTGGTGGGTCCCAGTTGTCAGGGAGAGGAAACTTTTTTTTCCGCGTAATAAAGGAAGCACTTCCTTGCGTGCGAAGATGTAGCTGGTGGGTCAAACCTGTCAAGGGTAGAAATTATTTGTTTTCGCATAATACGGGGGCACTTGCTGCGTGCGGCCATGGGCCATGTGGATCCCTACTGTCAGCCACTCCACGTACATGCCTCTTCCGATGGCTGTCGTTTGTTGACAAAGTTGACCACGTCGCGCCGAGAGAACCAATGCAGTAAACGATGGCGAGTCCTAGGAAGGGAATGACCCGGAGCCGGCGAAGACACAGCAGTGGATGCCCACACGGAGGGGAGTACGAGGGTTCACTGGTTCGGCTGCGGTGTGAGGCTGCCGTCGCCGGAGAAGAACAGGAGGTGTTGGTGAGTAGAGGAATGGCCTGGACGGCGTTTGAGAGTAGGGTGGGCCGGTGAAGCCTTCGCGGCAGCACAGCCGGCCACGGGAGGCGGTAACAGGCGGTACCGCCAGTGGTGGTTTGGGCGACTGAAGCAAGAATATCCGAGATTGAAGAAGCACTACAGCCGTTGGACGGACATCCAACGGCCACTGCTGCTAGAATTGTGTCTTGACTATAAGTTGACAAAGCCTTCTGTATGCCTTAGTAGGCCCACAAGCCTTCCGTACGCGTCACTGACTATAATTTTCAAAAAAAATAGTAGGCCCACAAGTGAGCATCACATCTGTGGCGATTTGTAATAATGTACAAACCATTTTCGAATTCTAATGGAATTTACTACAACCCATTTATAGTCTGTTAAAATTACAACCCATTTTCTAGCCAGGACAACGATTAATGATTCCAACCAACTGCTCGAAACAGAATTCAACCAAAAATCCCACATTTTGATGGGATCCAAAATATTTTTATCCTGAAATTTTGAGTCAGATTAAATATAATTTCAAAATGAATTTGTATTAGGTAAAAATCTAATGAAATATTGCGTGCGTAATAAGTAATGAAATTAAAATTTTCAAATTCAAAAATTAATATTTTTGAAACTAATTACCTATTTGGTGCGTTTTTGTATATTTACAACCCAGTTTTTATAATTACATCCCATTTATTATTTCTTAAAGCCCATTTTCTTGTTAGGCCTAATGCATCCCTCCTAGGAAAGATTTACAGCCCAGTGGGGCGGAGAATAACAAGTTGACCTGGGTTGGGTATTCCGCAAACAAAGTATAGCTGGGCTAGCCATTTTCACCTTGAAAAATTAATATCTGGGCTGGATATTTGGTCGACATAAAATAATAGCCTGGGCTAGACGGACCACAGCCCGCCCAGTTGATACCCTGCTCCTCTGAACAACAACAAAAACATCACTCAAGAAAAACTCCACTTACACCTAAAAAAACAAATACTGCCCGAGCTGCTGGGTCCCAGCTGTCGGCCGCTCCTTGTGCAATTCTCTCATTTATTGACTATATAGGTTGACAATGGTGTGGGACCATGATATCAGGAAACCAGGAGGAAGCAAAAAAATTATAGTTGTACATAATAAGGAGGAACTTGCGTACGTACGGCTATGGCCCTGGTGGGTCCCTACTATCATCCTCTCCAAGTAAAGTCATCTCCTGATTGCTCATGTTCGTTGACCATGTTGACAACGCTCGGCGCCACGGCGAGCGCAACAACTCAAAGGACGACAGAGAGGGCCTCGTGGGCCCAACGAATGGTCTGATACAGCGCCCGCTACTCATTCAGGAAGCCAGGATCATCGGACACCTATGAGCACCTTCGAGAGACTGAGCCGGCATGAAATGGTAAGGCCGCGCTTGGGAGCTCTGGATTGTTTCACACCTGTATTAAGATACAAGTGTAATTTACTCGTCACCGGAAATAACGCGTAAAATACAGGCGTAATGAAACCGACGGCCCGAGGTCTGTAATGAAAACCGGCGAGTTACGCGTGTAATTTGAGAGACCAGTGTATATTTTACTAGTCAAAATCAACCAACCAAGCGCTTCGCCCAAGACCATCAGCTTTTATTTACAAGCGTCAGTTTTACAAGCGGTTTTGGTTGGAAAACAACGATCCAATCACGGCCTAAGATGATGAGTTGGTCGGAAGATCATATGGTTTCACCTGTAACCTACCCGAGTTGTCGTATAGGCTATGAATGAAACATAAGACGATGAACTTCTTAAGCACAGAAACAACAAAAGAGGATGATCTTCTTAACATGCAAATCACTGGCATTAGATCAACATGCAAAACAATATGAAGCATTATTCTCAGGAGGCACGGTGAACAGCTCGTGATGCCGCATGCCACAGCATTCCAAGCTCAACTTTGCAATCAAACTCACAAGGCCTGGAATTACATGGACATCATTTAGAACAAACTCTTAAAATACCTTACATAAGTCAACATTCATGTGACTATGCATCTCAGTAGAGTAAATATTTACTTCTGAACTGAACACAGGAATAGGAAAAAATGATCGACGCTGCTCACAGCAAAGGGCGTCCCACTCCAAAATATCAAATGCATGTCTTCTGGCTAACATCAATGAGCAAAATTTGACAAGGTTTTCCAATTCCAATATATTAAACTAATGTATTCTTGCTAACATCAATGATTAAACTTTGACAAGCTTTTCCCATTCAAAATATGTAATGCCTATGATTGTGGAACGGGCAGGGTTTGTCATCAGTTTGCACATTGAAATGGCACATGGAGCCGGATTAACCAGCGTATCTTGTTGTGCAGTTCCACTGAAATCAAACAATGCCTTGCACATTGAAAGTACGGTAAACAGATTACCATACCCAGATGCCCCATCATTGTTGCTTAGAGTGACATTGACAGGCTTGGAGTCCTGTCCTGGCTTCTTGTACTTGTTTGGGCACTTGTTTGCCCAGTGTTCCTCTGAACCACAAGTAAAGCAGCCATCTCTCTTTTTGTCTTTCTTCTTACCCTTCTTCTTAAAGGTAGTATTCAGCTGGACAGAGTTCTTTCCCTTGAACTTGTGGGAATTCCTCTGCCTTGAAGACATTGGTAGCTCCATTCAGATGGGCAGGGTTTGTCATCAGTTTGCACATTGAAATGGCACATGGAGCCGGATTAACCAGCGTATCTTTTTGTGCAGTTCCACTGAAATCAAACAATGTCTTGCGTATCATGGTGGATTTCGTATTTATATGTTGCAAGGCATTGAACACGTTGCCAGCTCCATTCAAGTAGATAGTCCGGTGGCTCAAGGTGACGATGAATGATTAGAGAACCATTCGATGTATTGTGCATGATGAATTATTATGGAGGACATGAACCATCTAAACATTTTGTGCAGTTCCACTGAAATCAAGCTGAGCATCCCTATCTGCATAAATACAGAAAAAGCGTGATGAATATAATAGTGGTACTAGTTGATTAAACATACGCTTACAACTATAATCATCTTCATTATCTTAACAGGAAAAGATAGCAATACAATAGCTTCAATTAAACATTTATTCAAAACAATACAACAATATAAGTAGCACAACATAACAAAGCACAATCATGTGGATGAAAGCCAATACTGACCTTGTTTGTTACAGCTGCGTCGGCAACTGACTTGCTCATACCTTTCCTTATGGAGTGGATTTTGCACTCCACGCGTTGTTGAGTTTCCCATGCTCTCTGCAGACTAGTCATGTCACCAGCGTCTACTAATACTCTGTAAAGCTTCTCGATCATTCCTTGTGTAATCTAGCGCAAACAGTGACTGCTTCTTTCTGCAAAGTGGAAAGACCAACTGGGCCTAATAATGCAACAGTTTGCCTTAAACACATTGGCTCCTTTTATGCAGTTCAACTAAAATCAAAGTCGAAATAGAACCGAGCAGAAGTTTTGATATCCCTGTATGCAACAATAGGTATAAGGGAAACAGTTACTTAGAAATAACGTTTGATGACTTATACTCCCAGAAGAAAAAACATCTACCTTATCTTATTGGGAAACAAAGCAGGAGAGTAGCAATTCTCAAACAATGTGATTCATTCATATTAACTGAGACATTATCTTAACAATACCTTGTTTCAACATGTATAAAGAACGACATAGCAGAAAAGTACCATTCCTAAAACAATGCAACTGATTCATATTAACAGAGACATTATCTAAAATAATACCTTGGTTAAACATTTAGAAAGAACTACAAAGCAGTATAGTACCATTTGTAAAACACTGTAACTAATATATAATAATAGAGACTTTATGTCAACAATACATTTCTTAAACATGTACTCCAGTCGATCCCTAACAGAAATGGTACTCCCGCCAATCCCTAACAAGTGTTGCAGTTTTGAACTAAGATTCGGTAGTTAATTCTGAGAGTGGCATTGCTTAATTTTACCAGTGGCATTAGATTAACAAAAAGCATAAACAGTTCCAGGGGAGAGTGCGCGCAATAGCACCATGTGCTTCCATCTACTTATAAAGGGGGTGATGCAGAGTTTGTTGTAACAAAGCAACAAGCATCATGTCTGGGTTGGTCCCATTTTTGTTCACTTAATGGGAAAAGACAACAATTCAATAGCATAAATTCAACATTTATTTAAAACAGTACCAATACAAGTAGCACAACATCTCAAAGCACACTGCACAATCATGTGGATGAAGGCCGGTACTGGCCTTTCATGACGCAGTCAAGATCACCTACGAATCTGCCAACACGAATAGGAAATCCAATCTTGTTTTGTGTAGTTCAACTAAATCGAGCAAAATTGCCGGTGTGACATTTAAGTTCGCTATAGCAACAAGTTGAATAGATATCCCTGTTTTAATAGAGGCAAAAAAGGAAACAGTTACTGGCCAATAAAGGAGGTTGAAACATACGGCGACAAAAAGAAGCATCTACCTTATCTTGATGGAAAACAAAGTAGGACAGTAACATTTCTAAAATGGTTGCATTGATTCATATTAATAGAGACATTCTCTTAAAACAACATTCGTTAAAAATGTAATTTAATTTTAACAGTGGCAGTGCTTCAATTTTCCAGCGGCATTCTTAGATTAACAACAGCAAAATAATTGTATGGGACATGGGACATGGGACATGCCAGCACCATGTGCGTCCACACGTATAAATGGGTGATGCAGAGTATGTTGCCAAGCAGCATATCTGTATTGGTCCCATATTTGTTCTCTTTGAACCTTTTTCCTATGTGAGGGCAGCAAATCTAGTCCTGCACAAACTACCCGACCCCCCAGTTTCTTTCCTTTTTCAACAAAGAGATCGGTTCCTTACAGATGTGTGTACTGGGTTACCCCCTTTTTCTCTTTTCGACCAACAAAGCGGCTGGATCGCTAGTCTATACTACTTTCCCTCCATCCTTTCCTCATTGAACCACGTCCTAGATTCATGCTCCATCCCACCCTCCCTTCTTTCCTCTTTGAACCAAGACCTAGATTCGACTACAGAATCGAAACAGATCCGCATGCTAGAGCAATGACGGTTTCAAAGAAAGTTATACCTTAGGGTCGTCGGGATGTGGCTAGGCGTGCGGCGGGAGGCCGGATCTGCCCACACTACGTACGACAGCGAGGAAGAAGGGGCTGGAGGCCCTCCCGCACAGGCACTGGGTGAAAGAGAACAGAGCAGTCGGCAGTGGATTGCCTCCCTCGCCGAAGGCAAGAGAGTGAACGCTGCACCTCCTCCCCTTCCCGGTGCGACGGGATCCGAACGGCTCCTTCACCAGCTGTGAGGGGGGGAAGAGAGAGAGAGAGAGAGAGAGACGCAGTCTTGTTTAGATCTGATGAAGAGGGTGAGAGAGTGTGAATAGAGCAAACCCTAGCAAAGGAACACTGAGCCTCCAACATGTATATATATATGTAGTGCAGCGAGAGTGTGAAGAGTGCAAACCCTAGCGAACAAGTGCTGAGGCTCCAGCTTATATAGTACTAATATAGTGGAGTGGTTTTGTTTTTCTCTCCATAACAATCATTTTAAATTGTGTACGAAACGAAACTCTTTATTTAACGTACCAGTGAAGAAAACTACGATCAAGTAACGATCCACGCGTCCTGGTCGCACTTCATGTCGTTCAGGTGCGTAACACTACCCTCCGTTAGGTGAACAACCACACACGCGCCAAATTATCGGAAAGGTGTGAGAGTGTGTATAAATAAAGAAATTTAATTTCAATTATTTTGTATGTACAGTTTGCCCTCTCTCAATAATTATGGTTTGTTGTGTTAAAGTTTGATTTCAGTCAAATCTAATATGCAGAGTAAATAAAAACGGAGGGGTACTACCTCCATCCGGGTTTTTAGTCCACACCATATTTTTAATCAAAGTCAGACCACATATTTAGTTAAAAGCTGGTCAAATAAAATTACAGGGTAGCTGAAGACAAAGTTGTGAGAAGGCTTAGAAATCAATACAAAACTTTTGCTCTTAGTACCAATGTCGATGCTTCTTCGAGGAAACATTTGGTTCATATCCAATTGTGTGATAAAATTGCACCAACGTAAACGACTGCTCCAAGATGAACTGGTGAAGGATATCGTCTTTGTGGTAACAAGCAAAGAGCACTGATGGAAGACAGCCCGTTCTTCATTAAACATCGATCAGCTTCACCAGCCGATGCAACCTTGAGACGCAACCATGAGCATCGATAGCTCATCGTGGTGTGATGCATCATTAATTTTGGCATCATGTTTGGGTCAGGCACCAATGAAGTTTGATAATCCTCACTGTGGTTTGTTTCTTCTCGGTAATCAAGCTCGAGAAAGGAAGAACTGAGCAACAGTGGCTATCCAATTTTGTGCAATTCCACCAAAAATTGAGGAAGACATGCCCGAGTATGGAGATACGCATCCCTGTTTGCAAAAATATAAAAAATGATATTTAAGTAGTGTCGTTACTTTGTTTTAGCAGTGGAACAAGATTAACAGCGGCATCTTAATTGTCAATGCCTCTACATGGGCATTGCTTCATTTTACCAGTGATAGTTTTAGATTAGTAGCAGCAATACGAGCATATGGACAATGACCGCACAACCACCATGTACTTTTTGTCGAAAAAAAACATGTATACCTCCACCGATGCATAAATGATAAACCTGGATAACTTTTGGAGTGGCCTTTCCTCTATAATAGTAAAAAATAGGTGATGTTGGACCAGCCGACGAACCCTAGCTACTGTACATGGGGAGCTGGGGAGTAGTGGTATAGAAGAAAACCCGCATGCAGAGTACAATGAAGCATGAAATCCAAAAGAAGTTATATGTCAGGTGGGCGAGATGTGGATTAGGTGGGTGGGCGGGCGGGATCTGCCCACACGACGGTAGCGAACAAGGGCGCGGAGGACCTTCGTCCGCACCGACGCCGGCTCAGAGAGGACGGCACGCATCGGCTTCCTCCATCGCCGATGGCGACAACATCAATGCTGGACCTCCTCACCTCCCGCAGGGGACGGGATCCGGCCGGATTTGTGACCACCAGTGAGGAGAGAGATAGAGTGGACACTGTCATCTTGTTTAGATATGGAGAGGGTGAGAGAGCGAGACAAGAGAAACCCTATCAAACAAGAGGCTATATATCCGTGTTTACGTAAAATTCCATCTCCATCTCCAATCATATTTGTCCAACTGGCACATTATTTACGTTATTAATTATATACGCAACAATATTTACGTACAACATCTCTTGTTTGCGGGCATCCGGACCGCTGCCACGCCCGCTCCTGACCGCCCTGGCCAACCCGAACCCTCTTCATCACCCGCGCGTGCTTCCCGCCCGAAACGGTCAGTGCCGCATTCATGCCCGGCCAGAGCGGACGCGACCTCTCACTGGCGCCGGCATTGAAGCGGCGCGCCGGCCGAGAGAGCGCCGCCCGCGCCGCTTCCCGGTGCACGCGACTGCTCCACGTTCAAACATCGCCACGGCCGGCCACAACATGCATGTAAAAAGTTCTTGGGAGTTCGTGCTACAGCTAGCTGTCCTCCCCCTGCTCGTCAATCTCTTCGGGTAGTTCTAGTACTCCATGGCGCGATCCATCGACAAGCAGGCGGGAAGTTATCGTATACTCGGTTTGCGATGAGTGGCATGCCGAGCGACCGTGTGGGGTGGAGCCGTGGAGGAGGGTGAGACATGAACGCGACAGACGTGATTTAAACGTTGGTTTTGCTCGATGACGCGATCCAACGAAACGAAATGTTGGTTTCCAAAAGAATACTGTACTGCATGAGAGAGATAGAGTGATGGTTTGCTTCTTCTGTCCAATAACTATACCGGGTCTATGTGATTTGGCGGCTCATTGGTCACTATTACTGCGGCGGTAGAGCATCGTAGAGCGCCTGCACTCTTATTTATTTATTTATTTATTTATTTATTCTGTGATAAAACTAACTTTCTCCACTCTTACACCGGAGGAGTACGAAATACGGCAGCCCAGTGACTACATGGCCCACCTCCCACTATCACCATATTCCTTGGACATCGTGCGACACCTCCGGTCCTTTTTTCTTTGCGTAGTAGTACATTTTACCACATGACCCACCATACACTCTCACATACTACCTCCGTCCCCTATGTAATTTATGCATGATACTAGTATATGATACTCCCCACTATGAGTAGCCTTATACGCATACAAAAAAGGACCGGAGGGAGTACGAAGCTTTATGATTTTGTTTCATGTATGTATCCTGACTCCAAGGTTGCCCCGTTACAACATTCCATCAAATACAAAGGAAAACTAACACGCATGCTGATGCATCTCAATGATTCTAAGATCATAGCCAATATTTACTTCATAACTAAAGACAAAAGTTGTGAGAGTGTGTACAAAAAAAACTACTGATGGGGTCTACGCCATAAACCCTAAACCCTAAACATGATTTAATTTCCTGGCTAGGTAGAACTTGTCGAAGGAAAGAAGCCTGGCACCCTCGGATCATACAATGCTTTTGTGCAGTTCCACTAAAATCGAGCTGAGCATCCCTGTTGGCAAAGATATTGAAGAAGTGTGATTAGAATAATAGTAGTGGCACTAGTTCATGAGACATAAACTCATCACAAATAGAAGCCGGTAGAAGTAGAGAAAGATCCACATCGAGATGGAGCTACGTGGGGAGCTGCAGCAGTGGAGCAAGCCGGCTCCAAAAGGAAGTTGTACCTAGGACGTCGGGGTGTAGCTAGAAGAGCGGTTGGGAGGCGGCATCAGCCCATACCGCGGGGACCCCCGATCAGGACGCACTGACAGTGGGGTTCCTCCCTCGCCGCTGTCGACCGCGTCTACGCAAAACATCGTCCCCTTCCCCCAGCGGCGGGATCAGGCCGGATCTGTGACCAGCGGTGTGGCCACCGTCGTTCTATGCTTGTGAAGAGAGCAACCCAAGCAAGCAGGCTTGTAGCTTAGGCTCCTGCTAGTGTATATATAGTGGAGCGGTTTTCTTTTTCTCTCCATATCAACCATTTTATATTGCGTACGTGTCATTGAAGAGTGAAATGATGGTTGCTTCGTCCGACTAACTTACTGTGTGATTTGACTGCTCCTTGAGTGGCCCCTACACGTACTCCCCCTACGTGTATGACCGTTCCTGAGTCTCACTTGTACTTATCTCTATTTTCTTGCATGACACGTAGATAGGATGCACATAGAGGAATTTTGTTACTGCACGTTGTTACGTACTACTAGTACCTACTCACTCCTTCCGGTTCACTACTAGTACTCCCTCCGTCCTGGCTTATTGGTCCCCTTTGTACTCAATTCATGGGCTCGTTTTCCTCAAGAAATTGTCTTTACCAACATATTAATATCGGGAATGCATGCGTGAACAACGAATGATTAAACCTTGCATGCAACGTTTTGACAAAGCATTGACTTATGAACATGTGAATGTGAGGGACTACAACCTCGTGCATGCATGCAACAGTCGCATGTACACATGGACGCAAAAACGCGTGCGACGCCCTAATGCATGCATGTCCGAGCACACGACGGAACACACACGGTCACGCTCAAGTGCTCAACCTACACGTGCATGCACACACATACTCAGGCAGGGTGAGCTAGTGACCGTATAAACACCGAAAAATGTATATATTGACCGCAATGAGCGTATTATGAAGTCCACTGACTATATTTTTACAAATATACAGTGACAGACAGTGTATTTATCTCGTTTCAAATTAAGCCATATTAACCGGAAAGGAGGCAGTATGGACTAGCATTACTTTGTTGTGTCCCGTCAACTTGCCGAACAAGGAGAAGCTTGCAGGACGGGAGAAGCTTGCGCGCGGTGGCTCGCAGGACAAGGAGAAACTTTTGACTAATGCAAGCTCTCCCAAGCTCAGGCGGTGGACGTGCAACAGTTAATTCGGTGTCAGATTGCCAGAAGCATACACTGTACTAGTACCATTATTGTTCGACTTCCCGAAGAGGCGAACAGCCAAACGCAAAGTTTACTACTCCGAGTACTAGTATTACGTAGTACTACTATACAGGTATGTACTACTAGGAACCACATGGTGGAGCGTCTGCACTCTTATTTTAATTTAATCTGTGATAAAGCAATCTTCAACACATTTGGTTCTCTTCGAGGGTTCTCGCATGTGATAATGGAAGTTGATTGCATGGAACACTCGCCACAATTCTGCTTAATTCTGGCTCCAATCCTGTTAGAAATAGGAGCGCTCAGCAATATTTTCTGTTTTTTTTGTTATTTAGCATGTAAACAGGTCAGCAAACATTGCGGCGCATCTTTGTGCGAACCATGCTTGCTGCACTTTGAATATGACTGAGAGCTAGCTTGATGAAACACCTCGCTTCCTTCTTCTTTTTTTGCGGGGTACCTCACTTCCTAGTGACCAGTCTCTTGGTTGATCGTCCTAAGAATGCTTATATATGAATAAAGCTCTCTCATTTACCCGCAAAAAAGATTAAGCCATATTAACCAGAAAGGAGGGAGTATGGACTAGCACTACATTTTGGTGTGTCCCGTCAACTCGCAGAACGAGGAGAAGCTTGCAGGACAAGGTGAAGCTCGCTTACGCCCTCTCCGTCTACCTCAAGCCTGGTGGCTCGCAGGACGAGGAGAAGCTTTTGACTAATGCAACCTACCCTCGCCCAGGCGGTGGACGTGCAGCAGTTCATTCGGTGTCAGATTGCCAGAGGCATACACTGTAGTACCATCATTGTTCGACTTCCCGAAGAGGCGAAGAGCCAAGCGCAAGGTTTAGTAGTACGAGTAGTACTACTAGTATACAGGTACTAGGAACCGCATGGTGGAGCGTCTGTACTCTTATTTTATTTTAATCTCTGATAAAGTACACATTTATTCGGGAGAAGTGCGGAAAACGGCAGCCCAATAGTACTATTAAAAAACATCAAACATGTAATGATGATATCGATCAACCATGCTCGAATATATCTTGATCTCCGTGCGAGCCCGTCTGTGTGTTCTCGCTCCTCGTCTCTCTCAAGGAACGGCGGGTTGGCCATTTTGCCGTCAATTGAGATCGGTTTGCTCACACTCCGGTCCCACATGTCAGTGATATGCCAAGAGGAAGTGCATTGACCGACAGGCCATACGCGTACTTGGTTTTGCACCTTCATACTACTCCCTCCGTCACAGTTTACAGGGCGCGCTTCATTCTCATGCATTTCCACCACCAGAGAGATTTTAGATGCGTTTGGTTTAATGCTCAATTAATTAGGGTGTGGTAACCGCAATCAAGTCCATAATTTTCTCTCGATGTATGTGTGTACGCGGAGTGGAGTAAGTGCATGCATGTGTGTACCTGGGGTGGAAGCACTGCATGCATATGTGTACGCATTATTTCCTCTAGTAATAGACGCCGTGCTATAACTACCAATGCTATTTTTCAGGCCGATCGCTAGTCGCCTTGGTCCCAGAGATTGTTGAAGCGCGCTCTATAAATAGTGACGGAGGGAGTAGTATGCGCAGATTCAAAGAAGAGCGTATTGATGGTTGCTTCTTCCGAGCAACTTACAGTGGGAAAGGTGGGGCTTATGATTTGACTGCTCATTCCTCACTATTAGTGCGGCGCAATGACCGGGCTGAGTCTCCCATGCGGTTGTGCACTAGTCCCTCCGTTCCTAAATATTTGTCTTTCTAGAGATTTCAACAAGTGACTACATCACTACATACAAAGCAAAATGAGTGAATCTACACTCTAAAAAGTGTCTATATACATCTGTATGTGGTAGTCCATTTGAAATTTCTAAAAAGACAAATATTTAGGAACGTAGGGAGTATAATTTGGTGCATGGCACATGGACCCGAATGCTGAAGAGGCTTCTGGCAATGCTATCAAGCTTCCAACATTTGTTTATATAATTGACGTACTATACAAATAATTTTCCAGTGACATGAAATTGTACAATGCTCTGAGCTTTCAGCTTTTGTTTCGTGTGTCTTGCCATCCATGCTCTTTCGGAAAAAATAAAAAACTAACTTCCTTGCTAATGCATCTCAATGATTAGCAGATCAGAGCTAATATTTACATCACAACTGAAGACAAAGTTGTGAGAAGGTGTTAAATTAAAATTGATCCATGCTTTCATGGGCAGCAACTTCGCCCCAGCTCTGTCTAAATCAACAAGGCATGTTGGGAAAAAAGTAGCTGTCAGGAGCATGCAACATTCCGATCATTTTGTGCAGTTTCACTAAAATAGAGCTGAGCGTCCCTGTTCCAAAGATATTAAGTGTGATTACAATAATAGAGGACTGTTGATGAAACAATAAACACACAAATAGAAGCCAGTCACCTTTGCCGTCTCTCTTAAGACTAACTAGTTGGAGAAGATTAAGCAAATAGTTGGAGAAGATTAGGCTCGGAGTTGGATGAGGAGGATAGAGCAAAACCAATCTCCCATTGTGCAGTCACACTGAAATGTAGTGACGTTGCCCGTGTGACATTTTAGTAGAACTGCACAAAACACTCTTAAGAAAAAAGTGATTTGCGCAGTTCACCAAAATGTCACAATAGCAACGAGGTGAAATGGATAGCCCTGTTTGCAAAAAAAGAGGAAGAAAGGAAACAATTACTGGCCAATAACAGTTGATGACACATACGACGACAAAAAAGAAGCATATTCCTTGTCCTAAGGGAAGATAACAACACGGTTGTGTTTATCTAAAACAGTGTGAGGATGAGATTGCAATATGGAAAGTACGTCGGACGAGCTACGTTTTGGGCAAAGAACTAGGGAAGATCCACATGCAAGATTTTTCACATGCAGCGACGTGGGAAGATGGGCAGTGGAGCAAGGCCGGAGGGGATACCTGGGGGTCATCGGGGTGTAACTAGGAGGGCGGCGGCGAGCGGGATCTGCCCATACTGCGGCAGCGAGCAAGTGTCGTAGGCCCTACCGCGCCGGAGCTTGGTCAGAGAGAACGGCGGGTACCAGATCGGGACGTGCTGTCTCGGCACCGTCGAACGGAGAAACGATGCACATCCTCCCTTTCCGCCGGCGGACGGGATGCGGCCGGATCAGCGACCAACGGTGAGAGAGAGAGAGGCCACCGCCGCCATGTGTGAGAGACTCTGAAGAGAGACAAACCCCGGCAGGCAGGCTCCATTGTATATAGTGGAGTGGACTACTTTTTTCTCCATAAAAGTCGTTTTATATTCTGTGTATGTGCCATTGAGCAATATAACTTTATTTAAAAATAACGCGCCAACACATCAAGTCGAACTTTGTTTCGTGCATGCGTGGTACACGACCTCTGTAGGTAAACAACCGCTACACGCGCTCAAATTAGCACGTGGGCTGCCATTTCGTACAGAAATGAGCTCCACCGTGTACCCGCGCGGGTGTGGCTGGGCACGAAGCATGAGTATGTGCACCTATTCTCTTCGTGTACGTACACCACCTACGTGGGTTTGTGTGAGAGAGATACAAACCTAGAGAGAGGTAGTGTGTGGGTTCGTGAGTGTTTTTTCTTGGGGGGGTGCGTGAGAGATAGACAGGGAATATATGTCGATGATATTTCAAACAAAAAAATGTAACATATGCAATGTGTGTGAAACAGTGGCCTGGATATATCATATATATAGAGGGGGCGATCCATGAGAAGAGAGTGGAGGTATCATCGGCGTGAGGTATCCATAGAATCGAAGAGAGGGATGAAGTGTGTGTGTGCGCGCGCGATCGATAAAGAGTGCCATCGAATTTGTGTGTGCCCACGTCAAAGATATAGGGTGGCTGGCCTACTGGAATGTGAGAGGGGACATGTGCAGTTTGACTCTGTGGCATGGATACCTACCTACAGCGTTCGACTATCGGCGTGTGTGGGGGGGGGGGGCAGAGACCTAACTATAGAGGTAGAATGGCTGGTATATGTGGAGGAGGAGAGAGACCTACCTTATGTATTGAGGGAGATCGATCAGCATCCATGCATATGTGTAGGAGAGGAATAAGGTTGGGAGAGAGAAAGAGCTAGAGTGTCGGTGGGGTTGGTGGTGGAGTTGCTTCTCACAAATGGTGGGAGAGGCCTGCTAGACAAATGGAGGGCACGCGTGCAATATCAATAAGAGAGGGGATGCCTTCCTATTTGTGCATGTGCGTGTGAGAGACGGGTCAGGAGGCATGCACGGATTATGAAGGGGGACGATATGGCTGTGATAAGCAGACATAACTACATAGGAAGTTCAATCATCCTTTGTCGAATAAAGGGAGAGACATAACTTGTGAGGTACGCCGATCGATGTGTGGGGAAAAAGAGTTATAGTCGACCTAGGTATATGTAGGGAGATCGATTGGTATACATGCATGTATGTGTTAGAAGCAAATAAGACCCGAAGAGAAGGATAGAGAGAGAGAGGGATGCAGTTAGGAGGTGGTGCGAGAGGCCTACTATATCGAGGGGGAAGGAGTGTGCGAGTATTAGATTGATGAAAAGAGGGGCGGGAGTGAGGCATGGATGGTGAGAAGAGAAGAGTAAAATCTTGTGTTTGTGGTAGGCACACCTGGCTAGAGAGGTATATCGATCGGTGTGTGCCGGAAAGAAGGAGCTGGGGGGCCTACACACACCGTGGGTGAACGACCTAAAGTGAAATGACGAATGTGCACGATGGAGCTAGAGAATGCTGAGGGAGGGTGAGAGGGAGGCGGGCGTGTGCATGCATGAGAGAAAGTTAGCGCTAGCTACAAAAATAAGAGGATTGTGTGGGTGTAAAATACGAATAGAGATCATAATTCATTATAAAAGTGGATTCGGATATTTGAAGAAGATATCATAGTGTTTTAAACCGACGCATGCATGAATATATATAATGGTGATACGCATGGTGTGGTTATGAACATGTTATACTACATATAATATATAGAACATTTATTTGAATTTGTGATAATGTGTGGCTTTTGCAGCTCGGGGCTAAATACTTATCATAATGTAGGAGGCGGGGCACTATACTTTGTGTGATAAACACAGTGTATGTATGAAACATGGTTTAGATTATGAAGATCTAGTTAGTACATCAAATGTACTAATATTTGGAATCAACATCAAGTGTATTCAAAATTTCGAATTCGAGTTCATATAGTACACATAGTTCATATCTATCTCTATAGTAATCATGTGGTGTGTTGTTAAGATAATACACGAATGATGGTTTAACTTGGCAACAATCATGATTGTAGATTCTTATTCAAATAGAGAAACGAATTCAAATTTAGTTCGAATTGCAGCGGTAGTATAGACATTTGGAATGCACTAAAATGTTGGTATGAGTAGGTTACATGCATTATACAACCAGCAAAAAAATGTAATTGGACATAACATGGATTCATAGCTTTGAATATCATTTGTACAGTAAAACGAGACAAGACTCTCTCTTTGTGTGGTGCGAATAGTTTTATTTTTTCGTTTTTTTCGTTGAGGGAAGTGCGAATTGATTTGGTACGTACAATATTACACGTTAGGCTTTTCCCTAAAATTCAACCCGCGCCTTGTTATATCCCGAAATTTCAGATATCGCGCTCCCAAAACTTGCGCCTTCACAACCCGCGCCTTGCTATCCCGAAATTACAACGCGCGCGAAAACTCCCTCCAGCTGCCAAATCCCGACACGCGAATTCCCCCTTCTAACCCTAAGCTGAAAGGGCCGCTAGTTCAAATCGGTGGGGGTACTTCTGTAACACACCCTACATTTTGGACAAGCGCGTCCCTAAGTCATGGTTCCCCCCTCCCATCACCTCCCTTTCATCATTCGAAATCCCAGGCCACCATAACCTCTCTGCTCCAGCCACGAAACCCCACCCTCCTCCGTCCGCCACCCCACTGCTGCCCAGCCGGAGCCTCTTCCCCGACGACGTCGTCCACCGCAACAGCCCGACGTCCCTCATACACCTCCCCGGATGAGGATCCGTCGTCGATCTCGTCGTCCCGCCGGTTCAGCCGCCCCGTCCTCCACCTCCAAGGAGCTGCTCCGACGATCGCCTCGTCTATCGCGGCTGATCCAACCCCATAGCGCCGCCTTAACCTGCTCCACCGGAACCGCAACATCCTCACCGACTCCTCGAACGAAGCCGAGGCCTACTCGGCGCCACCAAAGAGGTTGTACACTCATCGCATCGCACCTTCTCCTTAACTCGACCTCCCGGCGCCGACTACCTCGAAGTCGGCGCCACGAGTGACATCTCCATGACGGCTCTCCCCCAGTGCGAGGCCCCTTCGGCGGCGGCATCCATACCAGCCGGATCTGCTGCTGCTGCTCCGGCTCTCGCTCGCTCGCGCTGCTGCTGCTCCGTCTCTCGCTCGATCGCGCTACTCCTCTGCTCTTGCTCTCGCTCGCGCTGCTGATGCTGGTACACGGGCTGCAGCAGCTACATGAATTGCTGCTCTGGCTCTAGTCCGCGCTGCTCCTCCAAGCGTTGCTGCTCTGGCTGCTATCTACTACTGTGTTCCCCGTCGATCGCCTGCTGATTTAGATCACTGTTTCTCTACTACTAGTGCTCGAGCGGCCTAAACTACATGTGAAGTGCCTCTCTGCTACTAGTGCGTTCAGTTTCGACAGTAACATTCAGGTTCCACAGTAAATTTCAGTTTCGACAGTTAAGTTCAGTGTCAACAGTTTTTACCTCATCTGTTGTAGTTAGGTGTTTTTTGGTGATGTACATTTTACATCTATCACTTTTTGGTAATGTATTTTACATCATCTATTAGAGATGCTATTAGAATCCCACTTGAGATTAACGATGTCTGTCTTGTACTGCTTCAGGCTCGACGTCTTACGGCTCGCCGGAGCTGCTCCAACGACGGAACCATCCATCACAACAGAGCAGTGCCCTGGACGCCGTCTACAGATTCCTCAGATCTTCCTCCACACCTTCGACAGCCACCTCTGCTGCAACTTCTTCAGCGACCAACCCAATGATGCCGAGGTCGACACGGCTACGGCAAAGAGGTTGTACACTTGTCGCATCACTTATTACTATACATTCATGTTGATCCATTAGGGCTATTTTGGTTCAAAGGAAAAAGTGAAGGAAAAACATAGCAATAGGAAATTTTCCTATGGCACTCTACTATTCTATTCATGCATTTTGTTGAAAGGAATGGAGCAAAACATCCACCTGGACCTACTTTTCAAAATCCTATGCATGAAAACAAGACCAAGTGCATTTGTGGTAGAATAACATTCTAACTGTACACGCTTTCATATGGTTTCACTTTAATTTGGCCATGTTTCTTTGCATTCCTCTGCTCTTCCAATTCCTGTGAACCAAACACCCAAGTTGACAGAAATCCTGTGTTTACAAATGCTCTGTTTCCCACGTGCATTCCTATCCTATTCTGGTGTTTTTCCTATCCCTGCGTTTTTAGAATCCTGCAAGCCAAAGGAGCCCTTACAGAATTACTTCAGTTACAGGTAGGTGTCGAAGAAAACTTTGTGTGGTTTGTCCAGCTCCTGCCGCGACGTCGTCCACCTCACCTGAGCTGCTCCATCGACAGAAGCATCCACCAAACCAGACATCACGACTCCTGACCGTCTTTCACCGCCTCAGATCTCCTTTCCTGCCGCCGGCACCCACCGTAACTACATCACCATCATCGACTCAGCAGATGAACCTGAGGTGTACACGGGTCCACAAGAGAGGTCGCACTCTTTTGTTTCTGCTTATGTTATGCATTGCTTAATATTATCTGCTACTTTATCGTCATGTTCACCTCTTAGACTCCAAGTCAGGTCCAAATTAATGTTCAAACTTGAGTTTTAAAATTACTTGTGGGGCACATATCGAGGCAGCAATGAATAGTATCTCTGTCTATTATCTGGTTCACCTAGGGTATGCCTATGTTGTTCATCTTGGGTGGGAACCAAATAGTAAAACAATCATCATCTGTCTTTTTATTAAATTAAAGCTATCATCAGCCTGCTATCATTATTTTTGGATCCATCCACTAGTTGTTACCATCACTCTAGATTTCTGCATGCTCTCCTTACATAATCTCACTATATTTTTTTCGTATGCATGTCAGATATTGTACACAGTCATGCTGAACATGTAGAGAAAAAGAGAAGAGTTTTGCGTGGCAGTACAATGTCATGCAGACATCACTCCATGGTGGGTTCAATGGCAAACCCTCCCCCCCCCTCTCCAGATTGTAATCCAGAGGAAGATATATATTCTGAGGCGGATTCAGACACAGCTGACCACTCCTATTTACCCCCCAAGGTGTTTGCTCTAACTTGACATGATGATGTTGGTCATATCAAGCATATGTTGCCTTGTAGTGCCTACTTTCGACATCATATATGTCATCTGCTTAGTTTAGACATGTTCTGTAATGCCACCTGTTTAGTTTCTATATCATATATGGGAATTATGTAGTCTCATCTCTTTTAGCCAGCCATAATATATGTGAAATATGCAATGCCATCCTGTTTAACTAGGCATCATATATTTGAATGATATCTTGCCCATCCTTTTCTTCATTACATTTCCATTTGTCGATAATGTTTATACATTAAACTACTCTTCCTGTGAATCAGCCATTTGAGTGGGTGATGGAAAAATCTGGAGTGAAAACAAGGTCTTCAGAGCAGGCAGTGCTACCTGTCGAAGCAGATCTCTTGCTGGGTCCCGACATCTCCTCAGAGATGGATTCAGAGACAGATGACCAGTCCTATTCCCCCACCGAGGTCTATGCTCTAACTTGGCATGGTTATACTGCTTATATCATGCATATGGTGTCTTGCATTGCATAGTTTAGACATCATATACACAATATTCAACACCATGTTCTTAGTTCGAACATCATATATGCGAATGCCCTCTGCTTAGCATATAAATCACATATGTGAATTAAATCATGCGATCCTGATAACTTAGATAACATGTATGTGAATTATGTCATGCGAACCTGTTTACTAAAGACATCTTATAATTATCTCATGCCATCCTGTTTAGTTAGTCATCATATCTTTGAATTATGTCATGCTATGCTATCCAGTTTAGATAGACATCATATATGTGAAATTAGGTCATGCTATCCTTTTTAGTTCAACAATATACATGTCAACTATTTCATGCCCTCATTTTTCCACACTATCTATTGCATTTGTCTCTCATACAATGTCTGTACATTCAACTATGTTTCCTGTTTACTAGCCATTTGAATTGGAGCGGGTGATGGCAGTATCTAGCGGAGTAAAAACACGGTCTTCAAATAAAACAGTGCTACCTCTTGGTGGAGATAGCACCCCGGTTGTACATGCACGAGAACCAGCCCTACCACACATAACCCAGACTCTCGCAGATTGTACCCCTACTGCGATGGACAGAGAAACAACTTTACCCAATCTAACCCCAACCCCAGCAGATAGTAACCCAGTTCCTGTTGACATAGCACCATCTCCACCATAGAGCTCCCAAACAAGAGCAGTTAGTAAGGCAGCTCCAGTGCCCAAAGTGCCAGTACTACCACGGCGAACCCCAACTCCACCAGTTAGTACACCTATTCCTGTGGAGGAAGCACAACCAGCCATTCGTAGTTTAGCATCTATTGCATTTGATGTTGTTAAATCCTATGTGCGTATCTTCCCATCATGGAAATATTATACTGAAGATGAAGGAAAATGCCAATTGCAGGTGTTTGTCCAGGAGTTATGTGTAAGTAATGATATTCATGGCAATTACTTTGCTTTGTCCCATACATTCTACCTACATGATGGTTATAATACAGCAAATTTTCCCATTTTTCTCTATAGAGAAGGACCGATTTGGAAACTCAGGATGAGGTAACTGTGCTAATACCTCTGCTATCTTCAAGAATGCTTGGTGGCAGTATCGGAATTACCTGAAGAAAACGTACTTCACTGGCAAAGAAACTCATCAAATTCGCTTACGTTCTCCTGAGACGCATTTACTGGACGATGACTGGGAACGCCTTGTTCTGTACTGGTCCCGAACCAAGAATGTGGTAAGGTCTATCAGCTCATTTTTTATTTTTAAGTACTATATGCCTGCGTCTTACTGTACTTTGTTCATGTAGAACAAGTGCTTAAACCTGAAGAACAACTGTTCTCATTTAAGATTCCATTGCTATCGTGCATACTGCTTTGCACTTGTATCACTGTATTTACTCATACAAACTTGTTTTTAAATTGAAGGATCCAATCGAAACTCCAATGGCACAACAGGTATGTTTACGCATGTTTCTTTAACAGGGTTGCTCTTATAAATAGCTCTGTTGATTTCAATTTCAATTGTGTATACAGTTGAATTCTCATATCATGCACATTACTAGCATCACAACAGAGCCAATAGTGTTGTTGTACATGTAGACCCGTGGTATTCATCTGAAATCTTGTTGTGCCGTGTAGTTTCCCACGCTTTGTATTCTTTCAGTGCTGCTTTGTCTTGAACTGATATGATTTGAATCGTGTCTCTATTTTGATTTGGCAAGACAATGCAGTGACCATAGGACATAGATATCTGTTTGTTTGATGCTTTTATTATGTACTACTTGGCAATAGAAGACTTGGTAGTTTAATCCTGTCCACCTTACTAATGAACTGGTTCACCGAAATGGGTTTCATATACTAGTACATGCTAAACCTGTTATGTGTCTGCTTGTTTCTTCTTTTAGAATGCTGACAAAATATTGGGGAATAGTGACTTATTAAGCAATGGTAAAGGAAGTAATGCAGATAAGGTTCGGGATAGTGAGACATCCTTGTTGGTCTCCAACAAAGCTGATAAAACAGCTAAGGAAAACTATCTTGAAGACAGTGAGACAACCCCAAAGTCCTGTCTTGGTGTAGTGTTCGAGTTACTGGCCACTACCGCTGGCACAAGCTATTCAAACTCACTGTCTGAATCAGTTCGGTTTCTTAAGTCTCAACTAGAAGATGAAAGACATCGATCAGCTGTGCTGCGACAAGAAGCCGAAGGACTGCGGAAGTCCCTGGAGCATTCAGATGCATACTTTCTCGTGCAACAGCAAGCGTTGGAGGATTTTAGCGCCAAACAGGAGAAAGTTAATAAGCTTGCTAAGCTTATTGCCAACATGGTGGATACCCAGGATAACGTTTCTTGAGCTCTTCTGAAGTTGTTTCAATTAAGGACTTGTTTTGCTGCCGCGTTTATTTGCACTGGTGGCCAATTTAGACGGCCAGTGTATGTAATATGCTGCTTTGTTCCCTATATTTGCACTGGTGGCGAACTTTGATGCCCAGTGGATGTAATATGTGTAATAGCCATAATAGCCTAGCTTTAGTTGCTTGCTTATTTATTTCCTTATTGTCTTGTTTAGTTGTTTGCTTGTAGTCACTGCAGTTCTTTTTTCGTGTTTTTCTAGTGGCCACAATAACCTATTTTTATAACTAGGCCACAATAACCATGGCAACGCACGGACTGTTGTAACCATGGTCCTGCTACCTGCTGTAGTGACCATGGGCCTCCTACGGGCCATAGGATCCATGGGCCTTCTACGGGCCGTAGGATCCATGGGCCTTCTACGGGCTGTCTAATCAATGGGCCTTCTACGGGTCGTATAATCGTTTCGCCAATCATGGGCCATACTATTCATGGACCAATAACGGTCCGCAAAATGGGCCGTAAACGGGCTAGAGTGGAAATCGTCTGTTTTATGGCCCGACCATAACGGGTCGTATTTGATGACGCTATGAAAATAGCCCAACGGGTTAACGGGCCACAAACGAGCCGACTGTAACCACGGGCTGAATTTGGCCCACAAGTGGAACAGGCCAGTAACGGACCGTAAGTAATCGAATTCTGGAAATGAGCCCAAGAATAAATGGGCCCTTAGAAGGCCGAAAGTTAATGGGTATAAAGCGATACACTGTTCATTATGGGCTAGTTTCACCTCGGGCCTTTAATGGGCCCAGAGTTACAAAGGGCCTCGTATGGGCCAAAAGTCGTCATGTGCCATAAATGGGCTGGAAGTTACAATGGCCTGGAATCATATTGGACGGCCCAGATGACGCTACTGGGCCTAATTCGTAAAGGCCGTAACGGGCCGTGAGTTAGCGGGTTGTAAATGGGCTATATGCGAACAGGCCGTTAACAGGCTTTCCGTGGGCTGGCCCGCTACCTTTTGACCAAGTCAAACGGGCCGACCTTTTCACCGGAATGGGCCTCTGTTGGGCCGTGCCACGTGTTGACGTATCATAGGCGCCACCGGTCCAATGAGTGGATGACATCTGTCCCAAAGGTGAGCCGACACGTGGTTCTTCTGGCCATTGAGAATTTTACACATGGAAAATCCCCATTGGTCCGGGCTGTTAACGGGTTATCGGATTCAAACCGGAACCCGATAGCTTAACAGCGACCCATTACGGTGTATGCCACGTGTCGGTTACCCTTGACGAAAGCACTTCCATGACGCGCCATTTATCGTCATGGAAGTGGACACTTCCGTGATGATAATTTTGGTATTGTCATGGAACACTTCTACGACAGCATAGGTATGAGTATCTTGATTCTGTCATAAAATCATCATGGATGTAAATGCATGACAGAAAACGTGACCTACTGTGACAAACACATATCATCACGGAAGTGTATTTTTTTGTAGTGACCCTTCAAGACCTTGTGAGCCTTCTCGAGTATGCCAAACTCCTCTTTGAGTTTCTCATGGCCAACCCCAAGTGCAACTTTCTCATATTTAAGCACACGAGAAAGAACATTAGCATGATCAAGATCTTTTCGCAATTTAGCAAGAACAACGTTGTGTGACTCCTCAAGAGTCAAACGAAGTCCTGGCTCTTCCTCAAGAGCAATAGAAAGATCCGCAATCTCATCGGCATAATCACGACTATGCCCCTCCAACTTGGAGATAGTGTCCTCATGAGAGTGAATGATATCATTGGCCTCACCAAGTTGTTCCCAGAGAGCAACAAAGTGCTTCTTGGTTTCACCCTTGAGCTTGTTCAAGAATTTGTCAAACTCATTCTCATCAACTTTCACCACCTCACTATCATCTACACAATCTAACAAGGAGGGAGTAGTAGTGATGGTGGTTTTGATGTTGGGGGTTACCTTGTTGATACCTTTGGCCATGAGGCACTTGGCGATGAGGTTCTCGTTGGGGGCACTAAAGAGAGACACCTTAGAAGGGGAAGAGGTGACAATGGCCATGGTTGCCGTTGCATTCCTTCACCACTTGTATCTTTATCATCATCATTGGAGGTGTACTCTTCATGTGCCACCAAGCCCTTTTGAGGTATCTTCTTGGTGAAGTTGTTCTTGTTTGGGAAGGACTTGCTTTTGTCTTTGCGAATGAGCTTGCCACCGTTGTCCTCCCTCTTCTCATAAGGACAATCTACCACAAAGTGACTTACATTGCCGCAATTGTAGCATGTCCTCACTCGTTGCTTATTCTTTGGGCCACTTGAGTTGTTCTTGGAGAAGTTTGGCCTTGAGTTTCTCTTATTGCCCCAAAATTGCCTTGAAGCAAGAGCCATGTGCTCGTGGTAAGCATATTTGGTGTCTTTGGGGCAACACTCTTCTTCTTCCTCTTCTTCTTCCGGAATGGCCTTGGCCTTGAAGGCAAGGTTGGGAGAAGCCTTCTTTGGCCGGACACGAGCAAGAGCATTATCGACGGTCTTGTTTATGATGTTCAAGGCTATAATTTCATCTGACACTTCACTTCAAGACAAGGTGTGGAAGTCCGGCCTTTGACGAATCACGGAGGACATGGCCTTGAGGAACTTGCGCTTGATCCAATTGTCATCCGTATCATTGCTCCCATGGTCTTGAAGAGCGACCGCAAGAGTAGTCAACCTTCAATAGAGATCACGAGGATCCTCATCTTCATTCATCACAAATTCATCGGCCTCATCAAGAGCCACCTCAAAGTTGGACCGTTGAATGCTTGAGTGATACGTCCATTTTGCATCATGCTTTTGTGTTGATATTTATTGCATTATGGACTGTTATTACACATTATGGTATAATACTTATGCCTTTTCTCTCTTATTTTACAAGATTTATATGAAGAGGGAGAATGCCGGCAGCTGGAATTCTGGACCGGAAAGGAGCAAATCTGAGAAACCTATTTTGCACAACTCCAAAAGTCCTTAAAATTTATGGAGAATTATTTTGGAATATATAAAAAATATTAGGTGAAGAAATACCAGAGGGGGACCCACCAGGTGGCCACAAGCCTGGGGGCGCGCCCCTAGGGCTTGTGGCCCCCCTGGCAGGTCTCCGGTGTCCATCTTCTGCTATACGAAGGGTTTTTACCTGGAAAAAATCATAAGGAAGCTTTCGGGATGAAGCACCACCGTCTCGAGGCAGAACCTGGGCAGAAGCAATCTAGGGCTCCGGCGGAGCTGTTCGGCCGGGGAAACTTCCCTCCGGGAGGGGGAAATCGAAGCCATCGTCATCACCAACGATCCTCTCGTCGAGAGGGGGTCAATCTCCATCAACATCTTCACTAGCACCATCTCCTCTCAAACCCTAGTTCATCTCTTGTATTCAATCTTTGTCTCAAAACCTCAGATTGGTACCTGTGGGTTGCTAGTAGTGTTGATTACTCCTTGTAGTTGATGCTAGTTGGTTTATTTGGTGGAAGATCATATGTTCAGATCCTTAATGATATTTATTACCCCTCTAATTATGAACATGAATATGCTTTGTGAGTAGTTATGTTTGTTCCTGAGGACACGGGAGAAGTCTTGTTATAAGTAATCATGTGAATTTGGTATTCGTTCGATATTTTGACGAGATGTATGTTGTCTTTCCTCTAGTGGTGTTATGTGAACGTTGACTACATGACATTTCACCATGATTTGGGCCTAGGGGAAGGCATTGGGAAGTAATAAGTAGATGATGGGTTGCTAGAGTGACAGAAGCTTAAACCCTAGTTTATGCGTTGCTTCGTAAGGGGCTGATTTGGATCCACATGTTTCATGCTATGGTTAGATTTATCTTAATTCTTCTTTCGTAGTTGCGGATGCTTGCGAGAGTGGTTAATCATAAGTGGGAGGCTTGTCCAAGTAAGGACAGCACCCAAGCACCGGTCCACCCACATATCAAATTATCAAAGTAACGAACGCGAATCATATGAGCATGATGAAAACTAACTTGACAATAATTCCCATGTGTCCTGGGGAGCGCTTTGCTTTATATAAGAGTTCGTCCAGGCTTATCCTTTGCTACAAAAAGGATTGGGCCACCTTGTTGCTCCTTTGTTACACTTGTTACTTGTTACCCGTTACGAATTATCTTATCACAAAACTATCTGTTACCGATAATTTCAGTGCTTGCAGAGAATATCTTGCTGAAAACCGCTTGTCATTTCCTTCTGCTCCTTGTTGGGTTCGACACTCTTACTTATCAAAAGGACTACGATAGATCCCCTATACTTGTGGGTCATCATTGAGCTTCCCTCGTACAAGGTTATGATGTGTTCCCAACAATCCTTTGCACGGGAGAACGGTCGCAAGTGAGATAGATCTTCGGGAGGCACCGCGGATTGAAGGATGAACAATGCGGAGTGATTGTATTGATTGTCTGCTTCTTCTCTTGGAGTAAGATTGTTTACTCAATGATTCTCCTAAGGTTTGTTGAGCTGTGATTCAAATGAGACTTGACACGAAAACCCAATTAGCGAAATCACCCTTTACAAGCTTAGGAGGAGGACCAAGGTTGTTAATATTCGGTGTAGGGACCGGTCCTCCATAGATCGAGGGAGGGGGAACCGAGGCAAAGGTTCCCCTCCCATTTTTGTTTTGAGGGGAGGAGGTTTGAGCACCTTTAGCCGCTTCATCAAGTAATTCTTTAAGCATGGACTTGACCTCGGCCGTCATAGATGTCTTAAGTGAGGCCATAGCTTCATTTAAGTCATCCCGGTAGATCGAGTTTAACTCCATGGCCTCGGGCACTTCCTCCTCTCCGTCAACCATACTCTTCAGGTGGTGAAACCCTTAATAAAGAGACGAGGCTCTGATACCAATTGAAAGGATCGATATGGTTGACTAGAGGGGGGTGAATAGGCAACTACCAATTTTTAACTTTTCTTGACAAATTAGAGTTAGCAACAAATAGGTTGTCTAGATATGCAACTAGGTGGGCAACCTATATGATGCTAACAACACAAGCAACACGAGCGAGCAAATGATACAACACAAGTAAAGCTTGCACAAAGTAAAGGTAAGAGATAACCACAAGTGGAGACGGTGAAGACGAGGATGTGTTACCGAAGTTCCTTCCCTTTGAGAGGAAGTACGTCTCCGTTGGAGTGGTGTGGAGGCACAATGCTCCGCAAGAAGCCACTAGGACCACCGTATTCTCCTCACGCCCTCACACAATGCGAGATGACGTGATTCCACTAGTGATGCCCTTGAAGGCGGCGACCGAACCTTTACAAACAAGGTTGGGGCAATCTCCACAACTTAATTGGAGGCTCCCAACAACACCACGAAGCTTCACCATAATGAAATGTGGCACCGAGGTGACCTCAACCGTCTAGGGTGCTCAAACACCCAAGAGTAACAAGATCCGAAAGGGATTAGTGGGGGGAATCAAATTTCACTTGGTGGAAGTATAGATCTAGGCCTTCTCAACCAATCCCTAAAGAATCAACAAGTTTGATTGGCTAGGGAGAGAGATCGGGCGGAAATGAGCTTGAGAGCAACAATGGAGCTTTGGAGAGGAAGAGGTAGCCAACTAAAAGAAAGATGACTCCTTTATATAGTGGGAGAAGGGATCCAACCGTTATGCTCCCACTGCCCATGCATAAGCAGTAGTACCGCTCGGGTGAGCGGTACTTCTGCTGGCACGGAAGTTCCGGCGACAAGGTTCAATCAGAACGAGTCAGGGGGACGGTAGTGCCGTCGGAGCTGTACTACCGTTCCCACCAGCGGTACCACCGCATGGTGTTGAACTACAGCCGTAACCCGCGGTAGTAGGGGAGGGCAGGGCGATACTACAGTAGGGAACTACCGCTCGTGGAACAGACCAGTCCAGAACAACAAAATTAAGCGGTACTCCATGCGGCACAAGCTAGTGGGAGCAATACTACCGTGGCGTGGCGCGGTACTTCCGCCTATCTGTAGAGGGTTCAGTAAACCTGCGGTAGTAGGGTGGTGGTTATGCCCGCAGTACCGCTGAAGCAGTACTACCGTGCATAACTGTCGCTCTACTACCGGTCATTCACAGAACCATCACAATAAGCGGAAGTGGGAGCCGTACTGCCCAACGGCAGTACCGCAGGAGCGGTACTACCGTGGGGCAGAGCGGTACTACCGCTTTGTCTGTTCTGACAAGGTCTAAACACAAAGTAGGGACAAGCTCAATTGTCGAGAAGGAACAAGGGTGCAAAGAGATAGTGTACGTGCTGATTCCACCCAAACCTTTCCGAAGCGGACCCCCTCTTAATAGTACGGTGTTCCTACGACTCAAGTCCACCGAGAAAGAAACGCAAGAAAAACACCGTCTTCGTAATAATCCAGAGGGGTTCAAATCGTCTTGTGCCATAAGGTAGCTTATCTGAAATGCGCAATGTACACGATTAGTCCACAAAAGCATTGTCATCAATCACCAAAACCACTAAGGGAGAAATATGCCCTAACAGAAGAGAACCGGGCATGCCTTTTCTACGTGTAGCACGCCGACTATCTTATCTCCAACCTTGATATTCTTGTACATGTTGTGGATCTCCTTCCATCCGTTTACACGATGAGGCCGACATCTTCTCGCGACATCGAGTAGGTTCATGGTGTTAGAATTAATTAACCATGTGTTAATTATGTGATTAATCCCTGCTTGTACTAACCGCAGGCAGTTGTAAAACTGCCGCGTTGGTTTCTGCCGAACAGGCACCTCCTCTGAACAGACACCTTTCCAATGACACCTTTCCGATGGTGTCCTTTCCCTTATATAAATAGCAGATGCCATCTAACAGAGAAGGGAGTTGATTCATTTGTTGCCTCTCTCGTTTTCCTCTCAATACGTTATCAGCACGCTCTACCACGAGCGAACAAGAGGTAAGCAGCATGGCCGTTGCGCTCACCGGCTTCCGCGCCGCGCAGCCTCTGGCCGTGCCCGCCCCGCGCCCTGCAGCGCCGCCCCAGTGGCCGCCCGGCCTCCCAGTGCACGCTCGTCTCCCCGGACAGCGACAGCACGCGCGGAGACGCCTCTCCCACGGCCTGCGCGTGGTAGCATCGCCATCGGCGCTGAACGCAGCGAGCATGCTGTCCGTGCATGTGTTGGCATGCAATGCATACTCCTGTACAAAGGAAATCCATCAACATGGATAGTCCATGATCCGAGCCCTTGCTTGACAGCGGGATCCCGCACACGGCACATCATGCGTGCGCGTGTTGACGGAGCCTTTGCTCCGCGCTTCGTTCGGCGGCCACGATCCACCCCGCGCGCCCTCCGCGCCGCGCCCGGCCGCGCGTCCTCCTGTCTGAGCCAAGGCTGCCCGGCCGTGCGCCGCGCCGCGCCCCAGGACACGGCCTTCGCGCCGTCCGGCTGCCCCGGCAGCGCCTCGCGCCGGCCGCACCCGTGGCCGCGCGCCGCACCCCACGCCCGGCTGCCCCGCCTCCGCGCCGCGCCCGCCCGCCGTCGCCGCATGGCCGCGCCGGCCGTGCCCGTGGCTGTGCTTTACCCAGCCGCCCGGTCGTACCACGGCCTCCGCGTCGACTACGGCCTCCGCGCCGTCGACGCGCCCCGCGTCCTTCCGCCCGGCTGTGCGCCGCGCTGCGCCCGCGCCCGGCCGTCCGGCCTCCGCCAGGCTGTGCCCGTGGCCGGCGAGCCCGAGGGGCGGTGGCAGTTGCAGTAACTGCACGGGAGAAGACAGGGAAATCTTATCCCTTCGCCATTTTGCACTAAGATCCTCCCATATGCAGGAAATGGCAAAATAGGCTGAAACAGGGGTCAAATCGGTCCTAATAAGAGTACTATTTACTAGTATTTACCTGTTTTAGACCCCGCTGTTTCAAACATTTTTCTGTTGAGTATAATGCTCCAGAAATTTAAGATATAAATAATTTCCACGCTTACAAAGGTTGAGATTATTTATATCTATTATTTGCAATTGAGATTTTGAATCTCTTGCAAAGATAAATTAAGTACTTCTATAGTACTGTTTCTCCGTTGAGTACGTAGTATTCCGGATATTTCTATGATGTATCTATTTCCATGTTAAACACATGTCCAGAATAATACGTCTATTTGCAATTGAGATTTTCAATTTCTTGCAAAGACATGCCAAATTCAAGGTGATTTCTTTAAATTGATGCTTGGGATCACAAGGTAGTCATATGGATCTACTGCCTACTCAGATTATCGATGACTACTGATAAAGCCTACATTTTGTCATCTTGACATTATGATTGCTTTACAAAGTGCTCTCCCATACATTTTACTAAGTTATGACATAAGGTATTAGGAGTGAGTATCTACTGATTTCATCAGATTATACTTCCTAGTGCTGCGAGATCTACTCTATTTTGGAGATTATCTTTAGGGTGTCATCCTTAGAAATTTGAGATTCACAGTAATGATTTCAAGCCGCCTTCTTGAAATCTATTAATTTTGCAACATTAAGATGTATTTATATTACGCAATCTGTAATATAAATAAATTACCGGTTTTTCACCGGAGATGATATGTTATATGTGTTTACCACATTGCCATTTTTCATGAACATGTCATAGCGGTCGAGATTGATTTCTCCCGCACAACAAACTTATAAATTTTTGACAATAATCATTATATGTTGCGTCATTTTCTCCTTATTTTTCCTACTGGGTTTGAAGGAGTTTTGGCAACATATCAAACACCTCTATCCTCATTTTTTCCCACAGGCTTTTTGGAGGAAACTTTATCAAGATGACGTCTGCTCACAAGATCAAGCATTGATTAGGGGGAGTGTTAGAATTAATTAATCATGTGTTAATTATGGGATTAATCCCTGCTTGTACTAACCGCAGGCAGTTGTAAAACTGCCGCGTCGGTTTCTGCCGAACAGGCACCTCCTCTGAACAGACACCTTTCCAATGATGTCCTTTCCCTTGTATAAATAGCAGATGCCATCTAATAGAGAAGGGAGTTGATTCATTTGTTGCCTCTCTCGTTTTCCTCTCAATACATGGATGGTCCGTGTCGTCGTTGAAAATAACCCGCATGTGACCACAAGCCAGCAAATGCTCAGGCACCACAGCTCAGGGTGGGCATTCGGGTACCGAAAATCGAAAACTGAACCTGGACCGACCCGATTTGACCGAATTGGCGGGTATTTTGGCTATCGGGTTTGGGTTTTATTTCTACAACAATTCGTTTATCATGTTAAAATCGGGTAGTGTTCCATGCTACCCGAACTGACTGCATAGACCAAAAATATATATAAACTGTCCAGTGTCTCCGCAAAGGCCCAGTAACCACGCCCATTCCCTTCCGGCTCCCTGGATTGCTAGTTTGCTACTCCCAAACCTAACCTAATCCAATCACCCGTGACTCCTTAGCTGCCACCCGCGCATGCTCTTTCTCGACCAGCCGTCAAGGCCTAGTCTGGCCGTCCCCGACTCCCCATCAGGCGATGGCCGACAGTCTTGCAAGCTTGCCGGTCACCGCTACCCTCTGGCTCCGTCCCTACAGCCTTGCTCTCTCCTCAGGCACCCCAACTCCGTGTGGACTAGAGGCGTCCTGCGTTGTCATGGCCGGCTGGTCACGCACGCAGCGTTAACTTTGTCTCAGGCGACTCCCTGGTCGACTTCCTCCCCTCGCTAGATCGGCTCTCTGGGTAACCGAATAGACCGAACTAAAATTTTCGGTCAATATGGGTTCAGTATTTCATCT
The DNA here is from genome assembly GCA_011799875.1 of Thinopyrum elongatum. Lineage (NCBI taxonomy): Eukaryota > Viridiplantae > Streptophyta > Magnoliopsida > Poales > Poaceae > Thinopyrum > Thinopyrum elongatum. The sequence goes on along the minus strand of CM022302.1, from coordinate 154,759,570 downwards.
GGGGAGATGTAAATTCGGTCTTCATTTTCTTGAACCCGAAATTCCCGAAAAACGTATTGACCGAACCAAAAAAACCAAGATACCAGAACGCCCACCCTAAACCACAGCTCTTGTGAGTTTCTGTTATAAGAACACAATTAGAAACTCAAGAAATTCTGGTTGATTTGTTTAATAACAACAAACATGCAATTTCACAATAGTACACTAACCATCAGTTATATCACTCTACAAGACAGTGCGAACAACACTAATGCCTAAATTTTGAATAAATACAAATCATTTTATGAAGATACTTCATGGCCTTGTACATACATAAAGTTGGTTTGTGCATATTATGCATTGATATTCATAAATAAAGTTAAAAAAAAAGCAATAGCAATTCATTTAGAAGAAAAAATTGGCAGTATTAAAGTTGGCAGTGCATGTTATAGAGATACCGTTGGATTGGCTTCATCCAACAGCCAATATTCAAGGTTATCCCTATAGTACTACATAGTGGATATAGATATATACATATTGAATTCACAAATAATACATGAAAATGTAAATATTCAATACATTCATACCAGGAGAGGCTTCTTCACATTGCTTGTGTTGAAAGTGCGTACGGGGCCAGCCCGTTTCTCCTCCACAAATGACTTGATGCATGTGGCGAAGCGTACGACAACATGCAACTCTTCCCAAGAAAGTGCGGTCAGTGACATGTCTCTGACTACGATGCTACGAGTTTCTGCGGACCCATTGAAGTAGGCTGCCCAAATGATATGTAATCAACCGACTATTACAACAGGTAATATAATCAATATGAAGATTGCTCATGAAATATTTTTATGGCCATGCAAACTTACATGGGGAAACACTGGATCATTGGGCAAGTGCACCATGATGTCAACTTCGGGCTGACTGAGAATGTACATCTCGATCTTCAAGCTTGGCTCAAGACCGTATGCCCTACCCAATCCTCTCCAACCAGGGGAACCCAAAAAGGTGTGTTCTTCTTCTTTTTTTAACAAAATAGAGAAATTAAATCCTTCTTTAGTTTCTACATGGCTCTCAACCATCATATTCTGATGGATAGGAACCTGCAGAATCCGGACTTCACATCTTGCAAAGTAAGGGATGATCTAATCAACGTTAAAGGGAAACAAAATTAGATCATAGCTTGTTGGCCATACACCTAGCTATATATGCATGTAATGAAGGGTTTAGATTTTGAAATCATCCATACCGTCTTCGGCTTGAAGTCCTGTCCAAGCCTAAGGGAGAACCGATTGTTCTTCATCCCTTGAACCCTGGCGCACCGTCCACGTCTGTCCCCACACCTAGAACACACTAGGGCCATAGCTGCAATCACACCGTTTAAATCATATAGATTAAATGATGGTAAAAATAATGATATTTAACTCATTAACAATCTAGCTATGCATATTAGATGATAACAGATTAAATAATTTGTAAAATGATATATATATATATATATATAATTTTTTAGGTACTATGTACTGTATTCTGAGCATACTCTTTTTACGTACAAATATGTACGTATTTCACAAATATAACAAAAACTATGGGCTCATATGCAATTTTTTTGTGTAACTTGTTTTGAAATATCTTAGATATAGTATATGAACATACTTAGAATGATAAAGTAGTATATATACTACCACATGGTAGTATATGGGACATGAGGGCAACTACCCCAGGTGGTAGGATGTATTTTCCCTATGGGATATCTCATTAAAAATCTAGGTAGGCATATAAAAAATGATAATTAACACGTATATATATGGGATATCTCTCTCTTCTCTAGCTTTATCTTTCTCTCTGTTCTCTCTTCTCTGTTTAGCTTATCTTTTTTCTCTTCTCTCTATCTTCTCTTTCTCACTTTTCTCTCTTCTGTTCTCTCTCTCTCTCTCTCTCTTCTCCCCTTTCTCTATTCTATCTTAGCTTCTCTCATCTCTCTTTTCTCTCTTTCTTTTTCTCTTTTCTCTTTTCTCTCTTCTCTGTTCCGTTTCCTTTTTTCTCTCTTCTATCTTAGCTTCTCTCTTTCTCTCTTTTCTCTCTTCTCTCTTTTTTGACAACTTCTCTCTTCTCACTTTTATCATTTTCTCTTCTCTCTTCTCTCTTACTTTTCTCTCTTCTCTGTTCTGTTTTCACATTTTCTCTCTTCTCTTCTAACTAATCCGTCGGACGGTCAGACCGACCACGTCTGGACATGCGCCAGGAGGATGCCAACGTCGGCAGTGAGAGGGAGAGAGAGCTCGCGTGTCGGGAGAGAGAGAGTGTGTGCGGGGTTTGGGGAGTTATTCCCCAATCTCGCGCCGTGGGCGGTTTGTATACCCAAACTTAGCAGCGTGTGAGCGGGAGCACGTTGCTAACTTAGCAGCGCGCCGACCAGCGGACGCTGCTATTTTTTATATTAATATTGTAATTACATATAATGTGAAATTAAACTAGGTATTGATTTTGCCATGGTCTTATTACATGACCACATAATATTTTAGTTGGGGTTTTTCTCATATTTTTAGAGAAATTTATCTTAATGCATGGTTAGTAGCGTGTTATGCTAGGCAAACGCCACTACATCAACACTTAGTAGCGTTTACCGTACATGCAAACCCTGCTAGATAGATATATTATATTGACATTGTAGGAAGTGAAAAATGAGTTGTTAAAAATAAAAACTACATGTTGATTGTGCCATGGTCTCATTACATGACCACTTCTATATGGTGTTAATTTTTGAAAGTATTATCCAAATATTTTCGCATATGTTGTTTACAAATTGAATGGACGAGCGTGTTTTCGAAGGGGGAAGCGTGTTCGGTTTAACAGAGGTAGGGCGTAGTTTCATTTTTCTGTTACCATACAAGTTTGTGTTAATGTTAGAGATCATTTCTAGTTATATGCCCAATTTTGGGTATTTTTGTGGCTATTCTCATATTTCTTTAGAGAACTTAATCTTAATGCACAATCAGCAACATTTGTTAATGGCACACGTACACGTAGGAAGTGGGAAATGAGCTGTTTCCAGTACTCGTACACGCTGTTAGAGTGATTTATTATATGGACATTGTAGGAAGTGGGAAATGAGCTCTCAAAAATAAAAACTACGTATTGATTGTGCCATGGTCTACATGACCACTTCAATCTGGTGTTAAGTGTTATCCAAAAGTTTTCATATATATAGTTTACAAATCAAATGGACAAACATGTTTTCAGAGGGGAAAGTGTGTTCGGTTTGAGAGAGATAGGGTGTAGTTTCATTTTTCTATGACCATACAAGTTTGTATTATTGTTAAAGATCATTTCTACGTGCCCAACTTTGGGTATTATTGCGCTATTATCATATTTTCAGAGAATTTAAGCTTAGTGCACAATTAGCAGTGTGTATTCTAGCCCGCACACTGCTTGATCTAGACTTAGTAGCGCTTCATGTGGTGTCACATGCTGCTAACTAGGTTTTTATACATATTATCTTATTGTTATATCTGTTAGGATTTAAATTAATTCTATTAATCCCTGCTTTTTCTAACCGAGACGGTTGCTTCACGTCCCTACGGACTAATCCCTTCGGGGGCTTCCCTATCCCCACTACTATTAAACAAGCAAGCATATTCTTCGCTAAATACACCCCGTCTAACGTACACACAATAGCCCGCAGCAGTTAGAGCCATCTGATCAGATTCAGTCATTTAGATCTAACCGTCAATATAATAACAGACCTCATTAAAAGTGCATTTAGCAATTTCAGGAGACGGACGAAAACTCTGCCATCCCCATGCGCCCCGCGGCCGCGACCTCTACAATCACGCCGGATCGCCTCACCCTCAACCGGGCGCTGCACCTCCAGCTTGCCATCACAAGACCTTCCGTTGGTGTGATCCTCCTTCCCCTCCTCACTTGATTTCGTCCTTGCCATCGAGTGGTCTTCAAGGGGACGCCGGTGACTCCACTACTTCTTCGATGGTGGTTGTGTGGTCGTTCGGAGAGGTGGGGAGCAGCGGCGCATTGGCGGACCGACCAGGAGCTGCCTCGCGCTAGGATTCCTCCCCACACCTCCGCTGCGCCTCATCTCCCTCTCGCTGCACCCCTCCCATCTATGGTGTCTTTCCCAGTGGCGGAGGCATAGCGAGGGGCGATGGCTGTTGTGGTGCGTGCGCAGCCCGACGGGCCGAGGGGCGTGGGGCCGATGGCCGGAGGTCAAAGGCGAGCAGGGGCGGCGAGCGGGGGCGGCGGCCGGGGGTTCGCGTGTGGTATGCACGAGCTGTCTGCTGGCTGTGTGCGTGGTGCACAGGCGGTAGTAGCAGCAGCCACGGGCTTTTCTCTGAATTTGCATCGACAGTAGCAATAGCAGGGTCACGGACAAGATCATCAAATCTCTGTGAATTCTTGCCGGTTCAGGTTCTTCCCGTGCACCGGCTGATCGAGGCGGTGAAGCACATGTTGGCCGTGTGGATGGACGTCGGCGACCCCGGCTTCGTCAATGTCGCCGGCAACACGTCCGAGATGATGTCGCCGGAGTTAGCCGGAGTTCTTGTCTTACTATGTTGTCTTCTGAACTACTATCTCTGAATTTATTTAAGGTTACTTCTCATATCTCTGTTCTAAAGTAAATGCATCTTGTCTTTCTATCTTCTGTACATATATGTGCTACAACATGTGTCTTGCTTGTTATGTGGATGTGCAACAGATTTGTGCAACAAAGAAGGGTTCATGTGCAAGGAAGCATAGAAGATATGAGGCAAAAAAAGAAAGAAAATGATCAAGGGTAGAATAAATTTAGTGTGAACTTAGAATAAATGTCGTATCGGTGTTTAAAAATCTTCCCTTTATGACTGTTTGGAAATCTGAAGTATGAAGACTGTTCTGAAGTATGAAGACTGATATATAGTTTTGAATTCATGGTTGGGATTTTCTCCCTCCCATGTTATCTCCAATATTTGCTGTCAAACCTGAACCTGAACATCCAAAACCATTTTCATTTGTATTCGATAGTAGGATAAATAACTGCTCCAAAGTCATCAAGCCATCATCATTCACGGGTTTAATTTGCAGGTAAGGAAAAGTTGATTTCTTATCAGATTAATAATTTACAAGTGAACATGTGTATAGCTGATGTTTGCATTATTTTGTGAGAATTATTTAGGTGCTCTAAAAGAATAGAGGTATGGTTCTGAAAGAATAGATGTTGATACAAACCTTGCTTGGGTGCAGGTGTGTAATGTCAATCAATAAGTTCTTATTTGAGTGTCAGAAATGCTTTCAGAGTGAATCATTGCCATTGACTGCTCCTTCTTATTACCATCTACTCCCTCTGTCCCAAAATAAGTGTCTCAACTTTGTACTAACTCTAGTACAAAGTTGTACTAAGGTTGAGACACTTATTTTGGGACGGAGGGAGTATTTGTAATGAAAGGTTGTACTTATACTTTGTCTTCCTCACACAGGTCCATGAGTCCAGCCTAAGGAGACAACTCATACAACAAAACAGAGTGAACAACTTAATCTCTTATCTATCTAACTATGAGGATATAGGTAACACAACATTTATTTGTTTTCTATAACTTTACTGCGCATATGTGTATGAGTATATCTTCAGTTTGTTCCACACCCCTCTTTTTTATATAATCCCGTGCCATTTTATATTTGTACAACTTGCATGGAAGGAAGTGAAGCAAATCTGGGATTCACCATGACGACGCGCATTCTAGGATTCACCATGACGTCGTGCATTATAAAAAAAATTAAACAAATTCCTATCACTTAAGAAGTTAAGATACATTTACTACTAGCAGAACAATGGAATGGAGTGTACAAAGTCTTTCATACCAATTATTCATGCTGATGGAATATTCATCCTCCATGCTTTGCAGAACAATGGAGTGGAATGTACAAAGTCGGTAACCTCATGACGAGAAGGGGTAACCTTGGTTGGTGAAGAAGACATACTTAGTCCACTCCTTGCTCTGCTTACTAATGATGTACGAAACTGCAAAATACTAATTCTTTTGTTTTATGTGCGTGCAACATTTTGGATGCAGATGCAGACCAACATCTTTGGCTCCACTATTATTGATGAAAACTGGATGTGGTGAGTGTCGTCGAAATTTTATCCATTTTTCATTTTCTTCACATTTTTAGTAGAATGACTATTCAGGCAATGGCAGAAAAATAGAGAAACTGGTTCCAAAACGTTTGGATTTTGGAGGCTTGTTGATAAGTTATTGAGCCAGTGCTTGCATACATATATTTGGTTTTATTGTAAGAGCACTCTTCATAAGTCTTATTTTCAAGGCCGAGAAGGTGTTGCTGTTCATGACATGTGCTGTAACAGGGACTACTATTGTTGTTTATCTTGTAATAATAACTCAATTTGATAGCGCAAACTGGTTGAGTTACCAATGTACATTTGGGCATAGAGCATGAGGATGTATGAAACTTCTGAACAGTTTCAGGTTGTCTATAAATTAGTAGTCTTGGCCACTTTTGAACAGCACGCTGTACAACTAAATTGTTGAAAGTGCAGTTCTACATTAAGTACCTACTGAAATTTTCAGGTTGCTGGACAAACTACAGTTACAAATAGTATGCCTCATTTGGCCCTTGTGGGGGCAGAGAGATAAAATAAATCTGCCATCAGTAGGCCAGTTCCAACACTGGATGGCAAGGCAATGCTCTGTTTGGAAACAGTTATTCGCTTGAAGGAGGTAGAAGGCGGTGCAACAGCTGCAGTTTTCACCTCACTTGTGCTAGCCATTTTTTTCTTGAAGATTTGTGCTAGCCAATTTGGGTATGGGTGATGCTCACGAAAGCCATTCTATGTAGCTCACGGACTGTCTTGTCTATAATTCTTGATGTGGCTGATGATTGAATCGTGGAATGCTAGGATTCCATGAAAGGAAAATGTGTGTGCAAGTTTGGTACATTTTGTGATGGAAGGATTAGTAGATTTGATCTTCTTCTTTTACAACCTGTGAGAACATTGAATAAGTGAAACAACAGACGTTATTGACCACAAATTCGCAATGGCTTTTCACTATTGGAAACACAACTTGAGTGGCATTGAAACATTGTGTATTTTTTAAATCATATATTTTTGGAAAAATTTCATATTTTAATTATATACTTATTATGAACTTGGTTAAGGCTTGAGACGTGCGTTGCACGTGCACACTTACTAGTATATATATATGTGTAATCTTATCATCAGTAAAGACAACTATTCACTTTTTACATCTGTCTCGATTGTCTCTTGATCTCAATTCTAAATACGTTATCGGCACTTCGCTCTCCGCTGAGAGAGGAAAAGGCCATCCCGAAGACGGTGGTTACCCACAGGCCCGTCTCTCAAGCAACGACGACGAGGATGTGAACTTCTGCGCGAGGCAGCGGCCGCGACCGCGGCATCCTGGCGCGGTTCTCTGCTTGGCGTCGGCAGAGCCGACTGGTGCGAGGCGCGGTGCGGCTTCATCCAGCGCGATGGGACGGCCTCGCCCTCCCGGACGGCGGCTAGGCACGGCCTGCGGCATGGAAGGCGTACGCGGTTGTGATGCTGCGCGGCGAGGAGTCCGGCGACACAGAGCTGAACGGATGAGACGACCATCTGATCGATTGCACTTTTCATGTTCATGGAACACGCAACGGCAAGATGAAACATGGCCCAGGCGCCATTGCGGATTCCAACACCATTAGGCATCAGCAATGACGAGAGACGCAGCGAAGAGGAAATGTGGACTTCTGCGGCAAGAATTGGAGTAGCAAGAGACGCCTGAGGCCCGACGTTGTTGTCCCTAGCACATGCGGCCGTCGGCCCCGGCGAGTTGCTCGACCGGACCAGAAGCCCGGTGGTGCGCGATCCTCGACGCGAAGTGAACAGGGCCTCGTTCATGCACAGGCCGTTTGCAGCCAGCAGCGGTTACCAGTGGCAACGCTCACGAATTGATCCAATTACTCCAATTGCTACAAGATAAAGGTGCTTCTTTTCCACTTAAATTTGTTTCACCTCAATTTTGGAACAATAACGTTGTTGCCAAAGAAGATGGAAGCTGTTCGCATTGAGCAGTTTAGACCGATATGTCTTCTCCATGTAAGCTTTAAGATCTTTACAAAGATTGGCATGAATAGGTTGACACAGATAGCCCATTCGGTCTTGCAACCCACTCAAACTGCGTTCATGCCAGGACGACAAATCCTAGAAGGGGTCGTAGTCCTACATGAAACATTGCACGAAATCCATTCGAAGAAACTAGATGGGGTTGTCTTCAAAGTGAATTTTGAAAAAGCGTATGATAAGGTCAAATGGCCCTTCCTTCAGCAAGCCTCACGTATGAAGGGGTTCAACGAAGCCTGGAGATCTCAGGTGGATTCATTCATACAGAAAGGCAGTGTCGGGATAAAGGTAAATAATGACATAGGTCATTATTTCCAAACACGTAAGGGGTTACGACAGGGAGACTCCACGTCTCCTGTGCTGTTCAACATTGTAGCGGATATGTTGGCAGTACTTATTAGTCGGGCTAAAGAGAGTGGCCAAGTAGGAGGTCTCGTTCCCCATCTCGTAGAGGGGGGCGTCTCCGTCCTACAATATGCGAATGATGCTGTTATTTGCATGGAACACGATCTTGCAAAAGCTAGGAATATGAAGCTTATTCTATGACTTTTTGAGCAACTGTCTGGGCTCAAAATCAACTTCAATAAAAGCGAATTGTTCTGCTTTGGGAGAGCTAAAGAAGAACAAGACAATTACAGAAACTTGTTCGGTTGTGAAATGGTATCATTACCTTTTAGTTATCTCGGGATCCCAATCCATCATAGACGGTTAACGAACAAAGAATGAAAATGTATAGAAGATAGATTCGAAAAAAGATTAAGCTGCTGGAAGGGCAAGCTAATGTCTTACGGAGGACGGCTGGTGTTGATTAACTCGGTTTTGACGAGTTTGCCGATGTTCCTCCTATCTTTCTTTGAAGTACCGGTAGGGGTACGGAAAAGATTAGACTTTTACATATCCCGATTCTTCTGGCAAAGCGATGAGGCCAAGAAGAAATATAGACTGGCTAGATGAGATATCATGTGTAGACCAAAAGACCAGGGTTTGTTAGGGATCGAGAATTTAGAGGTAAAGAATAGATGTTTGCTTAACAAATGGCTATACAGACTATCTATGAAGACCGAAGGCATGTGGGTACAAATCTTACGGAATAAATACCTACATACTAAGACTTTGGCCCAGGTGAATGCAAGGCCAACGGACTCACCGTTTTGGAAAGGGTTAATGAAGACAAAAGTAACTTTCTTCCAGCGGGTGAATTTCCTAATTGGTAGTGGTACCTCTACTAGATTCTGGGAGGACACATGGCCAGGGGAGACGCCTCTGACTTTACAATACCCTTTCCTATATAATATTGTGCAACGTAAGGAGGATTATGTCGCCACAGTATTAAATTCAGTACCACTTAACATCCAATTTAGGAGATCTCTTGTAGGGGAACGTTGGAATGCTTGGTTACATCTGGTCCGTAGGTTGATGGATGTTCAACTTTCAGACCAGGTAGATAAAATTAGTTGGAAGTTAACCACAAATAGATTATTCTCTGTGAAATCCATGTATTTGGACTTAATTGACTCCGGGCCATTGTCGAGGTCTTTGCACATCTAGAAGATTAAAGTTCCACTCCGCATCAAGATCTTTATGTGGTTCGTCCACAAAGGAGTCATCTTGACCAAAGATAATCTGATGAAAAGGAATTGGGTTGGTAACCCCAGGTGCTGTTTTTGTGATCAAAACGAAACGATTAAACACCTCTTTCTCGAGTGTCCACTTGCAAAATTGTTATGGCGATCTATTCATATAGCTTTTAACATCTAACCTCCAATGAGCATAAACACGTTATTTGGGACGTGACTTAATGGAGTAGACATACACATAGCTAAACATATTCGGATAGGGATATGTGCTTTATTGTGGGCTATATGGAACACTAGAAATGATATGATTTTTAATGGTACAACATTCACCAATTTTTTGCAGGTTATTTACAGAGTTACAGCCTGGATCCGTATGTGGTCGTTACTCACTCATGCGAACTACAAGGGGCCTATGGTTATTGGGTGCAACCACTGGGAGACGGTAGCACGGGCTATCTTCAGCCGATTTGGATGGCGAGTTAATAATAGGCTAGGTGTGTAGGCATCGTAGTCTGTTTTCTATCACCGGATGTGGCGCTTTATTGCCGGTTGTGGCACTTTACATATTTATTTTCTCCTTTTTTGCTCGGATTTCGAGCTTTCTTGGATGTTAAGACTCTGTTGCGACTTCTAATAATATGGCTACATGCATCGACTGATGCAGAGGCCGGAGGTATTCCTCCTTTAAAAAAAAAGGTTACCTTTGGCACTCGCCGCGCACGCATCTGTTGCCCTTTGCCGTTCGGCAGCACCGAGTCCTCGGCGAATCAGCGGCCGACTCAAACTTGGTGCGCGGCGCAGCGGCTCCTCTAGCATGGCTTCTCGCGGCCCCGGCATCGAACCGGCCCGAGGGTGACGCAACCCCGGCTCGCATCGTCCGTCTACGGCGGTGGCTCTGCGTGGCGTAGCGCGAGGTCCCGGCCAACGCTCCATTTTTCCTGGGCGACGAGGTAGCCATGGCCGGTGCAACAACCTGCGGTGAAGGCGGCGCCGACGACGCGGCCCTCCCAGTGGCCGGAGTGCCCTCCCCTGCTTCGAGTCTTGCCCGAAGCAGCTGCAGCCTCGGTTGGCCTGGCGCAGTGAACGACCCGCGCCCGCGCCGTGGCTTCGCCTTCCGCACCCGCGCTGTGGCCGCGCTCCTCACGCCCGGCCGTGCCCGTGGCAGCCCGGCCTCAACTGGCCGCCGCCCGGCTGTGCCCGTGGCCGCCCCGACCGCGCCGGCTGGGCCGCTGCACGCGGCCACCGCGCTGCTCCTGGAGACCACCATGACTTCCCAGTGAACCAGAGGCTCGCCCCCTGTCTCGCCGCCGGTCCGAGCGCACGAATGATGCGCGGGGGAGCGGTTGCTCCTGAGGGAGAGGAAACCACCTCCTCCCCTGCCTTATCCACTCCAGGTGGTGGAGGGTTGGGCCGTATGGGCCTGCAGGACGATTTTTCTGAATTAATCCTACATTTTCTTGGTTATTAATTCACATTTTGTTCTATTTTTTTTAACATTTCATTCTATTAGTAGTGGTTTAACTCTGTTTTAGACACTGTTAATTACAGTACTTAAATTTCAGTACTGTAAATATGTTGAGTACTATGTATTCCATATAATATGTTGATGTAATATATCTCCATGTTTCTTACATGTTGAGATCAATTACATCTATTATTTGCAATTGAGATTTTTTTAATCTTTTGCAAAGATAAATTAAGTACCTCTACAGTTTGTTTATCCGTTGAGTACGAGGTATTCCGGAATATTTCTATGATGTATCTATTTCCATGTTAAACAAATGTCGAGATTAATACGTCTATTTGCAATTGAGATTTTCAATTTCTTGCAAATACAGATGCAAAATTCAAGATGATTTCTTCAAATTGATGCTTGGGATCACAAGGTAGTCATATGGATCTACTGCTTACGCAGATTATCGATGACTACTGATAAATTCTACATTTTGTCATTTTGACATTATGATTGCTTTACGAAGTCTCTCCCACACATTTTACTAAGTCATGACATAAGGCATTAGGAGTAAGCATCTACTAATTTCATCATATTATACTCCCTAGTGCTGCGAGATCTGCTCCCTTTCGGAGATTATCTTTAAGATGTCATACTTAGCAATTTGAAGTTCACACTAATGGTTTCAAGCTAACTTCTTGAAATACCCATCAATTTTGCAACAACAAAAAATTCATTGCAACACTAACCATGATGGTCTTTAATTTACTAATCGTAAATTAATTATCTCTGATTTGCCTCTATAAGTAATCGATGGCTAAGTAATTTGAGGCTCTTGCCCTTAATGGCCACAACTTACTTAAGCAGGTGATGGACATCAAGATCAGTCTTGCATCCCATGGGATAACGCGTGCAATCCAAGCCACGCCACCGGGACGCAAAGGACCTCAAGGGTAAAGGTTTGAAACTCACTTCAAACCATCAACCTGACACCATCATGGAAGTCAGTTGTTTGCATGATGTTCTTGTAGAACCGAGCAATAAAATGACTATCCAGCTATCGTGGGACCCTAAGAGCACGGAAAACATGAAAGTTGAATATGCATCAACCGACATGTTTGGAGACTACATTTAGTCCCTCAATCTCCTTAGTAATCTATTTATTTATGTCCATTTCTGATGTTCTAATATGAACATGATTATTGTTGTCATCATATATTGTATATCACAATATATTGTATCAGCACTTTGGTACAAATACATTTGTATGTATTCTATGTATATGACAGTGATTTTCTTGAGAATCTTCATGTCTATATATAGATTTCTACGGGGGTCAATCTGATGAAAGATGATATGTGCCTTGTGGACATATGCACCACGAACTCTATACTCAGGGAATTGAAATGTTTCCACTCTCGTTGAGAAAACGAGATATTTTAAAATTGCTAGACACGATGAGGTATTTGTTGGCTCAACTCGAGTCATATTCACTATTCATGTGGGTACTCGAGTAACGTCAGGATGCTTTATTGCTTCCCGGTTTAACTCGTACCCTACTAAACTATAGATGTATCCGTCAAAATAGTTTCCATAGCGAAACTTATGATGACAACAAAGAGGACTAACTTCTCTTTACCATATGCAACGGATATGGCTGGCACATTCTCTATGTATCATCAAGATTGTACTACACATACTGCAAAATCCGTAGCACATGTTGCATAGAGATAGTTTTCCAGAGTGTCTTTTGCATGACAAACTTGGCATTCCCGCCTTGGTCATAATTGACATTGGGTTGAAACCGAAACTATCAGTAATTCCATTGGTTTATGATTATTATGATGCTAAATTATAACAATATTTGGATTTTTGGTGCACTACATGTGACACAGGGAAGCTAATTTTAAGGCTCGCGCGCCTTAAAGTCTACGCTGAACCACTCAGACTCCTTGAATGCATCAAGTCGAGGTAAGTGGCTCTTCCCAACCATTGAGTAGACTATTCAGGTATTCCATGGTTCTAAAAGACATATCTACATGATGGTCTTAAGTGTGTGCTTTATTCACACAAAACCATCGGCTCATTATCCTGACATCGATTTCAAGCAAATTGAATGGATAGCATTGCAGAATTCTCCTTGAGTGCCTTCTCTATGGCCCTCGGATTGAAGTTTAGCAATTTGTCCTAATGTCTAGACTCAAAATGGTTTGGTAGAATCCCATCCAATGAATTGAGCTCATTGCATGATCTTTACTTTGAAATTGCAACTTACCAACTTTACGTTCGAGTCATGCAATCTTACACGCTCATGACCAAACTGCATAATATTATTCCCCTCTATATTTGATACGTGGAAATCTACCAAGTATTTCCCATCTGCAGTAATTCGGTTGCATACCGATATCACCACCCGACATACATCATTGGCCCCTCAACATATAGTTGGGATCTATGTGTGGAATAATTGTATTACCGTCAATACCTCAAGCCCCTCACATGGGGAGTTATTCAAGGCCAGTATGCTGATTCAATGAGTAACATTTCTAGGCATTAAGGGGAGATTTCAAGTACCATAAAGAATGCCAGGAAATTAGTGGAATGTTCAACACATTTCTGCCTCAAATCCACGTACTCAAAGATCTAAACCGTGTGTTTAGAAGATTTGCAACACATTGCAAATAACCTGCCAGATTCATTTACTGGCTATAAAGGTGTCACGCAATCCTACAATCCTGCAAAATATGTCGATAAGGGTGGAGGTACCAACTAAAACCACTCAACTCCCCGTTCAAAGCAACAGGGGGAGAAATACGACAATAGTACATCAGGATTCAGCTTCTTGCAAGCAAGGATATCAAGGCCTCTGAATCAGTAAATGCAAGTCAACTTTACGTCGACATACACCTAATGGGTAGGATACACCCAGTGGATGGGAAACCTACACCAACCCAGGTCATAGTGCACACAATGACCGGGACAACGGAATACCCGACTCAATCGCATTGGGAAATCGCGAGCAATCAAACATGGGTATGATATTTCCATCAACTCAATATTGATATATAGATTCTGGATAAATATATAACTAGAAGTCTACAATTGTCGACATACATTTCTCAACTAGATTGCAAAAACCTTTCACATTTCAAGTCCAAAGACCATGGCCATGGCAAAGTGTGAACAACACTCGGACTGAACTCAAGCAAAGGGTATAATCTAGGTAGAGATATTCTTGCTCAATAATGGGAAGGTATTCATAAGCAATACCTACACCAATTTTCTTCTAGAAACAGAATTGAGACCAACGAGGTGGTGAAACATAGAGCAAGTATTGTAGCACAAGGGTTCATGCAGATACCCAACTATTCTCCAGAGGTGGAATCTCATTCCGATAACTTATATCATTGGCAGTAAAAAATCATCTATCTCTGCAGTTGATGGATGTAGTGATTACATATCCATGTGGATCACTAGATTCAGATATAGATGGTTCCTGATTGAATCTCACTTCTGAATCGAAATGCAGAACGCAACATACATTGTGTAAAATTAATAAGTCACCATATGGCTTATTATTGTTGGTACATTTGGTACAAATGACGTAGTGAGATCCTTACACACAAGCATTACTCCTACACTGATGATCACCCATACATGTTAAGCATGTGATCATCTAAATGATGGAATTTGAGATGAAGGATTTGGGTAAAACCTTGAGCACCTTCACTCATACATTATGGTACACCATGTTGTCTATATCCAGATCATATTGGAGAAATTGATTGTGGACAAGTCTTATCCATCCATAATTTCCATGGTTATTCATTCTCTAGACGTAGAGAAAGATTCATCTAGACCATGAGGAGATGGAAATAAGATGTTGGGACCTAAGGTTCCATATCACAGTGCATGCATTGGATCCACCAAACACAATTGGTCGAGGCTCAAGAATATCTTTTGATATCTCCAATGCATCAAACATCTTGTCCTAATCTTTCATTTTTGGAGAAATCTGAATACCAATATTGTTGGATACATCGATCAGATCCCTACCATGTGAGATCGTAGACAAGCTTTGTGTTCCTACTAGGTGTGGTAGCCATCCCATGAAAGTCTTCGAAATAGACATGGCTACATCCACCAACCATTATCTCAAAGATAATGTTGCTTTTGTTGCCCGGATGCAAACAGGTTACGTAATAAGCAATGTCTCTATATTGCATATCTTGCAAGTTAAATCATGTGACTGATTTGTTCACGAAGTCTCTACCAACTTCTACATTCCAGAAATATGTTCATGGAATTGGTACGTGATGGCTTCGAAATTTGCAAGAAACCTTTCACATGTTCAGGTCCAAAGACCATGGCCATGGCAAAGTGTGAACAACACTCGGACTGAACTCAAGCAAAGGGTATAATCTAGGTAGAAATATTCTTGCTCAATAATGGGAAGGTATCCATAAGCAATACCTACACCAGTTTTCTTATGGAAACAGAATTGAGAACAACGAGGTGGTGAAACAAAGAGCAAGTATTGTAGCACAAGGGTTCATGCAGATACCCAACTATTCTCCAGAGGTGGAATCTCATTCCGATAACTTATATCATTGGCAGTACAAAATCATCTATCCCTGTAGTTGATGGATGTAGTGATTACATATCCATGTGGATCACTAGATTCAGATATAGATGGTTCCCGATTGAATCTCACTTCTGAATCGAAATGCAGAACCCAACATACATTGTGTAAAATTAATAAGTCACCATATGGCTTATTATTGTCGGTACATTTGCTACAAATGACGTAGTGAGATCCTTACACACAAGGATTACTCCTACACTGATGATCACCCATACATGTTAAGCATGTGATCATCTAAATGACGGAATTTGAGATGAAGGATTTGGGTAAAACCTTGAGCACCTTCACTCATACATTATGGTACACCATGTTGTCTATATCCAGATCATATTGGAGAAATTGATTGTGGACAAGTCTTATCCATCCATAATTTCCATGGCTATTCATTCTCTAGACGTAGAGAAAGATTCATCTAGACCATGAGGAGATGGAAATAAGATGTTGCGACCTAAGGTTCCATATCACAGTGCATGCATTGGATCCACCAAACACAATTGGTTGAGGCTCAAGAATAACTTTTGATATCTCCAATGCATCAAACATCTTGTCCTAATCTTTCATTTTCAGAGAAATCATAATACCAATATCGTTGGATACATCGATCAGATCCCTATCATGTGAGATCGTAGACAAGCTTTGTATTCCTACTAGGTGTGGTAGCCCGATGACCCACAAGTATAGGGGATCAATCGTAGTCCTTTCGATAAGTAAGAGTGTCGAACCCAATAAGGAGCAGAAGGAATGACAAGTGGTTTTCAGCAAGGTATTTTCTGCAAGCACTGAAATAGTCGGTAACAAGTAGTTTGGTAGCAAGATAATTTGTAACGAGCAAGTAACGGTAACGGTAAATAAAGTGCAGTGCTACTTCTTGAGCTTGCGTTGGTTTTTCCCTTGAAGAGGAAAGGGTGATGCAGCAAAGTAGAGATAAGTATTTCCCTCAGTTTGAGAACCAAGGTATCAATCAAGTAGGAGATACACGCAAGTCTCCAATCTATGCACCTGCACAAACAATCAAACACTTGCACAAAATGGGATAAAGAGGTTGTCAATCCCTTCACGGTCACTTGCAAGGATGAGATCTGATAGAGATAGATATAAAAGATTACTAAAACATAAAAGAAAAGAAAAGTAAATAAATTGCAGTGAGATATTTTTGGGTTTTTTGCTTTATAGATCTGAAAATATATGATGGAAAATAGACCCGGGGGCCATAGGTTTCACTAGAGGTTTCTCTCTTGAAAGAAAGCATACGGTGGGTGAACAAATTACTGTCGAGCAATTGATAGAAAAGCGCAAAGTTATGACGATATCCAAGGCAATGATTATGAATATAGGCATCACGTTCGTGTCAAGTAGACCGAAACGATTCTGCATCTACTACTATTACTCCACACATTGACCGCTATCCAGCATGCATCTAGAGTATTAAGTTCATAAGAACGGAGTAACGCCTTAAGCAAGATGACATGATGTAGAGGGATAAACTCAAGCAATATGATGAAAACCCCATCTTTTTACCCTTGATGGCAACAATACAATACGTGCCTCGCTACCCCTACTTTGTCACTGGGTGAGGACACCGCAAGATTGAACCCAAAACTAAGCACCTCTCCCATTGCAAGAAGAACCAATCTAGTTGGCCAAACCAAACCGATAATTCGAAGAGAAATGCAAAGATATCAAATCATGCATATAAGAATTCAGAGAAGATTCAAATAATATTCATAGATAATTTGATCATAAATCTACAATTCATCGAATCTCGACAAACACACCGCAAAAGAATATTACATCAGATAGATCTCCAAGAACATCGAGGAGAACATTGTATTGAAGATCAAAGAGAGAGAAGAAGCCATCTAGCTACTAGCTATGGACCCGTAGGTCTGTGGTAAACTACTCACGCTTCATCGGAAAGGCAATAGAGTTGATGTAGAAGCCCTCCGTGATCGAATCCCCCTCCGACAGGGTGCCAGAAAAGGCCCCAAGATGGGATCTCACGGGTACAGAAGGTTACGGCGGCGGAAAAGTATTTTGGTGGACGCTTCTGGTCGTTTGGGAATATTTGGGAATTTATAGAGCTGGAATTAGGGTTAGGGGACCTCCGAGGGGCCCACAAGCCCTCAGGGCGCGCCCCCCCTAGGGCGCGGCCCTGAGGCTTGTGGCCTCCTCGGGGATCTTCTGGCCCCCTCTCCAAGTCTGCTGGGTGTCTTCTGGTCCAAGAAAAATCATCGCAAAAGTTTTATTCCGTTTGGACTTCGTTTGATATTCCTTTTCTGTAAAACTCAAAAACAAGGAAAACAAACAGAAACTGGCACTGGGCTCTAGGTTAATAAGTTAGTCCCAAAAATAATATAAAATAGCATATTAATGCATATAAAACATCCAAAACAGATAATATAATAGCATGGAACAATAAAAAATTATAGATACCTTGGAGACGTATCAAGCATCCCCAAGCTTAATTCCTACTCGTCCTCTAGTAGGTAAATGATAAAAACAGAATTTTTGATGTGGAATGCTACCTAACATATTTATCCATGTAATTTTCTTTATTGTGGCATGAATATTCAGATCCATAAGATTCAAAACAAAAGTTTAATATTGACATAAAAACAATAATACTTCAAGCATACTAATAAAGTAATCGTGTCTTCTCAAAATAATATGGCCAAAGAAAGTTATCCCTACAAAATCATATAGTCTGGCTATGCTCCATCTTCATCACACAAAGTATTAAATCATGCACAACCCTGATGACAAGCCAAGCAATTGTTTCATACTTTTGATGTTCTCAAACTTTTTCAACTTTCACGCAATACATGAGTGTGAGCCATGGATATAGCACTATAGGTGGAATAGAATATGGTGGTTGTGGAGAAGACAAAAAGAAGGAGAAAGTCTCACATCAACTAGGCGTATC
The DNA here is from genome assembly GCA_011799875.1 of Thinopyrum elongatum. Classification (NCBI taxonomy): domain Eukaryota; kingdom Viridiplantae; phylum Streptophyta; class Magnoliopsida; order Poales; family Poaceae; genus Thinopyrum; species Thinopyrum elongatum. The sequence continues at coordinate 154,740,859 of CM022302.1, read as the reverse complement.
AACGGGCTATGGAGATGCCCATCAATAGATATCAATGTGAGTGAGTAGGGATTGCCATGCAACGGATGCACTAGAGCTATAAGTGTATGAAAGCTCAAAAAGAAACTAAGTGGGTGTGCATCCAACTCGCTTGCTCACGAAGACCTAGGGCAATTTGAGGAAGCCCATCATTGGAATATACAAGCCAAGTTCTATAATGAAAAACTCCCACTATTATATGAAAGTGACAACATTGGAGACTCTCTATAATGAAGATCGTAGTGCTACTTTGAAGCACAAGTGTGGTAAAAGGATAGTAGCATTGCCCCTTCTCTCTTTTCTCTCATTTTTTTTGTTTGGGCTTCTTTTGGCCTCTTTTATTTTTTTGTAAAGTCCAGAGACTCATCCCAACTTGTGAGGGAATCATAGCTTCCATCATCCTTTCCTCACATGGGACAATGCTCTAATAATGATGATCATCACACTTTTATTTACTTACAACTCAAGAACTACAACTCGATTCTAGAACAAAATATGACTCTATATGAATGCCTCCGGTGGTGTACCAGGATGTGCAATGATCAAGAGTGACATGTATAAAAAAATATGAATGGTGGCCTTGCCACAAATACTATGCCAACTAAATGATCATGCAAAGCAATATGACAATGATGAAGCGTGTCATAATAAACGGAACGGTGGAAGTTGCATGGCAATATATCTCGGAATGGCTATGGAAATGCCATAATAGGTAGGTATGGTGGCTGTTTTGAGGAAGGTATATGATGGGTTTAATGCACCGACGAAAGTTGCGTGGTACTAGAGAGGCTAGCAATGGTGGAAGGATGAGAGTGTGTATAATCCATGGACTTAACATTAGTCATAAAGAACTCACATACTTATTGCAAAAATTTATTAGCTATCGAAACAAAGTACTACACGCATGCTCCTAGGGGGATAGATTGGTAGGAAAAGACCATCGCTCATCCCCGACCGCCACTCATAATTAAGACAATCAATAAATAAATCATGCTCCGACTTCATCACATAACAGTTCACCATACGTGCATGCTACGGGAATCACAAACTTTAACACAAGTATTTCTACCAATCCACAATTACTCACTAGCATGACTCTAATATCGCCATCTTTATATCTCAAAACAAATGCAAGGAATCAAACTTCTCATAGTATTCAACGCTCTTTATATGAAAGTTTTTATTATATCCCTCTTGGATGCCCATCATATTAGGACTAAATTCATAACCTAAGAAAATTACCATGCTGTTTAGAGACTCTCAAAATAATATAATTGAATCATGATAGTTCAACACTTTCTATAAAATAAATCCACCGCCATGCTCTAAAAAGATATAAGTGAAGCACTAGAGCAAATTGCCTAGCTCAAAAGATATAAGTGAAGCACATAGAGTATTCTAATAAATCACGATTCATGCGTGTCCCTCTCAAAAGGTGTGTGTAGCAAGGATGATTGTGGCAAACTAAAAAGCAAAGACTCATATCATACAAGACGCTCCAAGCAAAACACATATCATGTGGTGAATAAAAATATAGCCTCAAGTAAATTTACCGATGGACGAAGACGAAAGAGGGGATGCCATACGGGGCATCCCCAAGATTAGATGCTTGGTTGTCCTTTAATATTACCTTAGGGTGCCTTGGGCATCCCCAAGCTTAGGCTCTTGCCACTCCTCATTCCTTTGTCCATCAAATCTCTACCCAAAACTTGAAAACTTCACAACATAAAACTCAACAGAAAACTCATGAGATCCGTTAGTATAAGAAAATAAATCACCACTTTTTGGTACTGTTGTGAACTCATTATTTATTTATAATGGTGTAATATCTACTGTATTCCAACTTTTCCATGATTCATACCCCCCGATACTGTTGGGGAACGTAGCATGCAATTTCAAAAAAATTCTACGCTCACGCAAGATCTATCTAGGAGATGCATAGCAATGAGAGGGGAGAGTGTGTCCATGTACCCTCGTAGACCGAAAGTGGAAGCGTTTGACAACGCGGTTGATGTAGTCGTACACCTTCACGATCCGTCCCGATCAAGTACCGAACGTACGGCACCTCCGCGTTCAGCACACGTTCAGCTCGATGACGTCCTTGCCTTCTTAATCCAGCAAGACGGGCGAAGTAGTAGATGAGTTCCGGCAGCACGACGGCGTGGTGACGGTGTTGGTGAAGAACAATCTCCGCAGGGCTTCGCCAAGCACTACAGAAACTATGACGGAGGATAAACTAGAGGGGACGGGGTTGCCGGCACACGGCTTGGTGAATCTTGATGTCTCTTTGGTGCTAGCCCTGCCCCTCTATATATATGTTGAGCCCTGGTGTCGAAACTTGGAGCAAAAGCCTCCTCAAAGTCGGTTTTGCCCGAAAGGCAAGAGTCCCACTCGGACTCCAGGACCAAACGCCACAATCCTTGGCGTCTGGCCCAGACACCATGGGCCTCGGCGTCTGGCCCAGGGCCAGACGCCAAGGTCTCTGGCGTTTGGCCCCCTGGCCTCCGCAAAACTCCTTTTGCACCGACTTATCGCCCCGTGGGCCTGACCCCTTGGCCTAACCATATCATCCAATATATGAATCTTTACCTCCGGAGCTCCTCGTCATGTCCGTGATCTCATCTGGGACTCCAAACAACATTCGGTCACCAACATACATAACTCATATAGTACTATATCGTCAACGAACGTTAAGCGTGCGGACCCTACGGGTTCGAGAACTATGTAGACATGACTGAGACACCTCTCTAGTCAATAACCAATAGCGGAACCTGGATGCCCATATTGGCTCCTACATATTCTACGAAGATCTTTATCGGTCGAACCGTTATGACAACATACGTTATTCCCTTTGTCATCGGTATGTTACTTGCCCGAGATTCGATCGTCGGTATCTTCATACCTAGTTCAATATCGTTACCGGCAAGTCTCTTTACTCGTTCCGTAATACATCATCCTGCAACTAACTCATTAGTCACTTTGCTTGCAAGGCTTTATATGATGTGCATTACCGAGAGGGCCCAGAGATACCTCTCCGATACTCGGAGTGACAAATCCTAATCTCGATCTATGCCAACGCTACAAACACCTTCGGAGACACCTGTAGAGCATCTTTATAATCACCCAGTTACGTTGTGACGTTTGATAGCACACAAGGTGTTCCTCCGGTATTCGGGAGTTGCATAATCTCATAGTCAGAGGAATATGTATAAGTCATGAAGAAAGCAATAGCAATAAAACTTAACGATCATTATGCTAAGCTAACGGATGGGTCTTGTCCATCACATCATTCTCCTAATGATGTGATCCCGTTCATCAAATGACAACTCATGTCTATGGTCAGGAAACTTAACCATCTTTGATTAACGAGCTAGTCAAGTAGAGGCATACTAGGGACACTTTGTTTTGTCTATGTATTCACACATGTATCAAGTTTCCGGTTAATACAATTCTAGCATGAATAATAAACATTTATCATGATATAAGGAAATATAAATAACAACTTTATTATTGCCTCTAGGGCATATTTCCTTCAGTCTCCCACTTGCACTAGAGTCAATAATCTAGTTCACATCGCCATGTGATTTAACACCAATAGTTCACATCACCATGTGATTAACACCCATAGTTCACATCGCCATGTGACCAACACCCAAAGGGTTTACTAGAGTCAATAATCTAGTTCACATCGCCATGTGATTAACACCCAAAGAGTACTAAGGTGTGATCATGTTTTGCTTGTGAGAGAAGTTTAGTCAACGAGTCTGCCACATTCAGATCCGTATGTATTTTGCAAATTTCTATGTCTACAATGCTCTGCACGGAGCTACTCTAGCTAATTGCTCCCACTTTCAATATGTATCCAGATTGAGACTCAGAGTCATCCGGATCAGAGTCAAATCTTGCATCGACGTAACCCTTTACGACGAACTCTTTGTCACCTCCATAACCGAGAAACATTTCCTTAGTCCTCTAAGGATAATTTTCGACCGCTGTCTAGTGATCTACTCCTGGATCACTATTGTACCCCCTTGACAAACTCATGGCAAGGTACACAACAGGTTTGGTACACAGCATGGCATACTTTATAGAACCTATGGCTGCGGCATAGGGAATGACTTTCATTCTCTCTCTATCTTCTGCCGTGGTCATGCTTTGAGTCTTACTCAACTTTATACCTTGAATACAGGCAAGAACTCTTTCTTTGACTGATCATTTTTGAACTCCTTCAAAACTTTGTCAAGGTATATGCTTTGTGAAAGTCCTATTAAGCGTCTCGATCTATCCCTATAGATCTTGATGCTCAATACTTAAGCAGCTTCACCAAGGTCTTTTTATTGAAAAATTCTTATCAAACACTCCTTTATGCTTTCCAGAAAATTCTACATCATTTCCGATCAACAATATGTCATTCACATATACTTATCAGAAAGGCTGTAGTGCTCCCACTCACTTTCTAGTAAATACAGGCTTCACCGCAAGTCTGTATAAAACTATATGCTTTGATCAACTCATCAAAGCGTATATTCCAACTCCGAGAGATGCTTGCACCAGTCCATAGATGGATCGCTGGAGCTTGCACACTTTGTTAGCACCTTTAGGATTGACAAAACCTTCTGGTTGCATCATATACAACTCTTCTTTAATAAATCCATCAAGGATTGCAGTTTTGACATCCATTTGCCAGATTTCATAAAATGCGGCAATTGCTAACATGATTCGGACAGACTTAAGCACCGATACGAGTGAGAAAATCTCATCGTAGTCAACACCTTGAACTTGTCGAAAACCTTTTGCGACAATTCGAGCTTTGTAGATAGTAACACTACTATCAGCATCCGTCTTCCTCTTGAAGATCCATTTATTCTTAATGGCTTGCCGATCATCGGGCAAATCCACCAAAGTCCACACTTTGTTCTCATACATGGATCCTATCTCAGATTTCATGGCCTCAAGCCATTTCGCGGAATCTGGGCTCATCATCGCTTCCACATAGTTCGTAGGTTCGTCATGGTCTAGTAACATGATTTCCAGAACAGGATTACCGTACCACTCTGGTGCGGAACGTACTCTGGTTGACCTACGAGGTTCTGTAGTAACTTGATCTGAAGTTTCATGATCATCATCATTAACTTGCTCACCAATTGGTGTAGGCATCACTGGAACTGATTTCTGTGATGAACTACTTTCCAATTCAAGAGAAGGTACAACTACCTCATCAAGTTCTACTTTTCTCCCACTCACTTCTTTCGAGAGAAACTCCTTCTCTAGAAAGGATCCATTTTTAGCAACAAATATCATGCCTTCGGATCTGAGATAGAAGGTGTACCCAACAGTTTCTTTTGGGTATCCTATGAAGACGCACTTCTCCGATTTGGGTTCGAGCTTATCAGGCTGAAGCTTTTTCACATAAGCAACAAATATTCAGATTTTTTGCACGCTCTAGTGAATTTAAACAATTATGTTACTTGACGCAAAAGTTTCTATTTTCAGCAAGATCAAATCAACTATCACCGTAAGCCATCCCAAAGGTCTTACTTGGCTCAAACACTAATTAAAACACAATTACTACAGAAGTAATAATGTGTATTTATTGAAAACCAGAACCAAAAAGAAAAAACATAAAAATAAAATTGGGTTGCCTCCCAACAAGCGCTATTGTTTAACGCCCCTAGCTAGGCATAAAACATAGATCTAGGTATTGTCATCTTTGGTATGCACTCCATAAGTAGCCCTCATAATAGATTCATATGGCAACTTAATTTTCTTTCTTGGAAAGTGTTCCATGCCCTTCCTTAACGGAAATTGAAATCTAATATTTTCTTCTTTCATATCAATAATTGCACCAATCGTTCTAAGGAAAGGTCTACCAAGAATAATAGGACATGTAGGATTGCAATCTATATCAAGCACAATGAAATCTACGGGCACATAATTCCTATTTGCAACAATAAGAGGATCATTAATCCTTCCCATAGGTTTCTTAATAGTGGAATCCGCTAGATGCAAATTTAAAGAACAATCATCAAATTCATGGAAACCTAACACATCACATAAAGGTTTTGGAATCGTGGAAATGCTAGCACCCAAATCACACAAAGCATGGCACTCATAATCTTTAATTTTAATCTTAATAGTAGGTTCCCACTCATCATAAATCTTTCTAGGGATATATAGAAACTTCCAACTCAAGTTTTTCTTCAAAAGATTCCATCATAGCATCAACGATATGTTTAGTAAAAGCTTTATTTTGATTATAAGCATGAGGAGAATTCAACATGGATTGCAACAAGGAAATACAATCTATCAAAGAACAATTATCATAATTAAAGTCCTTGAAATCCAAAAGAGAGGGTTCATCGCTACTTAAAGTTTTGACCTCTCTAGTCCCACTTTTATCAATTTTTGCATTAAGATCTATAAACTCCAAATCATTGGGACGCCTTCTAGCTAAAGTTGACTCATCTCTAGTCCCATCTTTATTAAGATTTATATTAGAAACCAAAGATTCAATAGGAGTCACACTAATCACTTTAACATCTTCATCATTATTCTCGCCAAAACTAGAAGAGCACGCTTTTACAAACCAATCTCGGTTAAAACGCATCCTATCGGTTCTTTCTTTACATTCATCAATAGAAATTTTAATAGCTTTCACAGATTCATTAATATCATGCTTGGGTGGCATAGATCTAATTTTCAAAGAATCAATCTCAAGAGAAATTCTATCAACGTTCCTAGCCAAATCATCAATCTTGAGCAATTTTTCTTCAACCATAGCATTGAAAACCTTTTGGGAATTAATAAAATCTTTAATATTGTTCTCAAGATCAGAGGGCATATTATTATAATTTTCATAAGAATTGTTGTAGGAATTACCATAATTATTAGAGGAATTACTAGGAAACGGCCTAGGGTTGAAATTACCTCTATAAGCGTTATTACCAAAATTGTTCCTACCAACAAAATTCACATCCATAGATTCATTATTATTATCAATCAAAGTAGACAAAGGCATATCATTAGGATCAATAGGAGCACTCTTACTAGCAAACAATTTCATAAGTTCATCCATCTTTCCACTCAAAGTATTAATTTCTTCAATCGCATGCATTTTTTTACTAGTGGAAGATCTTTCGGTATGCCATTGAGAGTAATTAGCCATAATATTATCTAGGAGTTTAGTAGATTCTCCTAATGTAATTTCCATAAAAGTACCTCCTGCGGCGGAATCTAAAATATTTCTAGATGCAAAATTCAATCCGGCATAAAAAAATTGTATGATCATCCATAAACTTAAACCATGAGTAGGGCAATTTCTTATCATCAATTTCATCCTCTCCCAAGATTGTGCAACATGTTCATGATCAAGTTGCTTAAAATTCATTATATTGTTCCTAAGGGAGATGATCTTAGCGGGAGGAAAATACTTGGAAATAAAAGCATCTTTACAATTATTCCATGAATCAATACTATTTTTAGGCAAAGATGAAAACCAAGTTTTAGCACGATCTCGTAGAGAGAACGAAAATAGCTTCAATTTAACCATATCATTATCCACATCTTTTTTCTTTTGCATATCACACAACTCAACGAAAGTATTTAGATGGGATGCGGCATCTTCACTAGGAAGGCCAGAAAATTGATCTTTCATAACAAGATTCAGCAAAGCGGCAATAATTTCATAAGATTCCGCACTAGTGGCGGGAGCAATCGTAGTACTAATAAAATCATTATTATTAGTATTGGAAAAGTCACACAACTTGGTATTTTCTTGAGACATCGTGACAAAGCAAGCAATCTAGCACACAAGCAACCAAAAAGCAAATGAAAAGATGAACGGAAGAAGGGCGAATAAAAAGGCAAATCTTTTTGTGTTTTCCTGAAATCGATTTAGAAGTGGGGGAGAGGAAAACGAGAGGCAAATGGCAAATAATGTAATGCAAGAGATGAGAGTTTATGGTGGGTACTTGGTAGGCTTGATGTAGAACCTCCCCGGCAACGGCGCCAGAAATTCTTCCTTCTACTTCTTGAGCTTGCGTTGGTCTTTCCCTTGAAGAGGAAAGGGTGATGCAGCAAAGTAGAGATAAGTATTTCCCTCAGTTTGAGAACCAAGGTATCAATCCAGTAGGAGGTACACGCAAGTCTCCAATCTATGCACCTGCACAAACAATCAAACACTTGCACCCAACGCCATAAAGGGGTTGCCAATCCCTTCACGGTCACTTGCAAGGATGAGATCTGATAGAGATAGATATCAAAGATTACTAAAATGTAAAACAAAAGAAAAGTAAATAAATTGCAGCGAGATATTTTTGGGTTTTTTGGTTTATAGATCTGAAAATATATGATGGAAAATAGACCCGGGGGGCCATAGGTTTCACTAGAGGCTTCTCTCTTGAAAGAAAGCATACGGTGGGTGAACAAATTACTTGCGAGCAATTGATAGAAAAGTGCAAAGTTATGACGATATCCAAGGCAATGATTATGAATATAGGCATCACGTCCGTGTCAAGTAGACCGAAACGATTCTGCATCTACTACTATTACTCCACACATCGACCGCTATCCAGCATGCATCTAGAGGATTAAGTTCATAAGAACAGAGTAACACCTTAAGCAAGATGACATGATGTAGAGGGATAAACTCAAGCAATATGATGAAAACCCCATCTTTTTACCCTTGATGGCAACAATACAATACGTGCCTCGCTACCCCTACTTTGTCACTGGGTGAGGACACCACAAGATTGAACCCAAAACTAAGCACCTCTCCCATTGCAAAAAGAACCAATCTAGTTGCCCAAACCAAACCGATAATTAGAAGAGAAATACAAAGATATCAAATCATGCATATAAGAATTCAGAGAGGATTCAAATAATATTCATAGATAATCTGATCATAAATCCACAATTCATCGGATCTCGACAAACACACCGCAAAAGAATATTACATCGGATAGATCTCCAAGAACATCGAGGAGAACATTGTATTGAAGAACAAAGAGAGAGAAGAAGCCATCTAGCTACTAGCTAGGGACCCGTAGGTCTGTGGTAAACTACTCATGCTTCATCAGAAGGGCAATAGAGTTGATGTAGAAGCCCTCCATGATAGAATCCCCCTCCGACAGGGTGCCGGAAAAGGCCCCAAGATGGGATCTCACGGGTAGAGAAGGTTACGGCGGCGGAAAAGTATTTTGGTGGATGCTTCTGGTCGTTTGGGAATACTTGGGAATTTATAGAGCTAGAATTAGGGTTAGGGGGCCTCCGAGGGGCCCACAAGCCCTCAGTGCGCCGCCTAGGGCGCGGCCCTGAGGCTTGTGGCCTCCTCGGGGATCTTTTGGGCCCCTCTCCAAGTCTGTTGGGTGTCTTCTGGTCCAAGAAAAATCATCGTGAAAGTTTTATTTCGTTTGGACTTCGTTTGATATTCCTTTTCTGTAAAACTCAAAAACAAGGAAAAAAACAGAAATTGGCACTGGGCTCTAGGTTGATAAGTTAGTCCAAAAAACAATATAAAATAGCATATTAATGCATATAAAACATCCAAAACAGATAATATAATAGCATGGAACAATAAAAAATTATAGAGATGTTGGAGACATATCATGCAGCAAGGTAGCCCAATCCTTTTGTGACAAAGGACAGGCCAAAATGGTCTCTTTTGATAAGCAAAGAGTTCTTGAGGGTACACGGGAACTTCATCATGCCACTTTTATCATGTTGGTTTGATTCGTGTTCGCTACTTTGATAATTTGATATGTGGGTGGACCGGTGCTTAGGTGATGTTCTTACTTGAACAAACCTCCTACTTATGATTAACCTCCTCGCAAGCATCTGCAACTACGAGAAAAGTATTAAGATAAAATCTAACCATAGCATTAAACTTTTGGATCCAAATCGGTCCCTTACGAAGTAGCGCATAAACTAGGGTTTAAGCTTCAGTCACTCTAGCAACCCATCATCTAATAACTACTCCACAATGCATTCCCTTAGGCCCAAATATGGTGAAGTGCCATGTAGTTGACGTTCACATGATGTCGTGGTTCTAAGCCTGACAGTAGAATGAGGGGTAGGTATGAGGAGGCAAGATCTTAGCTACGGTGAGGTTGTGCACGCAAGATTTACGAGTTCAGGCCCTTCTCGGAGGAAGTAACAGCCCTACGTCTCGGTGCCCGGAGGCTCAGTCGATTGACTTATGCGTGAAGTTACAGGGGGTGCGAACCCTTGTGTCTGAGGAGGGGGATGGCTTATATAGAGTGCGCCAGGACCCCAACCGTCCCACGTTACAAGGGTTTCAATGTGTAACACCCCCGGTGATTAGCAACAGTAATCACTTTTGATAATGACATGTTAGCATGATCAACAGTGCTTAATCATCATTAGCATCACATTGCATTTCAACTCCTAAGTCGAATTCAAGTTTAAATGAAAGTGGAATATAAAAGTTGTCCAACATAGGAGCTAAAATGTCAGATATATAACAAATATTCCAGAGGCTATTCTAAAATTGAAACCAACATCATTGGAATTGGATAAGTGACTCGAACAACCTCAAACAGTGGATAAAGATAATATTTAGTAACCATTTATTAAATCTGAAATAAATATGGAATTATGTTTTGCCCAAACTAATTTTAGGTGTTAGGGAATAATGCACTGGTATTTATGAAATAGGTCACACTTTTTACAAAAACCATTTGGGGCCTAAACATTTAACAGTGGAGAAAAGAGAATAAAGAAAAGGAAAAAGAAACAGAAAAGTAAAAAGAGCAACACCCCCCCCCCCCCGGCCCAACTGGGCCAAGCCCAACCGGCCGGCCCCCCTGCGCCCCTGGCTATAGGCCCCCCGGCCAAACCCTAGCCTCACCGACACCCCATTCCCCCCCCCTCCTCACTCGTTCGCCCCCCCCCCCTCCCCCGATCCAGAAACTGGATCGGGCCGACGCCGCTCGCCGACGCCACCCCCCTCCCGCCCGACGCCCCGCCACGCCGACGTCGCCCCTCCTCTCCTCTTCCCCGACCCCCGCCTATCGTCGCCCCCCTCCCCTCGACTGGATCTGATCTGGGCAAACCCCCGATCCCGTCGCCCGACGCCGCGACGACCTCGCCGCCGCCCGGAGCCCGCGCCTCCCCGCCGGCCTGCACCTCATCTCCGTCGCCGTCGTCCCCGTCGACCGCCCCGACCCCCCGCTGCCCCGTCCCTACGAGCACGGTGAGGCCCCAGGCCTCCCCCTCTCTGCTCCCGCACCTCGCCGCGCGCACCGCGCCCCCGTGCCGCCGCTCCGCCCGCGCTCGCCTGCTCGCGCACGCGCCCGCGCGCACCGCAGCCTCGCCGCGCTCTGCCGCACGCGCGCGCGTGCCCTGCCTCGCTACTGCTCGCGGATCTTGCCCCGCTTCGCCCCGCCGTGCCCGCTGTGCCGCGCCGCCCCTCGCTGCTGCTCCGGCCACCCCGCTGCCGCTGCTACTCTGCTCCGCCGCGCTCCGGCCCCGGCCGCGCCCAGCGCCCGCTCGCCCCCTGCCACGCTCACCGCGCCCGCCTGGGCCGCTCGCCCGTGCCCCGGGTTCGCCCGACGGGGCGCCACGCCCGCACGCCTGTGACCCCCCCTGGGCCACTGCCCAGTGGGGCCCAAACCCCCTGTGACGCTGACGAATGGGGCCCACGGCCCAGAAACGATTTTAAGAAAATAGAAATAAAAATAAATAATTAAAATAATTAATTAGTTAATTAGTTAGGTTAATTAACCCTAATCAGACTAATTTAATTAATTAATTAGTTTAGTTAATTGTTAATTAGTTAATTAAACCTAATTAACCTAACAGCCTATGACAGGTGGGACCCACCCTGTCAGGTGGCTGCTGACGTCAGCATGATGTCATGCTGACGTCATCAATCACTGTTTCGGATAATGTTGAATTAAATAATTAATTAAATTTCAGAAATTAATAAAAACTTTAGAAAATCATATTAAATAAACCGTAACTCCGATGAAAATATTTTATACATGAAACTTGCTCAGAACGACGATACGAACCCGGATACGTCCTCTGTATTCCCGTCAGATGCCCGCAACTATAAGAACGTTGAACAATTAGACCGATTTCGATAAATGAATAGTGTCCAACTTTAATTAAATAAATCCGAATAAATTCCTAAATTAACTAAATCATTTAGTTAGGCAGTAGAACACCCCGGTATATCATTTAGGCATGTCATACATATTGTTTGCATTATTGCCGTGAATTTATTGTTTCTCTCCCCCTCCTTCTTTCTCTCGATAGACGCCGAGACCGACGTCGCTGCTGTCGAGTACGACTACGCTACTGACGAGCAGCCCGTTGACGACCTCCCTCTCTTGCCAGAGCAACCAGGCAAGCCCCCCCCCCCCCTTGAGCATTCCAGATATCGCCCATTCTATTCTCCTGCTTGCATTAGAATTTCGCTACTGTTAATGTATGCTCCTATTCTGATGCATAGCCTGCTGTTGTAACCTGTTCATTGCTACCTTACCTGCCTATGATAAACTGTTTAGTATAGGTTGGTGTGAACCATCTGTGACCCCACCACCTTACTTTGTCGCCCCTGCTTGTTCATCGACGACTCGATCAACGTGATCGTCGATCAGAGACAGACGCCTCACTTCACACCCCCCTTAGTTGTACGACTCTGCGTAGTAACTATCGAGTGCCGAGGGTGATACCTCGTAACGCACTCCTGATGAATACTCTGCAGCATAGCTGTACGGTCGTGGTCATCGAGGGTGATTCCTCCTTCTCCATGTCCGATACGACTCTGTCGTGCAACCCCTCAGTGTGAACCTCGAGGGTGATACCTCTTACGTTCACCCTGATGATTATGACCACACGGTTACTTGACCTTTTTCACAGGCGGGTCCACCCTGGTGGGTACCCGCTGGGGATCTATGATTTCGGGTGTGCCGGAAGGGCACTCGAGTGTGACATTGTGGCGGAGCATCAGAGACTCTGATTGTCTCCGCTTGATACTAATTGAGCCTATTGGATTTGGGTGTGTGATCTGAGTGGGTCGACGTGCCCTATACGCACTACCACCACGCGGGATAATGGCTATGGGGCCCTCTGCGATGTACGTTTCGCCGAAAGCTTATCAGACGTCACGATTCACCGTGCGGGCTGATCGTCGGGATTGGGCTGGATACTTCACTGGCGAGTTCAGTGTCGCGCCTGCACCCCGGCCAGCCACGCAACGCGCAGGGTGCCCAGGGCGATGGCCCGAGACCCCTGGGTACATAGGTTAGTCCGGCGTGCTGACCTCTCTGCTGAGCCTAGGTAGAGCGCTGCTTCGTGTTGATCTTCCGAGGACGGGCATTACCCAGCAAGTATGTCCGGCCAGAGTTGATCGAGCGTGTTGGGTAACAGTAGTGCACCCCTGCAGGGATGAATCTTCTATCGATAGCCGGTCCTACGGTAAAGGACGCTCAGTTTGTGTATCCCGATCTACTACTTAAACTGGATACTTGTTACTTAATTGAAGCTTCGGGATTACTTTCTCGCTGGGAGTCGAGGAAGGATCTTTGAGCTGTACTTCAACATGTTTGCTAAATAAAATGCTATTCTACTCTCTTCTACTGCTGCAAGATGATGGCTTTGAGAAGATGTTTGAAGATGCTAGTCTTCTATAGGACTAGGCCTTTCTCTCTATTCTGGCATTTCTGCAGCCCAGTCCACATATACAGCCTTTTCTCCATTGATAATGTTGCATATGTAGTATAGATCCTTGCTTGCTGAGTACTTCGGATGAGTACTCACGGTTGCTTTATTTTCTCTTTTCCCCCATATACCCCACCTTGATGATACACCAGACGATGGAGTCCAGGAGCCAGACGCCACCACCGGAGCCTACTACCAGGCGGGTCCAGAGGGCACGTACTACTGGATCGAGCCAGCTGACCAGGAGTAGGATCGGAGGCTCCCAGGCAGGAGGCCAACGCCTTTCGATCTAGTGTCGCTGTTTGTGCTAGCCTTCTTAAGGCAGAACTTGTCTAACTATGTCTGTACTCAGATATTATTTGTATGACTGACTTATGTATTCGGATCTTCGGATCCCTGGTCTGTAATATTGTGGACCTCCGTTTATTTGTGTTTAGAGTTGTGTTGTGATATCTTCCCGTGAGTCCCTGGGCTTGATCGTACATGTTTGCGTGTATGACTAGTGTACGATTGAACCGGGGGCGTCACACAATGTCTATAAAGACAGGACGTTACTGATAACGCCAGCAATGAAGGCAAATAAATGATCATTAAGACTACGGAGTAAACGCCCGACCCTTGCCATCCTGAGTGACCTTAGATCTTCTGTCTTTCGAGTGGTTTCCGGTGTGGTCGAGTGAGTACACCCCGGTCGAATGGAATTGGGTTGTCCGAGTGAACTGTCGGTCGAGTGGTTTGCACCCTGTGGCGATTTCAGTCGGTAGATGGTGCCATCCTTTGAATGTCCTTGGCCTTAGGGCAGTCTCCTCGGTAAGGGTGTCTAGGTCGGGCCTATTACCCTACCCTAGGTACATGTCTTCGTCATTAGCCCCCGAATGGATCTGGGTTCGAGTGGAGAAGGGGTTGAAGATGGTTCCGACCCGATTTATATGCTTCAGAGGCATCCTAACCGGGCCGGTGATCTTTGTAAAAACTTCAACTTCATTTTCAGTTGCCTGGGTCCATTCAGAGGTCGTCGAGTGATTTTTTCTGATAAGCTCCGAATGTTGATATGGTATAAGATCCTTGGCGCGATTGGTCACGCTGCCGCCTTCCGGATCTCACGGGATTCGAAATTTGGAGAAGCGCGCGGGACGGAGAGGACCGCAGTAGACGGAGCGGATTAGGCAGGGACGCCTCGATTCTCATGCCACCTTTTTCGCCACGTATCCAGCGCGCGACTGTTGTGGGGTTTGACTGGATTGCCTGGGCCCACTAGTCAGCCACTCGGGAGCGGACCCATATAAGGCGTCGGGGTCGATGAGCCCGGTACTATGCTCCCCATCTCCTTCCTCCTCTCCTGTTTCACCACCGCATTCGCCGCCACCCTCGACGCCGCCGCCCCGCCCGAGCGCAGCCTGCCGCGATGGGGAAGGAGAAGACGGCGGCCTTGGAGCGTGCGAAGAAAGCGACGGCGGCAGCGAAGGGCAAGAAGACGAGTCGGGGAGGCTTGTCGTCGAGATCCGGCCTGCCGCCCGGCTGGATCCAGGGCGATTGGATTCGCTCCACGATTTAGCAAGAAGACATGGAGGATCTGGTCAAGGGAGGCTTGATCGACCATGGGTCTTGGAGGCTGCCAGGTGACGAGACCGAGCCGCAACCGCAGGAGGGTGAGTGCGTCCTCCTCGCGACTCACGTCGACAGTGGTTTTTCTCTGCCCCCTCATCCTTTTTTCCGAGGTTTTCTGAACTTTTTCGGAGCCCAACTTCATCACTTTTCTCCGAACACCATCACATACCTAGCTGCGTTTGTCTCCATGTGTGAGAATTTCTTGGGTTGTCGACCGCATTGGGGTCTCTTCAAACACATCTTCACCTGCCGCTCACAGTCTGTGAAAAAGGCCAATCCGAGTGATGAGAGGACACACGTGATTCAGATGTGCGGAGGTCTAGGGATCCAGATGAGAGGCAAAAGCACATTTCCACCTATGACTCTTCCCGATTCGGTCAGAGGGTGGCAGTCGACCTGGTTTTATTGTAAGGACAAACCAACTCCTGGTCAGTCGACTGGCCTTCCTCCCTTTACCATGGGGCGAATTGAAAAGCCCTCTTCCTTGAAAGTGACTCCAGAAGAAAAGGTAGAGGTGAACATGTTGGTCGACCGCGTAATCCAACTTGTCCGCGATGGCGTGACCGGCATGGATTTGCTAGAGGTGTTCCTCACTCGCTGCATCCAGCCGCTCCAGGCCCGCGATCATCCTATGTGGATGTATTCGGGCGCCGATGATTCTGCTCGGATCCACCCGGAGGAAGTTGCCGAGGAGACGGTGGCGCGGTGGCTGCAGAGCATTACCGGAAACAGAGACAACCCCAGGGGGTCTAGGAGAATTCTGCCACTCGGTGCTGATAACGAACCAGACAAGGTCAGACCTTCGATGTCGAGTGACTTTTACTCTAATTTGTAAACTGTCTTTGGAACCGACTGATGCTTGTTCGATTCTTTGCTTCGCAGATATATACTGAGATGTACTTGATGCCCAACGGGGAGCAGATCCAGGAAGGAGAAGAAAGCGGAGGCGACAGCGGCGACTGGAACTCCGATGGGGAGAGTGATGAAGAGCAGGAAAACTCGAGCAGTGAGGAGGAGGTCGATTCTCCACCTCGCACGGAAAAGCGTTCCAAGCACAAGCATGACCCAGCAAGTATCCGGGGCAAGGTGGTAGCACCGACTAGACAGACTTCGAAGCGCACTCGGACATCTTCTCCGGTGCCGACTGAGAAGGCTCCGAAGCAGCTCAAGACCGCGTCGTCCAAGCCACGGAAGGCTTTGCCCAAGATCAAGGTTGATGTTCCCGTCGCCTCTGCGTAAGCGTTTCGTTTTCACCCTTTGTTTGAAGAATCTTATATCGGTTGCCGACCCATCCACTTGCTCGACCGAGTGAACCTTGAGATTTGCAGTGCTGCTACCACTGAGACTTCTGCTTACCAAGATGATGGTGACGAGGAGATGGAGGACGCGGTCACCTCCAAAGCGAGTATGACCCCTGTTATCTTCATCTTTTCTTTGCTAGCCAATTCTACAGTCGACTGAACTCTTGTGGTCGATTCTTTTGCAGCTCCACGAGATGTTATTGAACTTCAAGACGATGATGAAAATGAGCCACAAGAACTCGTGGGTAGGAGGAGCAGGGCCTCAGTCAAGAAGGTGCCAGCTAGCAAGACGTCCCAGTCGACGCCGGCGACGAAACCAGCTATCCAGCAATCCGGGGACTTCAACCGTGCCTCCGTTACTTTTGCGATTCCCTTGTCGAGTGCTCGTCCTTCGTCGTCGACTGTGCGGGCCCTTCCTCCGTCTGTCCAACTTCATGCCTCAAGCTCTCATGCTACTGCAACTGATACACCGACTGCACCTCCCACCGCCCATCAAGTCCTAGAAGACCAAGTGAGTGCTGCCCAGGAGGCTATACGCCAGGCTGGCGTTATGATGGAGCAAATGAAGGTGGTGCGCGAGGCCAGTCAAGCTGCCTATGATGCCAGCTCAGCACTTCAAGACAATGTCCAGGTTAGCTTACTTCCGACTGAACTCCATCTTGACGCTTGTTCTGTTGGGATATGATATTTAGGAACTGCTGCTTTATCTGTAAGACGTCCGTGGATGAGCGTTTTGGAACCTTTAATTGCACACCCATTGTCAGTCTATACACCCACTGGGTGTTTTAATTTCTGTTGAGTAGTTTTTCCACTTGAGTCGACTAGGTTGTGCTGATCGAATCCCTGAACCAGTGGGGGCACGCTGAGTGCACCCACTGGGTGTAGTCCCCGAGACCGTCGTCGAATGTTTGATTCGGCGGGGGTCTTTTAAGAGATCTTCTCCGCTCGGGCTGGTCAGATCATGCCGAGCGGAACCTTTACCAGAGGAGGCACGCTGAGTGCACCCACTGGGTGTAGTCCCCGAGACCGTAGTCGACCGCGGGCAGTCGGCTATGGTCTGAGTTTTTTTTTTTGACTGGACGGACCAAGTCGAATGAAAGAGTCGGACCAGTGGGGGCACGCTGAGTGCACCCACTGGGTGTAGTCCCCGAGACTATTGGCGAATGTTTGATTCGGCAATAGTCTTTGTGTCTGCCGACTGACTATCTTCTGAACGCAGAAATCTTGTGATCTTGGAGCCCGGTTTGCTGACTTGGAGAAGAAGCAAACTCAGCTCAATCTTGACCTGGAGTTGGCTCGAAACAACTTGCAGAAGGCTAAGGATGACGCTGCTGGTAAGGAAAGTTTGTCGACCGGTTCTCTTGTCACCTTTTCTCCTCCTTTTTCTGATTCGAATGTTGTTCTTTCTAGAAACAATGAGACAAGCTTTGGAGAAGAAGGACCTTGACCTTGTGGTTGCGAAGAAAACTGCCGAAGACAAGCTGGTGCTTGCTGACCAAAAGATGGCTTCAGTCGGACAGCTGGAGGGAGAGAATGCCAAGCTGAAGGCTGGGAGGACTCGCCAAAAAATTATTCCTCATGCTTGAAGGTACTTTTCTCTGTGCGATTGGTTTGCTTTCGTCGACTCATCATACCGTTGTCGACTCATTATTTTTCTGCGAGTGCAGAATTCTGCCAAGACTTCGAGGAAGAAACTGGGCGAGTCGAGACGAACTTGGACCCTATCAACTCCCCTGTCAAAGATGAAGCAGCCATGAATGTGCTCCGACTGGAGTCTCGCCTCGCCAGTGCCTTGGAATATCTTGCTCGACTCAAGGTCGCAGTTTCGCGGATCGACACGGCGCTCTGGCCAGCGGACACGCTCCGAAACGACCTCGAGTCTCTGATGACTCGACTTAACGAGATTACTGGTCGAGTGCAGGAGTGGAAGAAGTCCGCCGCTCGATGCGGTGCTGACGTAGCTTTATCCCTGGTTCGCGTCCACTGCAGGGAAGACAGAGAAGAGAAGCTAGCGGCAATCAAGGTTGCCAACACCAAGAAACTTGACTTCCAGTCTTTCATGGAGACCTTCATTGCTGCTGCTACTCGAATCGTAGACGGAATTGACCTGGACGAGTTTGTCGAGCCTGCCAGCCCCTCTGCGGAGTGAATGAAACTTTTATGATCTGATTCAATTTGCCTCGGTATGCCGAGTGATTCTGTAACCGTAAAACTCCCTTCGGGCCTGATGCCCAAGTACTTTGAGCTCTTTCATCCGAACTTTTATGATCCGGTTCAATTTGCCTCGGTATGCCGAGTGATTTTGTAACTGTAAAACTTCCTCGGGCCTGATGCCCGAGTACTTTTAAGCTCCTTCGTCCGGACTTTGTTTGCCCTTAAATATGCTTGTTTTTATTTCCGAGTGGAACTTGTATCTTCACTCGGAGCAGACGCAGTTCTGAGGATAGGGTCGCGGACGACCTGCACCTCGTCGTCCTTGTAGATCAGGATGGAGCATGTTTTATACTTAGGTGAGTACAGGACTGCAGCTAAGCCTCCGAGTGAGAGGGTTGCTCATCACTCGGTAGGATTTTTTAAACTTAGGCGAGTACAGGACTGTAGCTCAGCCTCCGAGTGAGAGGGTTCCTCATCACTCGGTAGGATTTTTTTAAACTTAGGCGAGTACAGGACTGCAGCTAAGCCCCCGAGTGAGAGGGTTTCTCATCACTCGGTAGGATTTTTTTTAAACTTAGGCGAGTATAGGACTGCAGCTAAGCCCCCGAGTGAGAGGGTTGCTCATCACTCGGTAGGATTTTACAAACTTAGGCGAGTACAGGACTGCGGCTAAGCCCCCGAGTGAGAGGGTTGCTCATCACTCGGTAGGATTTTTTTAAACTTAGGCGAGTACAGGACTGCAGCTAAGCCCTCGAGTGAGAGGGTTGCTCATCACTCGGTAGGATCTTTTAAACTTAGGCGAGTACAGGACTGCAGCTAAGCCTCCGAGTGAGAGGGTTGCTCATCACTTGGTAGGATTTTTTTGAACTTAGGCGAATCGGATTCGCGGCTAAGCCACCCACTCAGGGATTTTGGACACATGTGTTAGTAACAACAATCATTTAGGAGACTGTAAAACCATGTCTTTGATAAACGAACTGAAAGGTACTCTTTATTATATCTCATTAGTCTGAACACTTAAGTATAAAAACGGCGGAGTAGCTCCGCATTCCAAGCGCGTGGCTCGTCCTTATTATGCTCCACATTGTAGAGGTGATACGCTCCATTGCGGAGCACCTTGGTGACGATGAAGGGACCTTCCCAAGCGGGGGCAAGTTTGTGAGGCCGTTGCTGGTCCACTCGGAGCACAAGGTCCCCTTCCTGAAATGCTCGACCCTTCACATTTCTGGCATATAATCGACGAAGGTCTTGCTGATAAATGGTCGATCGGATCAAGGCCATCTCTCTTTCTTCTTCCAGAAGATCAACAGCATCTTCTCGAGCTCGTTCTGCTTCGGCTTCTGAGAAGAGTTCTACTCGGGGTGCATTGTGAAGCAAGTCACTCGGCAGCACAGCTTCAGCCCCATAGACCATGAAGAAGGGGGTTCGACCAGTCGACCGATTTGGTGTTGTTCTTAATCCCCAAAGGACTGACGGTAGCTCATCTACCCAAGCACCGGCCGCATGCTTGAGGTCGCGCATCAATCGAGGTTTCAGCCCTTTGAGAATCAAATCATTCGCTCTTTCTGCCTGTCCATTCGACTGAGGGTGGGCGACTGAAGCATAGTCGACCCGAGTACCTTGGGACGCACAGAAAGCTCGAAACTCATCAGAATCAAAGTTCGACCCATTATCCGTGATGATGCTGTGTGGGATTCCATATCTAAATGTTAACCCTCTGATGAAGCTGATCGCAGTACTTGCATCCAGGTTTTTGACAGGTTTAGCTTCGATCCACTTGGTGAACTTGTCGACTGCTACAAGCACATGGGTGAAGCCACTCCTGCCAATCTTCAGAGGTCCCACCATATCCAAACCCCAAACAGCGAAAGGCCAGACAAGTGGAATGGTCTTCAGGGCTGAAGCGGGTTTGTGGGACATGTTGGAGTAGAACTGGCAGCCCTCACATTTGTCAATTAACTCCTTTGCCATCTCATTTGCCCGCGGCCAATAAAACCCTGCTCGATACGCTTTGGCCACGATGGCCCGAGAAGACGCATGGTGACCACAGGTTCCCGAGTGAATATCATCGAGGATCATTCGGCCTTCTTCCGGAGTGATGCATTTCTGAACGACCCCCGTGACACTTTCTCTATAGAGTTGCTCCCCCATTACTGTGAAGGCTTTGGATCGACGGACAATCTGGCGAGCCTCTTCTTCATCCTCTGGAAGCTCTTTCCTGAGAATATATGCAATGTACGGCACTGTCCAATCTGGAATAACAATCAAAACTTCCATGATCAAGTCGACCACAGCTGGGATTTCAACTTTAGTCGGATCAGTGGAACTTTTAGGCTGTGGGGGCTCTTCTGTGAAGGGATCTTCTTGAACTGATGGTGCGTGAATATGCTCCAAAAACACATTGCTGGGAATAGGCTCCCGCTTGGATCCTATCTTTGCCAAGTCATCAGCTGCTTGATTCTTCAGTCGGGGTATATGGTGGAGCTCTAGCCCTTCAAACTTCTTTTCTAACTTCCTCACCGCATTGCAATAACCAGTCATAGCTTGGCTCCTGACGTCCCACTCCTTCATCACTTGATTAACCACTAAATCTGAGTCACCGCAAACCATTAGGCGGCGGACGCCGAGTGAAATGGCCATACGCAATCCATACAAGAGTGCCTCATATTCAGCTTCATTGTTGGAGGAATCAAAGTGAATCTGGAGAACATATCTGAGGTTGTCGCCCCGTGGACATACCAGGACCACTCCAGCGCCTGAACCATTCAACATCTTGGACCCGTCGAAGAACATAGTCCAATGTTCCGACTGTATCTGGGTCGGTAACTGCTGTTCAATCCACTCGACGAGGAAATCTGCTATCGCTTGAGACTTGATCGCTTTCTTTGCCTGGAACTTGATATCCAGCGGAAGGAGTTCAATCGCCCAATTTGCCACTCGGCCAGTTGCATCTCTGTTGTTTAGAATTTCTGACAACGGAGCTTCACTGATGACTGTAATCGAATGATCTGAGAAGTAATGTGCAACCTTCTTCGTGGTCAAGTAGATTCCATAGACAAGCTTCTGATAATGTGGATATCTCTGCTTGGATGGAGTTAAGACTTCAGAAATATAGTATACTGGGCGTTGAACCTTGTAAGTTTTGCCTTCTTCTTCCCGCTCGACCGTGAGTACTGTACTGACAACCTGTCCAGTGGCTGCTATATAAAGCAGTAAAGGCTCTTTGCTGATTGGAGCAGCAAGCACCAGCTGGGTGGAAAGCAGGGCTTTGAGCTCTGCAAACGCTGCGTCAGCTTCAGGAGTCCACTCGAACTTGTCAGATTTCTTCATCAGTCGGTAAAGAGGCAATGCCTTTTCACCGAGGCGAGAGATGAATCGACTCAAAGCTGCTAAACAACCAGTAAGCTTCTGAACGTCATGTACATGCACAGGGCGTTTTATTCGGAGGATTGCACCAACTTTTTCTGGGTTTGCATCGATCCCACGTTCGGAAACGAGGAAACCGAGTAACTTTCCACCTGGAACTCCAAATGTACACTTCGACGGATTAAGCTTGATATCATATCTTCTCAAATTGGCAAAGGTTTCAGCAAGGTCAGTGAGCAGGTCGGAACCTTTGCGCGACTTAACCACGATGTCATCCATGTATGCTTCCACATTCCGACTGATTTGAGTTAGCAGGCACTTCTGTATCATGCGCATGAATGTGGCACCAGCATTCTTGAGACCAAAGGGCATGATGACATAGCAAAAGCACCCGAATGGGGTGATAAAAGCTGTTTTAATTTCATCAGGTCCATACAGTCGGATCTGATGGTACCCGGAATATGCATCCAAGAAGGACAATCGCTCACATCCCACAGTCGAGTCGACTATCTGATCGATGCGGGGGAGAGGAAAATGATCTTTCGGGCAGGCCCGATTGATATGCTTGAAATCAATGCACATACGGAGTGAATCGTCCTTCTTGGGAACCATGACAACATTGGCGAGCCACTCGGAGTGGTAAATCTCGCGGATGAACTCAGCTGCCAAAAGCCGAGCCACCTCCTCGTCGATTGCCTTTCTCTTCTCCGCAGCGGACCGACGGAGGTGCTCTTTCACGGGTTTTGCCTTTGGATCGACTCACAAACGGTGCTCAGCCAGCCCCCTGGGTACACCCGGCATGTCAGATGGCTTCCATGCGAAGATGTCCCAGTTCTCACGGAGGAACTGGATGAGCGCTTCTTCCTATTTGCTGTCGAGTGTTGTTGAGATAGGAGTCGGTGCAGCACTGGGATCGGTCGGGTGAATGTGAACAGGCTTTGTTTCACCGGACGACTGAAATGCAGACTCGGAAGCAGGCTTCTTAGTGCGCAACAAATCACTCGGATCTGCAGTCTTCTTATACTCTTCCATTTCAATCGCTGCCATCTGTTCATCGGCAATCTTAGAGCCCTTCTGGAGGCACTCTTCTGCTCGTTGCCTATTGCCAGTGACCGTGATCACGCCCTTGGGGCCAGGCATCTTCAGCTTGAGGTACACGTAACACGGTCGAGCCATGAAACGGGCATATGCAGTTCTGCCCAAAATAGCATGATAGGCACTGTGAAAATCCACAACTTCAAATGTCAGCTTCTCCTTGCGGTAATTCTTTGAGTCGCCAAAAACCACGTCAAGAGTGATCTGTCCGAGTGAATCAGCTTTCTTCCCTGGAATGACACCATGGAACCGCATGTTGCTCTCACTGAGCCTGGAATTCGGAATGCCCATCCCACGAAGAGTCTCTGCATACAAAATGTTCAAGCTGCTGCCACCATCCATCAAGACTTTGGTCAGTCGGGTGCCCCCAACGACCGGGTCGACCACCAACGCTTGCCTCCCGGGGGTGGCGACGTGTGGTGGGTGGTCAGATTGGTCGAATGTGATGGGAGTCTTTGACCATTTCAAGTATGTCGTCGTTGCCGGAGCAACCATGTTTACCTCTCTGTTGATGACTTTCAGTCGACTTTTACTCTCAATGTCAGCAAAAATCATCAAAGTGGAATTGATGTTAGGGAAACCGTCATCATCTTCTTCCTAATCACCATCCTTGTCAGACTCTTTTTCCTTTTCATTGGGCTATTTCTCTCGGAACTGCTGGATCAGGAGCCGACACTGTCGAGTGGTGTGTTTGGGATAAATCAGATTTCCCTCTTCATCCTTCTTGGTGTGAATGTGACATGGCAAGTCCAACACATCGTTCCCAGCCTGATCTTTCACCTTCTTGGGGATCCAGGGTCCCTTGGGCTTTCCTTTGAATTTTCCTTGAGTTACGACTGCAGCTTCACCTGGACCTGCTGCCTCGGCTTTGTGTTTCTGCTTCCGACCCACTCCGGTGTCTTGGGCGACTGGCTTGCCCTTCCCACTGCGGAGTCGGTCCTCTTCTTCACCATTAGCATACCGGGTGGCTATTTCCATCATTCGGGTCAGAGACATATCTCCTGTCCGACCGAATTTCAAGTTAAGCTCCCGATACCGAACGCCTTCCTTGAAGGCGCAAACTGCTTGGTGTTGGGATACATTCTCTACCGTGTGGTGTAGTGTGGTCCATCTTTGGATGTAATCCCTCAGAGTTTCATTCGGCTTCTGAACACAATGCTGCAATTCTGTCAACCCCGCAGGTCGTTTGCATGTGCCCTCAAATGTCCTGACAAACACTCGGGCTAACTCCTCCCAGCTGAATATACTGCCTGGAGCCAACTGATTCAGCCATGCTCTGGCCGACCCTTCCAGCATGAGAGGAAGGTGTTTCATAGCTACTTCATCATTTCCACCACCGATCTGGACAGCCACTCGGTAATCTTCCAGCCAAGTATCAGGCTTCGACTCACCGGTGAACTTACTGACCGCAGCCGCCAACCTGAAGTTGGGGGGGATCTCAGCGGCTCTGATAGATCTGCTAAAACACTCGGGACCCGAAACATGAATCCTGCTTCCACTCGGGCGATCTCTGCCTTGCCCCTCTCTGCGTGCTCGGTTCCTGTTGACCAAACCTTGCACCAAAATTGACCTCGCGTCAAACCCTGGCTCCCTTGGGTCGACCGGCGTCCGCCGCCCTCCGCTGTACGGGCGCTTGTCATCACAGTGCCGGGGCACATGTGATCCGCTTCTCGGAGGGGGTGTAGGCGCTCGACGGCGGTCATCACGGCCGAGTCGATGATCGTACTGCTCGTGGATCCGACCCAAATGCTGATCCTGGTGATGCACCCGCCCTTCACGCCGCGGAGGCGATCTTGGGCTGTGAGCCGACTGAACTGTGTCAGCCACCACAGATCTGCTATGGATTCTCTCACATGACTGTGATACTGCAGTGTTTTGGTCTTCTGCCGCCCGGAGCAGAGCCCGGATCTGCGTCAAACCTCGCCTAGCGTCTGACTGGGATGGCTGGATGGATTCTGCTATACGAGCTGCGGCTGCAAGGTTCTGAATCAGAGTGCGGTATACCTGAGGTTCAGGAGGGAATAATTGCCTCCGTCGACTGGACTCAGGAATCCGCTGCCGAGCACGTTCGTCGAGTGCATGCTGAAGATTTTCCAGTCGAGTGCGTTCAGCCAAAGTGGCCAAGCGCGCGGCCTCCAAGGCCCGAGCCTCAGAGGTCTCTCCGACGATGGGCGTGTGGAGTGCTTCCTCGTTGCGGCGGTGAAGTTCCTCCCTCCGCTGTGAAGAGAGGGTTTCGGGGTGGTATTCCTCGTGAACATGCGACGGATTGCCACTGCCGTCGCCGCCTCCGTTGCGACGCATGCCAGGCGGGCTACGTGGCGTGTCGACCATCAGGACCTCCGCCGCAGGATCGCTGCTGTCGCACTCGGATAGAGTCTCGACGGAGCCAGTCGATAGATCGAACAGGCCATAGAGAGATTCATCAGGCTCGATTGCCGCGACTTGAGGAGTGGCCGATTGACGTGCCACTGCATGCTTCACCCACCACTGAAGCCGCGATCGACAAGATTCCTTGCATCGGCGAACAGTGGGGGACGAAGACGCCATAGGAAACGACCGATATTGGGTCGACGGCTGCCGCAGAAGGATGCCGGGGACACATGCGCGAAAGTGCGTCGCCCCGTGGACGGGGAACGTCTCGACGTCGAGGGGGGCCTCCTGGAGCCAGGCGGAGTCGTCGGCGATGAAGACGAGCGCACCGAGACGGATCTCGTGGCCCTCAACCAAACCTCCACCCGAAACCATGATGATGGGAATCGGAAAAAATCGCAAGCTCATCGGAAAGTTGCTAAGACACCTGCCCCAAGGTGGGCGCCAACTGTCATGGTTCTAAGCCTGACAGTAGAATGAGGGGTAGGTATGAGGAGGCAAGATCTTAGCTACGGTGAGGTTGTGCACGCAAGATTTACGAGTTCAGGCCCTTCTCGGAGGAAGTAACAGCCCTACGTCTTGGTGCCCGGAGGCTCGGTCGATTAACTTATGCGTGAAGTTACAGGGGGTGCAAACCCTTGTGCCTGAGGAAGGGGGTGGCTTATATAGAGTGCGCCAGGACCCCAACCGTCCCACGTTACAAGGGTTTCAATGTCTATAAAGACAGGACGTTCCTGATAACGCCAGCAATGAAGGCAAATAAATGATCATTAAGACTACGGAGTAAACGCCTGACCCTTGCCATCTTGAGTGACCTTAGATCTTCTGTCTTCCGAGTGGTTTTCGGTGTGGTCGAGTGAGTACACCCCGGTCGAATGGAATTGGGTTGTCCGAGTGAACTGTCGGTCGAGTGGGTTGCACCCTGTGGCGATTTCAGTCGGTAGATGGTGCCATCCTTTGAATGTCCTTGGCCTTAGGGCAGTGTCCTCGGTAAGGGTGTCTAGGTCAGGCCTATTACCCTACCCTAGGTACATGTCTTCGTCACATGACACTACTAAGGGAATCACAACATACATATCATCAAAATATCGAACACATATCAAGTTCACATGATTAGTTGCAACATGACTTCTCCCGTGACCTCAAGAACAAAAGTAACTACTCACAAATAATAATCATGCTCAAGATCAGAGGGGTATTAAATAGCATAATGGATCTGAACATATAATCTTCCACCAAATAAACCATATAGTAATCAACTACAAGATGTAATCAACACTACTAGTCACTCACAAGTACCAATCTAAGGTTCCGGTACAAAGATTGAACACAAGAGATGAACTAGGGTTTGAGAGGAGATGGTGTTGTTGAAGATGTTGATGGAGATGGCCCTCCCAAAGATGGAAGAGTTGTTGGTGATGACGACGGCAATGATTTCCCC
The DNA here is from genome assembly GCA_011799875.1 of Thinopyrum elongatum. Taxonomy (NCBI): domain Eukaryota; kingdom Viridiplantae; phylum Streptophyta; class Magnoliopsida; order Poales; family Poaceae; genus Thinopyrum; species Thinopyrum elongatum. The sequence continues at coordinate 154,713,820 of CM022302.1, read as the reverse complement.
CTCCGGGAGGGAATTTCCCCCGGCGGAATCGCTCCGCCGGAGGGCAAAAGTGCTCCTGCCCAAGTTCCGCCTCGAGACGGCGGCGCTTCGTCCTGAAAGTCCCCTCCTGATTTTTTCTAGGTCAAAATGACCTATATATCAGAAGATGGGCACCGGAGGTGGGCCGAGGAGGGCACAACCCACCAGGGCGCGCCTGGGGGGCCTGGCGCGCCCAGGTGGGTTGTGACCACCTGGTGGGCCTCCTCCGGTAGTTATTTGCTCCGGTATTTTTTATATATTGCAAAATAATTCTCCGTAAATTTTCAGCTCATTTGGAGATGTGTAGAATAGGTAACTCTGATGTAGCTTTTTTAGGTCCAGAATTCCAGCTGCCGGTATTCTCCCTCTTTGTGTAAACCTTGCATATTATGAGAGGAAAGGCATTAGAATTACTCCAAAAAGCATTATTATGCATAAAAAATTATAAATAACAGTAGGAAAACATGATGTAAAATGGACGTATCAACTTTGACGCCCCCGGCTTAATCGTGCACTAATCATACACGCAAATGCACACGATCAAGCCTAAGGACTCACTTGAAGATATCACAACACAACTCTAAAACATAAATAAAGTCATACAAGCTTTATATTACAAGCCAGGGGCCTCGAGGGCTCAAATACATAAGCTCGCATACAAGCGTCAGCGAAAGCATTAGATATCTGAGTACAGATATGAAACAGAAACAGATAAGCCTTTAGAAAGGCGGGGCAAAACAAAAGCTATGATCGAAAGGCGCAGGCCTCCTGCCTGGGACCCTCTGAACCTACTCCTAGTCGTCGGCCAACTCGAAGTAGTAACCACCCTCGGGGTGGTAGTAGTAGTCTTCGGTGGGGGCAGCTGGCTCCGGGGCTTCGTCATCTGGTTGCACCAAATGGATATGGGGAAAAAGAGGAAGCAAAGCAACCGTGAGTACTCATCTGAAGTACTCAGCAAGCAAGGATCTACACTACATATGCGACATTATCAAAGAAAGGCTGAATATGTGGACTGGGCTACAGAAATGCCAGAATAGAGGGAAGGCCTAGTCCTATCGAAGACTAGCATCTTCAGCGGTCTTGCAGCATTAGAAGAGTGTAGATTAGTACGGTAAAAAGTAGTAGCAGTAATCAGTATCAACCTCGGCCAGAGATCCTTTCTCGACTCCCTGCGAGAAAGCAATCCCAGAGCCCTAGTATACATTTCTATCCAGTTCTAGTTGTATCGATCGGGATACAACTCCGAGCGTCCGTTACCGAGGATCCGGCTATGCATAGATTAGTTCTTCCCTGCAGGTGTGCACCAACTTACCCACCACGCTCGATTAACTCCGGCCAGACACACTTTTATGGGTCATGCCCGGCCTCGACCAAACGATACGCCGTAACCCGACCTAGGCTTAACAGAGAGGACAGCACGCCGGACTAAACCTATGCGCCCGGGGGTCTTGGGCCATCGCCCCGGGAACTCCTGCATGTTGCGAACGCGGCCGGTGAGCAGACCTAGCAACCCACACTATCAAGGCGGTTGCGTTACGTGGTCCAACCCAGCGCGCGCCGCTCAGTCGTTGGCGTCCATTAAGCTTCGGCTGATGCATACGACGCAGAGTGCCCATAATTGTTCCCATGTGATGGTTAGTGCTATCGGGCCAGAGGCCTACTCGGATCAATTATCCAAATTGTTAGTGAATTAGGAGCACGCGATAACGAGCAGAGACTCACGATCGATGTGCCCCCGTCGCCCCATCTCAAGGACTTGCTGCAAGGGCTAAGAATGCCCGGCCGTGCCTCGTAATTATCTCGCGGGCACCCTCTAGGTCAACCCGTCTCCACATCACTCGCATCACATGCTCGCGCGGGTACCCCTCAGGGCCGACCCGACTTCATCATGGTCCATGGTTAAATTCATAGTAACTGTGTGTCCAAACACCAGGGGGAAACCCAAGGAATCACCCTCGATGGATTCCACCTGATGTAGTCGTCAAGGTGAACTTAGGAGGAATCACCCTCGAGGTTCACACTTGAGGTGTTGCACGACGATGTCGTTATCGGAAGTGGTGAAGGAGGAATCACCCTCGATGACCACGACTGAATGGCTACTCTACAGAGTTAACATCAGAAGTGCTAAACGAGGTATCACCCTCAGCACTCGATAGTAACGCTGCAGTGTCGTACAACTAAGGGGGTGATGTGCGGTGCCGGGGCCTGGTTATCGATCATGTTGATAGAGTCATCTGATAATCCAGCGGGGGCAACTTGGGACAAAGTGGGGGTCTCTAGTGGGTCTCTAACCAGCCTATACTAAGCAGTTTAGGGTAAACAGGTAGGTATCAACAGCAGTTACAAAAACAGGCTATGCATCAGAAATAGGATAAACAGTAGCAGCAGCAATTTCTAATGCAAGCATAAGAGAGAAAGAATAGGCGGCATCGGCATGTTCAAAGGGGGGGTGCTTGCCTGGTTGCTTTGCAGACACCAACGGGTCTTCGACGAGGTAGGCGATCATCGGGTCATCATCGGTCTCGGGGTCTATCAAGAGAGAAGAGGGGGAAGAAACAATAAATAAAGGCAGACAAATGCAATCACAGAAGCATAGCATGGCAGCACGTTACTTGAGGTGCGCCCTAATGCAGTACTACGCAAGTTAGTGGGAGTGGGAACTATTCGGGAGTGTTCTCCCAGCTCCGGGTGATTATCGGACAGATGAAACGGAGGGGAAAGTTCCATGTTCATCATGCTAGAGGCATGTGACAGGTATGAGGAGGGCATATTCGGATTCGTCTCATTTTTCTGATCGTTTTTCATATATAAATCATTTTCATCTGAGCTGCGGTTATTTTTCTAGTAATTTTCAAAGTTTTTAGCAATATCTTGGAATTATTTTTAAATCCAAAATGCATAGAAAATGCTGGGTGCACCCAGTGCACTGCACCCAGAGTGCACCAGAGGGTTGACAGGTGGGTCCAGTCAACTGCCCAGTCAGCGGTTGACTGGTCCACGGTTGACTGGTCAAAGGTCCAGTGGGACCCACCTATCATTGACTGGGTTAATTAACAGATTTTTAATTAATCTAAATGGTTAATTAGCAGGGTGGGGCCCAGTAGTCAGTGTCTACACTAACTAATAGAGTTAATTAGATTAGCTAATGGCTACAGTAACTGGGCCCGCTTGTCAGTGGGTGTTAAGGGTGGATTAGCACCTAAACAGACTGACGCGCGGGACCCACCTGTGTTTAAGCGCCGGCGCGCATCGGAGTTGCTCCGGCGAGCAACAGAGACGGTGGCGCATCGTGGAAATGGCGCACAGGGGGCGGATCGAGCCGCAGTTGGGCTCATTCGGACGAGCCCGGAGCCGCGCGTGCGATGGAGCAAGCGGCGGCAGCTGGGGTTCACCGAAATGACGGCGGCGACATCGAATGGCGGCGCCGGAATTCAGGTGTGCTCGACCTCGAGCGCACAGAACACGGGGAGAGGATTTGGTGGCCGCGTTAGGTTCCTGGTAGCCCCAGGAACTCGGGGCGAAGCTCGGTTGCGAGCTTGGCGTGCTGTGGCCACGGCTGTGCCATGGCCAGCGGTGAGAAACTTCGGGCGCGATGGCAACTAGGGCTACGGGGACGGAATCGAGCGAGGCAGAGGCAGGGGAGGCTCGCGTCTCACCTAGTAGGCACACGGAGGCCCTTTGGGTGCACGGGAGCGCAGTAACGGCGGCGAATCGGCGGCGAGGAGGTGGCGGCCGAGGTTGGGGAAGAGGACACGGGCGACGGCGGTGACGCTCCCCTGCTCCAGACCAGTGGCTCAGGGGAGGGCCACAGAGCTGCTGGTCATGCTCGCGCAGCTCGAGGTGGCCTCTGGCCACGACGACGGTGAAGTGCAGTGGCGGCTTTCGCTCGGGCGAGCCAGATCAAGAGAGGGGAGGGAACGGGGAGGAATGGGGGCTAGGGTTCGCTGGGAGAGAGGGAGAGGGGAGTGAGAGCGAGGCGACCATGAGGGAGGGCTCGGGGCGCCCTTATCCCTTCGCGCCCCTGCTCCCGTCGCGGTGTCGCGCTGCGGCCGGTGGAGACGCGCACGGCCACAGAGACGATGACACAGAGGAGAAGTAGGTGGGGGAGTGGGCTGGGCCGGCTCAGCCCGGTAGCCAGGTAAGTTTTCTGCCACTTCCTCTTTTTCTGTTATTTCCCTTTTTGTTTATTAACAGAGAGGAAAAATAATTATTTAGGCAGCCAAATCATTTTAGAAAAAGGTTGAGCTTGGCCCAAAATATTCTTTGCTATTTATGGCACTGCCACAAATATTTTGGAGACAAAGTGGAATCAAATGGATTTTTCATAAATGGAATAGCATTTTAAAATGCTAGAATTGCACTGGGTTAATTGTTACTGTTCATTTTAGCAAATAGGTGATGTTGTTTCCCTGAACAATAAATTGTTTTGGAATATTTGCTAAAGAATGAACAATTTTCCAGCAACTTTTGAGCAACTTCAAATTGCACCCTGAATTTGAATTGATTTCAAAGGAGGAATTTGAATTGAACTGCTTAACCACTATGATCAAGCATTGCAAAGGATGATGACTTGGCATGATTAAGAGGTGATCACTATAGTTGATACATGGGGGTGTTACAAATCTCCTCCACTACAAGAAATCTCATCCCGAGATTTAAGTGGGGAAGTAAAGGGTAACTTCGGGAGAACTGACCCTTGTAGGGTTAATTATCTGGAGAACAGTTCAGGGAATGTGGCAGAAGTATCTCTCGAGTTGAAACTTAAGAAAGCATCGAGAGCAAAGTATGAAGGTACAAATAGGAAGTTTCAAGCGGATGGACAAACGATCGATACCTGAACAGAGTGTGAGAAGGGGGTTCAAAGCATCGGGAATAGATCATCTCTTGGAGGGTGGTTTGTGACAACACACAAAGCCAAGAGCATATGATACTTCGGAATCAAGGATGTACAGAAGAGTCAGGTTCCGATCCTGTGGAACTGTGGGGGGTGTCGATCAAAAGTAGGGAGAACAGTGACATCTTAACGGTCACGACATCAAGGTATGTCAGAGGATAGTCTGTCAGTTATGTCGGTAACAACGCTGGTACCAAGGGCGGGGGATGAAGAGAACCATTTTCCTGCTCGTAAGAACGAGGTGGACCAATAGGCAAAGTTCTCATCCATCGGGGATTACCGGAATGTCGTCAACAACAGTAACAGGGTCTCACTGACAAGGTTGTTCATTGGGGTGTTTTATAAGCAGGGGATTATTTATGCTTATATCATATAGATCACAAGAAAGGTTATTGGAACCACGGATACAACACAAGCTCTAAATCAAGCTTGTTGTTTGAGGTGAAATGATAAGATGAGGAAGATCGGTGTAAGCTTCGCTCATTGTCGAAAAGTTGTGCTCCGGGAATAAGAACCAGGTAGCACAGTTAAAATTTAGCACGATGATGATATAGCCGATCAGGCTAGGAATGATGTGATGGAGTATTAAACTTCCCAGTAACAAGTACTAGGGATAATACCTGAAGGTAAATCAGAGTAGAGGTTGAACGGGTGAAATGATCTGCAGAGGACAAGTATTTTATCTTGTCCGGGAAATGGAATCAAGGAGAAAATATGGTTGGAACCACGATTGCAAAGTATCAATTCTCAGCTACACGATGAACTTATCACAAGGGAACAATTGATTTTAGGAGAAGCTTCCATGATAAGATCTACATCGTGTCTATGGGCATGAACACAAAGTCCAAGGTCGACTCCCACTTCTCCAATGCATGATCTTTCATTCGCTGCTCTGTTAAAATTTATATGATCATGAAGAACTACCTGGTGAAATACCAAAGGAGTATGACTCGCATATCTTTCGAGTTCACACGGATTAGGGAAGGCATAGGTTCAACCCGTAGGGGTATCTTAGGAACATATACCACGAACTTCAGGAGTACATAACTCAAGCTCGATGGTAGAGCATGGCTGACTAAAGGAGAGGATACATTTTTCCAAAGGCATTATGTATCAGGGGAGAACTTACAAGATTTCAGATGTTAAGGACACTGTCGAATAACAACCCAACAATGGATCTGGCGATTCACGACGGAATTGATGTGAGTATCGGTAATCAATCAGAGGGAGAAGGGATGCAATGGCATTGACAAGGAATGTCAATGAAGATTGCTAAACATATGGAATTAACCGTAATGCAAGCAGGCAAGAATTTCAAGAGCAATAGTCTGCAGAAGATTTTCGGAAGATCATCTAGTAATGGAAAGTATTTTGTGAAACACCTGAATAACTGGGGATGAACGGATCCCTAGTAAATGTGAGGAATTATCCGCAGTGCGAAAGAAGCTGCACGGCAGTAGGCTCAAAGGATTCCCGGATTAGCGAGGAGTATTTCGGGGTATCTCGTACATAAAGGAGTATCTGGGAATGAAGATACAAATGGCAAAGATGTGTAGCTATCCACGGTGTTTATCGGTAGTAGGGAACTTGCAAAAGCAGTGGGCATAATGATCTCGGGAAACATCAAGGAGTATCTGCAGAATCTTCTGGCGAAGCAAGCGATCATCTGTGGTGAAGGAGCTCTCCGGGATGAAGTGGTTACGAGAACCTAAGGTCAGAGTTGGTAAAATCTTTAACCTGAATAGACGAGAGATCAGAGTCCCAGAGTAAAGACGGGGAATAAAAAAACCCTAATACCTCCCAATTAGCGACGTGGGCCCATAATCCACACAGCCAAGTTAGTAAAACAGTTTTGGACGGCTAGACTCAACTTCGGCCAAGGAGTTGGAAAGGGGGATCCTACAGGCAGTCAGCTCTGATACCAACCTGGCACTGCCACAAATATTTTGGAGACAAAGTGGAATCAAATGGATTTTTCATAAATGGAATAGCATTTTAAAATTCTAGAATTGCACTGGGTTATTTGCTACTGTTCATTTTAGCAAATAGGTGATGTTGTTTCCCTGAACAATAAATTGTTTTGGAATATTTGCTACAGAATGAACAATTTTCCAGCAACTTTTGAGCAACTTCAAATTCCACTCTGAATTTGAATTGATTTCAAAGGAGGAATTTGAATTGAACTGCTTAACCACTATGATCAAGCATTGCAAAGGATGATGACTTGGAATGATTAAGAGGTGATCACTATAGTTGATACATGGGGGTGTTACATCAACTTCCCCAAGCTTAGACCTCGCTTGTCCTCAAGCGAAAAACCGAAATCGAAAAACATGCCCACATGCCTTCCGACATAGACATTATTCTCGGTATGGACTGGTTGACAGCCCATAATGCTTTGATTGATTGCGCTACTAAGATAGTCCAGCTCGCACACCCTTCTGGTCAGGTGATCAACTACTCAACCAAGATAATACAGAATGCCGAGAGCCAGATTTATGCTCTGAATGCGTTGAATGCTTCACCTCTTGAAGGCATCGAGAACGTTCCCGTTGTTCATGATTTTCAAGACATCTTCCCAGAGGAACTTCCAGGAATACCCCTTGCTAGAGCTGTTGAGTTCGTCATCGACTTGAAGCCTGGCACTACCCCTATTGCGAAGCATCCTTATAAGATGCCTCCACACCACCTTCTCGAGCTTAAGGAAGAAATTGACAAGTCACTTAAGAAGGGTTTCATCCGCCCCAGTTCCTCTGCTTGGGGAGCACCTTCACTCTTCGTTAAGAAGAAGGATGGAACTAACCGATTGGTTCAGGATTATCGGCCCATTAACCAAGCAACAATTCAGAACAAATATCCGCTTCCCCGGATCAATGATTTGTATGATCAACTTTCTGGATCATCGGTGTTTTATAAACTCGACTTGAGGTTGGGTTATCATCAGATCCGTGTTCGCGAAGAGGATATTCCGAAGACTGCATTTGTTACTCGCTATGGTTCTTATGAGTACACTGTCATGTCCTTCGGCTTAACCAATGCTCCAGCAACCTTCTCCCGTCTGATGAATTACATCTTCATGCATTACCTCGACAAGTTCGTCGTAGTATATCTAGATGATATTCTGGTCTATTCAAGGAATAAAGAGGAACATGCTAAACACCTCCGTCTTTTACTGGAAAGGCTCCGAGAACACTAGTTGTATGCCAAATACTCCAAATGTGAATTTTGGCTTTCTGAAGTAACCTACCTTGGGCATGTGATTTCCAAGGATGGCATTGCTGTTAACCCGGAACGGGTTCAGGCTATTCTTGACTGGACTCCTCCGAAGAACGTCAAGCAAGTGAGAAGATTTCTTCGCCTTGCAAGCTATTATCGTCGGTTTGTTGAGAACTTTTCCAAGATTGCTAAGCCCCTGACTGATCTGCTTCACAAGGGCGTTAAGTTTGAATGGACAGAAAAATGTCAGGAAAGTTTTCAAACACTCAAAGACAAGCTAACATCTTCCCCAGTGCTTGCTCCTCCAGATTCTCGCAAAGACTTTGTGATTTATTGTGATGCATCCCGTGAAGGATTGGGCTGTGTCCTAATGCAAGAGCGTAAGGTGATTGCTTACGGCTCTCGACAGTTGCGTCCGCATGAAGAGAACTATCCAGTACATGATCTAGAACTAGCTGCTGTCATCTATGCATTGCAGTTGTGGCGCCATTACCTTCTCGGTAATCATTGCGAGATCTACATGGATCATAAAAGTCTGAAGTACTTGTTCACTCAGCCATCTCTGAACCTCCGTCAGCAAAGATGGATGGAGACCATTACGGACTATGATTTGGGTATTTCTTATACCCCTGGCAAGGCTAACGTGATGGCTGATGCCTTAAGCCGCAAGTCCTATTGCGACAACCTCATGGTTAAGCGAGCTCAACCTTGTCTTTTTGAAGAACTGCGCAAGCTGAATCTACGTATTGTTCCACAGGGTTCTCTTAATAACCTTGTGATACAACCAGATCTCGAGAAAGCTGTTAAGAATGTGCAAGCTAAAGATGCCGAAGTTGATCTGATGAAGAAAGATCTTCACCTTGAAAAGTACTGGGATTTCTCACTGTCTGAAGATGGAACCTTGTATTTCAGAAACCGCATTGTCGTACCTCGCTTCGAACTCATGATTGACAAGGTCATGAAGGAGGCACATGACACCCCGTTTTCTATTCATCCGGGTAGTACCAAGATGTATCGTGATCTCCGTCAAAGGTATTGGTGGTCTAAAATGAAGCAGGATATTGCTCGATATGTTGCTGAATGTGATGTGTGTCGTCGCGTTAAAGCAGAACATCAGAAGCCTGCTGGAATTCTGCAACCACTTCCTATTCCTCTATGGAAATGGGATAAGGTTCAAATGGATTTCATTACTGGCCTTCCCAAGTCACAGAAGGGTCACGATGCTATTCTTGTCGTCGTCGACCAGCTTTCCAAAGTTGCACACTTTTTGCCTGTCAAAGAGACAATCACTGCTAGTCAGTTAGCAAAGTTATATATCTCTAGAATTGTTTCACTCCACGGCATTCCGAAGGAGATTAGTTTGGACCGTGGCGGACTTTTCACCTCGAAGTTCTAGGAAAGTTTCCAAGAAGCTATGGGAACTCACATTACCTGGAGTTCAGCTTATCATCCCCAATCCCAAGGCCAAGTCGAGCGAGTCAATCAAGTGCTTGAAGACATGCTTTGGGCTTGTGTTATATCATTTGGCAAGAAGTGGGAAGAATCTCTCCCTTATGCGGAATTCTCATATAACAACAGCTATCAAGCCAGCTTGAAAATGGCCCCCTTCGAAGTACTTTATGGACGTAAGTGTCGGACCCCTCTGAATTGGTCAGAAACTGGGAACGACCGCTCGTGGGTCCGGATATTATTCAACACGCCGAAGAGCAAGTCCGTATCGTCCGTGAAAACCTCAAGGCGGCTCAGGACCGCCAGAAGAGCAACTATGATCGCAAACGATGGGGTTTGACTTATCAACCTAGTGATCAAGCTTATCTGCGTGTCACTCCTATGAAGGGCACTCACCGCATCGGAATCAAGGGCAAGTTAGCTCCACGCTACATTGGTCCTTTCCGCATTGTTGCAAGACGTGGTCAGGTGGCGTACAAATTGGAGTTGTCGTCGCAATTCTCTCATATCCACGATGTCTTCCATGTGTCGCAACTTTGTCGTTGCTTCAAGGAATCTCCGCACCACGCAGTGGATCACGAGATGCTCGAATTGCATGATGATCTTTCTTATAAGGAGCATCCGATCCGCATCCTCGATGAATCTGAACGTCGAACCCGTCAGAAGGTTACCAAGTTCCTCAAAGTGCTGTGGTCAAATCATACTGAAGATGAAGCCACTTGGGAACGCGAGGATAACCTCCGTGCTGAATACCCCGCTTTCTTTCAGTCTTCCTCTTAATTCTCGGGACGAGAATTCTTATTAGTGGAGGAGATTTGTAACACCCCCAGTGGTTGGCTACAGTAATCCCCTTTTGATAATGCCATGTCATCATGATCAACAGCGCCTAAACATCATTTGGATCATATCCCTTTTAGTTCAAATTCAAATGGAAATTCAAACTTCAACTAAATTCAAAGTGGAAAATAAAAGTTGTTCAAATCAGAATCTAAAATGTTCATTAAATAACAAATATTCCAGAGACAATACTAAAATTGTAACCAACATTTAATAGATTAATTAAGTGACTCTAACAGTACCAAAACAGCAAGGGTTAATACATTTTATTTAATACAAAATTTGTGTGAACTCCATTCTCCTCCAAACCAATTTTTAGCGGTACTAACTAATGCACTGTATATATTGGAACAAGTAACCTATATTACAAAACTATGTGTGAGGCCACACATTATTGCAAAAGTAGAAATAAAAGAAAAATAGAGAAAAGAAAAGAAGAAAAGAAAAAGGCCCACTGCGCCTGGGCCTCGAGTGCACAGCGCCGGCCCAGCCCGCGCAGCTCTTCCCCCACCTCTCACTGCTCACCCTCGCCTCGCTGTCGAACACCCCGCACCCGCACGCGCGCACGCACCCGGCCCCCCTCGCTCGCCGCTCGACAGCGTGTCGCCGCGCGCGATGGGGATAAGAGCAGCTCCTCGCACCCCCCTGGCAAACCCTAGCCGAATCACTCCCTCTCCCTCACCATCTTCTGCCGCACCCGAGCACCTCCATGTTCAGCCGCGGCTGAGCTGCGCGGCCACCGTCACCACCCCGCCTCGCGAACGTGCCCACCATGCTCGCCGTCGTCGCCTGCTTCGACCGCGCCAATGAACCGGAGCCAGGAGGCACCGCAGCGCCTCCCCGAGCTTTCTTCCTCCTCGGATCGCAGCCGCACGCCGCCGTCGATTCGTCGCCTCGAGCCCTCCCCGAGCCCGCTTTCGCACACCTACAGGGCCCGGTGAGCAGTCGCCGCTCTCCCCCTCCCTTTTCTGCTTGATCTCGTCGCCGTAGCAATCGCATTGGAGATACCCGAGCTCACCGCCGCGGACCTCGTCGCCGGCGACCGTCCGGCGACCATTCGATCCCCTGCTGCTGTCCGTCCTGCTCGCCGTGCCGCGTAGAGCCTCCCCAGCGTCTCTCCTCATTCGTTTGCACGCTGTAGCCCCGATTCCGCTACACGCCCGAACGCCTCGCCGCCGATGAGCTCGTGCCGCTCGACTCCGGCCATCCCAGCACCTCGCACCGCCGCCATTCGACGCGCGACGCCGAGCCGCGTCGAACGTGCCCAACCGCAGCCCCGCAGACGCCCTGTGCACGAAACCCGACCCCCTCCCGAGCCGCGCCGCCGCGTTTGGCTCGCCGGAGCCAACTCCGGCGCGTCTCCGGCCGGCGCCGATGTGGCAGCCGCGGGCCCCGCCTCGTGCCACTGACCACAGGCCCCACTGGGCCCCGTTGACCTCGGTCAGCGCTGACGTGGCCGCCCCTGTGTCTATGACATGCGGGCCCCACTCCGTTAAACTGTTTAAAAAAAATAGATAATTAGTTAATTAATTAGTTAGTTAATTAAATTGCGTAACACTCACTCATAGTAGGCCCCACCTACTAATTAGGTTAATTAAGTTAAACTAACTATGTTTAGTTAGCTCAGTCAATGACATGTGGGTCCCACTGGACCCACCTGTCTGGTTTGACTGGTCAACCGACCAGTTGACCTGCTGACATCATCTTTTCGTCATGCTGATGTCACCTGTCACTATTCTAGATAATGTTGTTTAAAATGATTAAATAAATCCAGAAAATCAATTAAATCTTTAGAAATTCATATAAAATAATCCGTAGCTCAGATCGAAAAACTTTGTACATGAAAGTTGCTCAGAACGACGAGACGAATCCAACCGTGCCATCTGTTTTCATGTCGGGACCATCTACGGAGGTGAACCCGCAACTTTTAGCCTGTTTTTGGTAGATGAATAGTGCATATATACCGGTTAATAATTCCAACTTAAATCCTAAAATAACTAATATGATTTAGATATGTCTTTAGGCAACCCTGCACTGCACGTTAGCATGGCATACTTCGTGTTGCTTATGTTTGCCGTGTATTTATTTGTTTCTTCCCCCTCTTCTCTCTCGGTAGACCCCGACACTGACGTCGTCCCCGAGACCGACGCAGCTCAGGAGCCCAACGACACCTGACGACCTTGCCTTTGCCGCCGAGCAACCAGGCAAGCACCCCCCTTTTGAGCATATCGATATCGCCTATTCTTTCTCTCTCATGCTTGCATTAGAAACTGCTGCTACTACTGCTTTACCTATTCTGATGCATAGCCTGTCTATTGTAACCTGCTATTGAAACCTTACCTGCTTATCCTAAACTGTCTAGTATAAGCTGGGTAGAGACCTATCAGTGAGCCCACTTGTCCCGACTGCCCCACTGGATTATCAGAAGACCCGATCATCGGGATTAAAGACCAGGCCCCGGCACCGCACATCACCCCCCCTAGTTGTACGACACTACTGGGTTACTATCGAGTGCCGAGGGTGATACCTCGTCAGCACTTCTGATGTTAATCTAGTAGGTTAGTTCATCGGTTGTGGTTACCGAGGGTGATTCCTCTTTCACCGCTTCCGATAACGACGCTGTCGTGCACCACCTCAAGTGTGAACCCACCGAGGGTGATTCCTCTGAGTTCACCTTGACAGATACATCGAGTAGGAATCCAACGAGGGTGATACCTCGGATTCCCCTGATGTTATGGACACACGGATACTTGGACTTTACAATTGTTATTTGGAAAGGCGGGTCGACCCTGAGGGGTACCCGCGTGTGATGTGAAGACGGATTGCATGGATGGTGCCCGAGTGATGAATACGAGGCGTGGCCGGGCATTCTTGGCCCTTGCCACAAGTCCTAGAGACGGGGCGATGGGGTCACATCGATCGTCAGTCTCTGCTCATTACCGCACCCCCAAGGTATTAACGATTTGGATATTTGATTCAAGTGGGACTCTGGCCCGATAGCACTAACCATCACGCGGGAATAAATATGGGTACTCTGCATCGTGGCATCAGCCGAAAGTTCTGTCAGACATCCAGTTCATCATTGTGGCACGGTCGGATCGTACCAACCATCCGAGGCGGTGCTGGTATCCACCCTGCACACAACGACCCAGAGTGCACAGGGGGACGGCCCAAGACCCCTGGGCGCTTAGGTTGTAGACCGGCGGGGACCTCTCTGCTGAGCTCTAGGTAGGGTTGCGGTGTGTCGTTTGGCCGAGGCTGGGCATGACCCAGAAAGTGTGTCCGGCCGGAGTTAAGCGAGCTTGGTGGGTAATTTGGTGCACCCCTGCAGGGAAGAACTAATCTATGCATAGCCGGATCCTCGGTAACGGACGCTCGGAGTTGTATCCCGATCGATACAACTAGAATTGGATACTATGGCTCTGGGATTGCTTCTCGCAGGGAGTCGAGAAGGGATCTCTGGACGAGGTTGATGACAGTATGGCTCTGGGATTGCTTTCTCGCAGGGAGTCGAGAAAGGATCTCTAGGTGAGGTTGAGACTTAATGATACTACTACTTTATGTTGTACTAATCTACACTCTTCTAATGCTGCAAGACCTCTGAAGATGCTAGTCTTTGATAGGACTAGGCCTTCCCTCTATTCTGGCATTTCTGCAGCCCAGTCCACATATACAGCCTCTCTTTGATAATGTTGCATATGTAGTGTAGATCCTTGCTTGCTGAGTACTTCAGATGAGTACTCACGGTTGCTTTGCTTTCTTTTTCCCCCATATCCTTTTGATGCAACCAGATGACGGAGCCCCTGAGACAGCTGTCCCCGTCGACGATCGCCGCTACTACCCCGAGGGTGGATACTGCTACGAGTTGGCCGACGACCAGGAGTAGGTTCGGAGGGTCCCAGGCAGGAGGCCTGCGCCTTTCGATCGTAGTGTTTTCTTTTGCCCCGCCTTTTAAGGGCCTATCTGTGCTTTCTTTTATATCTGTACTCAGATATCTGATGCTTCCGCTGACGCTTATACGCAAGCTTATGTATTCGAGCCCTCGAGGCCCCTGGCTTGTAATATAAAGCTTGTATGACTTTATTTAGGTTTTAGAGTTGTGTTGTGATATCTTCCTGTGAGTCCTTAGGCTTGATCGTGTGCATTTGCGTGTATGATTAGTGCACGATTGAGCCAGGGGCGTCACAAGTTGGTATTAGAGCCGACTGCCTGTAGGAACCCCCCTTTCCAACTCCTTGGCCGAAGTTGAGTCTAGACATCGAAAAACTAATTTACTAACTTGGTTTTGTGGCTTATGGGCCCACGTCGCCAATTGGGTGGTATTAGGATCTTTTATTCCTCGTCTTTACTCTGGGACTCTGATCTCTCTTCTATTCGGGTTAAAATTTTACTAACTCCAACATTAGGTTCTCGTGATCACATCCACCCGGTGTTCTGAAATTTTCCCCCCTTCCTTCAAGATTGCGGGCCAGGTTCTGCTTGCAGGATCCTTTTATCGAGGGCACCCTGTGTTGTCACTTGCAGATTCCTCGCCCCAGCAGTTTTCTCCGACGTGGATGTAGCCTTTGCTATGTCTCGTTGTGTGCTTCCTTACCGCGTGCCAGCGCGCCGCCTAGTTTGTCTAGCTGCGAGCGTTCCCGGGCGCGTACTAACCATTTGAATCCAACTCTGTGCATGGATAGGTATGTCTTTAACGACTACTATCATATATCTAATGCCTTTCCTGTTCATTTCCCGTGTTACATCATGAATAACTCCATACACCAATAGTTTTTCTTGCCAAACTGCCCCTGTTGATTTGGCAGGATGGCTGACGATCCCCCACCTCCACCTTATATTGCCGCAATGATGCAACAGTTTGAACTGAATCGTCAGGTTATGACCGGGATATTGGCTCAGTTCCCAAACCAGAGTGCTCAGCAACAGTCTGCTCCAATAACCCTGCCAGAATTCGTGCGCCTCAACCCGTCTGTTTTCCGCAACTCCACCAATCCTATGGATGCTGATGATTGGCTTCGTGACATCCTGTTTGAGATGGAGTCAGCTAATGTTGCCCCTGACAGTTACGTCATCTTTGAGACATTCCATTTAAAGGGTCCAGCTGCTCAATGGTGGGAAAGCCACAAGAGTATGTTGCCTGCTAAATCTGTAACCACTTGGCAGGAATTTTAGTCAGCCTTTCGTGCATGGTACATTCCTCCAGGTCTGATCGACCAGAAGAAGCAGGAGTTCCGCAAACTTACACAGGGCACAATGACTGTGGATGAATATCAGAGGAGATTTCTTGAATTGTCCCGCTATGCTGAAGATGACGTCTGCACTGACGCACACAAGCAGGAGAAATTCCGTGAAGGACTGCATACTGATATAAACCTTGCACTTGTTGTCCATGATTGCACAGACTTCGCAATGCTTGTCAGCCAATCTTTCCAAGTTGAAACTGCTCTGACTAAATACCAGGAGTCGCTCAAGCGTACTCGAGATGTCGACTCGTCTTCGGGTCGACCTGTTCAGAAACATCAAGTCTGGATTCCCCACAATGTTTACCACCGACCTGCTCCAACACCAAGGCCGTCATATGTTGCACCCCATCTGCCTTCACCGCCAAGACAGCTAACGGTTCATGATGGACCGCCTAATGCTATGGCTCCTCCTCAGGTTGCACCACGTCCTCCTAATGGTCGTAAGAAGAGTTGTTGAAACCGCCGATTCAGAAACCGTAATATCATACCGTCTGCTGTTGTACTTGGCCATGCCAATCACGTCAATGCTGAAAAGTCTCAGAAGGAACCGACTATCGTGTTGGGAACACTCTCTGTGAATTCAGTACCAGCCTCTGTTCTCTTTGATTCAGGAGCATCGCATGTTTTTGTGTCCCAACAATTTGCTCAGCCACATGAGTTATACCTGGAAGAATTACCCACTCCTCTAATGGTTCAGTCCCCGCGATCCAAGTGGCAAACCACAATGCTAAGCCCTCACAACCACATCGAGATTGGAGGTCTACTTTTTCCGGTTTCTCTCATTGTACTTGGACCTTCTGACATAGACATCATTCTCGGTATGGACTGGTTGACAGCCCATAATGCTTTGATTGATTGCGCTACTAAGACAGTCCAGCTCGCACACCTTTCTGGTCAGGTGATCAACTACTCAGCCAAGATAATACAGAATGCCGAGAGCCAGATTTATGCTCTGAATGCGTTGAATGCTTCACCTCTTGAAGGCATCGAGAACGTTCCCGTTGTTCGTGATTTTCAAGACGTCTTCCCAGAGGAACTTCCAGGAATACCCCCTGCTAGAGCTGTTGAGTTTGTCATCGACTTGAAGCCTGGCACTACCCCTATTGCGAAGCGTCCTTATAAGATGCCTCCACACCACCTTCTCGAGCTTAAGGAAGAAGTTGACAAGTCACTTAAGAAGGGTTTCATCCACCCCAGTTCCTCTGCTTGGGGAGCACCTTCACTCTTCGTTAAGAAGAAGGATGGAACTAACCGATTGGTTCAGGATTATCGGCCCATTAACCAAGCAACAATTCAGAACAAATATCCGCTTCCCCGGATCAATGATTTGTATGATCAACTTTCTGGATCATCGGTGTTTTCTAAACTCGACTTGAGGTTGGGTTATCATCAGATCCGTGTTCGCGAAGAGGATATTCCGAAGACTGCATTTGTTACTCGCTATGGTTCTTATGAGTACACTGTCATGTCCTTCGGCTTAACCAATGCTCCAGCAACCTTCTCCCGTCTGATGAATTACATCTTCATGGATTACCTCGACAAGTTCGTTGTAGTATATCTAGATGATATTCTGGTCTATTCAAGGAATAAAGAGGAACATGCTGAACACCTCCGTCTTATACTGGAAAGGCTCCGAGAACACCAGTTGTATGCCAAATACTCCAAATAT
This sequence comes from Thinopyrum elongatum, assembly GCA_011799875.1. Classification (NCBI taxonomy): domain Eukaryota; kingdom Viridiplantae; phylum Streptophyta; class Magnoliopsida; order Poales; family Poaceae; genus Thinopyrum; species Thinopyrum elongatum. Next base: position 154,696,494 of record CM022302.1, on the reverse strand, counting down.
GAATTTTGGCTTTCTGAAGTAACCTACCTTGGGCATGTGATTTCCAAGGATGGCATTGCTGTTAACCCGGAACGGGTTCAGGCTATTCTTGACTGGACTCCTCCGAAGAACGTCAAGCAAGTGAGAAGTTTTCTTCGCCTTGCAAGCTATTGCCGTCGGTTTGTTGAGAACTTTTCCAAGATTGCGAAGCCCCTGACTGATCTGCTTCACAAGGGCGTTAAGTTTGAATGGACAGAAAAATGTCAGGAAAGTTTTCAAACACTCAAAGACAAGCTAACATCTGCCCCAGTGCTTGCTCCTCCAGATTCTCGCAAAGACTTTGTGATTTATTGTGATGCATCCCGTGAAGGATTGGGCTGTGTCCTAATGCAAGAGCATAAGGTGATTGCTTACGGCTCTCAACAGTTGCGTCCGCATGAAGAGAACTATCCAGTACATGATCTAGAACTAGCTGCTGTCATCTATGCATTGCAGTTGTGGCGCCATTACCTTCTCGGTAATCGTTGCGAGATCTACACGGATCATAAAAGTCTGAAGTACTTGTTCACTCAGCCATCTCTGAACCTTCGTCAGCAAAGATGGATGGAGACCATTACGGACTATGATTTGGGTATTTCTTATACCCCTGGCAAGGCTAACGTGAATTATTGTTGTTCAATATATGTGTAATCTCATCATCAGTAAAGACAACTATTCACTTTTACATTTGTCTCGATTGTCTCTTGATCTCAATTCTAAATAATATCATACTGAGATTAGTGAGCATGATCGATAAATATCTGGAGTACATGCATAATACATATTAATTCGGAAAGAAATAGTTTTTGGCAGTTCAAGAATTAAAATCAGTACGTAAATGGCCATTGCTATTCTGGATAATGCCTAAGTGAAAAACATCACATCATCAGTGCAATGGATGCCACTAGAAGAAATCCTACTACTGATCCAGCTGCGAGAACAACGCAAATCGTCGTAGAATGAGAAGTGCATATCAAGGCTTCTTAAAGTTTTCTATCTTGGGTCTCATTGTTTTGGGTTGTGCATAACATTAATTTATATTCACTGGTCATCCATCTTGACATTCCTCATCCATCTTCACTTCTCGCGTGCATCTATCAAAGCATCATCCAATCGGGATCTGAGTGATCGAATGTCATCCAATCGAGCTCTGAGTGATCGAGTGTGTGTGAAGAATCGATGTTATGATGTGAAAACTTCTGTTTATTGATTACGGGCAAAGCCCCTTTTATACAAGAAATTGGGATGCCTCCGCAGAGGCGCCTTTTTACAGGGATGGCAGTTGCCATGCGACGCGAGAAGACATCCGTACGGATGGGCACCGTTCGGTACTTTGGACACTAATTACACGTGATTAATCTAAGTGACGTTTCGCTAATGACGGTCCTTGGTAGGGACGTGACTTCGTTTCGTAATAGTGTGGTACTCAACCAACAAGTTTACATAAGCCATTAAGAGACGACCCATATCCATGTGGAGCTCGTGCAGCAAGAGGGTTTCTGCATGAGTGTGTACGTAATTAATGCCATGAAAACTAGAGTTACTAGCCAAATATCTAATTAATTAATTAAGAGAAAAATATGTTTTGATGTGCATACCTCACCCTTTGGAGCGACTACAATAGAAAAGCAGGTTGTGGTGCAAAAATATGAAAAACTAATCTGTTCCATTGGATGGGAGATTGATGGCGGGTGGTGTGTGCGTGAAATTTGCAAAAAAAGTCCCTCCTTGATAGCTAATTTCGTCCCGATGCCCCTCCTTGTTGAAACCCAAATCCCGTGGAGGCAGCGCACGAACCAAATCTTCTCCGAGGGCGGCGGCGGCCGCCGCTCTGATCCCTACTCCAAGTTGGGTGAGCACTCCTGGTAGAGGTGATGCTCCTTCTCCCGATGGCTCCTTGCCGTTTTGTCGCTGGCGGCTCAGTTTGAGGCGGACCAGATCGGAGCTCATCACCAACTAACCTCCGCCCCGAAGCTTCCGTCGCAGCTTCCCTTCTCAAGCTCCGGCAGCGCTGGGTTCGTCGCCTCCTCTCTCCAGTAACAGCTAGCGTCCTCCTCCCCCTCGTCGGCGGCAAGCCAGTGGTGGTATCCTCGGCTCCTTCCCGTCCGGCCCGTGCGACGAGGTGGTTCATTTTCCTGGTAAATACTCCCTCCGTCCCAAAATAACTGTCTCAAGCTTAGAACAAATTTCTACTAAAGTTAGTACAAAGTTGAGACACTTATTTTGGGACGGAGGGAGTAGATGCTAACTTTTATTTGCTAGTGAATTTGTGCTACATCACAATTTTACTACCAAGTAGATTTATGCTGCATCTCTCTAGTTCTATTTTTTGTTCATGTCAAATCTTCTCAGTGAATGATGCACAATAACTTCAATTTGATGGTGTATTGCTACTGTACTAGCGTTTTGGTACTCTAATTTGGAAGTTTTGTTTCACTCATAAGTAATCTGGAGAATCAAGTTGGAAGATTGAATGCAGTCAGATAATCAACGTCTTGCAGTTTAGCACATAATTCACTAAAAAGATTAATACTTGCAGTTCCGTATATAAAGTCAATAGCTTGAAAAGTTGGAAAGAAATTAAATTGATTCTGCTAGGCAAAAAGTAAAATGAAATTTGTATATTTATTAGCATATCAAAATCCTGATTCATGTATATATGATTCATCGCTGAAATTGCTCCAGTTTAACAGAGAATAAGAAGTGTCCTAGTATATATGAATTATGATTCCCAAAGATGGTGGCATTGAGGGTCAACAATTTGTGCATCAAATACTAAAAGTCAACAATTGGAAGTGTCCTAGTATATATTCTGACACACAGACTGTTGCCATAGGTGGTGGGCTCCTCGGCTCCTTCCGAACCGACCTGTGTGACGTGGTGCAAATCTACAAGGCGTCACCACGATGGTTAATTTCTCTGGTAAATAGATGCTAACTTGATTTAGCTAGTACATTTGTGCTCGATCTTAATTTTATTAGCTAGTTTATTTATGCCGCATCTCTACAGTTATATTTTCTTGTACTTTTCATGTCAAACCTGCTCATGTGTGAATGATGCATATTAGTAACTTCATTTCATTATGTATTGCTACTGTTTGTGGTGGTTTGAAAGTCTATTTTGCTTCTTCTGTTTCACTATTAAGTACTCTGGAGAACCAAGTTGGTAGGTTGATGACGGGTAGATTATCTTCGATTTGAAGTTTAGGATATTTTACTGAAAATATTTGTAAATGTGGTTGTTCCATTTTATTTCCCATATGCATTCGTTGCATTCATTGTGGTCAAACAGAGTTTTTGTTTGGAGATTTATTTGTATATACCAGTGCACACAATAATCCCAAAAACCCAACTGAGGTAGAAATCATCAGTTGTACTTGGACCTGCATTTCACATTTCTTGCGGCTTTGAGACCTTATTTGAGTTGTGAGTCACCAGAAAAGCAAGGTTCTTGCTTGTTGTTTGAAAGAAAAATGATCTCGGGCTCCATGAGCCGTGACAATTGATTTATTGCTGTTAGTCTTCAATGTCGGTTTTCACTAAGACAGATTGATCATCGTAGATTCTATAACTCCTAACCTCTCGCGACCGTGTCGCCCCCGTGGGCAACCGGCCGCGCGGCGACCTCCTCCTCCTCTAGCCCCCCTCTTCCCTTCCTCCCTACCGCCGTCGCTGGCGCCCAGGGCCGGCTTGGCCCTGGGGACGCTGGTGGCGGCGACCCCCTAACCTTCCCCTCCCGGTGGCTCTCCGGCGCGGGGCGGAGCTGCACCAGGGGGTGCTCCAAGGCGGCGGCGGTCTGGCTGGCGGCGGGGTTCCCCGACACAGCGTGGGCGGGGGGCTGGGCGGCGGCGCCGTCGTTAGCGGCGGGGTGGCGCAGCGGCGCGGCCTGGTGGTGGCGCTCGTTTCGGGCCCCATCTGGGCCTGGGAGGGCCGGCGGCGGGACGGGTCTGCGGCGTGACTCCTAGGAGGCGGGGGAGCGGCGATGAACGGCGGGGTGCTGGCAGCGCTGACGCCAGCCTGCTACAGCGTGGCCGGCGGGGCTTAGCGGGCCCGTTTCGGGCCTGGCCAGGCCAGGGGTGGCCTAGTATGCCCCGCTGCCGTGTCCGGACGGCTACCGCGATGGTGCCGGAGGCGTGGGCCTCTTGCACGATGGCGGTGGAGGTGGTTCCCTCCCGCTCGGCCTTGGTGTTCTTGCTCCTGTCGCTTGGCTCTTCTCTCCGGTCTTCTTGGCCTCGTGTTGGTGCTCGCAGTGAGACGGCGTGGGTAGCGGCGCAACCGTGATGGCGCATGGTGTTGGGCGGTGGTTTGGCTGGTCGGCTCCGGTTGGGCGGTGGGGTTTGGAGTGCGGGAGAAATCCTTGCCGGTTCGTCCGGCTCTGATGCGGTGACACCGGCGGGTGTCACTATTCCTTCTTGGAGGGTGTCGGTAGTAGCCATCACCCACCTCCCTCCGCGTACTGGGGGAAACCCTAGGGCTTGTCCCAGCAGCAGCGTCGTCGCCGTCGCATCCCTTCTTGGAGGTGCTGCTTAGTACGTGGTAGATCGGAGCTTCAGGCTGTGGTGGTTTGTTTTCGGGGGGCGCAACGGTCGCGGGTCTTACGCGCTTTGTCGAGCTGCCACTGTTGGCATTTGTTTCTTCTTCTTTTTCTTTTAGGCTTGATGTGCTGCTTGCCCCAGCATTGCGATGTGTACAATTGTGGTTTGCTTTGGAATACAAAGCGGGGGACCCTTTTTCGGTATAACTCCTAACCAATTGTTGACCACGAGTATTCTGATGCACAAGTTGCAAACCGGATAAGTGTTATTCCTTTTCTTGGCGAAACTATAGAAGAACTGTAGTCGTAGGTTGTGGCTATAGTGATGATGTTATGGTAAGTGTAGAAATGACTATGTGAAGCGCACATATTTTCTCATGCTTCACAATGTCAAGAATAGACATTGTTATATGTCTATTATTATCTCTACTCCTAATGTCTGAGTTGGTGAATAGCATCCACGGTTTATTTTCGTCCCACCACTTTCAACAGTTTTATTTCGCTGGTTTTTTTTCGTCTCCGCTCCCACCTGCCTTTTGGCTTCACCATCCACATAAACCAATCAGATTAGTTACCATTTAAAAAATAAATCGCAATCAATCAAGCATTGATGGCATATTTCCTTACATTGATGTGATTTTTCCTTTCTTATCATCAATCATACACGTAAAAAAAAGTACTACATGCGAGGATCATGGGCACATGCCCTGCAAATCCGAAAATGCCTTTAAAAAATAAATCACAACCAATCAAGCATTTCTGGGATATTTTACTTGCTTTGATGGGATTTTTGTACACGGTACCATTAATGTGATCCTCCCATCACTGCCCTCCTCGCGAGCCTGGACGGCCGATCCTCTCGACGCCCGCCCTCATATGTCCTCGTGCCGCCATCCTCTTCTTCTCCCCGATCTCCTCGACCAGGAGGACTCCTCTGTGCCCCAGGCCCTGGCCGACGCTGGCAACTCCTCGGTACTCTGCCCGCGCCGTCACATCCGACGCCGGCGAAACTCCAGGTCACCGTACTACCACGCCGCCACCGCCACCAGCGCGGACCCCTAGGGTAGGGCGCTAGGATCCCCAAAGCAGGGCGGGCAGCGAGGAGCGGTGCAAGGAGGCCGTGTCGGTCGTTCCCGCCACCAGCGCAGAACCCCAGGTATTTACGTTCGCCGCATCCATCCTTCCATGTCGAAGCTTCCTCCGGATCTTGCCGTCACCCGCCACCGTCGTCTTCAAACTGTGGCGGCCGTTGCCGTCCACTACGCGCTGTTCCTTCACCGGGACGCCTCCAGTGTCAACCCCATGCATCCTCGATCAGCGTTGACATGGACGTCCAGCATCATAGCCTCTGCCACACCGCCACAGGCGTGTCTCGCAGCGGCCACTCTTCCAATGCTCGCCCGGCTACGAGGGCAACTCGTACATCACAGATTGATGCCAAGGTTTGTAACTAACAACTAGAAATATGGATCAACACCTCGTTTGGTAGCGGCACACTGGGTGGCGCGAACGACACGAGCGCCTGCTGCGTGACATGTCTGCACCTGCCACCGGTCTCTGTCGCTTGGTGCTCCTTCTTGAACCTGATGCCACAGTCATTGCACAGCGGCAGCCACAAGCCCACAACGCACATGCACGCACAGGTAAAGATTTCAATGCCACAGCAAGAACAAGATGATAAACATGAGCATTGGTGATGCCTTGGTCCCGGAGGGAGTGTCGTTCTTCCAGATGCATGGATGTGGTACCACAGTTGGCACAGCGCATGTCTAGGAGCTGCTTGTGCCCCATGACGATCGTCCATGTAAGTTCATGTAAATCTTGAACTTCTCCGAGCTTCTATACAGCTGCATATGCATAAGTCTTGTTTCCCACACTCCCGCAAAAAAAGTCTTGTTTCCCACATAGTTTGACATAAGCAGATGGTGCGTGAAGCACCAAGAGAGAGATAGGTCAATCTGCATGTGTGTGTGCAGCATTTCTACTTCTAGAAACAAAAAAATGATAAACATAGAAGAACTTGTACTCCTGCCTACACGAGAGAGACTCAAATGCAACCATATGTCCATATGTCTAGATAGATGAAGTCGATGGGCATCTTTGATTGAATAGTTAGTACAACTTGCAACAATTAGTACTAGGACTGTAGACTGCAGATTTTGAGACAAAACGCAATTGAAACTAAAGTCATGCGATGCTAAGACAAGCATATTATGAAATATAATAAGTGTACAATTGTGTGTTTCAAATTCAAAGTGTGTGCGATAATAGGGCGGAAGGGGGAGTAAGACGTAGATGCGCCATGGCAAATGTGAAGAGCTTCAATTGGAGAGGCGCAAATAATAGGAGGGAGAGGAAGAAGAATGACTTAATGGTAATAAAGGTAGACAAGCTCGCCTGATGTACATGAGGATTTAACAGTACAAGGCAAACAATGTCGGTGGGTGTGCATGAGGATTTAAAGGTATATATATTTTACACTCAATCGGTATTGAACAAACAATTATGTTGATGTAATTGTGCAATTCATCTTGTTGCAGTCTGATTCATAATAAATCATATTTTTGATTATATGAAATGTGTAGAATGTTTGTTTAGACACAGTATAACTTTTTTCTCTTGTCCTTCTGTCTTATTTCCACCCCTTGTATTTGTTGAACTATGGGACAGCTAACAGAGTTATTTCATGATATTGTGGCAACCTGATTCATAAATCATATTTTTGATTAGCTGAAATGTGTAGGATCTATGGGTAGATACAATATAACTTTCTTTCTTCTTGTCCTCCTGCCTTATTACCACCCCTTATATGTTTGCTGAACTATGGGGACAGCTAACAGAGTTAGTCCGTGATATTTTCGTTTGGGCCATACTTCTGCCAACAAATTATTGTTGGGCTAGGTGAAAATGATCAGCCATTTATATGTACCATGGACTGCATTGGTGCCAAGTATGTACCTTTTATCTTTCTGATAAATTCTAAGCCAGCGCAAGAAGAAAACAAAGCATCATCGCATGCCATTGAGGATGACCAGGAGTACTAGCACCCTGTCCGTCCATGCTCCCCGTAACCTCCGTTGCCATCGCCGCTGCTAAGGAGGACTGCTGACACTTGCGCTATGAGCTGCTCACATCACGACCATCAGGGTGTTTGGCCAGCCTGCATTGCTGCCGTTATACGCTGGCGAGCGTGTTGGCGTGTTGCCGCCCGAACCAGATTTCAAGGTAAGGTCTTACTATCAATGCCGTGATTGTTTGTTGCCCTCGATGCACATCTTTAGTAAAGTGCTTGATAAAAAATCTCGATGGAGATACATGCAATGCAGGTGATACCATAGACTAATGTCTCTTAGTATGAGCTTCATGATCTTTTTTACTTTCTCGGTTTGTCTCATGATTGATTGATGCATTTATCATTACTACAATTTATCTTTTGTTCGTGTGTTTTCTATGTAGAAGTTGGGTTTCGCTGATGACATATAAGCATCTGGACGGGGAAAAAGGACAAACCTTGTACAACTAACATAGTGTTATATTCTCCTAAAGAATGGTATATTTCGCCATCTGGATGGGGGATAAAGAACAACATTCATCATTAGTACGCGGAGAGCCTATCCATTTAAACCCCACCTATCGTTTATGGGCATCTTCGTTGTTCTTTCCGATTTGCTCATGTGCATGACATTGCAAATTGAGCTTTGGCGTATAGTGTCTCATCTAATTCACTAAGCACAAGATATGGGTTGTTGAGGATGAAGAGGTGCTAGATAAGTTACTTGATATTATAGTGACCAGTCGGCATTTTCAAGGCAATGAAGAAGCTAAGAAGGTTGCCGACAAGGTACTAAATGATTTAAACTTGAAGCTATGCCTCCTTGCTTGCCAGTCCAGTCTGCATTAGGTGACAAATCACATCACTTCTCTTGCAATAAGAGATTGTGAGCTTAAGAGAAATATTCAAAATCTTAAAATCCTATGACACCGATAATAGTGGACAATTAGTCTTAAGAAACTAAGGTCTGCTTACCGAAGCTTGTTATGATTGGAAGCAATGTTTTAACTGTGTATCCCCATTGCAACGTATGGGCTCTTTTTCTAGGATCTCTACTAATGTTGAACGGAGCTACGGACTCCACTGGACAACTTGAACTATTTGACTTTGACCATGTACATCGTCACTCAAGTATTACTGCTCCAGTTGCTATATTTTATGTTGCTCTTTGGATAAAATGCTTGAAAGAGTTGCACGTTCATCTGGCAGAAGCATCAAAAGCAGGTACATACTTTTGATTTGTTTTCTATTATTTTAGGAAATCATATTTGGAGAAGTTTTGCTGGAGTTGGTGTATTATAAGAAAATGCTTTTTCTTATTTTGTTCAAGCAGTAAGGTTATCCAAAGCCAACATGTTCGGGACTCAGAAACTTCAGTCCGACACAATGCTCGGGGGCAAGACCTGCCAGAGCAAGGTGGGTTATTGTCTCTGGCACTATGTACTTTTAGGTTTGGGATTTCTGTTGAGTAGAAGTCAATCCTACTTAGTGTTTCTACCTAAGAATTTGAAAGAAAATGTCCAACGGTAAGGAAAAGTGTGTTCTTTTTTTGACGGGAGGAGAAGTGTGTTCTGTTCATTGTATGTAAGCGATTTGATTCCGGTTTTGGGACCGGCTACAGACCGAGTGTTCTTGTGCACGGTGATGTACATGATATTTACAGTGAGAAGACCAGTGACCTCCTAATACTCGGAAGCTAGAAGCTACTAATTCATGAGAGTTGAAGGTAATAGTAGAAATGGTTATGATTTCTGTTCAAATTACTTAATAGATTGTTTAATAATTTTTGTTGTGGCTGCAACATGTTGCGTATGTGCTAAGTCTGCTTGAAAATATTGTTAACAATGCTGAACAAGTGCTACAACTTCTTGAGCTTGGAGAATGTGTCATTTCTTTATTGTGAAAGAAAACAGTACAACTCGACAATTTAGTAAAATAACATTCCAATTGTATTATAGCTTAATAACTAGATCTGATGCTTCCAAGAATTTATACCTGATTTTAACCAATTTAGTGCTGATAATAAGTCTATTCTCCTTGACAGAAATAACTGATCTAATTAGCAGATTAAGCATTGGTACTTTTTTAGTTGGTGATAAGGATTTTATTCTCATTGACAATAATTACTGGCTTGACTATACTTGATCCACATGCTTTTTCTAGAAGGCTTCAATATATATGATTTGTATCATCAGGATATATCTTATGTTATACTGGTATGCTCAGTTTTCTACCAGGACAAGATGAGGCCATTGAAGCATTTTAAAGTTCAAGCGCTACACAATGAGACAACTGTATATTTGTGTTGTATATAAAGTACTACTTCATGAGCTATTTGACATCAGAAGTAAGATAATGATGAATCATGAACTTCATATAATCCTCAGCCTAGATTGCATGCTCCTTATTTTAAAAATGTTCCTTTAATGGACTGTCAAAATGGTATGCGCGAGCAAGAACCGTAGTATCAACATGATGACTTGAGGAAGAAGGTAGTGTTATTGAGCTTACAAGTTACATTTTTTGTGTGTAACATAGTTCTTTTATTGTTAAATTGGATCTTTCTATTGGGTATGGCTTTCTACATGGCATTCGGTGTAACCTGACAAATCTCTCCCATGCATAAATGATTTTTTAAAGTATAGCACCCAAATGATTCACCCATGACATGTTCTTGAAATTGATTTGTACTACTGATTATTCAGAACACGAGTGTTAGATTTTGTAGTCTGAAAATATGATAATGATGCCGAGAGAAGAGAGCATGCGTACGATCCTTGAACATGATGTGCAACAAGAGATGGTATGACTTCTTCAGAGAGAAATCTTGATCCTTCTTTTTTCTTCATAATATGGCCAACCATTGAGATTGTGGTGCGGAAGGTCGTGGGCTCTAGAGATTGTGGCACGGTTTAGAGGGTTGGCCGGCGGTAGAGGCGGCGACGAGGTAGTGCGTGGCAACACTTGCTGACCGTGGATGGCGGTGGCAAGTGGTTTCATAGGGAGAGGTGGGCAGGTCAATAAAGTGGACAGAGGAAAAGGTTGGTGAAGGGAGGCAGGCAGAATAGGAGCAGCAGCAGCCGGTGTCGGCGGCGTAGGAGAGGCAAGGTGTTAACAGTCTCAAGTGTGGTGTGCGGAAGATCGTGGGTGTGACGACCCCGGCTTAATCGTGCACTAACCATACATGCAAATGCACATGATCAAGCCTAAGTACTCACTTGAAGATATCACAACACAACTCTAAACCATAAATAAATTCATACAAGCTTTATATTATAAGCCAGGGCCTCGAGGGCTCGAATACATAGCTCGATGGCATACAAGTGTCAGCGGAAGCATCAGATATCTGGGTACAGATATTACAGAAGAACAGATAGGCCTTTAGAAAGGTGGGGCAAAATAAAATACTACGATCGAAAGGCGTAGGCCTCCTACCTAGGACCCTCCGAATCCTACTCCTGGTCGTCAGTCGGCTCCTCGTAGTAGTACTCGCCGGGAGGGTAGTAGTAGTAGTCGTAGTCGTCGACGGGGGCAGCTATCTCAGGGGCTCCATCATCTGGCGGCGACATATGGATATGGGGAGAAAAAGAAAACAAAGCAAACGTGAGTACTCATCCGAAGTACTCAGCAAGCAAGGATCTACACTACATATGCAACATTTTCAACGGAGGCTGTATATGTGGACTGGGCTGCAGAAATGCCAGAATAGATGGGAGAGCCTAGTCCTATCGAAGACTAGCATCTTCAATCATCTTCATCGGTCTTGCAGCATTAGAAGACTGCAGATTAACATAAATTAAAGTAGTAGTAGTGTATCAACAACCTCGGCCAGAGATCCTTTCTCGACTCCCTGCGAGAAAGCAATCCCAGAGCCATACTATCCAGTATCATCTCAAGTCACCAGTTCTAGTTGTACCGATCGGGATACAACTTCGAGTGTCCGTTACCGTAGGATAGGCTATCGATAGATTAGTTCTTTCCTGCAGGGGTGCACCAACTTACCAACCACGCTCGCTTAACTCCGGCCGGACACACTTTACTGGGTCATGCCCGGCCTCGGCCAAACGACACGCCGCAACCCGACCTAGGCTCTAAAGAGAGGTCAGCACGCCGGACTAACCTATGCCCCCAGGGGTCTTGGGCCTTCGCCCTGGGAACCCTGCATGTTGTGAGGACGCTCCGGAAGCAGACCTAGCCCCCTTAATACAAGTGCAGGCTTAACCAGTCCAATCCAAAGCGGGCCGCTCCTCGCTGACGTCTATAGAGCTTCGGCTGATGTATACAACGTAGAACGCCCATACTATGCCCACGTGATGGTTAGTGCTATCAGGCCAGAGGCCCCTCGGATCAAATATCCAAACCGTTAGTGTGTTGAAAGTGCGGAAACGAGCAGAGACTCATGAAAGATGTGACCCCGTCGCCCCGTCTCGAGGACTTGCGGCAAGGGCTAGGAATGCCCGGCCACGCCTCGTATTCAATACTCGGGCATCGTCCAGGTCCACCCGACTCTCGCAAGACCGTCGAAAACTCAGGTCCACCTCTACGGGATGGTACCACCTGTTCCTCCAGTCCTGCAGTACAAGTAACTCTCACGGGTACCCCTTAGGGCCGACCCGTCTTTATCCAGATTAATCATTATCAACAGTAATGTAAAGGCATCCGTGTGGCTACCTCATCAAGAAGGAATCCAAGGCATCACCCTCGTTGGGCTCCCACCTGACGTAAACATCAAGGTGAACGGAGGAGGAATCACCCTCGAGGTCCACACTTGAGCAGTTGCACGACGATGTCGTTATCGGGGGTGGTGTAGGAGGAATCACCCTCGCTGACCACGACCGAATAACTAACCTACAAGGTTATCATCAGAAGTGCTGACGAGGTATCACCCTCGGCACTCGATAGTAACCCAGTAGTGTCGAGCAACTAAGGGGAAAGTGATGTGCGGTGTCGGGGCCTGGTCTTCAATCCCGTTGATCGGGTCTTCTGATGATCCAGCGGGGCAGTCGGGATACAGTGGGATCTCTAATGGGTCTCTATCCAACCTATACTAAACAGTTTAGGATAAGCCGGTAGGTACAATAGCAGGTTACAATAAACAGGCTATGCAGCAGAAATAGGATAACAACAGCAGCAGTAACTTCTAATGCAAGCATAAGAGAGAAGAGAATGGGCGATATCGAAATGCTCAAAAGGGGGGTGCTTGCCTGTTTGCTCTGCGGCAAGGGCAAGGTCTTCAAGGATGCAGTCGTACTCCGGAGCTGCGTCGGTCTCAAGAGCTACGTCGACGTCGGGGTCTATCGAGAGAGAAGAGGGGGAGGAAACAAATAAATACACGGTAAAAATATGCAACACAGAGCATGCTATGCTAGGATGCAGTGCAGGGTTGCCTAAAAATATATCTAAGTCATTTTAGTTATTTTAGGATTAAAGTTGGATTTATTAACCGGTAAGTATGCACTATTCATCTACCGGAATCGGGCTCAAAGTTACGAGTTCTCCTACGTAGGGGGTTCCGACATGGAATCAGACGACACGATCAGATTCATCTCGTCGTTCTGATCAACTTTCATGTACAAAGTTTTTCGATCCGAGCTACGGATAATTTTCTACGGATTTTCAAAGTTTTTAGTAATTTCTGGATTTATTTAATTTATTTAATCCAGCATTATCCAAAACAGTGCCAGATGACGTCAGCGTGATGCAGAGGTGACATCAGCAGGTCAACTGGTCGGTTGACCAATCAAACCAGACAGGTGGGTCCAGTGGGACCCACATGTCATTGACTAAGCTAACTAAACAGAGTTAGTTTAACCTAACTAATCTAATTATCGAGTGGGGCCTACTGTCAGTGAGTGTTTAGCAATTTAATTAACTAACTAATTATTCTTTTTATTTAATTCGTTAAATGGGGTGGGGCTCATAGACACAGGGGAGGCCACGTCGGCTTTGACCCGAGTCAACGGGGTCAAAGGGGGCCCCTAGGCCCACCAGTCAGTGGCCCAGGCGGTGCCACGTGGGCGCCAGCTCGGCACCGGCCGGAGACGCGCCGGAGTTAGCTCCGGCGAGCCACAACACAGCGGCGCGGCTCGGGAGAGGCGCGGGTTTCGTCCACACGGCACGGAAAGGAGCGAGGTTAGGTGCGTTCGAACGGCGGGATGGCGCCGCGTCGAATGGTGGTGGTGCGAGGGGCTGTGGTGGCCGGAGCTGAGCGCTTCGAGCTCATCGGCGGCGAGGTTCTTTGGGCGTGCGACGAAAATGGCAAAAGGGGGCGCGACCGAACGATCTAAAGAGCGAGGCAGGGCCTATGTGACGCAGCAAACGTAACGGTGGCAAGCACGGGACCAAAAGGTCGCCGTGGCCATGCCGGCGACGAGGCCAGGCGGCGGAGGGTTCGGGCGATCGTGGATCGAGCGCTACGGGCCGCTAGAGGGGCAGAGAGAGGGCGCGTTGGCGCAGGGGCTCACCGGGGGAGCGTGGGGTCTGGGCAGAGGGCTCGGGGAAGCGCGACGGAGCCGGAATCCTCACCGGAGCTACGGCGACAGAAGAAGGAAGAGGAGCTTGAGGGGCTTGATGCAGAGGCTCCCGGCTCCAACGGTTTGGACCGGTCGACGCGGAGGACGACGGCGGAGCGTTACGTCATCGGGGCGAGGCGCAAGGTCGACGGAGAGCGCGGGATCGAGCGACGGTGGCGACGGCGGTTTCGGGCGTCCGCCCAGATCGAACCAGAGAGGGGGAACGAGGGGGAATGGGGGCGCTAGGGTTGCGGGGAGCGAGCGAGGCGCGCGGGCGAGCTCTTAAGGGCGCCGGGGGACCGCAGGATCATCGACACGGCGATGAGCGCCGGTCGGATGCGCGCGCGCGCTGACGCGTGCGGGAGGAGGGAGACAAGCACCAGGTGGGCTGGGCCGGGCGCTGTAGCGTAGGCTTAAGTGCACAGTGAAATCTTTAGGCCTTTTTTCATTTTCTCCTTTTCTGTTTCTTTTCTTTTCCTGTTTTGCTAATTGGTTGGGCACTTAGTGAGTTTTGTAAAATGTGTGAGCTAGCCCATAAATCACAGTGCAATATATCCTATCACCCAAAATTAGTTTGTGGTAAATACTATTTCATATTTTTTTTATTAATTAAAAGGTTGTCAAATAATGTTTTCGGTCACTGTTTGAGGCTGTTAGAGCCACTTATCCAATCTCAATAAAGTTGGTTACAATTTTATTATTGCCTCTAAATTATTTGCTATTTAATGAACATTTTAGTTTTTGGTTTGAGAAAATTTATTTTGCACTTTGAATTTGAGTTGAATTTTTGAGGAAGTTTGAGATGAGTTGCTTAACCACTGTGATCAGGAGTTGCGATGATGATGCCTTGGCATGATTAAGAGGTGATCACTGTAGTGTGATGTTGGGGATGTTACAGTGGGCACCAAAGATGGTGGTTGGGTTCAGAGGGATGGCTGGCGTCGGTGTCGGCGGAGGTGCTGACTCGAGCAAAGGGCGACGTGCGGCAGCACTCGCCGGCTGTAAGGTGGTGGTGGCGGGTGGTTAGGCAGGGAGAGGCGGGCGGGGCGACATAGTGGTCAAATAAAAAAACAATGACTACGGGAGGAAGAA
Source organism: Thinopyrum elongatum (assembly GCA_011799875.1). NCBI lineage: Eukaryota > Viridiplantae > Streptophyta > Magnoliopsida > Poales > Poaceae > Thinopyrum > Thinopyrum elongatum. The sequence goes on along the minus strand of CM022302.1, from coordinate 154,681,287 downwards.
GAAGAAGAACCAGAGGCGGGTCATCGCTGGCTGAGAAGGGGCAGGGGATTAATGGATTTGAAGGCGAGGTACGGGAGACTCAGGCGGCAGAGATGGTGGCAGTGTTTAGAGGGATGTCCGACATAGCATGTTGCAGCATTTCGTTTGCACAATCCATCCCGATCAATTACAGAAATAGAAAAAATTGGTGGATCTATGTTAGAAAGATCTATTTGGGTGGAGAGATGAGGAAGAATGTAGTTCATGACAGTCACTTTCATCGTCTACGTATTGTCGGCCTTGTCGGCACAGGAACACAGAGGGTGAGGGGTGTGTGGGGTGAGAGAGTGAGACAGGTGGGTGCGGTGAGAGAGTGGCTGAGGTCAGGATAAGGCTGGGCAAGTAAGCTAAAGAAACTGGGTAGACAACAGTCTTGATATTGTGCGATATTTCTTATGCGCATCAAGTAGATATTAATCTGTAAAAGATTTTTGTTGGATAATTGCTCTATATGTATACATCGTCAAATTGCTTTTTTTAAAATCTATTTACATTGCAAGTGAAGTGGACTTAAATTATTACCTGCTGGTATTATCTTTTCTCTATATTTGAAATTTAACATGCATTATGTTTATATAACTTAAGCAAAATATTTCAAAAGCCCGTGGCAACGCACGGGCATTCTACTAGTACTAGGTACATGGTTCACTGGTTATATTAGGGAGTCGCTCTGCTAAAATTGTTCTTGTCAAACTCATGAGCAGTTTTGAGTGATTAAAATGTCCAATGGCTTCGAGGGTTTGACACATCATTTTATCATACGATATGTTTTTTTATTTGTACATACGATAGGCTATTTGAAAATTCCAGGTTGTATAAAGGATGGATTTCTAATCGGATAATTATGTTAATAACTGTATTCCCTAATTCCGCCGATTGTTGCGAATCTCTAGAATGCATTAGAGTGGTTTTTCCTGTACAAGATAAATAATGTTTATATAAAATTGTCATTATTGGTAAGTTAGGATTATCCACAAAACATTTGGCTTGTCTTGCTATTGCAATATAGAAACATACTTTAGGTTGTCTTTTGCGATGAATGTTGTGACGCCCCGGCTCAATCGTGCACTAATCATACACGCAAATGCACACGATCAAGCCTAAGGACTCACGGGAAGATATCACAACACAACTCTAAAACATAAATAAATTCATACAAGCTTTATATTACAAGCAGGGGCCTCGAGGGCTCGAATACATAAGCTTGCGTACAAGCGTCAGCGGAAGCATCAGATATCTGAGTACAGATATGAAACAGAAACAGATAAGCCTCTAGAAAGGCGGGGCAAAACAAAAGCTACGATCGAAAGGCGCAGGCCTCCTGCCTGGGACCCTCCGAACCTACTCCTGGTCGTCGGCCAACTCGTAGTAGTATCCACCCTCGGGGTAGTAGTAGCGATCGTCGGCGTGGGCAGCTGTATCCGGGGCTCCGTCATCTGGTTGCATCAAAAGGGATATGGGGGAAAAAGAAAGCAAAGCAACCATGAGTACTCATCCGAAGTACTCAGGAAGCAAGGATCTACACTACATATGCAACATTATCAAAGGAAGGTTGTATATGTGGACTGGGCTGCAGAAATGCCAGAATAGAGAGGAAAGCCTAGTCCTATCGAAGACTAGCATCTTCAGCGGTCTTGCAGCAATAGAAGAGAGTAGAATAATACAATATATTGTAGTAGTATCATTAAGTCTCAACCTCACCCGGAGATCCTTTCTCGACTCCCTGCGAGAAAGCAATCCCAGAGCCATACAGTCATCAACCTCGTTCTGAGATCCCTTCTCGACTCCCTGCGAGAAGCAATCCCAGAGCCATAGTATCCAATTCTAGCTGTATCGATTGGGATACAACTCCGAGTGTCCGTTACCGAGGATCCGGCTATGCATAGATTAGTTCTTCCCTGCAGGGGTGCACCAACTTACCCACCACGCTCGCTTAACTCCGGCCGGACACACTTTTCCGAGTCATGCCCGGCCTCGGCCAAACGACACACCGCAACCCTACCTACAGCTCAGCAGAGAGGTCCCCGCCGGTCTACATCCTAAGCGCAAGGGGGTCTTGGCCATCGCCCCTCACCCTCAGGGTCGTTGCGCACAGGTTGGATACCAGCATCGCCTCGGGTGGCCGACACGATCCGACCGTGCCGCAATGCTGAACTGGACGTCTGTCAGAGCTTTCGGCTAATGCTACGATGCAGAACGCCCATACTATGCCCACGTGATGGTTAGTGCTATCAGGCCAGAGGCCCACTCAGATCACATATCCAAACCGTTAGTACCTTGGGGGTGCGGTAACGAGCAGAGACTCACGATCGATGTGACCCCGTCGCCCCATCTCGAGGACTTGCGGCAAGGGCCAAGAATGCCCGGCCACGCCTCGTATTCATCACTCGGGCACCATACAGGCAACCCGTCTTCACATCACACGCGGGTACCCCTCAGGGTTGACCCGCCTTTCCAAGTAACAATAGTACAGTCCAAGTATCCGTGTGTCCATAACATCAGGGGGAATCCGAGGTATCACCCTCGTTGGATTCCTACCCGATATATCCGTCAAGGTGAACTCGGAGGAATCACCCTCGATGGGTTCACACTTGATGAGTTGCACGACAGCGTTGTTACCGGAAGTGGTAAAGGAGGAACCACCCTCGATGACCACGACCGAATAGCTACTCTACAGAGTTAACATCAGAAGTGCTACAAGAGGTTTCACCCTCGACACTCGATAGTAACGCTGCAGTGTCGTTACAACTAAGGGGGGTGGTGTGCGGTGCCGGGGTCTAGTCTTCAATCTCGTTGATCGGGTCTTCGAATAATCCAGCGGGGCAATCGGGATAAGTGGGGTCACTGATAGGTCTCTACCCAGCCTATACTAAGCAATTTAGTATATGCAGGTAATTATCAACAGCAGGTTACAATAAACAGGCTATGCATCAGAATAGGTAAAGCAGTAGCAGCAGCAATTCTAATGCAAGCATGAGAAAATAGAATGGGCGATATCGGGATGATCAAACGGGGGGCTTGCCTGGTTGCTCGGCGGCAAGGGCAAGGTCGTCAACGGTGGCGTCGGGCTCCAGAGCTGCGTCGGTACTGGAAACTGCGTCGGGGTCTAACGAGAGAGAAGAGGGGGAGGAAATAGTAAATACTAAGCAAACAAGTGCATGACATGTCAATAAGCAGAGCTAGCGGTGTTCTATCGTAGTGCTAGGTGATCCCGGCGAAGGGGAAAAACGTCCGGGAAAGTATTCCCGGTGTCCGGCATTTCGGACAGACGAAAAGAGGGGAACGGTTGCATGTTCGCTATGCTAAGGACGTGTGACGGACGAACGGACCGCGTATTCGGATTCGTCTCGTCGTTCTGAGCAATTTTCATGTATAAAGTTTTTCGATCTGAGCTACGGATTATTTTATATGATTTTTCAAAGTTTAAACAATATTCTGAAATTATTTAAATTATTAAAACAACATTATCCAGAACAGTGCGGGCTGACGTCAGCATGATGTCAGCAGTCAACAGTGCGTTGACTAGGTCAATCTGACGTGTGGGTCCCGCGTGTCATAGACTACTAACTAATTAACAGTTAGTTATTTTAGTTAGCAGGCTAATTAAGTTTAACTAGTTATCTAAACAGAATTAATTAAGTTAATTATTTGTTTAATTAATTAATTAGTTAGTTTTATTTTCTTTTCCTTTTTTTTAACCGGGGCTGGGGCGTGGGGCCCCGTTGTCAATGGCCCAAAGGGGTTAGCTTAGTGGGGGGGGGGGTAGCGCTAAGAGAAACAGGGAGGGCCGGCTGGGCATGCGCACAGCGCTCCCAGCGGCGCCGTGTTTTTATATTTTTTTGGTCATGTTGTATTTTTAAATTTTCTTGAGTAGTGTTAGTTTAGAAAAAGGGGGATTGGAGGGAGTTGGGGTGGGCGTGGGGTACGAGGCCGGGTGGGAGGAGAAGGTAGAGAGGGGGGACGGTGAGGTATGAGTGATTTTCAAGACGTATGGGGTTGAGTAGAAATCTAGAGGAATTAAAGGGGACGGGTTTGGGGGGGCGGGGGAGTGGTGAGGGGAGTAGGTATCTTTGTTTGATCAGAGTGTGAGTTTGATTTGAGGGGGGAAAGATAATGGGAGGGGGAAAAGTTAAGGGGGTTTGTTTGAATCGAGGGGACAGAGGGTGTGGATTTAGTGTAAAGGAGAGGATCTTTGAAGAGTATTGGGGATCGGTGAAGAGGGGGGTTTGAGGGAGAGTGGACCCACCACGCCTGGTCAGGGGGCAGCCAGGGCGCGCTGAGCGGCGCCGGGTGGCGAGCATCGGCGGGTGGACGAGCGCGACTAGCGGATGAGCGCGGGGTGCGGCGGCAGAGGCGGGCGCGCGCACTGCGCGGGCGACGGGGTGGCTGTGTGGGACGAAGGACGCGGCGGGGCGCGTGGCTGCGTGCGGTGCCACGGCGTGCATGGCACAGGAGGGCGCGCGGCGCGGGTTGCGGGCCGCGCGGGAGGTGAGCGGGAGCAGGGAGGAGCGTGGCAGGGGGGCGAGGTCGGGCCACGGCGGCTGCGGGACTCCAGGGGCGCGGGTGCCAGACGCAGGCGCGGGGGCGGCGGCCGCGGCGCGAGCAGGCAGGGGCGGTCGCGGGATCAAGCGGGCGAGTGCGCACGGTATCGGGACAGAGGGGAAAGGGAAGTGGGGCGCGGGAGCTCACCCCCGGTGTCGGGGATCAGGGCGGCGAGGCCTGGGGTAGTCCGGCGAGGCAGATCGGCAACATGGCGAGGTAGCGGCGACGGCGGACGGCGTTGGCGTCGGAGCACCGTTAGGGTGGAGGTCGAGGATGGAGAGGCGGGCGCTAGCGACGGCGAGGCAGCACCGGGCGACGTCGGCGAGTTGGCGGCGGGGTCAGCGCGGAGAGCAATGGCGCGGCATCGGCGCTGCCGGGGCAGAGACAAGGGCGTCGGGCGGAGGCGAGGGGGATCTGCTGATCCAGATCGAGAGAGCGAGAGGGAGAGGTGGATCGGGGGGAGTGGGGTGTAGCGGGCTAGGGTTTGGGAGGGGAACGAGGCCATATAGGCCAGGGGGCAGCGGGGTGGGCCGGCTGGGCCGGCCTGGCTGGTTGCGGCCAGCTGGGCCGAGGCCCAGTGGGGGGTCCATTTTTATTTTTTTTGTTTTGCTTTGGTTTTATTTATTTCTTTTCTTTTTATTTATTCTTTCCTGTCTTGCAAATAGTTTGGCACCCATATGAATTTTGTAAAATATAAGAACTGGTCCATAAATCACAGTGCAACATTAGTCACTGCTAGAAATTGGTTTGGTGTCCATATCTTTTTGTTTGTATTTTTATTTAATTGAAAAAGAATTAAATAGTGTTATGTTGCTGCTGTTTCTTGTTGTTTGAGTCCTTTTACAATTCCAATAAATGTTGCAATCATTTTTATAAATGCTATGGGAATATTTGCAACCTGATGCACATTTTTGTTTTCCAGTTTGAACAACTTTTAGTTTCACTTAGGTTTGAATTTCCATTTTGAATTAAAATTTGGAAAGGGATATGTTACTAATGATGATTAAGCACTGTTGATTATGATGACATGGCATTATCAAAATGGGATTACTGTGGCTAACCACTGGGGGTGTTACAAATCTCCTCCACTAATAAGAATTCTCGTCCCGAGAATTAAGAGGTGGAGTAAGGGGGAAAAACTCGGGAAGGACGGAGCCCAACATAAGATAGGTACCTGGGGCGATCTCCGTGGCGTCGCATAGGGGCGTCTCTCGAGTTGAAATTCAAGAATGTCACCGAGAGCAAGGTACGGAGGTGCAAATAAGAAGCTTCAACCGGATAGGCAATCGTTCGTTGCCTGAAACAGAGGGTGAAAGGGGTTCAGAGCAATGGGAATAAGCATTGCGTATGATACCAGAATAGAGCAGTAGGTGGGTGGTTCGTGATGTGCTTACGAAGCCAAGCGCGAGAAACAAGTTTTGAAAAACAGGGATGTACAGGAGAGTCAGGTTTCGATCCTGTGGAACTGTGGGTTATGGGTCCACCATGAGGGCTAAAAGTAGGAAGGAGGCTGACATATTGCACGGTCACGATAGCAAGGCCTGTCAGAGGATAGTCTGTCAGTTATGTCGATGACAACATCAGTACCAAGGGCGAGGGACGAAGAGAACCATTTTCCTGCTCGTTGAATGAGGCGGACCGATAGGCAAAGTTCTCGTCCATCGGTGGTTACCGAAATGTCATTAACAATAGTAACGGGGTCTCATTGACAGAGTTGTACACCGAGGTGTTTACATAAGCAGTGAATTATTGCTGCTTAGATCATATAGATCACAAGAAAGGTTAAACAAAACAATGGAAAGGAAAATGTGATCATCAGATTAAACAGAACAATGGAAAGGAAAATTTGTTTAAACACAAGTAATTGGAGTATATCCTTCCCAAGGTTTAAACAGGGCATGACAGACGTGTCAGGAGATCAAAGGCATGGCCATCTAGTTAATAGGGGTGTGAAGAATCATGATATGCATCCATACAACGATGTTTGGACGACTGAGCAAGAAACATTTAGCATTGCGCTTTCAATGCCCTTGTTGATGTTAGCGTACCACAATCATGCTGCAGAGTAGCATCGACATGGTCTCCAAGCAAAGGTCAGACTTTGGATACACAAAGGATCCATCAGGAACAACTTATAGAGTAAGTATTATAATTTCCTCATGGAAGAATGGCTAAACTTGCTAAAAAGGAAAGACTATAACAATAGGTCCTCCGGCCAGGTGTGCTAGGCATGACATCACCTTATCGGGTCAAATAAAGACCAATGTTATAACTCTTGGAAATATGATCCAACCATCATATCTGACAGAGAATCAGATCTGATTGGTGTCAGGGTACCTCAGACTCAGGATGTCTGAGGAGAGAAAGGTGCGACACAAATTGACGAGACGACATTGTAAGATTCTCGGGAAATGAACTATGGAAGCGAGTTTCCCAAAACAAGAGTTCATCATTAAACCAAGGAGAGGATGAGGAGGTGGTTGATGGACTCAGCGACTATTCATCAAGATTCCCAAAAGATGGTTTTCCACAGCTAAGTGAACAAGGTGGTAGCATTGGACAGACCAAGTATACAAGGAAGTATGTTCGAGGAGAACATCCACAATTAAACATTGAACGAAAGTGCACCTGAAAATACGGACCAAGTAGCACACGCAATGTTAGAACGGTGATTCAATAACCAAAAGAATTAGAATGAAACTATCGACCATTCACTTCAAAGCAATAGGATTGCTAGAAGTTTTGAATTCACACATCATAGTTCATTTGTCGGTATTCCGGTTAGAAACAACACGGGGACCAAGAAGGAATGGTGATGGTGAGAAGTAACACTTGTATCAAGAATTCTCAAGAGGTGGTGAAATTCCCACGACATTCTTGACATAAAAGGTGGTAATTTTTCCAAGGTAAAGAAGAACAAATGATGGATAGCAAGGAACTCAAGGTATACCATAAAACACGAACAAGCTTGTGTTGGGGGGGGGGGGGAAGGCAATAAAGTGGCCGATGATATCACAAATCATCGAGGTAAGGATGGTATTCCTCATCATGAATTCAATTGATATCCTGGAAGAGCTCAGAATGCTGATGATGACCACGACACATTTGTCGAGAGATTCCATGAAGATGTAATCGATCGGCGATGGCATCAAGTCAAAGAAATGATGAAGCGAAAGGTTATTGGAACCATGGGTACGACACAAACTCGAAATCAAGTTTGTTGTTCAAGGAGAAATGATATGACGAGGAAATTCGATGTAAGATTAGCTCACCGTCGAAATTTGTGCTCTGGGAAGAAGGACCAGGTAGCACTGTTAATAATAGCATGATAATGATGTAGCCATTCAGGCTAGGGTTAACATTATGGAGTATTAAACTTGTAAGCAATGAAGATTTCGAATATTTGTCGAATCGCAATGCGGGCTCGATTCCATTATCGGTGTCCTTGGGTGTCTAACAACTCAGAACCCGGGGGGAAATCGGAATCGGTGAGAAATAATAGTAGATGAAGAACTCATAAGGAGTTATGTAGCTCCGTGATAATCCCGAGATACCAGGGGGTAATACTCGACGACAGATCAAAGCAGAGGTTGGACTGGGGTATTGCTCTACAGAAGACAAGTGCTCAACTTGCTCGAGAAATGGTAACTAAAAGGAGGACATGGTCGGAACCACGATTGCAAAGGATCAATTCATAGATACAAGATGAACTTGTACCAAGGAAATAATTATTTTTACGAGCAGCTTCCATGATAAGTTCTACATCGGGTCCATGGGCATGAACACAAAGGTTCAAGGTCGACTCCCACTTCTTCAATGCATAACCTTTCATTTACTCCTCATTTTCGAAGAAATTGTAGTGCGGAAGATTTATCTGGTGAAGCATCAGAAGAGTATGACTCGCATAACTTTCGAGTTCACACGAATTAGGGAAAGCATAGGTTCAACCCATTGGGGCATCTTAGGAACATATACCACGAACTTCAGAAGTAAATAACTCAAGCTCGAGAGCAGAGCAAGGTTGGCAAAGCAGAGAATACAATTTACCAAAGGCAATATGTACCAGGGGAAATCTCACAAGATTTTTGATGTTAAGGACACTGTCGGATGATAACTCATCAAAGGATCTGACGGTCCATAACGGAGCTGACGTGAGCATAGGCACACAACCAGAAGTAGAATCAATGCAAAGGCATTAATTCAAAGCTCAAATGCAAGGGAGTTATGATTTCCAAAGCAAGGGATCAGAAGCAATCGCTCTGATTAAGGATGGTTAATTGAATAGACTTAGGGGGTACAAGTGACAGCAAATAGATTGGTCAAGAATCTAGCTCATGTTCGGGATGACGTCTGAGCCGGAAAGAAAATTTCTAAGGATTAAGTGATGATTGTGAGTATTCGCACACACATTGAATCCATAGGAACAGGATGACAGTCACAAAGGATTTTTGTAAAAATTGCTAGACAGGTGGAATTAACCATAGTGCAAGCAGGCAAGGAAAATCAAGAGCAATAGGCTGCACAGGATTTCCGGGAGATCAGATAGCACTGCGAAGTATTTTGGAAAGCATATGAACAACTGGGGATGAACAGATCCCTGATAAGTGTGAAGAATTATCCGCAGCGCAAAAAGAAGCTGCAAAGCAGAAGGCACAAAGGATTCTCGGAACAACGGAGAGTATTAGGGGTAACTTGTTACAACAAGAGCAACTGGGGATAAAGGTACAAACGGGAAGGATGTTATTCACGGGGATTATCGGTGGTCAGGAACAGCAAAGCAGTGGGCACAGAGTCTCGGGAAACATCGAGGAGTATCTTCGAAGTCTTCTGAAGAAGCAGGCAACCATCCGGTATGAAGGGGCTCTCCGGGGTGAAGTGGTTACGAGATCCTAAATTCAGAGTTAGTAAAATCTTTAACCCGAGTAGAAAAGAGATCAGAATCCCAGAGTAAGGAAGAGGAATAAAAGATCCTAATACCACCCAGTTGGCGACGTGGGTCCGTAAGCCACACAGCCATGTTAGTAAAACGGTTTTCGATTACTAGACTCAACTTCGGCCAAGGAGTTGGAAAGGGGGGTTCCTACAGTCAGTCGGCTCTGATACCAACTTGTGACGCCCCGGCTCAATCGTGCACTAATAATACACGCAAATGCACACGATCAAGCCTAAGGACTCACGGGAAGATATCACAACACAACTCTAAAACATAAATAAAGTCATACAAGCTTTATATTACAAGCCAGGGGCCTCGAGGGCTCGAATACATAAGCTTGCATACAAGCGTCAGCGGAAGCATCAGATATCTGAGTACAGATATGAAACAGAAACAGATAAGCCTCTAGAATGGCGGGGCAAAACAAAAGCTACGATCGAAAGGCGCAGGCCTCCTGCCTGGGACCCTCCGAACCTACTCCTGGTCGTCGGCCAACTCGTAGTAGTATCCACCCTCGGGGTAGTAGTAGCGATCGTCGGCGTGGGCAGTTGTATCCGGGGCTCCGTCATCTGGTTGCATCAAAAGGGATATGGGGGAAAAAGAAAGCAAAGCAACCGTGAGTACTCATCCGAAGTATTCAGCAAGTAAGGATCTACACTACATATGCAACATTATCAAAGGAAGGCTGTATATGTGGACTGGGCTGCAGAAATGACAGAATAGAGAGGAAAGCCTAGTCCTATCGAAGACTAGCATCTTCAGCGGTCTTGCAGCAATAGAAGAGAGTAGAACAATACAATATATTGTAGCAGTATCATTAAGTCTCAACCTCACCCAGAGATCCTTTCTCGACTCCCTGCGAGAAAGCAATCCCAGAGCCATACAATCATCAACCTCGTCCTGAGATCCCTTCTCGACTCCCTGCGAGAAGCAATCCCAGAGCCATAGTATCCAATTCTAGCAGTATCGATCGGGATACAACTCCGAGTGTCCGTTACCGAGGATCCGGCTATGCATAGATTAGTTCTTCCCTGCAGGGGTGCACCAACTTACCCACCACGCTCGCTTAACTCCGGCCGGACACACTTTTCCGGGTCATGCCCGGCCTCGGCCAAATGACACACCGCAACCCTACCTACAGCTCAGCAGAGAGGTCCCCGCCGGTCTACATCCTAAGCGCAAGGGGGTCTTGGCCATCGCCCCTCACCCTCCGGGTCGTTGCGCACAGGGTGGATACCAGCATCACCTCGGATGGCCGACACGATCCGACCGTGCCGCAATGCTGAACTGGACGTCTGTCAGAGCTTTCGGCTAATGTTACGATGCAGAACGCCCATACTATGCCCACGTGATGGTTAGTGCTATCAGGCCAGAGGCCCACTCAGATCACATATCCAAACCGTTAGTACCTTGGGGGTGCGGTAACGAGCAGAGACTCACGATCGATGTGACCCCGTCGCCCCATCTCGAGGACTTGCGGCAAGGGCCAAGAATGCCCGGCCACGCCTCGTATTCATCACTCGGGCACCATACAGGCAACCCGTCTTCACATCACACGCGGGTACCCCTCAGGGTCGACTCGCCTTTCCAAGTAACAACAGTACAGTCCAAGTATCCGTGTGTCCATAACATCAGGGGGAATCCGAAGTATCACCCTCGTTGGATTCCTACCCGATATATCCGTCAAGGTGAACTCAGAGGAATCACCCTTGATGGGTTCACACTTGATGAGTTGCACGACAGCGTTGTTACCGGAAGTGGTAAAGGAGGAATCACCCTCGATGACCACGACCGAATAGCTACTCTACAGAGTTAACATCAGAAGTGCTACAAGAGGTTTCACCCTCGGCACTCGATAGTAACGCTGCAGTGTCGTTACAACTAAGGGGGGTGGTGTGCGGTGCCGGGGTCTAGTCTTCAATCTCGTTGATCGGGTCTTCGAATAATCCAGCGGGGCAATCGGGATAAGTGGGGTCACTGATAGGTCTCTACCCAGCCTATACTAAGCAATTTAGGATATGCAGGTAATTATCAACAGCAGGTTACAATAAACAGGCTATGCATCAGAATAGGTAAAGCAGTAGCAGCAGCAATTCTAATGCAAGCATGAGAAAATAGAATGGGCGATATCGGGATGATCAAACGGGGGGCTTGCCTGGTTGCTCGGCGGCAAGGGCAAGGTCGTCAACGGTGGCGTCGGGCTCCAGAGCTGCGTCGGTACTGGAAACTGCGTCGGGGTCTAACGAGAGAGAAGAGGGGGAGGAAATAGTAAATACTAAGCAAACAAGTGCATGACATGTCAATAAGCAGAGCTAGCGGTGTTCTATCGTAGTGCTAGGTGATCCCGGCGAAGGGGAAAAACGTCCGGGAAAGTATTCCCGGTGTCCGGCATTTCGGACAGACGAAAAGAGGGGAACGGTTGCATGTTCGCTATGCTAGGGACGTGTGACGGATGAACGGACCGCGTATTCGGATTCGTCTCGTCGTTCTGAGCAATTTTCATGTATAAAGTTTTTCGATCTGAGCTACGGATTATTTTATATGATTTTTCAAAGTTTAAACAATATTCTGAAATTATTTAAATTATTAAAACAACATTATCCAGAACAGTGCGGGCTGATGTCAGCATGATGTCAGCAGTCAACAGTGCGTTGACTGGGTCAATCTGACGTGTGTGTCCCGCGTGTCATAGACTACTAACTAATTAACAGTTAGTTATTTTAGTTAGCAGGCTAATTAAGTTTAATTAGTTATCTAAACAGAATTAATTAAGTTAATTAATTGTTTAATTAATTAATTAATTAGTTAGTTTTATTTTCTTTTCCTTTTTTTTTAACCGGGGCTGGGGCGTGGGGCCCCGTTGTCAATGGCCCAAAGGGGTTAGCTTAGTGGGGGGGGATTAGCGCTAAGAGAAATAGGGGAGGGCCGGCTGGGCATGCGCACAGGCGCTCCCAGCGGGGTGCCGGTGACCACCGCGCCTGGTCAGGTGGCGGCCAGGGCGCGCTGAGCGGCGCCGGGTGGCGAGCATCGGCGGGTGGACGAGCGCGACTTGCGGACGAGCGCGGGGTGCGGCGGCAGAGGCGGGCGCGCGCACTGCGCGGGCGACGGGGTGGCTGTGTGGGACGAGGGACGCAGCGGGGGCGCGTGGCTGCGTGCGGGGCCACGGCGCGCACGGCAAAGGAGGGCGCGCGACGCGGGTTGCGGGGCGCACGGGAGGTGACCGGGAGCAGGGAGGAGCGTGGCAGGGGGGCGAGGTCGGGCCACGGCGGCTGTGGGACTCCAGGGGCGCGGGTGCCAGACGCAGGCGCGGGGGCGGCGGCCGCAGCGCGAGCGGGCAGGGGCGGTCGCGGGATCGAGCGGGCGAGTGCGCACGGTATCGAGACAGAGGGGAAAGGGAAGTGGGGCGCGGGAGCTCACCCCCGGTGTCGAGGATCAGGGCGGCGAGGCCTGGGGTAGTCCGGCGAGGCAGATTGGCAACATGGCGAGGTAGCGGCGACGGCGGACGACGTTGGCGCCGGGGCACCGTTAGGGAGGAGGTCGAGGATGGAGAGGCGGGCGCTAGCGACGGCGGGGCAGCACCGGGCGACGTCGGCGAGTTGGCGGCGGGGTCAGCGCGGAGAGCAACGGCGCGGCATCGGCGCTGCCGGGGCAGAGACGAGGGCGTCGGGCAGAGGCGAGGGGGATCTCCTAATCCAGATCGAGAGAGCGAGAGGGAGAGGTGGATCGGGGGGAGTGGGGTGTAGCGGGCTAGGGTTTGGGAGGGGAACAAGGCCATATAGGCCAGGGGGCAGTGTTGGAAATATGCCCTAGAGGCAATAATAAAATGGTTATTATTATATTTCCTTGTTCATGATAATTGTCTGTTATTCATGCTATAATTGTGTTATCCGGAAATCGTAATACATGTGTGAATACATAGACCACAACATGTCCCTAGTAAGCCTCTAGTTGACTAGCTCGTTGATCAATAGATGGTTACGGTTTCCTGACCATGGACATTGGATGTCATTGATAACGGGATCACATCATTAGGAGAATGATGTGATGGACAAGACCCAATCCTAAGCCTAGCACTAGATCGTGTAGTTCGTTTGCTAAAGCTTTTCCAATGTCAAGTAACTTTTCCTTAGACCATGAGATTGTGCAACTCCCGGATACCGTAGGAGTGCTTTGGGTGTACCAAACGTCACAACGTAACTGGGTGACTATAAAGGTGCACTACGGGTATCTCCGAAAGTGTCTGTTGGGTTGGCACGAATCGAGAATGGGATTTGTCACTCCGTGTGACGGAGAGGTACCTCTGGGCCCACTCGGTAGGACATCATCATAATGAGCTCAATGTGATCAAGGAGTTGTTCACAGGATGATGTGTTACGGAAACGAGTAAAGAGACTTGCCGGTAACGAGATTGAACAAGGTATCGGTATACCGACGATCGAATCTCGGGCAAGTATCGTACCAATAGACAAAGGGAATTGCGTACGGGATTGATTGAATCCTCGACATCGTGGTTCATCCGATGAGATCTTCGAGGAGCATGTGGGAGCCAACATGGGTATCCAGATCCCGCTGTTGGTTATTGACCGGAGAGTCGTCTCGGTCATGTCTGCGTGTCTCCCGAACCCGTAGGGTCTACACACTTAAGGTTCGGTGACGCTAGGGTTGTAGAGATATTAGTATGCGGTAACCCGAAAGTTGTTCGGAGTCCCGGATGAGATCCCGGACGTCACGAGGAGTTCCGGAATGGTCCGGAGGTAAAGAATTGTATATAGGAAGTCCAGTTTCGGCCACCGGGAAGGTTTCGGGGGTAATCGGTATTGTACCGGGACCACCGGAAGGGTCCCGGGGGTCCACCGGGTGGGGCCACCTATCCCGGAGGGCCCCATGGGCTGAAGTGGGAAGGGAACCAGCCCCTGGTGGGCTGGTGCGCCCCCCTATGGGCCTCCCCTGCGCCTAGGGTTGGGAACCCTAGGGGTGGGGGGCGCCTCCACCTGTCTTGGGGGGCAAGCCACCCCCTTGGCCGCCGCCCCTCCCCTCAGATTGGATCTGAGGGGGCCGGCCCCCTCTCCCCTTCCCCCTATAAATAGTGGAGGGGTGGGAGGGAGGACACACCCCAGCCCCTGGCGCCTCCCTCTCCTCCCGTGACACCTCTCCCTCTCGTTGGTGCTTGGTGAAGCCCTTCCGAGATCCCGCTGCTTCCACCACCACGCCGTCGTGCTGCTGGATCCTCATCAACCTCTCCTTTCACCTTGCTGGATCAAGAAGGAGGAGACGTCTCTCCCAACCGTACGTGTGTTGAACACGGAGGTGCCGTCCGTTCGGCGCTCGGTCATCGGTGATTTGGATCACGACGAGTACGACTCCATCAACCCCGTTCTCTTGAACGCTTCCGCTCGCGATCTACAAGGGTATGTAGATGCACTCCCCTCTCTCGTTGCTAGATGACTCCATAGATTGATCTTGGTGATGCGTAGAAAATTTTAAAATTCTGCTACGATCCCCAACAGTGGCATCATGAGCTAGGTCTATGCGTAGTATCTTGCACGAGTAGAACACAAAGTAGTTGTGGGCGTCGATTTGTCAATCTTCTTGCCGTTACTAGTCTTATCTTGATTCGGCGGCACTGTGGGATGAAGCGGCCCGGACCGACCTTACACGTACGCTTACGTGAGACAGGTTCCACCGACTGACATGCACTAGTTGCATAAGGTGGCTAGCGGGTGTCTGTCTCTCCCACTTTAGTCGGATCGGATTCGATGAACAGGGTCCTTATGAAGGGTAAATAGAAATTGGCATATCACGTTGTGGTTTTGGCGTAGGTAAGAAACGTTCTTGCTATAAACCTATAGCAGCCACATAAAAAAAAAACTTGCAACAACAATTAGAGGACGTCTAACTTGTTTTTGCAGCAAGTGCTTTGTGATGTGATATGGCCAAAGGATGTGATGAATGATATATGTGATGTATGAGATGATCATGTTCTTGTAATAGGAATCACGACTTGCATGTCGATGAGTATGACAACCGGCAGGAGCCATAGGAGTTGTCTTAATTTATTATATGACCTGCGTGTCATTGAAATTCGCCATGTAATTACTTTACTTTATTGCTAACCGTTAGCCGTAGTAGTAGAAGTAATAGTTGGCGAGACAACTTCATGAAGACACGATGATGGAGATCATGATGATGGAGATCATGGTGTCATGCCGGTGACGATGATGATCATGGAGCCCCGAAGATGGAGATCAAAAGGAGCAAAGTGATAATGGCCATATCATGTCACTATTTTGATTGCATGAGATGTTTATCATGTTTTTGCATCTTATTTGCTTAGAACGACGGTAGCATATATAAGATGATCCCTTACTAAAATTTCAAGAAAGTGTTCCCCCTAACTGTGCACCGTTGCGAAGGTTCGTTGTTTCGAAGCACTACGTGTTGATCGGGTGGGATAGATTCTAACGTTCGAATACAACGGGTGTAAGCCAGATTTACACAGCAATACACTTAGGTTGACTTGACGAGCCTAGCATGTACAGACATGGCCTCGGAACACAAGAGACCGAAAGGTCGAGCATGAGTCGTATAGAAGATACGATCAACATGGGGATGTTCACCGTTGATGACTAGTCCGTCTCACGTGATGATCGGACACGGCCTAGTCGATTCGGATCATGTAATCACTTAGATGACGAGAGGGATGTCTATCTGAGTGGGAGTTCATTACATAATTTGATTAGATGAACTTAATTGTCATGAACTTAGTCTAAATGTTACATATCTATCTTGTAGATCAAATGGCCAACGCTAATGTTACCCTCAACTTCAACGCGTTCCTAGAGAAAAACAAGCTGAAAGACGATGGTAGCAACTATGCGGACTGGGTCCGTAACCTGAGGATTATCCTCATAGCTGCCAAGAAATCATATGTCCTTGAAGCACCGTTAGGTGACCCACCTGCCCTCCCAGCACTGCCAGACGATTTGAACGTTTGGCAGACACGCACCGATGATTACTCCTTCGTTCAGTGCGGCATGCTCTTCAGCTTAGAACCGGGGCTCCAAAAGCGTTTTGAGCATCACGGAGCATATGAGATGTTCGAAGAGCTGAAAATGGTTTTCCAAGCTCATGCCCGGATCGAGAGATATGAAGTCTCCGATAAGTTCTACAGCTGTAAGATGGAGGAAAATAGTTCTGTCAGCGAGCACATACTCAAAATGTCTGGGTTGCACAGCCGCTTGTCTCAGCTGGGGATTAATCTCCCGGATGACGCGGTCATTGACAGAATCCTCCAGTCGCTTCCACCTAGCTACAAGAGCTTTGTGATGAACTTCAACATGCAGGGGATGGAAAATACCATTCCTGAGGTATATGCGATGCTGAAGTCAGCGGAGGCAGAGATCAGAAAGGAACATCAAGTGTTGATGGTGAATAAAACCACTAAGTTCAAGAAGGGCAAGGGTAAGAAGAACTTCAAGAAGGACGGCAAGGGAGTTGCCGCGCCCGGTAAGCCAGCTGCCGGGAAGAAGTCAAAGAATGGACCCAAGCCTGAGACTGAGTGCTTTTATTGCAAGGGAACCGGTCACTGGAAGCGGAATTGCCCCAAGTACTTAGCAGATAAGAAGGCCGGCAATACCAAAGGTATATGTGATATACATGTAATTGATGTGTACCTTACCAGCACTCGTAGTAGTTCCTGGGTATTTGATACCGGTGCGGTTGCTCATATTTGTAACTCAAAGCAGGAACTGCGGAATCAGCGTAGACTGGCAAAGGACGAGGTGACGATGCGCGTCGGGAATGGTTCCAAGGTCGATGTGATCGCCGTCGGCACGCTACCTCTGCATCTACCTACGGGATTAGTTTTAAACCTCAATAATTGTTATTTAGTGCCAACTTTGAGCATGAACATTGTATCTGGATCTCGCTTAATGCGAGATGGCTACTCATTTAAATCTGAGAATAATGGTTGTTCTATTTATATGAGAGATATGTTTTATGGTCATGCCCCGCTGGTGAATGGTTTATTTTTATTGAATCTCGAACGTGATGTTACACATGTTTATAATGTGAATGCCAAGAAATGCAAGGTTGATAACGATAGTCCCACATACTTGTGGCACTGCCGCCTTGGTCATATCGGAGTTAAACGCATGAAGAAACTCCATGCAGATGGACTTTTGGAGTCTCTTGATTATGAATCATTTGACAGATGCGAACCATGTCTCTTGGGCAAGATGACCAAGACTCCGTTCTCCGGAACAATGAAGCGAGCAACCAACTTATTGGAGATCATACATACTGATGTGTGTGGTCCAATGAGTGTTGAGGCTCGCGGTGGTTATCGTTATGTTCTCACCCTCACCGATGATTTGAGTAGATATGGGTATGTCTACTTGATGAAGCACAAGTCTGAGACCTTTGAAAAGTTCAAGGAATTTCAGAATGAGGTTGAGAATCAACGTGACAAGAAAATAAAGTTCTTACGATCAGATCGTGGAGGAGAATATTTGAGTCATGAATTTGGCACGCACTTAAGGAAATGTGGAATTGTTTCACAACTCACGCCGCCTGGAACACCTCAGCGTAACGGTGTGTCCGAACGTCGTAATCGCACTCTATTGGATATGGTGCGATCTATGATGTCTCTTACTGATCTACCGCTATCTTTTTGGGGTTATGCTTTAGAGACTGCCGCATTCACTTTAAATAGGGCACCGTCAAAATCCGTTGAGACGACACCGTATGAATTATGGTTTGGGAAGAAACCTAAGCTGTCGTTTCTGAAAGTTTGGGGATGCGATGCTTATGTGAAGAAACTTCAACCAGAGAAGCTCGAACCCAAGTCGGAAAAATGCGTATTCATAGGATACCCCAAGGAAACTATTGGGTATACCTTCTACCTAAGATCCGAGGGCAAGATCTTTGTTGCCAGGAATGGATCCTTTCTAGAGAAAGAGTTTCTCTCGAAAGAAGTAAGTGGGAGGAAAGTGGAGCTTGATGAGATGACCCTCGAACCGGAGAGTAGCGCAGCACAGGAAAATGTTTCTGTGGAGCCTGCACCGGCTAGAGAGGAAGTTAATGATAATGATCATGATCAAGCTACCACTGAACTTCGAAGGTCCACAAGGACACGTTCCGCACCAGAGTGGTACGGCAATCCTGTCCTGGAAATCATGTTGTTAGACAACAGTGAACCTTCGAACTATGAAGAAGCGATGGCGGGCCCGGATTCCGACAAATGGCTTGAAGCCATGAAATCCGAGATAGGATCCATGTATGAAAACGAAGTATGGACTTTGACTGACTTGCCCGTTGATCGGCAAGCCATAGAAAATAAATGGATCTTTAAGAAGAAGACTGACGCGGATGGTAATGTGACCATCTATAAGGCTCGGCTTGTCGCTAAGGGTTATCGACAAGTTCAAGGGGTTGACTACGATGAGACTTTCTCACCCGTAGCGAAGCTGAAATCCGTCAGAATCATGTTAGCAATTGCCGCATACTATGATTATGAGATATGGCAAATGGACGTCAAAACGGCATTCCTTAATGGTTTTCTTAAGGAAGAGTTGTATATGATGCAACCGGAAGGTTTTGTCGACCCTGAGAATGCTGACAAGGTATGCAGGCTCCAGCGCTCAATCTATGGGCTGGTGCAAGCATCTCGGAGTTGGAACATTCGCTTTGATGAGATGATCAAAGCGTTTGGGTTCACACAGACTTATGGAGAAGCCTGTGTTTACAAGAAAGTGAGTGGGAGCTCTGTAGCATTTCTCATATTATATGTGGATGACATACTGCTGATGGGAAATGATATAGAATTCTTGGAAAGTATAAAGGCCTACTTGAATAAGTGTTTTTCAATGAAGGACCTTGGAGAAGCTGCTTATATATTAGGCATCAAGATCTATAGGGATAGATCGAGACGCCTCATAGGTCTTTCGCAAAGCACATACCTTGATAAGATATTGAAGAAGTTCAATATGGATCAGTCCAAGAAGGGGTTCTTGCCTGTATTGCAAGGTGTGAGATTGAGCACGGCTCAATGCCCGACCACGACAGAAGATATAGAAGAGATGAGTGTCATCCCCTATGCCTCAGCCATAGGGTCTATTATGTATGCCATGCTGTGTACCAGACCTGATGTAAACCTTGCAGTAAGTTTGGTAGGTAGGTACCAAAGTAATCCTGGCAAGGAACACTGGACAGCGGTCAAGAACATCCTGAAGTACCTGAAAAGGACTAAGGATATGTTTCTCGTATATGGAGGTGACGAAGAGCTCGTCGTAAAGGGTTACGTCGACGCTAGCTTCGACACAGATCCGGATGACTCCAAGTCACAAACCGGATACGTGTATATTTTGAATGGTGGAGCGGTAAGCTGGTGCAGTTGCAAGCAAAGCGTCGTGGCGGGATCTACATGCGAAGCGGAGTACATAGCAGCCTCGGAGGCAGCACACGAAGCAGTATGGATGAAGGAGTTCATCACCGACCTAGGAGTCATTCCAAATGCGTCGGGTCCAATGGCTCTCTTCTGTGATAACACTGGAGCTATTGCCCTTGCCAAGGAGCCCAGGTTTCACAAGAAGACCAGGCATATCAAGCGTCGCTTCAACTCCATACTTGAACATGTTCAAGATGGAGACATAGATATTTGTAAAGTGCACACGGATTTGAATGTAGCAGATCCGTTGACTAAACCTCTTTCACGAGCAAAACATGATCAACATCAGAACTCTATGGGTGTTCGATTCATCACAATGTAACTAGATTATTGACTCTAGTGCAAGTGGGAGACTGTTGGAAATATGCCCTAGAGGCAATAATAAAATGGTTATTATTATATTTCCTTGTTCATGATAATTGTCTGTTATTCATGCTATAATTGTGTTATCCGGAAATCGTAATACATGTGTGAATACATAGACCACAACATGTCCCTAGTAAGCCTCTAGTTGACTAGCTCGTTGATCAATAGATGGTTACGGTTTCCTGACCATGGACATTGGATGTCATTGATAACGAGATCACATCATTAGGAGAATGATGTGATGGACAAGACCCAATCCTAAGCCTAGCACTAGATCATGTAGTTCGTGTGCTAAAGCTTTTCCAATGTCAAGTAACTTTTCCTTAGACCATGAGATTGTGCAACTCCCGGATACCGTAGGAGTGCTTTGGGTGTACCAAACGTCACAACGTAACTGGGTGGCTATAAAGGTGCACTACGGGTATCTCCGAAAGTGTCTGTTGGGTTGGCACGAATCGAGAATGGGATTTGTCACTCCGTGTGACGGAGAGGTACCTCTGGGCCCACTCGGTAGGACATCATCATAATGAGCTCAATGTGATCAAGGAGTTGTTCACAGGATGATGTGTTACGGAAACGAGTAAAGAGACTTGCCGGTAACGAGATTGAACAAGGTATCGGTATACCGACGATCGAATCTCGGGCAAGTATCGTACCGATAGACAAAGGGAATTGCGTACGGGATTGATTGAATCCTCGACATCGTGGTTCATCCGATGAGATCATCGAGGAGCATGTGGGAGCCAACATGGGTATCCAGATCCCGCTGTTGGTTATTGACCGGAGAGTCGTCTCGGTCATGTCTGCGTGTCTCCCGAACCCGTAGGGTCTACACACTTAAGGTTCGATGACGCTAGGGTTGTAGAGATATTAGTATGCGGTAACCCGAAAGTTGTTCGGAGTCCCGGATGAGATCCCGGACGTCACGAGGAGTTCCGGAATGGTCCGGAGGTAAAGAATTGTATATAGGAAGTCCAGTTTCGGCCACCGGGAAGGTTTCGGGGGTAATCGGTATTGTACCGGGACCACCGGAAGGGTCCCGGGGGTCCACCGGGTGGGGCCACCTATCCCGGAGGGCCCCATGGGCTGAAGTGGGAAGGGAACCAGCCCCTGGTGGGCTGGTGCGCCCCCCTATGGGCCTCCCCTGCGCCTAGGGTTGGGAACCCTAGGGGTGGGGGGCGCCTCCACCTAGCTTGGGGGGCAAGCCACCCCCTTGGCCGCCGCCCCTCCCCTCAGATTGGATCTGAGGGGGCCGGCCCCCTCTCCCCTTCCCCCTATAAATAGTGGAGGGGTGGGAGGGAGGACACACCCCAGCCCCTGGCGCCTCCCTCTCCTCCCGTGACACCTCTCCCTCTCGTTGGTGCTTGGTGAAGCCCTGCCGAGATCCCGCTGCTTCCACCACCACGCCGTCGTGCTGCTGGATCCTCATCAACCTCTCCTTCCCCTTGCTGGATCAAGAAGGAGGAGACGTCTCTCCCAACCGTACGTGTGTTGAACACGGAGGTGCCGTCCGTTCGGCGCTCGGTCATCGGTGATTTGGATCACGACGAGTACGACTCCATCAACCCCGTTCTCTTGAACGCTTCCGCTCGCGATCTACAAAGGTATGTAGATGCACTCCCCTCTCTCTCGTTGCTAGATGACTCCATAGATTGATCTTGGTGATGCGTAGAAAATTTTAAAATTCTGCTACGATCCCCAACAGGCAGCGGGGTGGGCCGGCTGGGCCGGCCTTGCTGGTTGCGGCCAGCTGGGCCGAGGCCCAGTGGGGGGGTCTGTTTTTAGTTTTTTGTTTTGCTTTGGTTTTATTTATTTCTTTTCTTTTTATTTATTCTTTCCTGTCTTGCAAATAGTTTGGCACCCATATGAATTTTGTAAAATATAAGAACTGGTCCATAAATCACAGTGCAACATTAGTCACTGCTAGAAATTGGTTTGGTGTCCATATCTTTTTGTTTGGATTTTTATTTAATTGAAAAAGGATTAAATAGTGTTATGTTGCTGCTGTTTCTTGTTGTTTGAGTCCTTTTACAATTCCAATAAATGTTGCAATCATTTTTATAAATGCTATGGGAATATTTGCAACCTGATGCACATTTTTGTTTTCCAGTTTGAACAACTTTTAGTTTCACTTAGGTTTGAATTTCCATTTTGAATTTAAATTTGGAAAGGGATATGTTACTAATGATGATTAAGCACTGTTGATTATGATGACATGGCATTATCAAAATGGGATTACTGTGGCTAACCACTGGGGGTGTTACAAATGTGATTTCTTCTCTATTTTCCGTTCCGTGTGGTATGTGCAACACACCATCAGATGGTATTCTTGATGCATATGTCTTTGCTCAGCTCATGATTACAAAGTTTTAAGTATGAATGTATGACACATACATGGACTTGCACTAACTGAATCGTACTTGTTACGTATGATCTCTCCCAGGACAAGAAGCTCGATGAACAAGAAGCACTTCATCTAGAGGCAACTGTTGTGTGCCATCAAGATAGCAACGTCGATGTAGTTCTTAATGGCAATGCTTGTTCAGCGATGATTATCATGGTCCTTCAGACTTAGCATAGCCCGTCATGTACGAAAGTTGAAGCAATTTTCGCTAGCAATTCTTGTTGATCTTGTTAAGATTAATTAACATAGTAATTAAGGGATTAATCCCTGCTTGGAATAACAGTTGGCGGTTGCTTTCTGCAACCATTGCGTCGGTTCGGTCTGAACCAACACCCCCTTGTAAACGCCTGTTCCAGTGCTATATATAGCACTTCATCTAATGCATAGAGACAGTTCGATCATTTGTTCTTTTAGATCTCAAACACGTTATCAGCACTTTGCTCTGCCAAAAGAGGGCGATGAGGCCACTAAACAGAGAAGACCGGCAGCACCCGCGCACATCAATCCGTCACCGGCGACGTCCTTGATGCCCGAGAGGCAGCAAGGTTTCTCCCACACGACCGGATGCGTGCGAGCCCAGCCTTCCTTGACGCATCTCGTTGTCCCCGGCGGCAGTCCACGCCTTTCGGCGTGTGGTGCGAGAGCGGCATGGCGGCGCAGGTCTCCAGCCGGCGCATGGTCGCATGGCCCCCGCATCAGCCCGAGGCGTTCACGGCGCAGGCGTTGCGAGTCTCTTGATCAGGGAAAAATCAAACATATAAAGGCCGCTATGCTACCCGCCATTCTAGCGCAACCGCGTGCGCTGTGCTCGTTGGACCGAGCGATCTCTTCACTGTAGCTCGCTTTTGGCTGTTGGCACCCGGTCCGCTGTTGTTTTTTTTTCACGTTTGTGGCTGCTTCAGGAGGGGATGACGGGTGGGCCCTGTTAGGCATGGGGGTAGATAATAAGGTGGAGTTGGCTAACGTCTTGGTGCAGATGGATTTCGTCCACGGATGAACACCTAGGTTTCGCACCCGCGCAAGCGACCTCCTCCTCCCTTCCCATTCATCCTCCCTCCTAGCCGCCGCCGCCTCATCGCCTTCCTCCTCCTCCTCCTCCTCTCTCTCGCCAGTGCCGCCTGGCCGCTGCTGCCTCCTCCTCGGTGCTCGGCGGGACGAGCACGAGAGGTCACCACCGTGCACTACGTCGTCCAGGGTGGGTGCCGAGGACCTACAGGTCTCTCTCTCTCTCTCCCTGCCGCCTCTTTCCCTGGCCCCTCTGCCTCCCCCACCATGTGAGAGAGGGAGAGGGATGGACAAATAGGAGACGTGGGCAGGAGGAGAAGAGGAAGGAGAGGCCGTCTGTGTGCACATGGCCATCGGCTGGCCGGGCTCAGCTCTTGCAGGCAACCACACCCTTCTTTTCTTCCTAATTTGCCTTCTTCCCTGTCTCTTTCACTCCTCGGATTTGGTTTAATCCCTAGAATTTCTGGTTTTTGTTTGTGCAGATTCTTTTGTGTATATGCCTACAAGGTGTTTGGTGAAAATCCAAGCAGACCCTTGGTTTCGTGTCTTTCAGATATTTCTATGGTTTTCTCCTCAACAACCATATCAATCTGGCTGCCATTGGCACATGTGACCTTGGTTGAGGTAAGTGCACCATCATTGCTCTCTAGACTCGATTTATTGGTGACTAAGACAGTGGTGATGGTGCTGGCTGGGGAAATCTTCAATGCCTGGGATAGTGGCTGCTGCCTCTGGCCTCCTCACCTTTAGTTCTTCAAGGTAGTTAGACAACTCAAGTGCTAAGAACTTCAGAATTCAGTTTATGAGTATAGTACTTAAAACTCAATGATCTGTGGATTTATATCACCTAGCATGTAGGAGTGCTAAATTGCATCTGTTGGGCCTTTACCTCTTGCTTTGTTGGATAGTTCTTTTTCCTGGACTTGAAAGGACAAATATACTTGATTGGCATCTTTAGGTATTATATAAGTTGACATGAGTTTGATTTCTTGCTATTTTGATCAACTTGTCTGTAGGAATTTGTTCCTCGTCTCCTTATACCAAGAGCGGATCTGCGCCCCACCTCTCCAGTGCTAGCTCACTGGCCACCGCGGATCCTAGCTGTCCATGGGACGCCATCAATAGGTTTGATTAGATTCTATATGTAGGTAGGGTGCTTGATAATTTTTCTAAAGGAAAATTGTGCTCTTTTTTCAATTCAATACCACAACATAGCATCTCTATAAAATTAAGATTTGGCTGCTACTGGTATCTATATTATGAACTTTTGCTAATTTTTGTTGTGTACTGTCCAGGTGTTGTATAATGTTGTTACTTGCTGCTGATGTTGTTTCTGTGCTGCCTAGGGAGTGACAATAACGACATTCAATTATGATGCATTTGAAAGTAACACGAAGATTAAGGAAATTAATGACCATTCGTTGATTGACGACTTGAAAAGAAGCATGGAGGCAACAAATGGGGTATTATTTTGATCTCATCTCACACATTCAACTACTCTTTGTCCTACTACATGGCTTTTTATTAATTATTTACACATACTCGATGTATTGCCATATGACTGTTCCTGGAAATCGCCATATCCCATATCCCCGCAACCGTATTGCCGTATCCGTTGCTCTATCAGTGCTTCATTGGTCTAGGTAACAATGTGTAGATTTCCTTTATTTTGCGCATATTCTCTTCAATCAGCATCGTTACTTTTTGTGCTTGGTGTTTTATTCGAGCCAGATGCAAGCGGCAAAAGGCGACCGGGATTAACAATCGATGCTGGTCTTCATGTCCAGATCCTGGTCTTTGTTGGTATGTACATGAGACGGGCGATGTTCTTAGAGAGCGAGATGTGGAAGGTACTATTTAAGAAATCCAGTTCTTGTTGTCTTGATTACTCAATTTGTCTAAACTGCAAAATACATATTTTTTGGAGTCATGTATAGTGGTACTGGCTTAACTAATTAACGCATTCATCAAATGACTTTGTTTACGATACTATCTCTTTGCCAAAAGCTTAGTGATTGATCAGACTAAACTAAATGGAAACGGTTCTGTATCTTGCTTCATGTTTTTGAGTGGAAGTAGAGTATCTTGCTTGCCATGTACAACAATATATGTATTATAAGACAGATGTAGCCACAAGCGCTGGCGCCGGCGTGGGATGATAGAGGCCGCCAAGCTACAGCAGTAGCAGGCACGGCACCGGCAAATGCAAGCAGCAGCAGGCGGCGGTGCTGGCGAAGCAGTGGTCCACGGTGTTGTTGTCGTCGTCCT
This sequence comes from Thinopyrum elongatum, assembly GCA_011799875.1. Taxonomy (NCBI): domain Eukaryota; kingdom Viridiplantae; phylum Streptophyta; class Magnoliopsida; order Poales; family Poaceae; genus Thinopyrum; species Thinopyrum elongatum. Next base: position 154,655,283 of record CM022302.1, on the reverse strand, counting down.
CGGCAGAAGGTCATGCGAAGATGAATCAACGACGCCACAACGGGAAACGACCATAAATATTGGACCCGAGGTAACCCTCTCTCATCGCCTTCCTCCATTCTCATCCCTCCCATGATCAAAGCAAAGCAATAAAAGGAAGGGGAGATCTAACTAAGAGATCATCTGTTGGCATGCCCTTGTTTATGATTTTAGATTATTATTTTTGGCTCCCTCCAATTTCAGAAATCCGATCCCGTCTCACCCCTAATTTGACCTCAATGTACTATTGTTGTCATTGCTCTCCACCTTACCCTAGGCCTAGGATACCAGCAGCCGAGTGAGGCAGAGACAATTCGAGGATCAATCAGCAGTTCTTCCCAACGACGACGCCACAGCGGCAGCAGCAGATAACAATGTAGTGGTGTGTCCAGAAGGTACTAAGCTTGCTTATGCATATGTTTATGTCTTTGTTTTCAATTATTTCCAGTTTTCCCATGCATTTGTTTTTTTACTTCCTGTCAACGATTGAACTAAATTATTTTCCAGTTGCCCCATCTGCACCAAATTTTTTTTGAAGCACATGATTAATCACCAAATCCATCATGTTTCTACCATATTAACTATATCCTTTTGTTACATGGTTGAGGATGCGGTTACTTGTGACAACTGTAATTTTTGAAAGGCCCCCAATTTCTTATGTGTATGCCGAGTGAACGAATAAAAATTACCACTGTTATATGTTAGTGTATTTTATTACTTAGTTCTTACTTGGTCATCTTTCATGGTGCAGTGGAGAATGCATCCATATTGTGTGTGTAGTCTAGAATTAGTGTTGCTTTTGGATGATGATACAGCATGCTAACTTTTGATGTGTTACGTAAAATAACCCTATCGATCTTGATACTTTACGTATAGAGAACTAGGAAGCAAAGGCTTCTGGTTTAGCTGCGGCCATGGTATTTCGTATGTTGATGATTGAATTTTTTTCCTGTAGCCCTCTTCCAAATTTGAGAACTGCCACACGATTTGACCCTGGCAGGAGATCACCAGGATCAGTTGATGACAGGGATCTGCAAACCACAGTCCTATATGTCGCCAATCTCTCTCATAAGGTTGGTTTTCCCCGCCGTACATCTTCTGTCTACTCACAGTTTTAAGTGTATATATGCATCATAGTTGGCTTACTGCACATTATATACCATATGATGTTAGGTGGATGGGAATTTTCTTTTGAGGCTACAATTAGTGAGGAAATGATTTCACAAGTTATATTTCAAGCTCATAACGCCACACTTGGCTGTGTTACTAAGCAATGACATGTAATATCAATCTTGGTTATAATAATATAATTGATTTTCTATAATTGTTTTTGTGGGTTCGTCAAGCATTAATTGGGTGGATGGGAGCAGCATCGGCGGCGTTGTGTTCTCTTTCATGAAATTGACCCCGCTTTCTCGCTCTTATTACCTTGTGCGATTTGATTCCTCACTTTTCCTTTCTTCTATTTCCTTTCCTCTTGCAGCATTGACGGGGCTGCTCTCATTTTCGGTTTGCTACTGCTCCTTACATTCTACCGCTGCTCATTGTTGTCATAAGAAGGTGAGGTGTTCTTCAGTACGATGCTCCTGGCGTGTTTGATGAAATGTCTATAAGCTGATATGTTACTCATTCTCTCTTTCCTTCTCGGTTGGTTCTTGGGTCCTCCATGCCGTTAGCCATCGAGGTTGGGTTCCTTCTCGCTCCCTTGCTCAATTTTTGTCTACTGAAAGTGATGTGTGCTGATGTGTTGGTTTTGACAACCTCCCCGTGTGTGTGTGATCTTTGTTGGCATATCAAACGAGGATATTTGTTGGCATACCAGCTGGATTCTAGCAGACTAGCGCAGTGCTCGGGTGCCTAGCTCAGTTCAGTTCTGAGTCAGCGGCAGCGAAGTAATCTGTTCCTGAATCTTGCATATAACTTTGATTGCAGCGGCCCATTCCCCTGTCATGCCTGGACTAGCTAGATTGATTGGAGCTTGTCTATTCTGCCTTTGGCATTCCCTAGATTTCTACGTGGATGTGTTGTGGTGATTATTTGACGGGTGGTCTACGACTCTAGGATGAGCCCATTTATTTTAGCACATGCATTACAATTTGTCTATTGTACCGTCGGCTTCCTTTCCTGCATTTCTACTTTTATGTGTATGTTTTGTCTGTTTTTGGATGACCCAATGCATTTTAATTCACCTGTATGTACTACCATTGGTTGTCTTATATACATTTTCATGTGTTTTATCTGTCTGATCAGTTCTTCCCTTGTTCTTTCCGTTTGTGTTGCAGATCATGCCGCTCTTCCACCATCTTGTCGGCTCACGTGTTGTTATTCTTGCTGCCAAGGTTTGTGCTTCCGCTTTCGGTTCTATTTTCTTTTGCTCCTGCTAAGTATAATGATTGGTTGCAGTTAAGTTTGTCCGTTCCTATTATGTGTTTGGGGTGACTGTCTACAGTTCAGTTTATCTGTTCTTCTGGTGCATCTTGTTCTAAACTTCTGGTTGGATGTGCTCTGATTGGTTATCGCATATGTGGCCTAGCCTGAGACAATGCATTTGAAGTCGTCTATAACTGATTTTTTTATGTCCCTCCTTGCATGTGCTACAATTGGTTATATGCAAGGAAGAATGTTGTACTGCTCTTTTTTGAATTCTTTTAGCCTTCATGTTCCCAATATTGGTCACCTCTTAAAATTCTTAATTTGCAGGGATGCTTGATTGTTTAATGTTGCTTATTCGGCATGGGCTATCAACCTGTGATTATCTACATGGTATATCTAGCACATCAATCTATTGGGCTCAGGTCCTGCACATGATATATCTAGCCCATGCATCTACATGGTATATCTTCCTACACCGCTCTGCGGCAGTGCGTCGTATCTGCAGCTCAGATTTCCTTGCCTTTGGCTGACTATCCCTTTCTTTTGCTAGCCATCTACTTGCTTTCTTCTCAAGCGGGATTGGCTGCAACCTCCTGTTTGTGACGCGGTGCCACCAAACGTATGTTTCTCTCTGTCCCGATTCTAATTCTCTGCATTCTCCATCTACATATGCATGTGATTGCCTACTCTGTTTCTGCCCAATATATGTACGTATGTTGGTGGAAGTAGAGATTAAGAGTGAGATAAAGAGTGAGAGAGACAAAATGCTAGGGAGAAAGATAGCTAGACAACTGATAAGTGTATATTCTCAACTGTATATTTTGGTTATTATTTACAAGCTGAACTTCCATTATTCCAATTGGGTGGCATGTCACATTTATTGATTCACATGAATAATGATCCCATGCTAACATTTTCTTGACATATTCAAGAATTGCAATTGGTGGGGATGTTTTCCCTGGCTCAACTCTTTCAGATCACATTCTACTTTTAATAACATACCCCAGGTTTGACACTTAACATCTCTTTATAGAAGTAGATAGTGTTAACCTTCTTCCTGTAGTGTATGAATATTCTTCATCTTTGTCACACAAGTGTACTGTGAATATTATATTGTTTTGCTCTCATTGACTCGTGGGCCCCAGCAAATGTGGTTCATTTTCTGGTGTTTCTTTGATGATTATAGATGAGACTTGGCAGAAAAAGTATAGAAGTGAAATTTACTGCAAATGTAAGCCGACGAGTTTCAGACGCACCTTGAATTATTCCTGAATTGGAAGATAGGCTTTGTTGATACCTTAATCTAGAGAACTAGAGTTCTTCTGGTACTTGTTTCAATATTGAAACTATGTGTTTGTGATCAGTTCATAGATACTTTTTAGATTTGATTGCTTCCCAAATATAAAGCAGTCCTTTGATTTATTTTTGTGTGTGTGCGATCAGTTCATTGATGCTTTTTAGATTTGTTTGCTTCCCAAATATAGGGCAGTCCTTCGATTCATTTTTGTTCCGCAAGAAGTATCTATCCTATTTCTAGGGATTCATGTTGCGGGATATCAAAATTAGTCATTGCTCAATGGAGCCATACAAATAACTGTCCAGCAAGCCTTTCATACCATAAACTATGATTAATACATAGTTGTCAGCATTTTTTTTTCTATTTTACCAAAGATTACCATGCTGCATGTGTTGTGTAATACTATTCATCACCCAGGGTGCAGAATACGTTATTCTTCAGCCATAGGCCCAGCTTGTAGGCTGGTACAGCCTGCACGCTGCAGCCATCGGGCCGTGTGCTTAAGGTTCTGAGCCCACGAAAGGTTCTCTTTGCATTGTTTTTTTATATAGTTATTTTTCGGCCGTGATGTGCTCAGGCTGTGGGCTGGGCTATTTTCACCCAGTTTCTCTCCTCCATCACCGGTCGCTCTCTCTCTCCTTGTTCTCCATCTCGATTGATCTCAAAAAATAAATCTCAATCTAGATCCCACCGCCCCAATCCTCTCGCCTTCCCCTCCACGGCCAGGCACCTCTCCCTTCCCCGGCGAGCAGTTGCGCCCCAACCCTCTCCCACCCCCTCTCCGGTGGAGCTGATCCAACACGGGTCGTGCCACGACCACCGTCGTCCTTCTCTGATCCCCCTCCCCATCCATCTTTTTTAATTCGTTCAGATCCTTGCTTTATTTCTAATCTGTTCTCTTGATTATGCAGGTGCTAATATGTAATTCATGAATGGCCGAGGAATCGCTCATTCATCTCCCACCGTGCAACCTCCGCCTCCCAGCCACATACAGCAACAGCCCTCCTATGCTGCCATGTCGCCAAACTGAAGTGGATTTGTGGGAGTTGTAGTAGTTTTTATTGAAGTTGTTTTATGGTTGCTCGAAGGTGAGATTGATGTTACATTATTTGATTTGCTGCAAGTTCTTCACCCTGTCACCCAACTTCCTCTTCTGCTCATGTGCATTGTTCGTGTTCTGGCAAGTGCCGTTGTCGGTCCTTTCATATTTTTGATTTTTACATGTCCATCGTTGTATGCAGTTCTGGAGCGTGCTGGATGGATTTTGAACTGTTTCCTTTCCAACCGGGGCCATGGGCGAGGCTGTTGTCACAGTCCTTGGAGGTGCGTCGATTTTCCATTAGCTCTTAAAACCTGCTACTAGATTTGTTAGTTTGACTCTTCTCTGAAATCTTTGGAGTTACCCTTAACCTGATGCAAATTTTCCATTATGTTTTAAATGACATTGAAGTGTCAATCTCTTTATCTTATAAGCTTCTGTTATCTGAATAAATGCTTGAGCACTGCGTGTGCACTGCTGTGAGCGTGTGCACCCTGCTCTTCTTTTTTTTTTTGCGAGGGCACCCTGCTCTTTTAATTGTGTGCCTATTTAGTTTGTGAGGATGGTGAGATTGACAAGTGCAGATAGTGATGGATCTTTTGTTGAGGCTGTGACTGGTGCCTGCTTGATTTTGCATGTAGTAGATACATGCACACGGGTGAGCACATTTTGTTCAGTTAGTCAAAGAATCGCTCCTCCATTCTTTTTTTTTTAATAATAAAACAGATGTTCATGGAATCATCACCACCCTCCTCCTGGCTCCCTCCTCGACCCTCCTCTGTAACAATGAGGTTGATTTCTCCACTGATTTTTTGGCTCTATTTTTTTCTTCCATGCATGCAGTTTGTGCTTTTCATGTGGATCTCGCAAGCTCTAGTTGACTAAAGTTGTTGAAGATATTGTCTGCGTGCCTCCGGCTGCTGGTGTTGAAGAAAATTTGATGCCCATTTGTGTGCTTGTGGCTGCACTTGATATAATTCTTATTCGGATCATGGCTGAACTTGTAGTGCTGAAATTTTTCCGTGTTGACCTGGAGTTAGCATGCTTTGTTTAGTGTGTGTATTTCAGGTATAGCTCTTTCAGTTTTTACATGTCAAGAAATTCAGACAAAGTTCATACCATTTATTTCAGTTAGAATAAATTCAGGGAGAGAGCTCTACTGTATAAGTAACAATTATGTATATTAGCACATAACTTCTTTGTCACATTACTTTGTCAACAATCTTCCTGTTATCACCTTCAGAAGTTTTTGTATAGAATTGTAGAACTTGCCGATTCCAAGGTTGAAACTTTCGAATTTATCTATGTAAATATTCAGACTACTTCTTCCTAATTGAAGGACTTCTTTATTATGTCGTTCCTAGATTAAGTACTTGTTCCTAGATTTTGTTTTGTGATGATTGATGTACGGATTTATTGCCAGGAGAAGACAATGGGTGGGCATGTTTTTAAGGGCATCAGCCACGGGCATCTACAGTACCTACAGTTGGGAGCCCCGTGAAGTAAGAAGACTGAAAAGCAAAAGGATGTCACAGACAAAATTTTGCCTCAAATAGGGTTGATTATTTGTATCGGCAAAAACCATGCAATTTTGGTATGGCGCAGAAGTCATAACCTGCACTACTATAGCTTTCTCACCATTTAGTTGTCTGGTAATCAGATAACATTAACGAGCTATTTAAGATGGAAGTTTTGGGTTGTTTTTGCTTTGAGCAGTCTGTCTACCGCCTCAGATAGGGCAGTAATAGCTACGCCTATAGTTACATACATAGGGTCTGATACAATTGTATACATGGTTTGTGTGGCACAACCCCTTACTTCTTTCATGGGACTTAAGATCTCATGGATTTCCTTGGTTCAGCCCATTGCACTTACCATGTTCATGCCACACTACTATGCCGTACTTGAAGATACATCGTCTCAAACTTTTTTTTTTTTGAGAGGAAACAGGTACAAAACGGAACAACATTGAACCAAGTCTTACACAAATTAAAAAGGCAGCCCTCCCTAGCTAAGTTGTGAGCAGCTTTGTTTGCCGCACGTCTAGCCCACACCACCCGAGTCTCAGCGACAGCAGATATCATCTCTTTGATCTCCTGGACAAGTGGGCCAAACCTGGACCGGTCAAGATCGCTGGAGTTGAGGACCTGCGCCATAGATATATTATCAGTTTCTAACACCAATTTCGTAGCACCAATCTCCTGCGCCAGCTGAACTCCCCGACGACAAGCGAGTAGATCCGCATGCTCAGGAACAGATATGTTAGCGAAAGCATGGCAAGCTCCAGCACGAAAAACACCATGATGATCTCGAATGACAACCCCGCCACCCCCGCCAATTCCTTGCTTGTTGAGAGCTCCATCGACGTTTACCTTGAGCCGGTGCTCATCCGGCGGCGTCCAAAGAGCCTTATGACACAGTACAGAGGTTGTCCCCTTTGGTGCATTTATTTCCATCCATTCATCTATAAGCCTGAACACCCTTTCCGCAACAACCTGAGCTTGTTCAAAAACCTGATTGTCCCTGGCGTTGTTTCGAATCAACCACATATGATATAGACTCATCACCATGATGGCCCGTTCTGCCTCCTTTTGCTTGCCCAACCAATCAAGAAGCCAACCCACTAACTGTTGATGCGATTGTACCCACTCAGGCGGGCTAAAATCAGTAGAAGACCCTCTCGTCCTGTTAACACAGTCCCAATAGAGCTTGGCGTAAGGGCACCTCCAGAAGCGATGTAGCCCCGTCTCTTCACGGCCGCAAGCTAAACAAAAAACACCCGGTTTGATTCTGCGCCGGTGCAACTCTGCACCCACTGCAAGGCCATTCTTTAACAGTCTCCAAGTGTGCACCTTAGCCTTGCCCGGAACTTCAGTACTCCATAGCTCGTTCCAGCCAGCGTGCATCGAGGCCGAAGCAGAACATTCAGGTAAACCTGCTCGTGTGTCCTTCAGTTTCATCTCAAGATGGTAAGCTGAACGAACCGTAAAAATACCGTTCTTCGTGTAGTTCCAGGCCAGTATGTCATCTCTGCCGAGACCTCCCACCACAATCTGAGCAATGTCAGCAACATCAACATCATGGAACACCCGCTGCAAAGTAGCCATGTCCCAGCTAGACCCAGAATAATCAAACAGCTCATCTACAGTTCGAATATTATGCATATCCCGAGCCCCAACAGGCTTTAGCGCACTTTCTCTTGGGATCCAATTATCAGACCACACATTTACCTTGGTTCCATTCCCTATGCGCCAAATGAGGCCTTCTTTCAGTAAAGAGCGACCATGAATGATACTCCTCCAAGTTTGTGAGGCACTCTTAGGAACCGAAGCCTTCATAAAATCTCCCTGCGGAAAATATCTGGCCTTTAGAACTTTTGCACACAACGAATCTGGGACAGTGAGAATCCGCCAAGCTTGTTTTGCGAGGAGTGCTTTATTGAAAGCTTCAAAATCCCTAAACCCCATCCCTCCGACCCGCTTACTTCTGCGCATTTTGTCTCAAGCAACCCAATGCACCTTGCGTTTACCATTTTCAGCTCCCCACCAAAAGTTTGATGAGATCGAAGTCAGATTCCGGCACAGTTTCTTGGTGAATTGAAAACAACTCATGGCAAACGTCAGCATCGCTTGGAGGACCGATTTAACTAGCACCTCCCTTCCCTTCTTAGACATTCCTTGACCTTTGCAACCCGTCACTTTTGCACTAGATCTCTCCCTAATATACTTAAAACACCCATCTTTTGACCGGCCTACCACAGTTGGTAAACCAAGGTACCTCTCACTGAGAGCTTCAGAGTTGATATTGATGGTTTGTTTCAAGGATTCCTTTACAGCATCCTCACAACCCCTGCCAATTTTTTTTGAAGATTTCTGAAGATTAACTTTTTGGCCAGAGGCCTCCTCATAGGCTTGTAGAATGTGTGTCAGCTCCAACATGCTATTCTCCTCCGCCTCCAAGAAGACAACGCTATCATCCGCAAACAGCAGGTGAGTTATGTGAGGGCCGTCCCTTGCAAACTCCACGCCTCGGATCCGCTTCTCCTGCTGAGCCCTATTGAGAAGAGCAGAAAAACCTTCAACGCAAAACAGGAATAAATAGGGAGATAGAGGGTCACCCTGCCGAAGTCCTCGAGACGGAGAGAAAATTTCCGACACCCCATTGTTGACACGAACAGAGAACTTAACCGAGGTAATGCAGTGCAAAATCATATCAATCCACCTCTGAGAGAAACCCATCCGTGTCATCATCGCTTCAAGGAAACTCCACTCGACACGATCATAAGCCTTCATCATGTCCAGTTTGACAGCACAAAGACTCTTCGTTCTTCTCCGCTTCCGTATAGAGTGAATGCACTCATAAGCAATAAGGACATTGTCGGTGATTAAACGCCTTGGAACGAAAGCACTTTGTTCTTCAGAGATGAGAATTGGCAGCACACATTTAAGTCGATTAGCCAACACCTTTGCTGCAATCTTGTAAAGAACGTTACAAAGGCTAATCGGTCGGAATTGAGAGAGCATCTCCGGAGCGTTGACCTTGGGGATAAGAACCAACACTGTGTTATTAAAGTCCGGCGGCACCTCTTTACCCTCAAGAAAGTCTCTAACAGCCTTGCACACCGCATGTTTGACCAGAGACCAGTGTTTTTGGTAAAATAAAGCGGGTAGCCCATCCGGTCCAGGTGCCTTAGTAGGGCCCATCTGAAAAAGCGCCCGTTGAATCTCATCATCTGAAAAAACAGCAGTAAGACGAGCATTCATATCTTCAGAAACACCAACTTGAACATTCTGAAGGATTCTCTCCATATTTGCAACCCCATCCGACGTGTACAAACTCTCAAAGAAAACCTTTGCCATATCTCCCATCTCCTCATCCGAGGAAGCAAAACTCCCATCACCCTTCTTTAATTTCAATATCGTATTCTTCCTCCTTCTGTGTGACGCTCTACTCTGAAAAAACTTCGTATTTCTGTCTCCCGCAAACAGCCAGTCAACTCGTGATCTCTGTCTCTGCATGATCTCTTCCCGCTCATACAGCTCATGAAGCCTAGCTTCGATATACTGAACCTCCAGTGAGGAAACCAGAGAAACATCATGCTCCCGGGCCTGTCCTAACCTTTCCCGCAAGCTCTTAATCTCCCTCTGGACGGAACCAAACTCAGCGCGTGCCCATCTCTGCATATCTCCAGACATATTCTTTAAACAAGCCCATGTCCCACTAATGGAATCAGCAGCATGTGCATGGCGCTCCCATGCAATATTGATCATATCATTGTATCCCTCATGGCGACCCCACATTTCTTCATACCTGAATTGCCTTGCACATCTGCTTTGCTGGCTTGGTCCCTCCTTCGCCACCTTGATGATTAACGCCATATGATCGGACTCCTCCGTCGGGATGTTCTCAACAGTGGTCAACGGAAACAGAGAAGAGAAAGAGTCATTGCAAGTTGCTCTATCTAACCGAACCTGAACATTCTCCTTTCCCTCTCTTTTATTATCCCATGTATAAATGTAACCTGAGTAGCCCAAATCAAAGAGACCACAATCTGTTAAGCACTCTCTGAATTCCTCCATTTGTGCCCAACCTCTCTCATTCTTCCCCTTGTATTCCTCTTGCCAACAAGCTTCATTAAAATCTCCAGCACACAACCACGGAAGATCATCTTGGCATTTTAGGTAACGAATAGCATCCCAAGTTTTCTTCCGAAGTTCCATTCGAGGCTCACCATAGATTCCAGTGAACCTCCAGCAGCCATCCTCGCTATTAATAACCGCATCCATGAAATATTGACACCACGGCCGAAGAGTGACATCATAACCATCTTTCCACCATAGTGCCAATCCACCACTCCGCCCCACACAGTCAACTGTTTGACCATGTTTGAAACCCATACTCCACTTCAGTTTGTTCATAGCTCCACTCTTCTTTTTTGTCTCACTTAGGAAAACCACCCCTGGGTTGTATGACCTAATCAGATCTCTCAATTCGCCCACTGCCGCGTCCAACCCCAAACCGCGGCAGTTCCAGGCCAAGATGATCAGAGCTCTTGAGGATGGTGACCCCCCCACTGACACACTCGAGGAAATGGAGGACATGTTCGGGCGGGTGTCTTTCTCATCAGATGCCCCATGATGCGATGGATTCCTTGAAGGGCCCCCAGGATCAAATTGCCTAATGGTAAAACGTGGAGTCCGATCTGAACCCAATCTTGGAACCAGCTCGTCTGGAGAATAGCAGCCAACAGCCTCAGATATCTGATTCCTACCGAGCAACTCCTTTGAAGGAGCCGCAACGTGCCCGCCCCTTGAACGAGGATCACGAACGGGGCAACAGCCAGCTGCACTAGCGATGGGCTTGCTCGATGACGGCGGCGGCGGAGTTACACTCCGGGGTCGCCAAACCAAACCGAGACCGCACCGCGGCTGCTTGAACTGGTGCCTTCCTCCATCTTTCCTTTTCTCCTTGCTAGCCTCCACCACCGACAATATCTCCTTCCCCTTTCCCGTCATCTCTGTCTCAGCAAACTTAGGAACAGGAGCACCTTGATTTGGAGGAGAAGTGAGCAAATCGAGCCGCCTCGCAAAATCCTTTCGCAGAAACTCAAGAGATTTTTGTGGATTTTGTGATTTTTGAATAATCGCGCGCGTCCTCTGCCGCAGCTCACTAAGAAAGCAGGAATCCATATGCTAGGCTTGTGTGGAGAAGAAGGGAAAAAGCAGAGGCTGCAACAAGCGACAGGGCAAGAAGTGGAGGGGAACCAGGGGTGGAGGACAGGGAACGGGATGAGGAATAGATGAGGCTGGAATCAAATCGATGGACGAAGAGAAGCTAGGGGAACAGAGTTGAGACGGCTGGAGAGGGGGAATCAGAGATCGGATCGAACTGGGGCACGGAAGACCGGAAGGAAGGGGGCAGCGCGGGGAGGGTATCAGAGGAGAAACGGGAAGGGATAGGGGGAGGGGGGAAACGACGGACCCGGCCAGAAGGAGCGCCGCCGACCAGGGAACCGCCTGCGACGAGGAAGAAGAAAAGGGGATCTAGAAAGGGCGACGGGGAACAGGAGAAAGGCTACAGATAGGAGTTGGGGATGAGCAGGGGCAAGAGGACAAGGAGATGGAGAAGAAATCCGAGGAAGGAAGGGGAGGGAGAAGACGGCAAGATGCCAGTCGCCGGACAGACATCCCAACGCATGTTCGATTACATCGTCTCAAACTTGACCAAGCATCTAGATAAAGTCAAAGTTGTGGTACCGCATTTCACCCCAACGTCAACTCTACATAGTACACTTCGTACGTGAAGCTTGTGACTAACTAAAGCTAATTCCTAGAGGCAGTCTGCGAAACGTTTTCCTCCTACCCATGAGAGTCAAATCCTAGGCGACGAGACAGAGGCTCGTATCAGTTGCTAGACAGAGGCTGCCTGGTTTTCTGCAAACTGGAAAGTTGCAGCAGGTGGGGCCACTGCTCGCAGTGAGAAATATGACTTTGACTTGCGCCCATGTTGTTACGCTCATGGTGGCCATAACCATAAGGACGGCTCCCACAGTGTGGGTCAGCCTGTGTGCGTGTGTGTTTTGGAGTCTAGGCATCAAAACCAACGATTATCAACGAACAACGAACAGATGTAAGTTGAACATGCAAGTTATACCCCTTACAATGGTCCAGTATCTTTGTATGGTTGTACACAGGAACCTTTTATAACTATAACATTATACCCCTCACGCATCACCCTTGTTGAGCAGCTCCCTTTGACGGTCCACCGCCGCCTTCGACCATCCATATAATCTCAACCTCTTCCTCTCTTCCTCTCCGTGCGTGCGTGCTATGTTGACGCCAACACTTGACGTGTGGTTAAACCTACGAGATATTTTTTTTGTAGAGTTGGCATATGATGACACACCAATTATGAACGAACAATTGTGAATGAAACATAAAACTTATACCCCTCACGGTGGTCTAGTATCCCTGTATCGTCATAATGACACGGGAACTTTCATTTTTCATTGCGCAAACCTTGCACAATCATATGAGTGCACCCTTTTTATTGGATCAGGCACCTTTCATACCATGAAGGTCATACCCCTTGAGGCACCACCCTGGTCGACCAGGTGCTAGATGGCGGTGGCACCGACCAGAACTTGTCCCCAAACCTTGCACATCGTATGTGTGCACTCTCTTTATTGGATCAAGCATCTTTTATACCTCCAACATTATACCACTCAGTGCACCACCCTGGTCGAACAGCTCCCTTTGACGGTCCACCGCCGCCTTCGACGATCCATATACTCCTGACCTTTGTCCCTTCACCTGTGTGTGTGTGTGTGTGTGTGTGTGTGTGTGTTGCTCTAGGGTAGACGGATTAGAATGTAATGTTGATACTGACACTTGACGTGTGGTTAAACCCACTCGAAATATATATTTGTAGAGTTGGCATAAGATCACACACAAATTATGAACGAACTATTGTGAATGAAATGAAACTTATACACCTCAGTTGTCTAGTATCCCGGCATCGTCATAATGACACGGGAACGTTTATTTTCCATTGCACAAACCTTGCACAATCATATGAGTGAACTCTTTTTATTGGATCAGGTACCTTTCATACCATGAAGGTGATACCCCTCGAGGCACCACCCTGGTCGACCAGGTGCTAAATGGCGGTGGCACCGAACAGAATTTGTCCCCAAACCTTGCACATCGTATGTGTGCACTCTCTTTATTGGATCGGGCACCGTTTATACCTCTAACATTATGCCCCTCGGTGCACCACCCTGGTCGAAAAGCTCCCTTCGATGGCCCACCGCCACCTTCGATGATCCATATGCCGCTGACCTTTCTCCCTTCATCTCTCTCTCTCTGTCTGTGTGTGTGTGTGTTGTTCTAGGGTAGACGGATTAGAATGTAATGTTGACACCGACACTTGACGCGTTGTTAAACCCAATCGAAATATGTATCTTCTGCATCTCCAATCCTAGAGGGCATAGAACCTTCTTTGCTTCGTACGTACTGTCGGGCAATTCGTTATTCTTTGAAAGCTTCTTCTTCATTATTTTCAGTAGCTTCCCAAATCCGTTGTCAGATACACCATTGTCTGCCTTCCATTGCAGCAATTCCAGTGTGGTACTGAGCTTTGTGTTGTCCTCTTCGCAATTTGGGTACAACCCTTTTTTGTGATCCTCTAACATGCGATCGAACTTCAATTTCTCCCTTTCACTTTGGCATTGTCTCTTTGCATCAACAATGACCCAGCGAAGATCATCATCGGGCACATCGTCTGGTTCCTCTTGATCTTCAACTTCCCCCGTTGCAGCATTACCGTATTCCGGGGGCGGATAGTTGTCACCATCCTCTTCTTCTTCATTGTCTTCCATCATAACCCCTCTTTCTCCGTGCTTGGTCCAAATATTATAGTGTGGCGTGAAACCCTTCTCAAGCAGGTGGACGTGAAGGGTTTTCGAGTCAGAGTAATCCTTCGTATTCCCACAGATAGTACATGGACAATACATAAAACCATTCTGCTTGTTTGTCTCAGCCACTTTGAGAAAATTATGCAGGCCCTTAATATACTCGGAGGTGCGTCGGTCACCGTACATCCATTGCTGGTTCATCTGCGTGCATTATATAATTAAGTGTATCATAAACCATTACAGAACATCATGAATAGAGAAGTGACCAAATTAATAGAAGTTCATCATCACATTAAAACCAAAGTACAGTAGTGATCAAATGTTATTACTGAAAAAATAAATACATAAAGTTCATACATAGTTCTCATTGAACAACATATAACTCTCTAGAGCATCTAATTAAAACATACATTGAAACTATGTAAAACATTTAAATGCAACAACAAATGCGATCATAATCGCAACTAAGGTAACAATTGATCCAACGGCATAATGATACCAAGCTTCAGTATGAATGGCATATTTTCTAATCTTTCTAATCTTCAAGCGCATTGCATCCATCTTGATCTTGTGATCATCGACGACATCGGCAACATGCAACTCCAATTCCATCTTCTCCTCCTCAATTGTTTTCAATTTTTTCTTCAAGTAATTATTTTTTTTCAACTAAATTTAATCTCTCGACAAGAGGGTCGGTTAAAATTTTCGGTTCACATACCTCCTAGATAAAAACATCTATGCCAAGTTGGTCAGCATAATTGTCATAAACACTAAATGAAACAAATAGTTATAAAAGATAATATACCACATCCGAATCATAGACAGGACGAGGGCCGACGGGGGCGCATACCAAAACCATGGCACTATATAATAACAAACAATAATAAAAATAAGAAAATTATACAAGTATCTATCTAAATCATACAAGTAAGATTTTTTTTTTCTTTTAGAAAGAAGATAAGAACAAGAGGCTCATCACGGTGGTGCCGGCGACGAGATCGGTGAGGACGGGGACGGGACAGGACGGACCGCCAAACCTAAACAAATCTTGAGGAAAATGAAGCTTGGAGGTCGGGCTTGAAGAGGAGAAAGCTTAAGTGTGGCTCGGGCATTTCATCGAACACCTCATGTGCATAGGAGGTGAGAGCTAGAGCAATTGTTTTCTTCAAGTAATTATTATTTTTTCAACTAAATTTAACCTCTCGACAAGAGGGTCGGTTGGAATTTTCGGTTCACATACCTCCTAGATAAAAACATCTATGTCAAGTTGGTCGGCATAATTGTCATAAACACTAAATGGAACAAATAGTTATAAAAGATAATGTACCACATCCGAATCATAGACATGACGAGGGCCGACGGGGGCGGATACCAAAACCATGGCACTATATAATAACAAACAATAATAAAAATAAGAAAATTATATAAGTATCTATCTAAATCATACAAGTAAGAATTTTTTCTTTTAGAAAGAAGATAAGAACAAGAGGCTCACCACGGTGGTGCCGGCGACGAGATCGGCGCGGGCGATCGACGGCGGTGAGGATGGGGACGGGACAGGACGGACCGCCAAACCTAGACAAATCTTGAGGAAAATGGAGTTTTGAGGTCGAGCTTGGAGAGGAGAAAGCTTAAGTGTGGCTCGGGAATTTCATCGAACACCTCATGTGCATAGGAGGTGAGAGCTAGAGCAACACACACCTGCACACGCCGACCGGCAAAAAAACAGAGGAGTGAGCGGGCAGGGGCGGGGGTATATATAGGCTTATCTTTAGTCCCGGTTGATGGCTAGAACCGAGACAGAAGACTGACCATCGGTCCCGGTTCCAGCCACCAACCAGGACTAAAGGTGCTGGGCCAGGAGCGAGGCCCATTGGTCCCGCTTCGTATCTGGAATCGGGATCAAAGATGTTAGACGAACCGGGACCAATGGCCCCCGAGGCCCGGCCGGCACTCTGACCTCACGAACCCGGACTGATGCATCCTTTGGTCCCGGTTCGTAAGTGAACCGGAACTAATGCCCTTATTCTAGCCTCAACCAAAGCCTTGTGTTCTACTAGTGACACTTACAAATTGATCCCCAGCATACCCCGCAGTCAGAGAGATGTGGTTATTTAAGCCAATCCTTCCACGACTATCTCGTGGACGGAACACCTTGAAGACTTGTTGTGGCCCTTCTCCAGCCTTTCTTCAGTTATAGCTTCAGGTTCAGTTTCCGTTGCTTCACTTCAGCATGGGATGAACCTTGCTCTATAACTGCTCTCACCAATGCTTCAGCGTGCGCCCGGCGTTTGGCTCACTTGCGCACCATGCGAGGTGTAACAATCAAGGCGCTGAAACAAGAGAACAATGAATAGATGTACATTTTTTCTGTAACTGGAAATCCCGAACAGATTCGCTAAAAGCCTGCCGGTCCGAACAAATTCCTTTACTTCTACTCCCTCCGTTCGGAATTACTTGTCTCGGAAATGGATGTATCTAGAACTAAAATACGTCTAGATACATTCATTTCTGCGACAAGTAATTCCGAACGGAGGGAGTACGTCACAGATGTTTGACTGAAAAAATCATTTTGCTGAGCTTCCAAATTTGACTAAAAAAGTCCAAGTGTCATTATTTGTGCTATTTAACAACTATGTTTTAGTAGGCAATATATAGATTGAGAGAAAGATAGGGAAAGGAGCACACGTGACCCGGTGAGCACGAGCTCCTGTCGTGGCTAACTGAACCAGCTAGGAATCCTCCATGTAGAAAACAAATCGCTTGGATAGTGTATCATGTCAGGAACACGGCTGCAGCATTTCTACTAAGTACAAATATGGCAAACGCAACGGCTGTAAACTGTATTTAGTACTCCCTCCGTTCGAAATTACTTGTCTCGGAAATGGATGTATCTAGATGTCCACCGGTGAGCAGCACCACGCCACCCGAGTAAACTATTCTGAACACACTTTAGGAATCCAACCAATATAACTTTTGAAAATCCAGCAGACCAGCTTTAAAGGGGGACCCCTGTCGTCACTCTACACGGGGAGCAACATGCCCAGAAGTCCTACAGAAAAAATAGAGAGTGATCGATTAGATGATATCAAACTGTACAAAGATTATAGCAGCCAGAGCGCGTATGCTGCCGTTGACAATCGGTCGCCACGCCATAGCTAGTAGCCTAGTACATCCATCAGAGCATGCGTACTCGCCGGTCGTATCATGCGTATTCACTGGCTGCCTCGGTCAATCACCGAGATCGACCATGCATACATGAAAACATGATGTACAAGCTTTTGATCCTACCACCGGGCAAACAAAACCCAGATAATTACCATGCTAGGTTTTGATGGCATTTTGGTACGATCGATCTTGACGTTGTTTTTGGATGGATCTAAGAAGTGGGTACCGCTACCTCGCAAAAAAAGAAGTGTGTACCGCTGCCCGGCCCGGTCGGCGCCGGTAGGTCACGTGTGAGAAGAGGCTGTGCGCAACCTCCCAAAGCCGCTGCGTGTCTGCATCTCGAGCTTAAATATGACTGATTGGCCGTAGACCATCAGATCAAGATGCAGGAGACACAAGCTGGGCCTTTTTCTGCCTGACGAAATTTTGGGCAAATATCTCCCCGCACGGTACGAGGACCGGGCCTGAAACGTCCAACAATACAAAAGTGAGTTCTTGTAGTTTGCTAACCTCGCTAGCTTTTTCTCTTGTGTGATTTCACAACCTGGATAGCAGAGAGACATGTTTTATCGAGGGTGCACAACAACAACAGTTTTCTCGTCTGGATAACAAGCTATATGTAATGTTTACCCGAGGTCCACTAGCAACGCACACAAATCCTAAAGATTCTCCATAATCCTTCTAGAACAGGTGGGGCTGCCCGGTGTAATTTGGACCAACAGGCGCGGCTTCCCGGTGTGATTCAAAAGGTACCGAACCTTTGGCAGGCAACGCAGCCAAATGAATGTTTTGTTTACTAAAAAAAATCCAAGGATGAATAGAACCTTTCAATTCTAGCAACACAACAAAAGCTATCCAATAGGCTTTCCCAAAACAGATACAGCTCAAGGACCGATGATAGAAAGGAGCTGCCCCCATTCCATCAATACGCCTGACATCTCAGAGCTTAGGTTGCCGTTTGCGTCCACACCCCCGGAAAGTACCCCCACATGCCTTCCTCTTCTGTATATGCCATCATCCATAATTCAACAATTCAGAACCTTATCCATACAAAAGTTCAGATCTTGATGCAAACCAAGGGTTCCGATAGCACACTCTGCTGCTAGTGTAGATAGGAAAGCCTCTCTCTCTCTCTATATATATATAGCTCGCTTTTGGCTGTTGGCATCTGGTCCGCCGTTGGTTTTTTTTCACGTTCGTGGCTGCTTCAGGAGGGGATGACGGGTGGGCCCTGTTAGGCATGGGGGGTAGATAATAAGGTGGAGTTGGCTAACGTTTTGGTGCAGTATGCAGACAAAAAACGGGTATGACGGCTTTTCTTGTCCCAGTTTTCCCATGACATCTTACTCTCTTATACACATATGCTAACGTTAAGGTGGAGTATGCAAAAGGGAAAAAAAAAAACCAAACACGCCCTGTCTAACTCTGTTTTCCAAACCTGACGCACACGCACCGTTCTACGGCCGTACCAAATAAACTAGTCATTCCCCCTTCCCGCGCCCCAATTCTGGCCTCGTCGCCGCCGACTCCGACCCCCAAAGCCCCAAATCCCACACCCCAGGCAGCAAAGCTGCGGCGCTTGGCGGCCGGCGGCCTGCGAGAGTAATCCGAGATGTGCGGCAGGGCCAGGTGTACCCTCAGCGCGGCTCAGGCAGCCAGGGCCTTTGGCTTCCCGACCACCACCTCCGCCGCCGCCGGCGGAGGCGGCGGCGGCGACGGAGGAGGAGACGCCCCCGCCGTACGG
The DNA here is from genome assembly GCA_011799875.1 of Thinopyrum elongatum. Classification (NCBI taxonomy): domain Eukaryota; kingdom Viridiplantae; phylum Streptophyta; class Magnoliopsida; order Poales; family Poaceae; genus Thinopyrum; species Thinopyrum elongatum. Next base: position 154,636,229 of record CM022302.1, on the reverse strand, counting down.
ACGCTCCAGATGGACCGGTAAGAGGAGAATCTCGACCTTACGGGGTCACATATGCCAGTAGGAAGCCTCTCGTTTCTTCAGCTATTCGATTCTCGGTTGCGGCGCGCAGGTTCCGGCCGTCGTACAACGTGACACCGGGGGCGTACCTGCCGGTGGGGACCCTGCGAGCGCGGGCGGCGGGCGACGAAGGAGGTGCGGAGGATCAAGGGCCAGTTATCCAGTGCATGAAGTGGGGGCTCGTCCCCAGCTTCTCAAGCAAGACCGACAAGCCCGACCATTTCAGGATGGTACGATATGCACTGACTTTCCACAAGTTTCTTTCGATGGGACACTGTAGATTGGACTTCACTGGCAGTGCAGTGCGGTGGTTAAGTTGCTATTAGCCACGTTTTGACAAGATGCAGTTGATTTGGGCCAATGGGCTGTTACAATGAAAAAGCCAGTGGCATGCTTTGTACTACCACTTATCCGACTATATGCACCTGCCCTTAGCATGGCATGTATATTGGACCATGCCTGCCTTGGAGCTTAGTTTCTTTTTATGTCTCTATGCTCATTCAATGTTCGGTTGGTTTTGCATTACATGAGCTGATTGCTTTTGTTTTGCAGTTCAATGCCAGATCAGAATCTGTAAAGGAAAAGGCTTCGTTTAGGCGACTTATCCCGAAGAATAGATGTCTTGTTGCAGTAGAAGGGTATGGACATATGGTTGACTATTACTATTTGCATCTGCTATTTATGGATTTGTTATATCTCTGTTGATCCTAAGCATGACCCCAGATGCTCCCTGCCCAAAGTCCATTGATACATTGCAAATTGCATGGTATAGGTTTAAGGTTGTAGAAGAATGATTTGTACCTTGAATCCTTGATGTGAAATTCAGTCCTGTCAGTTATTACTCTGAAGTTCTTTTTTGTCCATTTCACCTTGTATTCCCCACTTCCTCCCTACCTCCCCTCCACTCTCTTTTATTTTAGCACTGCTGCTGCAATGGTGCTTATGGACGAGCCACCAGTCGGGCGCAGGGAAGTTACGTAAGATTATATGTTTAGATATCGCGACTAGTTATTCTTGTTCGATCAAGATCATGAGTAATTTAAACAGATTTCCTCTTTGAATTACAGATCCCAAATTCACATACACTTCTGAATTGATACAGCTTTCGTTCCGAATCCCAGGCTGTCCAGGTCTTCATGGCATATAAATGGAGATAACAAGCTTCCCACTACTCGATGCATGTGCTTACTACTAAAGCCTTTCACCAATCGCAAAACCACCAATAATCTATTCACACAAAAGTGCAACTTGGCTAAGCACGTTGGGGGGCTTTGATTAACAACTGAAACCTAGAAGCTCACTGCAAAAGAAAAAAACACTGGAAAATGGAAACCGGAATATCAATCGCACACATTGAAACTATCAAATATGTCTACCAAAATTTCAAAATTCAAATAATAGGTTCTAATTCACCTGAAAAAACTAATAGCTGGTAAAAGCGAAGTGCTGAGTGCATGTTTATAGGCCTAAAAATAAATACAGCTGAGCTAAATGTACTAGTGTTACTTCCGCTCTGAAGACACATGAGCACATGACGGGCAACATCATAAGTTATTTTACTTGGATTGCTGTTGATTTACCAGAAGTACCAGGCTTAACTTTGACCTGCTCAGTTCGGAGTTGAGGCGAGTACAACCTAGGGGTTGCAACTAGCATGATATCCGATTGCCACATGTAACACTTCCATATTCTATAAATCTAATATGGTCCGCCTTTATGGTTGTTTGTGTTTATAGCATAGAGCATTTGGTTGTTAGTTCATTTATATGTGGGCATGTTTTAATTGATGTAAGCACTTGAATGATAACAAACTTTTCATTTTGTAGAAATAGTTTGTGACTAAATTCTTGTATTAATAATGCATCAATGTTTTGTATGGGGTTCAGGTTCTATGAGTGGAAAAAGGATGGATCCAAAAAGCAACCATATTACATTCATTTCCGGGATGAGAGGCCTCTTGTGTTTGCTGCCCTCTTTGACACTTGGACAAATTCAGAAGGTTAGGATACTTAGTTTTTACACATTCCGTTGTATTTTATATCTTGAATGCCATTGGTGTTATGGAACTGAAAGTTTGAGTTTTCGCGTTTTGGTGATCACACTCTCTACATAGTTCAGTCATATATACATAACAGCAGCTGGACTTGATATTACTAGTTTTTAGTATCATGGTTGTTATTTCCAGATGGTGAGGTTCAAAGCTGTCTCCCTTCCTTTTGTTCCTGTGATTCAATCATTGGGAGTTGCTGCAGCGGAACATTTTCTGCTAACACCTTTTGTAACTTATTCTAGCCAAATGTCTAGTGACTACTGTAGCATCCATATGGCTGTTCACTGGCTTGGTGGTGTCAGTTGGAAGATAGAGATAAGAATAATTGCTTTGCTTGTTAGGAGAGATTGTTTCTTCAGGTGTTTCTGATCAAGCACAAACTAGTTAAAGTAGATCAAAATTATCCGGCCAATTGATTCTGACATTTGGGCTCATAATTAAGTTTTTTTTATATATCCATACCCACAGTTGTAGTCACAGATATGTAGATCATAATTGGTTTAGAGACAGGAAGAATTTGTGACTACATTGAATTTTTTCTTGTTATCTTAATGTGCCTCGCGGTGTAGACATTATCAGTAGGAAGGAATTCGATAATGAAAATTTCAAACTGTATATTTTATAACGAACTTGAAGTACTACCCTCATGAATAATCACTGTTTTTTAAAATTAATGCATCAAGTGTGCAATCGTTGCATGGGAAGGGTGGATAAGCTATTACCTGGACGGCTGGACATTGGTAGAACACTACATATTATAATATCTTTATTTTAAAAGTAAGACATTAGCATATATATAGCATTGGCTAAGTTGTCACACTATTTATGTTTTGTACTCCCTCCGTCCCAAAATAAGTGACTCAAGTTTGTACATTTTGGGACGGAGGGAGTAGTACATTACTTTGTAATTATGTTTCTTTTATGATTTTTTGTGGTCTGCCTTTTCCTTTTTATGTATCTCATTTTGCTTTCTGTTGTTCACGATGTATAATTGTGCCAATTTGTTAGAATTGAATTATAAAAATGTAAAGGCTGTTATTACTCTAATTCTTAAAGGATAATTTATTTACTGCAATACTAATATTACCTGCTATTTTTTCACAGGAGAGACCCTCCATACATTTACTATTTTGACTACCCATGTTTCAACTTCTTTGAAATGGCTTCATGGTTAGTTGCTTACTCTTTGGTCTTTGCCCCAGGTTCTCAGATTGTTCATTCATGTACTATCGCCTACTCTTTAGCTGTTCTGAAACTGCTTCAAAGTTCATTGGATAATTGACTACACCTATTATTTTACATTTCTTAAATTTTATATAGCCCTACTCTAGAATGACTTCATGATTAATGGAACTACTGAATGGATAGTTTGGGAATCCACTGGTTGGTTAGTGCATGGAGTGGCTTTCTTCATGTTCCTTTTGCAAAGTCTTGTTTAGGACCAAGGGAGATAGATAGTTGGTTCTCAATGAAGTACCAATATATCATCTACTCCCTCCGTCCCAAAATAAGTGACTCAACTTTGTACTAACTTTAGTACAAAGTTAGTACAAAGTCGAGTCACTTATTTTGGGACAGAGGGAGTATGATGGAACCATAGTCTGGTAAGGATTTCTGCTGGTGTGCAATTTAACAGGGGTAAATGGATAATGCCTCATTTTGGTAATAGATATAGGGAACTTATTTGCAAATGGTGTTTCTGTGAGATGCACTATTTGAAACTTTAACATGTGCTGACAGATAGAATGCCGGTAATCTTGGGCGATGAAGATTCTGTTAATGCTTGGTTGAACAATAGCTCTGTGAAGCTGGAAGAAATAACTGTACCCTATGAAGGAACTGATTTAGTAAGTCCATGATGTGAATCATGTTAAAGTACATACATGGCCACTTTCTAAATCACCTTTTTTGATTAAACAACATTGATTTCGATGGAATTCTAGTTTAATGATGTTACATTTTGTTTACTATAATCCGGCAGGAGACACATTTCCAAGCAAAAGCTAAATTTCTCTCATTTTCATCAAGCTAGTAGCACATTTATGGTTATTCAATACTACTCATACCGTTCCAAAATAAGTCTTGTGGTTTTAGTTCAAATTTGAAGTAAAACCACGACGCTTATTTTGGAACGGAGGGAGTAGGAATCATATAAGGTTAATGGTCTAGGCCTTCAAACAGGTGAAACAAGTCTGTGAGGTTTGCATCTTAGGTAAAACTGTCCCCTCAGGTAGCATGCCCCACTATGCCGGTGGGCTGGTGGGTCAGCAACATTCGCTCCCAACTCTAAGAATTACATTTTTCCCCTAGTCATCCATCCTCTTAAATTAGACATGACTCTGTTCTTTGACTTAGTTTTTAGTGCTATACTGTCGTTCTTGATCTCGTATTTTTCATTCAAAGCATCCTGCAACAGCAGCATGTCGATATATGTTGGTTGAGCTGTTGAGCATAGATGATGTCTTTTCCTAGAGTGTTGTTGTTGTTAGTTTACAACGATGGATGGGGAACGGGTGAGGTGGTGGCAGATTTGGAGAGAATTCTGCTGGACCAGATGGCATAGCCGTGATGGACATGTTGTCCTCTTTGGCCATGTTTACAAGCAGCTTGCATCTTGTATGTTATATGTTCGTCTTGTAATCTTATTGTTCGTCACTCAAAGGATATACCTTAGGGACTTATTTGCGCCTTTTGAAACTTAAATGACCAATGTGGTCCCTTAGCCAAACTCGTGGGACCAAAATGATCATCACTCTGAATTTCTGATAGTATGACTCTATAACGTTATTTAATCGATCCCTTCTGCAGGTTTGGTATCCAGTGACAACTGCAATGGGCAAAACATCCTTTCAGGGTCCTGATTGCATCAAAGAGGTAGGAAACTATGCTTAGTATGTTGTATTGGTTTTTGTTTATGTCTGATACATTGGGCATTACTATTGTTTGGGATTAAACTGTGACAGGTGGTACACTGTGTGCTCTGTTCATTGTATTGCTGCCCTTGCCTAATGTTGGCAGGGTAACTAAAAAGGGCAAAAAGGGCAGCCCGGTGCACGTAGCTCACGCCTGCAGTAACACACTACTTTAAAAAAGTTAAGATGACACAACCTTCAAATATTTATGGATGTTCTCTAATGCATGAAAGATGTCATTGAGTAGCATAAGAAAAACCTAGACCAACATGCTATAGTATCTGTCGTATTTTTTAGGAGAATTACCCTGAGCAGCACAGAGGCCAAGCCTTGAACACAGGCGGGCTGGGCGCAAAGTCGCCCCTCTAGCTAACAGATGGATATTGGTCCTCATTGACCTAGCATACAAATGCGGATTTCCACTGCTTTGTACACTGATTATCCATTAAACACGCAATTTCCCTGGTGTACATAATGAAGGACCCATGGGTTTCTTGCGTGCCGAAATGACATGCTTGATAAATGTTCTTCTTTTTGCTCTTTCGTTGTATGTGATCTGAAGATGTATCACTGTTTAGGTGTTTATCTTCGGCACTATTAACTGGTTTTTGAACTACTTAATGTTACTTAAGTACAGTAAGTAGTAAAATTCCTTCAGTGTACTTCTACTGGGTATACACAGTTGTACCGCCCAATTTATACCGATGATAATTCTGTACTACCCCCATTGTGTGTTTTCTGCATATCAACAAGATGTGCAATGATTTTATTATTTCTTCTGCTGCTTGCCAAATTGCAGGTGAAAATAGGACCCAGTGAAAAGCCAATTTCAAATTTCTTCATGAAGAAAGCAGCCGCATCAGTGAAGCCAGAGAAGGCACATGGAGAGTTGGCAGAAACACAAGCTTTCAAGACCACAAAAGAGGAGTGTGGCGATGATTCAGGCGAAGACCCATCGAACAAAACAGAGCAACAACAACAGGCTTCTTCAGAGAAGCAAAGTGCCATTAAGAACGAACCCGTCACTTTGGATCAGCAAGTTTTCTATAAAGCCGATGAAGGTATTAAGAAAGAAGATGGGATGCTGCCCGACGATCCAGTCGAGGAGCGAGATCCTTTTGGCATCAAGAGGAAGATGGAGGACGCTGGAGTCAAGGCTGAGATGGAGATGGAGAAGAGCGGGAGATCGCCGGTCACCTCTGCGAGGAAAAAGGAGAAGGGCCCGAAGGATGGGCAAGCGTCGCTGTTTTCCTACTTTGCAAAGAAGTAGAGTAGCTTCTCAGGTAGTCTAGCTTCCTGCACTTGTGCTATGTATCAGCTGTTAAGCAGTTGCTAGTAGTGACAGAACCTTATCTAGTGTAGTAGTACTAGTAGTTCTCTTCAGTACTGCAACTGGCGCTATGCATGCAGTATTGGCCAGTGATGAAACAGAATGCATGAAGTGCGGTGATGCAGTGCTGGGGTGCGTACGTCGATTGCATGCTACCGGATATCTAGCTCTTAGACCATTTCCTTATGCAGTAAAATTAAGGCCTCCTTTGGTTTATTGGTTTAGAGGAATCTTGTAGGAATTTCATAGGATCGGATTTTTATAGAAAAGATTCCTTTAGAGCCCTTTGTTTGTAGGAATGGAATCCTATTTTTATGGAGGAATTCTTCCTATCTTTCACATTTTATAGGAAAATCTCTACTCCTAATGTCCTAATGTCTGAGTTGGTAGGATTGCGTTCAGGTTTTTTTTCGTCCCACCACTTTTGTTCGGTTTATTTTCAACCGTTTTTTTTCATCCCCTCCTCCCACCACCACTCCCCACGCCGGTTTATTTTTCTCTCCACTCTTTTCTTAGCAAAGCAGCACTTTCCTAACGTACAAAAAATCATGGACTAAACTTTCCTAGCTTATCCAAATCAACCGATCTCTCTTATTAATGCAATTTATTTTAGGAAACAAATAACGATTTTCTGAAAACAAATAACATATTTTAAGGAAATTAACATGTAAATCATTTATGTACCTATTTAATTTGCGATGGCAGCGGTGTCGCCAGGAACGGGGATCGGTGGTGCTGGTGTCGGCGGTGCGGTACAAGGTCAGGATGCGGGACGGGACGGCCATCCGTGTGAGGTGGCGGCGAGGGTTTGTGGCATCAGGAGGAGCGCCCGCGGCACCTCCAGATTCAAGGTGTTGGCCCGAGACCACCGACGAGGGAGGAGATGAGGTTAGTATTTCCAGAGGAAAAACAAGAAAAGAAGAACAAGAAGAACGACCCCCATCTCGGGTTCCAGGTATGATGGACCCGGCGGCGACGCGCATGGCGCTCGCAAACGTGATACTGTGATAGTGGATGACGCCGATACCCTTGACCGCGGCATCTGCTACCTCCCTCTCAAGCCACCAGTCTTCGAGGTGCGTACGCTCGTCGTCCATGCTAGGCCGATCCATTACAAGTTTGTGTACCAATAACACTGGAACGTCATTTCTGCTCGGGTGCAGTGTGGCGTCGGTCATACCATATGCTCGCGGTGCCACAACAAGATGGTGGCAGCAAGGAGGTGCCATGTGTGTCACGTCCGGTTGACCGGCGGGTATCACCGGAACATCGCATTGGAGAGGCTAATGGAGTCCATCCGGGTGCCGTGCGCCAATGCCGCCCACGGCTGCACCGCCACGCCGGCCTACTACGACCACCCCGACCACCTCAAGGCGTGCCGTCACGACTCCGTGCTATTGCCCGCAGGCGGACTGCGGTTTCGCCCGCTCCACGGCGACGCTCCTGAACCACTTCGCCGACGCGCATGGGTGGCCGTGCACGACCGAGCTTCGGGCCTGGGCGTGCATCGAGGTCCAACAGCTTCAACGCCTTCTCGGCCCGTGCCCAGGGCCGGCAGTACCTGTTCCTGCTGAACGTGGCGTGGAACCCGTTTGGCCGAGCGGTCTCCGTGCTCTCCTTGCATCCTTGGGCGTTGTTGGCGGCGCCATGTTCTTTGCAGTTCGAGGTCAAACTCAGGTACTGCTGCAACAGCAACCACCATGATGACATGTGCCTCGGCCATAACCAGGAAACTACATTTAAACTTTAAAGTAGGGTGCACTGATCTCTCCGGTGGGCTGCCGAGCTCCGAGTACTCTTCCCGTTTATTCCTGCACAAATACGTCCATCCACATGACATCCGTACTATCACGGCCAGTTTCGACGTAGTACGTGTTTCCTTGGAACTATCATTATGTTGTATTAACAAATCTGACTTTTTTTTCATAGTGTGCAAGATTCAGATTTATGACAAGGACACAAGCAAATTTATAGCATCCGTTGTGATGATACAAGGAAAGTAAGCATAGATGCATATTTTGTTCAACGTGATGATACATGGGAGAGCTAGGCCTATGCTGCCAACTGATCTGCGGCGACGCAGAAGGAGATTTCAAAAGCAGTGCAAGCGAGTAAGCGACTGTTCTATTGATGGTCAGAGGGAGGGCTTGGCAAGAGAGATTGAGGGAGCTCTACTACCTCGATCTTGGCATAGAACCTGATGGCATCATGCCTAGGTAAGATTCTTCTATGTTCCAATTCTTGCACTTGTTGGTCTTTTACTCTCAGAGCTTACAAAATATTAGATGTTTTGATTGCAGATTGTATATTCTTCAGTAATATGCAAAGACTAAGTGAGAGACACAATGTTTTGATTGCAGTCTTGCAGACAACATATTGTTCAGCAAGTAGATGCCTTCCTACGCATGTATATCCCGACTGGATTGTAAGCCATTATCGAAATTTTGTGGTATTGAAACAGAAGGGTAGATGCTCTTAATCTGACCTTTAATCTCAAAATCTACCAGTAGGTTATAACATAAATCCTAGAGATTTTAATGATATGTATTGACCTGCAAGTCTTAAGTTTCAGTCAAACATCCAATATATCCATGTGTGGCATACAAGTATTGAAGAACCCAGGCACACTTTGCACTTGGCCACTTGCTTATAAAGACCGAACAACTTTTGCTACACATTCTTTCTGAAATAAACTTCCTTCTTCAGTCTGTATGGGGATTTATATGACACCAAAAGAGAAGTCCGGGGTGTTTCTTGGTTCTATGGAACCCCTCGACCGGAAGCAAATAGATCGCATCGCAGGTTGCTTGCCCAATATCATCGTACCGCAAGTTATACCAACATTGTTGTGCCTATACACCATCGACTTCGTTGGAAATCTATCTGTCTGTGCTCCACCGTCCGTCGGAACTCTTTTGCCCATGCTACACCTGAGGTACATACTACAGTCTCATCAATTAATAATACCCAATTGCTTGTCTGTTGCCCAATGCACTACAGCTTAATATGCAAACCCTGAGCTTTGCTTGGCAAGCAAATGTTTGTTCTACTTGGCAAGGTGTATGAACAATGATTTAGCTGTGGTTGTTGGTTAATGGAAAGGCTTTTTCCAGTATAAAAAAGCTACCGATTTGAGCAACAGAGATCAGGTCTCTGTTTTCGTTTATCTTGGTAAGACAAATGCTCCATCCACTCTGTGTTTATGTAGTCATTTGGGTGAAGGTGGGATGCATATGCAACACATTCATGTAATTATGTTGCTCCTGCACTATATATATATATGCATACTTTTTAGTAGATTGTTCACCTTTTAGTCAACTTCCTTATGGATGTATTTCAAATACAACTTTCCCATGTAGTCAACCTTGAATATTAATTTATTGGAACCATTAGATTAATTACAAGAAGTAGTCATTATATCTCTACATGGGTTGAAGTGGAGCAAAGAAACTGTTATCCCTTTTAATTCATCTAAAGTTCATATCTGTCATTACTAATGGAGGTGGCACCTTCAAACATGAGAAATTATGCAGTATATCCACTTTCTTTTGTCTCTAGCATTGTTGCTTACAATGTAGGTTTTCATGGGTCTTATGTGGGTGTATGATTTATTGCAGTATAGTAAACATAACTGGATGTGTGATTTATATTCACTTTTCTTCCTTCATGCTTTGCTTCTCTCTCTCTCTCGCGCTCTCTCTCTCTCTCTCTCTGTTTGAGTGTGTGTGTGTGTGTGTGTTATGCTAGATGGCTCATCATTTGGATTTCTCAAATTGATGCCTTATTTGTATCTCTTAGTTCAGGGACACACCTATTTTGAAGTACAATAGGTGAATTTAATTTTGAGGAATATCAAGAAGAAATAATAGACGCTCCTGAGTTTTACCATGCAATTTAGCATTATTTAAAACCTACAATGTCCATTTCCTGTAATTATTTCAGAGATCTTACGTTGGTATCTTAGGTTCTGGCTCAAGGTTCGTGTTGGTATGTGGAACAAATTGGTTGCCAACCTGGGACATGAGGAAAATTGCTTTTGTAGACAGGACCAGTGAGATGGATGGCTTATTTACTGATTTTGTGCTTTGATTTGGTTTGGATTTCCTCCCCTGACTTGCTCTTCTTGTGTAGCTCAACGCCGCATCGCTTGGTTCATTTGCTTGCTTCCTTTGCTCGGCTCAGGAGCCAGACAGGTAGGAGAAGGCCAGGACTAGCGACAAGAACCTAAGGGTCTTGCGTCATGGCCTTTGCCCAGAAGGCGAAGAGCCAATAAAGGCAAGGGAGAAAAAGAAGGTTAGGAGACCATCAACCATAAGGAGAAGGAATAGCGAAGAAGTTTAGAAACCAAGGACCATCCTCGACCTGATTTTAGGCATCCTCGAGCACAGGTAAAATTTCCGATTTGAGGGCGCCAACAATTTATTCCCTGAATAAAAATAGGTTATTTGCTTGAATATGTATCTCTCTGCTACATGGTTGGGAAATGATCAACATGGAAACAAGGAGGACGCGACGCGCCTTGTGGTTGTTGTGGATCCGGAGGCGAATACTGACTAGGAAGGTGAGTTTATTAGTTAGCACTGCAAGTGCAATCATGGGTTGTTAGTTACTGCATAATACTGAATACTTCGTTCAATTGAGCTATTGTGTTCACGATGATCCACAAGGCGCCTATTTGTTCATGGGATACATGTGAAACTGATCGCCGGGTTTTTTATTCAACATACTCTATTGTTTTTCTTCCAAAACTAAATTCTCTGTTTTTACCTTCCAAAAAATTACGTGGTACATAACTATTATTAGACTTTAGATCTCAACCATTATAATCTAGACCAATTGATCTTTGCCCCGCTTTTTCTTATATGTATACTACAAATATATTTTCCAATCTGAGTACACAAAGTTTTCTTTTAAAGAGCTGAGTAAGTTATAAGAAAGAAGCAGGAGTCTGACTTCTCCTTTTGGTATTGAACATAATCCCATGTATTTTGATTGGACTCTTCCTTAGGGTCTTCTTTTTTGATTTGGATTCTTTTTTTAGTCTACCATAAGATGGCTACCGAACCCCTTGTGGTTGCCGTATTTTGCAGCTAAGTTTTTTTAATAGAAAGGCATTGATCTATCTGTACATTTTTTTGAGAATGATATGTGACATGTTAAATTATTTGTACATCGTAATATTTATATGTAACGCTACATCTTTTAAATCTCATCTGTTAATGTAATATTTATATGTAACGCTACATCTTTTAAATCTCATCTGTTAATATGTAAAGTTTATGGTTCAGATATTTTAATCTACGTGGGCAAACGTGATGGCTTGTTTGCCTTTTGTTTGAAGTATTTAACACTCCAAATATATGAACATGTTAAACTATTTGCTCCGTATGTAGTCCGCATTGGAGTCTCGAAAAAGACTTATATTTAGGAATGGAGGGAGTAGATAGCACCTGTATAAAAACGCTTTAGGTGTTATCTATCGTTTGTAATGCAGTGCAAAACTGTTCTATATTTTTGAACCACTTTCTTTTATTTTGTGCATCAGATGAGTTAGTACACGTCGTTGAATTACATTTTTTATCTAAATACATTGCAATTAAAGTGGAATTCAATTTTTCTACACATCTGAAATTTGACATGCAGTATGTTTTTATATGCAATAAGTAAGTTTAAAAAAAAACCCCGTGGCAACGCACGGGCGTTCTACTAATAAACATTAGCCTAGACTCAATGGAAAAAAAATCCTATGATGTGAATCAAAGGGCATCTTCTTTCCTATTCCTACTCATAGGATTTGAGATACATGTCATCTCATTTCCTATGACTTTCCTATTCCTACGATTTTCCTATCCTATGAACCAAAAAAGGCCTAATACTTTGATCAGACGTGGCCTCTATACTTTGACAATGTTGAGCAAGTATGGTTCTTGTTTGTAGGAATCTTGTACGAATTTCATAACATAGGATTTTTAAGGAAAAATTTCTATGGGGCCCTTTTGGTTATTCCTAGTAGGATAGGAATCAATCCTTCATATTTCAAAGGAAAAAAAAACATTAGCCTCATCTCACTTCCTATGATTTTTCTATTCCTATGATATTTCTATCATATGAACCAAAGGACTAAAGGAGGCCTTAAGTGCGATAGGTTATACATAACTTTCCATCCCTCCCCCCCCCCCCCCCCCCCCCCCCCGCGCGCTTAAGACAATAAATTGGTGCCATGGCATGGCCCGGCCCAAGGCCACACGACGCAACCGAAGGTTGGCTCGGGAATTCGAGGCCCAACGCAAGGAAGAGAAAACTTGAGCACGATAGGTGAAGCAGCTATATGAAGAGGGAAGAAGAAAGAAGAGGTCGTCGAACAACTAAAACCTGGACCATTTCCCCTTGTTCTCTGTAATTCTCCTTCTCCCTCCCTCCTCTCGTGTATCCATAACCTTACCAGAGAGACAAACCCTGGCGCGTGCGTAACAATTGGTATCAGGAGTCGATTCAGGTGTGATCTGTTAGTTTGATTGAGGTAAGTGATGGATTTGTCTGCCGCTGTAAACCTATCATTCGGCAGGAACTGCCGCTTCGATTGGGCGATCTGGCGCCAAAGAAGCGTGGGCCGACCGCCGTGGTGCAGCAGATCTCGGCGGTGATGGGTATGGTGGAGCGGCAAGAAGCGGAGACCAACGCCAAGCTCGATCCGATCTTACCCGAGACAAATCTTATAACACCCGTCATTTGTTTGACTAACCACATTGTCATCACACCAAAACATCAAAACCCGTCATTATTTCACTAACATGGCAACTTTTCCTTTGCTTCATGGCAACACTGCATCATAATGCTCACCATTCAATAAACCATGGATGTTTTTCACACATAAATCAACGACTCTCTAATAACATTCTTCTTGCTTTCTGGCAACTCTGATGGTTCCACCGTGAATTTTTTTATTTTAAATACTCGTGTCAAATGTCAATGTTGTACCACATTTTCTCACCATTCAATAAATCATGGCAACTTTTATTTCATCTTGCACATACAATTAATGACTCTTCTCAGCAATTTTCATTTTAATGGTCACAACCTTGGTCATTTTACATAGAAAAAAGTCCATTTTACTACCTTGAATAAAGTGGGTGGTTCACTTTACCCCCCGATTTATTTTTCCGCTTTTTTAGTCCCCAAACAACCTAAACCGGACAAAACACCCCCCGGGCTGATTTGTCTCCACCCGCTGCTGATGTGGCACTAGTCAACGGCGGTTTTGACTTGGGTGGGGCCCCCTTGCCAGGTGGGGCTGGGATAGAGCTGCCGTTGCACCCCCCCTCTCTCTCCAGGTCGGATCCACCACCGCCCGAAGGAGCTCGCCCCGGGCCGATCCGGGCGCGAGCCACCCGCGCCCCGCCTCCCTCACCGCGTCGCCCAGGAGCCGTCACCCTCTCCCCGCCATCGCGCCGGCGTCCTGCCGGAGTCGCCCCGCCCCGCACCGCCGCGGATCGCCCCGCCCCCTTCACCTCGCTTCGTCGGTGCCGCCGCCGCCTCGCCGACCCCGCCGGCCGCGCCATCCCACTGCCGTGCGAGCCCGCCCCGAGTACCCGCCGTCGGTGGTTGCCACCACCGCCTTGACCCCGTGCGCCACCGCCTCCTGCCGACCCCTGGCCCTGCTCGCTGGCGGGTGCAGCGGCAGCTCTATCCCAGCCCCACATGACAAGGGGGCCCCACCTAGGTCAAAACCGCCGTTGACTAGTGCCACAGCAATAGCGGGTGGAAGACAAACCAGCCAGGGGGGTGTTTTGTCCGGTTTGGGTTTGTTTGGGGGCTAAAAGAAGCAGAAAAATAGATCGGGGGTAAAGTGAACCACCCACTTTATTCAGGGTAGTAAAATTGACTTTTTTCTTTTACATACCATGCAAATGTTTTGCCCATACCCATATATTGTGGCAACTTTATTCTATATGTTTGTGGCAATATCACCCTACAACCATCCATGTTTTATGTTTTTCTCGGCAAATCCCCTGTTTTTTTCGCCTACAAAATCTATGTTCCTTTTTTTTGAAAGCAACTTGCTTTATTACTCATCGACATGGGCACACTCGCCCGATACAATCACAGCTAGTTCAACTGGTACATCATCATCATACACAATTACACCCTCCAAATTGGAGTTTAAGCCTAGCCGTGCTAAACAGTGGGCCGCATGATTCACTTCACGGGGGCAGTGTGTGATGATGCGGTGAGGGTGTAGATGATGCTAGACTGAAGCAGATTCACAAAAAAAAAAAAGCTAGACTGAAGCAAATTTAAAGCTCGTTATTTGAGTCCTAAATACTGTCACCATCCGAAAATACTTGTCGAAAAAAGAATAAAGAAAATGAAGGGACTTGGAACAAAGAGGTGACGAGGGTCAGTTTCCAGCACAGTCCACCGCCAACTTCCCTCTTTCCCCTTCTCCCCTCCCCAAAACCTCCATCTCAGGAAAAAGGTAACCTCCTCGCCGCCGGCCAATCGGGCATCCGCCATGGCCTACCTCCCGCCCCACCGGCGCCACTCCAGCAGCTCCGAGCCCGCCCCAACCCCTTTCCCTCCCATCTCCTCCCTCCAGTCCCTCTCCATCTCCTCCCCTCGCGGTCGCGGGCGTCACCACCTCCGCCCGTCCAACAACAAGATCATCCACGCCGCGGGTTGCGTGTCCCGCTGGTCCCCGCTCCCGCCCTTCCCCCCCGGCTCCGACGACGCCGAATCTTTCGGCCTCGTTCCCTTCCCCTGCGATCCCATCGAGCGCGAGACCGGCGCCAAGCCCCTCGTCCTCGCCCTCTCCTCCCCGAAAAGACCCCCCGGCTCCGCGGAGGCCGCGGTCGCGGCCATCGTCGAGAGGTTCTTGCCGGACCTCCTAGCCGCGGCGGAGAGGGCGACGGCGACGGCGCACGATCCGCCCACGGAAGACGAGGAGGTGAAGCTGAGCTTCGTGGCAAGGGTGGGCAAGGTCCTGTTCCAACCGTGAGTCTTCTCCTACATTTGCCCGTCCCACCATTCCATTTCTTGAGCCTGTGCTTCGTGTCACATCACATTGTGATTAATGCGCAAAGAGCTGCTTTCTCTGGGTGGTGTTGTGTAGCGGACCTAGCGGCGGACCCGTCTCCCTGGACTCGGTTCGCGACGCAGCAAAAGCAGGGGCAGAAGGATCGAAGAGCCAGGTCCGTAAATCGTTCTATACGAATTTGCCCGGCAAGTGTGTGGATGAGATTGGGATGTATATTGGGAAGTTGACGGATCTGAAGTTCGATTCATCAAAAAAGCACTACCACGTCAAGGTTTGGACGTCCTAACAGTTTGAGAGTAGTTATACCTGGTTATTTTTCAGATGAGTGTGAATTGACTTTGGGGCCTGTAAATACCTGATAGGTGTTTGACAAGCAGCGAAGTGATACGACGATGTCTTGCAAATGCACTGTGCAAGAGGATGGGAAGCTTGTGATCCACAAGGTCCGTATAGTATACATTTCTGTCCTTTCTTTTGGTTTTCAGAACTCAGCGTGACAGTTAGCGTTTAGCGCTAACACAGTATGAAATATTGGGATTGTGCATAGTTTTGTTCTTTTACGCTTGATAATTAAGAACCCAAGACTGTCGAGATAAGTAATCTATAAGTTGGTATTCATTGAGACGATGTATGCTGCTAACTTTTAGCCATCAATTATCATGCTTGTCTTTGTTCAAAGGAATTTTTGGGCAATTCAGATGAAGGAATGTGTAAATATAATCAGTTTGCATACACAATATCATTCACTATATGCGTACCACTGTATGTGGTCTTCTGATTGCCACTCAAGTGGGCGGTGTTTCCTTCTTTCTCTAAAGCAGTCGTGTCTCTTGTTTGTAGTCTATAACTTGGACAATTAGCTCTGAACTCAGTATGTTTTTTAACTCAAAAAAGTGCAGCAATAAAACTCAGTGTGACAGCATTGTTATGGAAAAGCAACTATGTTTGCTTGAAATGAGTTGAATCGAGATTGTTTCAATGGCAGATGTAGGCTATAGTCGGTGGGATTATTATTCTTTTTTGCCTTGTTTCTTTTCATTCTACTGCTGATATTGTTGGGCATAACATTTTCCCTTAGATAGGTGAGGAGATGCGCAAAATTTCATTTATACCATGTATAGGGCCAGTTGGTTAGGTTATAATACGTTACCCACATACTGTGGCTTGTGCTAAATTGCTCAGATATACTATTCATTACAAGCCGCCAGCTAACAATGGTTTTCTTTCTCATTAGTATCCACTGTTACTTCTCGTGCAGGTTGAATTGAACCAGATACGGCAGCTGGTGGAGGACATATCCTGCCTGTCCAAAGATTTTGATTTAAGGCTGATGTTGCGTACAAAAAGGATCCTGAAGAACATAGACGTGAGTTCATATTAGAACTACCTTGAGCCTTTCTGTTACGATCTTATCTTCTGCAGACTCATCTGATATCACTTGCAGCCTGAAGTGGAAAATGCCATAAAGAGCTTAGTGTCTTCAGCTATTGTTGATCCTGATGCCAAAGGGGGACTTAAATGGCCACTTGGGAAAGAGTCGATTGGTGAGAGGTTCAACATAGTTGGGGTGTGGCATACAAGCTATAATGCTTTCAGGAATAAAACCTTAAGGTTGAAGCTAAGGTGTGCTGACCGGTTTGACCACCGGAGCTCCACTGGAGAGATTTCCAATGAAGTTACCTTCAAACTAACTGGCATATCTGAGAGACTGCAGGTTACTACACGATAAATCAATTCATAAGATAATATATTTTTTGACGCGTTTTCATAAGATAATATCATTCTTTTATTTGTGATTTTCCTGACCAAATTATTTGGTTGCATGTGGGAGGGTAACTTTTGGTCTACGGGTGTATATACAGTTATACACCCTATATGGATAAACATATTAGTAATTAAATAAGAAGTCAAAAAATTCTGAAAATATTTTTGAATTAAAGTTGACCTTCCATTGCACTTTTAAGAAAAAATCCATGAAAAGAAAAAACCCCGTTGACTTCTTTTCAGAAAAAACAAAAATTTCGGCAAAAATAGTGAATAGTGACCTATAATAGCAAATAAATTTTGTTTTTTGCCCTGAAGTCAATGCTGGGTTTTTGGTCGCGGAAATTTACATACTAGTGCAAAAGAAAGTCAAGTTTATTCGAAAAAGACTTCTAACTTTTCTGAATTTTTTTGCAATTATTAAAAATAATAATCTCATATAGGGTGTATATACACCCATGAACCGAAGGGTATTTCCCGTTGCATGTGTGACTTACCTGCATTTTATACTGGTTTTGCTTGACCTAATGTCCAAACAACAACCCTATTGTGTGTATTTCATATGCATGTGATGCGCACACTTGATATCCTGTTTTAGTGCTGACATTTGGGTACTCTCAATTGGAATTACCATGTCATGTGCACACCTAATATTCTGTTCTACCAACATATGAGTACTCGGAATTAGAATTATCGCTGTTGTGTTTTCTAACCGACTGGATTGAACAGCACAATGACTCTGTCTCCTTAATCATTTACCAGGATGGGAATGAAGAGGTGGACACTCTGAAGGGGATGCTGGAGTCTGCGGTGCAGATGATCTGGGACACTGTTTTGAGCTACAAGATCTAGCCTTGAGCTTGGGTATGCTGACATACAGAGGGAGTACATTGCATTGTCATTGTGTGCCATACAGTTATTTGACGATGCTTTGGTCTTCCTTGCTAGTTGCTACTGCAATGGGTGTGGGTTTGCAGACCCGCTGTGTATATAGAGTTGTAGTAGTATTTAGTAGTGAATTACTGAATTGCCATGCTGGTTAACTGCACGGGAATGTGGTGTGTGCTACCTGCTGAGTTGCAGTTTTCAGATTGTTTGCATTTCAGTTTTCGTTCCCCACCTTCCCTTGGCAACCTAGATGGATATGCGCCTTCACGAATGAACTAGATGGATATGTTTGCCCCATTGCCTTAGATTGCTGGCGCTGCCTGGTAACAACATATAGTCTCCCCTTGCGAAACAACATATAGGTTGCTGGGCTGTGCTGTTTAAACAAATTAAGGAGAGCTATAAGCATGGCACATTAGGTTGTAAACCTAGTATTACAGGCAACATAGCATCTTTGTTAACATCCAATAATCTGCCAATACCAAACAGCTAAGCAAGCATGGAAGGCAATGGCATCACCCTTACAAATCAATGGAATATAGTGAGTAATTTGATGGGCTACACATCTTTCTTTATTATGTATACTCCCTCTAGTGATCTAAACGAGTGAATTGCAAAAAACCACCACATTGACGTCTAGGTTTGCAGAAAACACCAGTTTACAAATTTAGGACAAAAACCACTGATTCTTAACCTAATCTTTTGCAAAAAACACTGATCAGTCGATTTGGGCATTTTAAACGTGATTATGACATGTGGGTCCCACATTTGATGACATGGCATAACGGTTCATGGTAAACGACGTAGACTGGTCTTTTTTCAAAGAACCCCTCCATCCAAAAACAAATCCCCTACCCCCACCCCGATCCAGATTGGATCGGTCGTTGACGCAGGCCACCGCCGCCGTGGCCTGCACCAAGGTGCTCGTCACCTCCTTTCTACTGGGCGCAGCACCGGAGCAAGCGGCCGCGAGCAGCGGCGGCGGCCGGAGCATGAGCGCGAGCAGCGACGGCGGCGCACAGCATGAGCGCGCGCAGCGGTGGCGGCCGGAGCATGTGCGCGAGCGGCGACGGCGGCCTGCAGCACGGCCGAGAGCAGCGGAGGCGGCGCGCGGCATGAGCGCGAGCAGTGGCGGCGGGCATCACTGGTCAAGCGGCGGCGCGCAGCAGTGGCCGGCGCGGCGACGTGCAGCGGCGGCTTGGCGACGCGTTGGTCCGGGCGAGGTGAGCTCGCAGCCGCTCAAGAGCTCCGACTAGGGTAGCTCGCAGCAGTCGCGTGCCTGTGCTGGTGCCCTCTGCTCCTGCTCCCGGCAGCCCAAGATCCATTGTCGGAGGTGATTGCTTTTTGTTTTTTGACTCAAGGTTCTCTCCGTAAACTTGCAGGGACTGTTTTGTAAATTTAGAAAAGCCCTCATGTAACGTCGTATAACTGAACCGTTATGCCACGTCATCAAATGCGGGACCTGCATGTCATAATCGCGGTTAAAATGACCAAATCGACTGATCAGTGTTTTTTGCAAAAGATTAGACCAAGAATCAGTGGTTTTTGTCCCAAATTCGTAAAACAATGTTTTCTGCAAACCTAAGCCTTAATGTGGTGGTTTTCTGCGATTCACTCGATCTAAACGGTCTTATATTTCTTTAGAGGGAAACTTTAGTGAAATGGTCTTATATTTCTTTACAGAGAGAATACATCATAAAGGTAAACTGATTTCACATAAATTCAACATGTACACAAGACTTTCGCAACAACAAAAAACATGTACACTGGACACCATTGGTTGCAACCATCACACTATCACATGATGCTAGTTTTATTTTCCATTATGCACAGCCACACATGTGGAGCTATCATAAGTAAGATTTCAATATGATGATTGTCTTGTAAACGAACCATCATGATGAAATAAAAGATCATCTGTTTACGTTCTGGTATGTAAACACTAAACAGAACATAAGAATATCAACTGAATATCGCAACGATATGTGGTTCTTGAATGTCGAAATACTCAAAATTTCTAGATACCCCGAAGGTAGATTTTGCCGTCTTTCCTGTAAATACCTTGTTGGACACATCAGTTGCAATCAACGACAACGTTCTGAGACCTAATCATTGGATGCTTTCTACCTTCTAGTTTTCTCCTTTGCACGCATCAGCGATGCGCCTAGTGATGCTATATCACAACCATTACCTGTTCTTTTAGTAACTTTCTTAGGAGTCTGCTGAAACAGGTACAAGACACGAGTTCATGTGATCAAAGAATGCGGATAAAATATCAAATGCCAGTAAGAAATACCAGACCAGCGGGCGGCGGAGGACATGGTCAGAAACATTTATACTTTTGGTTTCAACGGTATTTTGTGACTTTGTGTGCATACGTCTAGCGCACATAAAATTTTGTTCATTTTGATATACGTATATTAGTGAAGAGTAAATGGCAAGGATCGGTGAGGCCGTGAGGGAACTAGAAGAAGAGAAAATACCATATCCACCACAAGAAGGGAGAATGGAGAAAAGCATCACACCCAACAGGATTTTATAAACGCATACAGTATGATTTGGAGCTTTATTAAATTTGAACATACGATGGAGAAAGGGATAAAAGCATCACAAGAAAAGTGTAGACGGTGGACGCACACAAGAACAGAAGGCGGGCTACTACTCACACCGAACTAATTGTTTTTGAAAAAAGCACTTTATTACTTAAAAGGTTTAAGCATTACACCCGGTATCTGCATAACTAAGATGCACACAGCCAAACAAAGTAAGGCTCTGATATCAACTTGTAGCGCCCAAGATGCGATTCTATCCCAATCACGTGATGAATTCATGATTGTGGCACAACCGCATTTCGAGCGCATAGCAAGGTGGATATCATTACAACATACCATGTGCTGAAAAGATGAGAATACAAGATAAAGGCTTACACTCGCCACAAGTTACAACATGAATACATGAATACATCAATACATAGCAATCATTGTACATAAGAGCAGGATCCGACTACGGATGAAAACAAACGAAAAAGAAGAACGACATCCACCCTGCTAATCCCAGGCTCCCGACCTGGAACCTATCCATTGATCGAAGAAGAAGCAGAAGAAGAACTCCAAAACAAGCAAGCATCGCTCTCACGTCAAAGCATCGCTTTACCTGTACCTGCACCTGTTGTTGTAGTAATCTGTGAGCCACGAGGACTCAGCAATCCCATTACCATGGGTATCAAAACTAGCAAAGCTTAATGGGTATGGAATGGATAAGTGGTGAGGTTGCAGCAAGCACTAAGCATTATATGGTGGCTAACTTACGAGTACAAGAGTAAGAAGAGTTACTACGCATAACGGTCGCAACTAGTAATGATCAAGAAGTGATCCTGAACTACTTACGAGTCAATCATAACCCTACCGCGTTCTCTTCCCGAACTTGCTCGAAAAGAGACAGTCACGGTTACACACGCGGTTGGTGTATTTTATTTCGGATCTGGTGTCAAGTTCTCTACAACCGGATATCATAAATTTCCTATCTGCCACATAACCGCGGACACGGCTTCCGGAAAGATTAAACCCTGCAGGGGTGTCCCAACTTAGTCCATCACAAACTCTCACGATCCACGGAGGAAAATCCTCCATTCCGGGACAACCCGATCAAGCTCGGAATCCCGGTTCACAAGACATTTCGACAATGGTAAAAAAAATCCAGCAAGACCGCCCGATGTGCCGACAATCCTGATAGGAGTCGCACGTATCTCGTTCTCAGGACACACCGAATGGGCAAGACGTCGGGTTGGCTGAGACCCTGGTTGCCCAGGGGGCGTCGGACATCGCCCGGTTTGGACCAACACTCATGAGGAGCATTGGCCCGGGTTGTTGTTTAATTATCCTCGGGGCCGGGGAAGTCCCTATGCAAGTTTTAGTTGTTATTAGGAAAATGGTAAAACCAAAGTTGGGCCTTGCTGGAAGAGTTTTATTCAAAGCGAACTGTCAAGGGGGGCCCATAAACCCCGACCGTGTTAGGAACGCAAAATCAAGGAACGGAACACCTGTATGACAGAAACTAGGGCGGCAAGAGTGGAACAAAACACCAAGCAAAAGGCTAAGCCTTCCACTCTTTACCAAGTATATAGATGCATTAATTAAATAACAGATATTGTGATATCCCATGTTATCCATGTCCCAACATGGAACAAATTGAAACTGCACCTGCAACTAGCAACGCTATAAGAGGGGCTAAGCAAAGCAGTAACATAGCCAAACAACGGTTTGCTGGGATGATGAAAAGGTTAGAGGCTTATCATGGCAATTTGGTAGGCTTGATAAACAAGTGGTAGGTAGCACGACATAGCGATAGCATCGAGACAACTAGCAAAGTAAAGATAGTAGTGGTATCCAGGATAATGATCATCTTGCCTGGAATCCCTCTAGGAAGAACACCGAATCCATGAAGAAGACGAACGGGCGTAGTCGAACGAATCCTCACAACCGCAACGTTAACGGAACTACCGAGAAGAAGCAATACCGAAAAGAAGCAAACAACATGGTAAACCAACAAGCATAATCATGGCATGATGCACAACCAAGAATGATGCATGCTCGGATTAATGATTCATGGGATGGCAAAGTGCAACAAACAATACTACAAATTAAGTGGAGCTCAATATGCAACGAGTTGCATATTGACGAAACTTCACATTCAAGTATTTAGTTCACTCTCGTTTAAGCTACTCAACAATATTAAATGTTGTTAAACATGGCAAGAGGTGAATCATAATTAATATACCTATCTAGGCAATTTAAATGAGGCCGGAAATAACAAACAATAATTCCGGAAAGTCCCCATATGCATATTTCGAATTTGGTACTGTTCTGCCCTAAACCATATTTTAGAGTTGTTAAACATGCAAAGTAAGTGCACCAAGTTAATCTATGCATTTTTCTAAGCAAGTTACATATATAATTTATTTAATTCGGAGCTATGGTTATTTAGTTATGAAATAAACCATTCTAGCATGTCATTTATGCAAATTAATGCAAACAACAATTTTAAACATTTAACATGGATGAAAGTAGCATATTATGAAACTAGATGAAATTCTAAGCATTTTACATATAGAAATCATTTTAATCTGATGCATGATTTGTGAGATATTAATGCATGAACATGGAGGGCTAATATGTAAAACATCAGTCTCTGGATAATTGAACAAATTCGCAGCGGGAAAAAAAATACATCGGGCCGAATCTGAGTTGAACTGGGCTGGAACAGGAGCAAGATCAACATTACAATATCACGCTCGCGGCGAGATACAGAGGAAGGGCGCTGGGCTGCTCACCAAAGGCCTCGGGCCAAAACAGAGGAGAGCTTGGGCTGGGCCGCGGCTTGGAGTGGGCGCGGTCACGCGAGCGCTGGGTCAACGCGAGCGCTTGAGTCAGAGCGGCTCGATGCAGAAGAGTCGTCGCTCGTCTCCCTCGCTCGAACAGAAGGAGGCGGCGCTGGGGACTTGCGGCGGGGCCGGCAGGCGCGGGAAGCGGCGGGTCAGCGAGGAGGCGAGCAGATTCCGGTGGCGGCGTGCCGAACGGAGGCTGATGGAGGCGGGTCCGGCGACGGCTTGGGGTTGGTGCGGCCATGGCAGCAGAGGGCGAGCTCCTGCAGCAACAAGGCAGCAGCAGCGACATTGGTCAAAACAGGCGCACGAGGAGGAATGAAGGTCCGGCGCGGGCGCAGGATGGACCTGAGGAGGCGGGGAGAAGGCGACTTGCAGGCAGGGTTGAGGAAGGGGCGGAGGGAGAAGAACCAGAGGAGAAAGAAAAGGAAAAGAGAGGGGCGGCGCGAAGGTGTCCTGCAGGAGGTGGTCGTCGGGGAAGACGGGTCTCGGTCGAGGTGGTTGGGTTCGCCGGCGGCGACGGCGCCACAGAGGGAGGAGCTTGGTGACGGTGCAGAGGTTGGAGAAGCTCGGGCATGAGCAGGGGATCGAGCCCCTGGCTCTCTCCTGGGGGAGCATCAGCGCTCGTGCGGGCATGGGAGGTCGGGGTGAGCTGCGGCTGGATCGGATGGATGGATGGCTGCGGCGATTGGGTGGAACTGAAAACGAGGAAGGAAGGTGGTCGGCTGCGGGGGAATCCGGAAGGATCCCGAGGAGGGAGTGGACTGGCGGCGGCGAGGGGGACAAACCTCCTAGGTAGGGTTGGCTTGATTTGGTAGGTGGTGGTCTTATATAGGAAGGTAGGACTAGGTTTGGATCCTCCGATCATAATCGGACGGTCCGAGATAAATAGGTTAGGTAGTCTAAATAAGAAATCAAAGATGTTTTAGGGATGTTTGGGGATGATCCAGACCCATCGGTCATGACTGGACGGTTTGGGTACGGGGAAGTTTCGGACATGGTTGCGAAGGGGTCTGAGAAAGATCAACAGAGGTGAGGAAGAAGCGACAACTACAAACGGATGTAGGTTTAAAAAAAAATGACGACAACCGAGTGCCGATGCAATGAGAATGATGCGATGATGAATGCAACAAACAAATGAAACACACAGCAACAACGAAAAACATGGAAGGCATCTGGAGCGTCGGTCTCGAGGTGTTACAACTCTCCTCCACTTACAAGAGATCTCGCCCCGAGATCTAAGAATGAAAAACAGAGAGAAGAGGTAAAACTAAGTTGCTTCTTGACAAATGAGTGAAACCACAAACGTTGAGAGGTTGAACAACTTGAAAGAAAGAATACAACTGGGATGAACGAAGTTGAAAACACTCCGTTAGAAGAGAGGAACAAGGAACATTACGAGAACCAAGAGCTCAAGAAAGAAGAAGAATTGAAACCACTCCGATTGAAACGAGATGAGAAAGGAATAATTCGGGTAGCACTCCGGTTGAAAATGGAAGGAATGAGCAAGGATTTGACAAGATGGAAAGAACTTGAATAGAACAACACTCATGTTAAAAGGATAAGCAAGGAAAAGAACATGATCTTGACAAAACGAGACGATGGGTCAAAGAGAGCAGCATCAGCATGCCTCCGGAACGAAAGAATAGAAGGTAGACCGTCGAAATAAGAGAATGGAGAAGAAAATGACAACTTCTACCACAATTGAATTTGAAAAGCATCCTTACAAAGAAGGGTTGAACGGAGTTGTTGTAAAGAAAATCAACAACAAAAGAACAAGCTTGTTGTGGGCATGTGGAAAACATCTCAAGACTTGAGGTGAAATTCTGCCACTAACGAAAACAGTTGATTGCTTGCGAGGAATGAAAAGATGGAAAACAACACCTCCAAGGACAATGGATAATTAACTGCACTTCCAAAATGCAAGAAGAAGAATACTTGCGCTCCTCCAACAAGAATATTGATGAACACTTCAAGAATGAAAGAAATCTTTGATGAACCACCATGAAGAAACTCTTGAGGAACTCCGGATAGAAAAGGATAGTGGACGGAATTGAAGGTTGAATCGACCAAGATTGAAGCGTTGCCATGATTTCCTTCGAACACCGATAAAGAAAAGAGAAGCAGCTCCAGAAAAGAAAGATGAACAAGTTGAAACCAAGGATTTGATATCATGAACGAACTCCGGAAGAAGGAATTAAATCACCTCAAGGAAAAAAAGAATAAGAATTATGTTATGCTTATCCTTCATCAACTTAAATTGTTGCCAAGAAACAGATTTTGCATACTACTTATTCCTCTTAAAAAAAGATTGAAGAGAGATATAACGCAAACTTGTGAAGGTCTTCAACGAAGCACCGGTAGGACTTTGAAATGAACGAAGAAAAGAGAATGAATCACCGGGAAGAATTAGAGGACGAACGAAGATGCTTGAGAGAATTCAAATACAAGATAACGAAGAGATCACGAGCTGACTAAAGAATACTTGAACGATGCACTAGAAGAACTGAGAGACGAACAAAATTGAGGAGAATTTGATAACGAAGAATTCTTCTGGAATGATGGCCTCCAGAGAATCGAGAACGGAAAGAACTCATGAAATGCTTCGAATGGGTATGAAAAGAATTTCTCACAATCGGAAACGATTTGAGAGGATGGCATCAAGCTTGAACTACGAATATTCGAGAGAACGGACAAGATTTAAGAGAAACTCTTCTTTGGTCTTGAATGCTGAAAATGATGACGAGGAACACCACCAAATTGTTGAGACACTTCGGAACAATGAAGGGTAGAAAGGTTGAGTGAAAGATGAAAAGAATTTGAAAGCGATCTTGGAGAAGGCACATGACTGATGAAAATTCATTCTTACGTCAAGCTTTGAAAAGAATTTGAGAATCATTCCAGAAAAAATTAGAAGAGTGAGGTAAGATCCTGGGAAAAGACCTGTGGGTTAGGGCCCACTCAAAAGAAACATCGTTGGAAATAGTTGCTTGAAAGAGAGATTGCACCGATTGAATTAAATGGCTTGAATGAGATAACAACCTCGAAATAGGTTGAACGGGTTAAGAATGGAAACGTAAATCTTCTGAGATATCTTCCACACTCCGGAGAAGAAATAGAGAGAGTTGAATAAACAAGAGAGCCTTGGATAAGAAACTGTAACGTGGGAAAATATGCGAAACATGAAACAAAAGGAAGACATATGATCAACACCGAAGCTTGAATTTAGTCCACCGAAGAAGAACGGAGAGCGAAGAATGATAAACTTGAAGCCTCCGAGCATCTCCATGAGAAATCACCGGTTAAGAACATTGAAGGAAAAGAATTAAGAGACTTCACATGAATAAAATGGATACTAGATTAAGAAATCTGAGTCCTTGAAGAAAAGGGTGGGATGGTGGGAAAAACAAATGCAACTTGGGACGGATGAAACAGACACCGGTTGGAAAGAATTGACATGACAATCTCGATGATCAAGAAGGATTAGCATTCACACAGAAATATGAGAACACCGCTTAGGAAAGGTATGGAATCAACACTTGACATTGAAGCAACTCGAATACCACAACTCAAAACAAAACAAATGATTTGGCTTGCGGAATAAGCCGAAAACAAATACATATGATAGAGATTTACCCAATCCCATATCATGCATCTGTCGGAAAGATATTCTAGGTAACTACGTGAATTCCCACCTATGAACTCCCAAAATTCTCAGTTATGCAATCTGGTACAACAAGTACAAGGAGCAAAATATCATCACACAACTCCTAGCAGAATTCTACGCTCCAAATGTACTGCCTCCATCAACACATAACCAAGAACCTCGGAAACTATGTACCTCAGACCTTCAAAAAACAACAGCTATACTAGCTGTGGCAATACATCTGATCGCTCTCCTCAGTACTGGGTGGCGCCAAACTACTCTCACCACAAAGAGTATAGAAGCGTTTTCGATGTCGGCGTCCTCTGGTATTCCAGAACTGAAACGATAAGCAGTGTGACGAAAACACCTTGGAGCTCAACTCCCCGGGACACTGCCACAACCCCTAAATGATAGGAGGCACCAAGAACAGAGTTCCCATCACAATGATATCGGACCGATTCCACAATACCCGCGTGATCCTAAAAAAATTTGAGTGAAAAAGGAGAGTGATGGAAACAAAAACTCCTACGTCATGATTCCTCACCAGAGCGACGAAGGGGATGAAGAGTAAAAAGAATTCCTACTCTCTGATATATAACTAGACTCAAAATATTTTTTTCTAGACTCAACAACGTCAGCGGTTCGATCAATCAAGGGGGCTCCTGCGGTCGGTAAGGCTCTGATACCAACTTGTAGCGCCTAAGATGCGATTCTATCCCAATCACGTGATGAATTCATGATTGGGGCACAACCACATTTCGAGCGCATAGCAAGGTAGATATCATTACAACATACCATGTACTGAAAAGATGAGAATACAAGATAAAGGCTTACACTCGCCACAAGTTACAACATGAATACATCAATACATAGCAATCGTCATACAGAAGAGCAGGATCCGACTACGGATGAAAACAAACGAAAAAGAAGAACGACATCCACCCTGCTAATCCCAGGCTCCCGACTCGGAACCTATCCCTTGATCGAAGAAGAAGCAGAAGAAGAACTCCAAAACAAGCAATCATTGCTCTCACGTCAAAGCATCGCTTTACCTATACCTGCACCTGTTGTTGTATTAATCTGTGAGCCACGAGGACTCAGCAATCCCATTACCATGGGTATCAATACTAGCAAAGCTTAATGGGTATGGAATGGATAAGTGGTGAGGTTGCAGCAAGCACTAAGCATTGTATGGTGGCTAACTTATGAGTACAAGAGTTACTACGCATAACGGTCGCAACTAGTAATGATCAAGAAGTGATCCTGAACTACTTACGAGTCAATCATAACCCCACCGTGTTCTCTTCCCGAACTTGCTCGAAAAGAGACAGTCACGGTTACACACACGGTTGGTGTATTTTATTTCGGATCTGGTGTCAAGTTCTCTACAACCGGATATCATAAATTTCCCATCTGCCACATAACCGTGGGCACGGCTTCCGGAAAGATTAAATCCTGCAGGGGTGTCCCAACTTAGTCCATCACAAACTCTCACGATCCACGGAGGAAAATCCTCCATTCCGGGACAACCCGATCAAGCTCGGAATCCCGGTTCACAAGACATTTCGACAATGGTAAAACAAATCCAGCAAGACCGCCCGATGTGCCGACAATCCCGATAGGAGTCACACGTATCTCATTCTCAGGACACACCGGATGGGCAAGACATCGGGTTGGCTGAGACCCTGGTTGCCCAGGGGGTGCCGGACATCGCCCGGTTTGGACCAACACTCATGAGGAGCATTGGCCCGGGTTGTTGTTCAATTATCCTCGGGGCCTGGGAAGTCCCTATGCAAGTTTTAGTTGTTATTAGGCAAATGGTAAAACCAAAGTTGGGCCTTGCTGGAAGAGTTTTATTCAAAGCGAACTGTCAAGGGGGGCCCATAAACCCCGACCGTGTTAGGAACGCAAAATCAAGGAACATAACACCGGTATGACAGAAACTAGGGCAGCAAGAGTGAAACAAAACACCAAGCAAAAGGCTAAGCCTTCCACCCTTTACCAAGTATATAGATGCATTAATTAAATAACAGATATTGTGATATCCCATGTTATCCATGTCCCAACATGGAACAAACTAAAATTGCACCTGCAACTAGCAACGCTATATGAGGGGCTGAGCAAAGCGGTAACATAGCCAAACAACGGTTTGCTGGGATGATGAAAAGGTTAGAGGCTTATCATGGCAATTTGGTAGGCTTGATAAACAAGTGGTAGGTAGCGTGACATAGCGATAGCATCGAGACAACTAGCAAAGCAAAGATAGTAGTGGTATCCAAGATAATGATCATCTTGCCTGGAATCCCGTTAGGAAGAAGACCGAATCCATGAAGAAGACGAACGGGCATAGTCGAACGAATCATCACAACCACAACGTTAACGGAACTATCGAGAAGAAGCAATACCGGAAAGAAGCAAACAACATGGTAAACCAACAAGCATAATCGTGGCATGATGCTGATACGTCCATTTTGCATCATGTTTTCCTACTGTTATTTATAATGTTTTTATGCATAATAATGCTTTTTGGAGTAATTCTAATGCCTTTTCTCTCATAATATGCAAGGTACTCACAAAAAAGGAGAATTCCGGCAGCTGGAAATCTGGACCTGAAAAAGCTACGTCAGGCTACCTATTTTGCACAACTCCAAATGAGCTGAAACTTCACGAGGATTTTTATGGAATAAATAATAAATATTGGAGCCAATAAGTACCAGAGGGGGCCCACCAGGTGGGCACAACCCACCTGGGCGCACCAGGGAGCCCAGGCGCGCCCAAGTGGGTTGTGCTCTCCTCGGCCCACCTCCGGTGCCCATCTTCTAGTATATAAGTCATTTTGACCTAGAAAAAATAAGGAGAGGACCTTCGGGACGAAGCGCCGCCGTCTCGAGGCGAAACTTGGGCAGGAGCACTTTTGCCCTCCGGCGGAGCGATTCTGCCGGGGGAACTTCCCTCCCGGAGGGGGAAATCATCATCATCATCATCACCAACAACTCTCCCATCTTGGGGAGGGCAATCTCCATCAACATCTTCAACAACACCATCTCCTCTCAAACCCTAGTTCATCTCTTGTGTTCAATCTTTGTACCGAAACTATAGATTGGTACTTGTGGGTGACTAGTAGTGTTGATTACATCTTGTAGTTGATTACTATATGGTTTATTTGGTGGAAGATTATATGTTCAGATCCATTATGCTATTTAATACCCCTCTGATCTTGAGCATGATTATCATTAGTGAGTAGTTACTTTTGTTCTTGAGGTCACGTGAGAAATCTTGTTGCAAGTAATTATGTGAATTTGATATGTGTTCGATATTTTGATGATATGTATGTTGTGATTCCCTTAGTGGTGTCATGTGAACGTCGACTACATGACACTTCACCATATTTGGGCCTAAGGGAATGCATTGTGGAGTAGTTATTAGATGATGGGTTGCGAGAGTGACGGAAGCTTAAACCCTAGTTTATGCGCTATTCCGTAAGGGACCGATTGGATCCAAAAGTTTAATGCTATGGTTAGATGTTATTCTTAATACTTTTCTCGTAGTTGCGGATGCTTGCGAGGGGGTTAATCATAAGTACGAGGTTTGTTCAAGTAAGAACAACACCTAAGCACCGATCCACCCACATATCAAATTATCAAAGTAGTGAACACAAATCAAACCAACATGATGAAAGTGACTAGATGAAATTCCCGTGCACCCTCAAGAACACTTTGCTTATCATAAGAGACCGTTTTGGCCTATCCTTTGCCTCAAAAGGATTGGGCTACCTTGCTGCACTTTTGTTACTACTACCGTTACTTGCTCGTTACAAATTATCTTGCTATCAAACTACTCTGTTACTTACAATTTCAGCACTTGCAGACATTACCTTGCTGAAAACCACTTGTCATTTCCTTCTGCTCCTCGTTGGGTTCGACACTCTTACTTATCGAAAAGGCTACAATTGATCCCATATACTTGTGGGTCATCAGATGCACAACCAAGTATGATGCAGGTTCGGATTAATGATTCATGGCATGGCAAAGTGCAACAAACAATACTACAAATTAAGTGGAGCTCAATATGCAACGAGTTGCATATTGACGAAACTTCACATTCAAGTATTTAATTCACTCTCGTTTAAGCTACTCAACAATATTAAATGTTGTTAAACATGGCAAGAGGTGAAGCATAATTAATATACCTATATATGCAATTTAAATGAGGCCGGAAATAACAAACAACAATTCCGGAAAGTCCCCATATGCATATTTCGAATTTGGTACTGTTCTGCCCTAAACCATATTTTAGAGTTGTTAAACATGCAAAGTAAGTGCACCAAGTTAATCTATGCATTTTTTCTAAGCAAGTTACATATATAATTTATTTAATTCGAAGCTACGGTTATTTAGTTATGAAATAAACCATTCTAGCATGTCATTTATGCAAATTAATGCAAACAGCAATTTTAAAAATTTAACATGGATGAAACAAGCATATTATGAAACTAGATGAAATTCTAAGCATTTTACATATAGAAATCATTTTAATCCGATGCACGGTTTGTGAGATATTAATGCATGAACATGGAGGGCTAATATGTAAAACATCAGTCTCTGGATAATTGAACAAATTCGCAGCAGGAAAAAAAACACATCGGGCCGAATCTAAGTTGAACTGGGCTGGAACAGGAGCAAGATCAATAGTACAATATCACGCTCGCGGCCAGATACAGAGGAAGGGCACTGGGCTGCTCACCAAAGGCCTCGGGCCAGAGCAGAGGAGAGCTTGGGCTGGGCCGCGGCTTGGAGTGGGCGCGATCACGCGAGAGCTGGGTCAACGCGAGCGCTCGAGTCAGAGCGGCTCGATGCAGAAGAGTCGTCGCTCGTCTCCCTCGCTTGAACAGAAGGAGGCGGCGCTGGGGACTTGCGGCGGGGCCGACAGGCGCGGGAAACGACGGGTCAGCGAGGAGGCGAGCAGATCCCGGTGGCGGCGTGCCGAGCAGAGGCCGATGGAGGCGGGTCCGGCGACGGATTGGGGTTGGTGCGGCCATGGCAGCAGAGGGCGAGCTCCTGCAACAACAAGGCAGCATCAGCGACATTGGTCAAAACAGGCGCACGAGGAGGAATGAAGGTCCGGTGCGGGCGCAGGATGGACCTGAGGAGGTGGGGAGAAGGCGACTTGCAGGCAGGTTTGAGGAAGGGGCGGAGGGAGAAGAACCAAAGGAGAAAGAAAAGGAAAAAGAGTGGGGCGGCACGAAGGGATCCTGCAGGAGGTGGTCGTCGGGGAAGACGGGTCTCGGTCGAGGTGGTTGGGTTCGCTGGCGGCGCCGGCGCCACAGAGGGATGAGCTTGGTGACGGCGCAGAGGTTGGAGAAGCTCAGGCATGAGCAGGGGATCGAGACCCTGACTCTCTCCTGCGGGAGCATGGGTGCTCGTGCAGGCATGGGAGCTTGGGGTGAGCTGCGGCTGTATCGGATGGATGGATGGCTGCGGCGATTGGGTGGATCTGAAAACTAGGAAGGAAGGTGGTCGGCTGTGGTGGAATCCAAAAGGATCCCGAGGAGGGAGGGGACTGGCGGCGACGAGGGGGGACAAACCTCCTAGAAATTAGGGTTGGCTTGATTTGGTAGGTGGTGGTCTTATATAGGAAGGTAGGACTAGGTTTGGATCCTCCGATCATAATCGGACGGTCCAAGATAAATAGGTTAGGTAGTCTAAATAAGAAATCAAAGATGTTTTAGGGATGTTTGGGGATGATCCAGACCCATCGGTCATGACTGGACGGTTCGGGTACGGGGAAGTTTCGTACATGGTTGCGAAGGGGTCTGAGAAAGGTCAACAGAGGCGAGGAAGAAGCGACAACTACAAACGGATGCAGATTTTTAAAAAAATGATGACAACAGAGTGCCGATGCAATGAGTATGATGCGATGATGAATGCAACAAACAAATGAAACACACGGCAACAACGAAAAACATGGAAGGCATCTGGAGTGTCGGTCTCAGGGTGTTACACGCTCCCACCTAAGAAGAGTTCTAAACGTGTGATCAATCCCATGTAACCAGTTGCCAAATACATTTGCAACACTACAAGGAGGATACAAGCCAGAAACTATCTGGATGACTGACCATATAGAACGAGCCAATTTGCATTGGAAGAACCAATGTTTTATTGTCTCATCATGGTGACAATAGACACATTACGGACTTTCATGCCAATTTCTCTTAATAAGGTTATCTTTAGTAAGAATGACTCCGCGACGAAGATACCATGCAAAGATTTTATTCTTAAGAGGTATCTTCATCTTTCAGATCTTCTTGTTATTATCAACTGGCACATTCGACTGGATTAATACTCTATACATAGACTTCACTGAGAATTGACCATTCCCATGTAGGTTCCATCGAAATATATCAGACCCATGTGACAATTGCACCGTGGGCAACCGTTGGAGCAGGATGTACCATGATTGGAGTCTGGGTCCAATTAAATCTCTTCTAAACGCCACATTTGGTGGGAATGATTGCATTACCATGGCGATAGTATCGCCCTTGTGACGCACAATGCTGTATAGAGCCGGATATTGTTCCCGGAGTGTGGCATTCCCTAGCCATTTGTCCTCCTAGAATCTAATTTCTGAGCCGTCCTTAATTGAGAAGGATCCATAAGAGAAGAAATATTTCTTCATGACCATTAGACCCACCCAAAAGTGAGAATCCCCAGGCTTCCAATATACTTGGGATACCTCCTTGGAACTCACATATTTCCTCGTCAGGAGAGTTTGCCATACACCATCTTCGATCAGTAATTTAAACAACCATTTGCCAAGAAGGGCCCTATTCTTAACCTCAAGGTCATGAATGCCCAACCCACCTTGGTCTTTGGGACGGCAAAGCACACTCCATTTAGCTAGTCGATATTTCTTTCTCTCGCTATCTCCTTGCCAAAAGAATCTTGATCGGAAATAATCCAATCTATGTAAAACTCCTTTCGGCAACTGGAAGAAGGAGATCATATATAGTACCATGTTACTTAGTACTGAATTTATGAGGACCAATCTTCCACTAAGAGACAACAATTTAACTTTCCAACTGCTAAGTCTTTTCCGCAGTCTCTCCTCAACGTGTTTCCATTCAGCATTTGTGAATCTCCGATAATGTATCGGTATCCCCAAATATGTGATTGGAAACTGGCCCAACCCGCATCCGAACAGTTCAGCGTACAGGTGGGTCTCATCTTGAGCCTCGCCAAAACAAAATAATTCACTTTTATGAAAATCTATATCTATATCTATACCTACTAATAAAGTAAGGTGCATTTCTCCAATTTTTTCATCCGTTCACCATCAAAAAGATTTTTTTCTATCCAAGATGGTACTAATTTTTTCTGCATCCATCTGCTAAATTTTTTTATCCAGAATTTTGTACATGGGCCGTGTGTGCTGCAGCCCAACGAAGCCAGCCCATTTATTTCCTGCCCACGCAGCTGCAAAGGCTTATTTGCCGCACGGTGCGGCAAATAGTCAGGGTTTCGTATAGGGCGACCAAGATTGGGCCGACCCGTTCTCGTTCTTCTCTGTGTTCTATTTCTATTTATTTCTTTTCCTTTCTCTTTCTTTTTCTTTTTCCCTTCCAAGTTTATTTTTCTTTTTTCAAAATTTCAATTTTTTCAGATTTCCTTTTTATTCAAATTTTCATAAAATCTTTAGAATTTCAAAATTTTGTTCCCATGTTGAAAAATGTGGGGAACTTTAATTGCTCTTATCGTTCCAAAATTTGTCCAAAATTCAGAAAATGTTCACATTTTGTCAAAAAGTGTTTGAGTTTTCCAAAATTGTTTAAGATTTTAAAAAACTGCATTTTCAAAATTCATACTAATTAGAAAAATATTCCTGTTTTATTGAAATATTCACAAATTCAAAATAATGTTCATGAAAAAAAGTATATTTAAAAAAATGAATGTTCAAAACATGCTTTTGTTTGACAAAATTGTCAAAAAATGTTCTTTTTATAAAAGGACCAGGTTTTCGAAGAAAATTCTGAATTTCAAAAAACTTCCCGTTTCAAGTTTTGTTCGTCTTTTTTCAAAAATTAATGAAATTATAAAAAAAACTGCTCGCATTTTTTGAAAAAGAATGGGATTTCAAAAATTGCTCATGTTTCAAAGAATATTCGGCAATTCATAATTATTACTTTATTTTTGAAAGTTCAAAAAAGATCAAAAAATCAAAAAATGTTTCGAATGTGATGTTGTAGTATGTTCCTAAACATTCGCGCTGGTCATTGGTTAGCAGGAGCTGTATGTTCGAGTGGCTAGGAGCACATGGTCGTGTTTTTGAGGTCATGAGTTTGATCCTTCAACTCATTGTTTTTTTGGATTTTTATTCGCGACTTACAAACATAGGTCGTTTTGGTGCCTGCAAGTGGCCTAGCCCAGACGCGAACTGTTGTGCATTCCACATGCTATTTGACGATAAAAGAGAATATGTTGGTTGGCTATAATTAAAAGTAATTATGGCCACATGCCAATAAAAAAGAATATGCTGGTTTGACTCTGATTAAAAAAATGTGGGCAAGTGAGTGCTAAAATAATTAAAGAGAATACACCATGGTAAAGCAAGGACTACCTGGTTATGCGACCATTATGCCAATGAAACGGGATTCGTTACAATTAGTAATCCATCCGGTTGCCGTGCAGCCACAAAGTGAGGAGGCAACCACAACCTCAACACGGAGGCGGACCCGGAGAAACAAAAGGCACGAGTTGGGTGGTGGCCGCCAGTCCGACCAACCCCACCACTATCCAGATCTCGCGGGCTAAACATGACCCGCGAAAACACTGCAGCTCCTTGCTCTGTCGCCCCACCGCTGCGAAGAACGTTTTGATGGATACATCCATTATCTTTCCCGATGCTTCTCGCAAAAAGAATCTCTCCCATTGCAAGGCACGGGCATATGTGCTAGTTGATCTTAAGACCCAAGAATTGCTCGAATGTTGATAAAATTAATTTCAGATTTCTCGCTTTCTCAAGGTCATGATTCATGAAGAGAATTGTATCGTCGCCATATTGAAGTATAGAGAGACCACCATCAACTAGATGATTTACTACCCCATCAATTTGGCCATCAACCTTAGCACGCTCAATCATGACCGCTAGCATATCCGCCACTATATTGAATAGCATGGGAAATAACGAGTCACCTTGTCGCAATCCCTTCTTTGTTTGGAAATAGTGTCCAACCTTAATGGCAACACTACCTTCAGAAACAAAGCTATGGATCATAGCGCGCCACTCTGCAGAAAATCCTTTCATTCTGAGAGTCTGTTGAAGAAATGGCCATTTGACTTGTCATAAGCTTTTTCAGAGTCTATTTTGAGTACCAACCCATTCAACTTTTTCCGATGTAATTCATGGACTTTTTCATGAAGGATAACAACTCCATCTAGGATGTGTCTGTCTTGCATAAAAGCATTCATTGAAGGACGAATCACGTGTTCAGCAACCGAATTTAGCCTAATAGTCACAACCTTCGTGAATATTTTAAAACTAAAATTAAGGAGGCAAATAGGCATTATTGTATGTAATAAAATAATCTCGTCGAAGTTCAAGAGAAACAATTCTAGTTGGCCAACATGTAGGTCACTAAACAAAAGTAGGAGATCCGATTTGATGACTTCCCAAAAGTTCTGACAGAACTCAGCGGGAAAACCATTCGATCCCGAGGCTTTGTTATGCTCCATTAGGAAAACTGACACCGAACTACTCGTACACAAATGTTAAGAGGGAATCCAAACATACAAGTGAGGTGACACAATTAGTCAGTCACTCTCCCTTGAACGACTCGAGGGGAGGGGTATCCGAGCTCATCCACGTGTTCGCTGCATTGTAGGTCCTGAACCCTTTCACAGCATCCGCGACAGCGTAAGATTCTAGCTCGGCCATCTCCTTCGGCGTAAGCCTGAGGGCGAGCGCCGCGAGGCTGCTGTCGAAGTTGTCGATCTTGGTAGTCCCCGGGATCGGGCACACGTCCTGTCCCTGGCGGTGAACCCAGGCCAGAGCGAGCTGCGATGGCATGCATCCTTTCCTCGTCGCCATCTCGTTCACCTTCTCGAAGATCCACTGGTTGTGCTCCAGGTTCTCGGCTTGTAACCGAGGCAGATTCTGCACAGATGAAATGGGTTGAAACCAAATTTTGTATACTGTGTGATCATGAAATTCGAACTATGTATACAAGATGAAAATGCATTACCTTGCGGATGTCGCGTTCTGAGAGATTATCTGCCGACTTTGCTCCTGAACCAAAGAATCCCCTGCCAAGGGGGCTATATGCCACTATGCCAATTCCAATCTCCTTGTAAAACGAACCAACATATAATACAAGTTTTATAGTGGTTGGCATTTTTGTCATCCGTTCGTTGAGGTTGATCTAACGGTGATAAAATAGTTAGTACTGGTTAGTACTACTTCGTAGGTACTCCAAAGTACTAATATTGGTGGGGTCGGTACTCAAATTTGTGCGGGCGCTTCTCTTAATCCAAGGGTAAATTTGTCCATATTTTTTTCCCAAAACCACACCTCACGCCGCCCAATCTAGAACTGCTGCCGCCGCCCTCTCCTCTTGCATTGCCCCTCTTATCCTCTTCCATTGTCACACCCGTCGGCCTCTCCTCTTCCATTGCCATACCGCCGGCGATCCCTTCCACATCCACCCCCTCTTCCATCCAAGTCAAAAACTCAATGGAGGAAGAGCTCGTGCAGATCGCCGGCGGTGAGAAGTACAACTTTGCCGCGCAGATGGAGGAGGAGATCCTGCAGATCACCGATGGTGATGAGGTGAAGTTACGCAGGCTCAGGGAGATCGTCTCATGGTTTCAGTACCCGAGGCAGTTAGTGGCCGCACAACAGAGGATGCATCCATATATGTTAAAGAGAGAGAGGGCTGCAGTCTCCACATCACCGGAGCGGTTCCACATCGAATACCTCCTCTGGGCCATGCAGCAGTCGGATTCCCCGAGGAAGGGGACGAGGATTCGGTGGTGGAACTATCGCTCCAGGATCGAGAAACCGGAGGAGCGAGAACCGAGCATCTATATGGTTCCACTTGAGATCTTGCCATGGGACCCTGTGCCGGAGGAGCCTTCGTCGAGCAACCGCAGGAGGAGGAAGAGATATGTGCCAACATCACTTCCCCACCACTCTCCATGGTTCCCTCGCCGTTCCACTCGTCTCATGGGGCGGTGGTCTGTGGCCGAGGAGTAGTAAAGGTATGAAGAAGCTTCCCCACTCCTAATCTTCCTACTGCTCGTGCTTAAAGTCGTGGTGGTAGTGACCATAATAGTTCAGAGAGGGAATGCTAGATGGCATTTTAATCTCAATAAATTTCATAAAGATTTGAGTACATGCTTTTGGCGGCTGGATTATGATGTATATGAACCCTAGGCAGAATATGAACCCTAGGCAAAATTTGTATTGTTGTAGTGGTAGAATTTGATGTTCAACTGCACTTCTACTCCAATCCATAGCCTCTGGATGGCAGCGTAATTAGTTGCAAAGAATAAATTACGTTTGAGTATTGCGAGTTCAGTAGACAGTGGTACACTCTGGGTACACACTAAAATATTACAAAACTGCAAGTTCAGTAGACAATTATAGATTCTGAAATATTTCAGCACACATGGTAGACACTGAAATATTTCAGTAGTGCAATTTCAGTACACACCGGTAGACACTGAAATATTTCAGTACTGCAAGTTCAGTACACAGTTGTAGATTGTGAAATATTTCAGTAGTGCAATTTCAGTACACTCAGGTAGATACTGAAATATTTCAGTAGTGCAGTTTCAGTAGAGATAGGTAGACACTAAAATATTTCAGTACTGCCCTATCGGTGATCTCCCGTTAAAATATTTAGGGCTTCCTAATGATGAAAAAAAGAACTAGAAATAAGCACTGAAATAATTTTGGTAGGGATGTTGGCTTACTCATGTTGCAGTGCTGTATAGCCTTTTGCTTCACTTCCTGTAAGTGCTTCTTGCATGTGCTATGGACTACATTCTGTTTACTCTCATCACAGCAGTGATTTTGCATCTTGCAAAAGGCATATTAATTCAACATTGACTTATATGAACTTGGTATTCAAATTGGTATCCTAGAGTTGTTGTGACAGATTTCCTTGTCATCTTCAAATGACCATACTGTCATTTTTCCAATACCAAATATATTCAATCTGAAATTTTCAATTATTTATATGCTAAAGGTGGAAGCATGGATAGGTTGCTGAAGATGCTGGGCCTCACAATAAAAATCCCTTGCTCAACGTCAACATCAGAAGTTGTTTTGCATTTCTAGTTCTGTCAGTATTTCATGTTTTGTATTTGAAGACCAGAAGTTGTTTTGCATTTCTAGTTGTGTCAGTATTTCATGTGATGTTTTTGAAGACCAGAAGTTGTTATGCATTAGAAGTTCAATCAGATAATTGCGGTACCTGCAGTCTATGATTTGTGTTTTCTGTTTTGTATTCTGGTGTGTGTACATGTGTGTGTGGGATCAAAATCAAATACGGTTCTGATTCGTGTTTTCATGGCCTTGATGCTAAGTTAAGTACATGTTGGTAACACTGATCAGAGGGAAGGGGGGCGCTGGTGGGAGGCGGTAGTCAAATATTTTAGGGTTTTATCGACGTGAAAAGCGTAGAAAATCCATACAACGTCAAAAATCAATGGAACTTGTCATGGATGATTGTCATGTTGATACAAGGGTGTAGCAAGAATTTAGGTCCATTTAAAGCATGTTGAAAAAAACCCGTCCTTCCGGACGGACCCTTACCTCCTATCCGAACGGCCTCCGGTGAAGAAGGTTAATTTTTGGTCATCTTAAGAATGACACCAAATTTCGACAGAAAGTGGGCATGGCCACCCTTGTGGTCCACACAAAATTTGAACGAGTTCCGACAACGTGCACACGCCGCGTCACATTCTAGAAGTATTTTAGGCTTTTATCATCACTAAAACCCTAGAAAATCGATACAACGTCAAAAAACAATGAAACTTGGCATGGATGCTTCTCACATTTGTACAAGGCTGTAAAAAAAAATTGGGTCCATTTGAGGCATGTCGAAAAAAACACGTCCTTCAAGACAGACCCTTCCCTCCTACCCGAACGGCCTCGGGTGAAGAAGGAAAATTTTTGGTCATCTTCAGAAGGACACCAAAATTTTCCAGCAAGCGGGCATGGCCACCGAAGTGGCCCACGCAAAATTTGAACGAGTTCCCACAATGTGCACGCGCTGCGTCACAACCGGGAAGTATTTTAGGCTTTTATTGTTGCTACAAAACCTAGAAAATGGATACAACGTCTAAAAACAATGAAACTTCGCATGGATGCATCTCACGTTTGTACAAAGCTGTAAAAACAAATTGGGTCCATTTGAAGCATGTCGAGAAAAACCCGTCCTTCGAGCCGGACCCTTCCCTCCTACCCGAACGGCCTCTGGTGAACAAGGTCAATTTTTGGCCATCTTCAAAATGACACATAAAATTTCCAGCATTTGGGCATGCCCACCCCAGTGGTCCACAACGTGCGCATGTTGCGTCACCTCCTAGAAGTATTTCAAGCATTTTATCGTTGCAAAAACCTTAGAAAATCCATACAAATACCGACAACCTTACCAAACTAGTCATGCTTGCTTCTCATGTTGATACAAAGATGTAGAATTTTTTTGGGTCCATTTACATCATGTCCGATAAGTATTTTTGTAGGTGCTCCGTGTGTGTGTGAATGACATGTGGGATCCACATGTTAAACCCCAGAAGCAAAAAAGTGGGATTAATCAACTGCCCCAAGGAGTTTCGAACCAGGGCCATCGATATGTGAACGGGAGGGTGTAACCGTTGGGCTGATGCTGGATTTTGGACATAACTTACGCCCACTACTTTAAGAAATTTATTTATCTCTGCTCTGTGTCTCTGAGAAGTGGGACCCATTTATTAATTTTACCCGAAGCTGGGGTCCACGTGTCAGCGGCAGCAACGGTGGTGCGTAGCAAACCGCACGGGGTGCACGACGCCACGACGCGTCCTCACTCTGGAATGTGGAACGACCGGGCAGTTGAGACAAATCGTCCCCTCAGCCCCTCGGTTTCTACAAGAGGTAGCAGCAGTCCTTTTCTTCCCCAAATCAGGTAGAAAACCCTTGTCCTCTCCCTCTCCAGCCATACCACCTCCCTCACCCAAACCCTCCTCCCTTCCTACACCTCCCTCCTCCTGTCGTCGACCGCCAATGAAGCACGGGCGTGAAGAAGCGGCGGACGAGCCGGAGGCAACCATCGAAGCAGAGATGCTGCCGTGGCTGCCGCCACGGTTGGCGCGGCTGAGTCCGCCGTAGCAGCGACGGCTGGCGGTGCAGCAACTGCTGTGCCTGCTCCCACTGCCATCGCATCCGTCGAGCTACCCATCGGCGAGCATGTGCAGGAGAAGGTCGCTGAAGATCTGGAGCAGGAGAAGGAAAGGCTTCAGCGCGAGGTCCATGACCAAATCGAGGAGCTGTACGAGGAGAACGAGATAAAGGAATTTGATGAAGATTTTAGGAAGGGCAGATATTTCGACGAGGATGTCATCGACGAGCTCTCTGAGGTAGTACTCTGTTTTTAGCAGATTTCTTTTTCTTTTAAGAACTCTATTTTTTCATGGCATTGGTTTTTTTGTAAAGTAGACGGGCATCAATTTCATATGGCCGTGCTAGTTGTACGGATGTACGATTGTAGGGATCTAGCATAGATTTTCTTGTTGGATGGTGGTGTTTGAATCTGATCCAATAGACAGAACAAAAACCCCC
The DNA here is from genome assembly GCA_011799875.1 of Thinopyrum elongatum. Taxonomy (NCBI): domain Eukaryota; kingdom Viridiplantae; phylum Streptophyta; class Magnoliopsida; order Poales; family Poaceae; genus Thinopyrum; species Thinopyrum elongatum. The sequence continues at coordinate 154,594,348 of CM022302.1, read as the reverse complement.
TTGTTATGCATGACAACATTTCCTTTTCTGATTCCAATAGATAGAACAAAAACCCCCTTGTATTCCTAAAACTAAAATTCATTTTTTGATTCCAATACATAGAACAAAAAAACCCCTTGTTTTGCATGACAACATTTCCTTTTCCGATTCCAGTAGATAGAACAAAACCCCCCTTGTGTGTAAATCTGGCAATGGTTTTTGATTAACCAGGGCCAATAGTTTGGTTTTTTGCTCTAGGCTTGAATGGTTCGCGTTGTGATGGTCCAGACTGTTATTAGTTTAGTTTGGTTTGGGTTGTCCTAGGAGCGAGTTGGGTATGGCTGGATGTGGGCCTAAATTTCTTGGTCACTAATAGTTACGAACTGTGGCTCAGAACCGGTTCATGAATAGAAATCGATTAAGTTTTGGCTCAGCGTAAGCACGCAAGGTTCACGTACTCATATGTATGATACGCGACACGACTGGACACATGTATTGGGGTGCTACTGTAGATCAATTAAGCTGGTAGTTAGTTTGCTTGTTTCTCGAGTTAGCTTTGCACATACAGCAGTTTGATTTGGTTTCAACCCAAAACTAAGAACTAGGTTGAACCCATAGATTTAGAGTAGTTTGGTTTTGGTTGAGGTGGACAGAGCATGCAGTTTGGTTTGGTTTTGGTTCTGCATGACGATTGGAGGTGTGGTTTAGTTCTGGTTCATACTCCATATTGAATGGCTATGGTTTAGGCTTGGTTCAGTTTTATGAGCATTGCCAGGTTTACTTGTGTGTAACATAGAGGAGTATAATGAAGCCATTTTCTGATTCCAATCAAAATTACACCTGTAACAAGTATCAAGTATCATGAAACCAAGCCACATCATCAATTCTTTCATGTACTAATTATTTACTACTTGTGCACTAATCTATCAATGCAACTATTCCACCGTCAATATTTATGCATGTCAATTTCTTTGGCTCAATTATGTATCTGCATATACGGTATATTTCCAGCAAATAGATATTTGTCACGTTACACATGTGTACTTTTCAAACATTATAATTAAGAGCAATGTAGAAGAATAGATTAGCTGAGTTCTTCTGTGTGTATTAATTCACAAGAGGATGACGAGGACGTGGACTATGGCATGGACAGCAGGCATAGTAAGAGCCGCTACACCCTGAGGCATCTGATTGCTGGCAAAATCAAGTACCGTTTCTTTGGCAAAATTGGCTGCCCGTTCTGTTCCAAGGTGATCGATGGCGGCTTAGATGGCATGATCCAGCATGCCATCAACACTGGCGATGGATCAGGTAGGAAGCATAAGGCCAGTAGTCTAGCTAAACATGCGGCCTACGGACGCTTCCTCACCAAATTTGTCAAAGTCAATGAGCCCTTCTACATCCCGCTGGTGAAGAAGGGAAAGAAGTGATGCGCTGCTAGACTGCTGCTGCTGCCCCAGGACCGCCGTGTCCCCTTATGTTATGTTTGTTTCTTCGTTGTTCGACTTTAAAACTTATGTCCTATGGTGTGTCTGAACTTATGCTGTGCGGTGGTTAATCTGCCCTTTATCTTAAGTGTTTGGTGCTACTCTGGTTAAGTGGTCTAAGTTGTTACTACTATTTTGCTGATGCATGTTAGCAACTCAACTATCGTATGGTGGTCTATGTTATGTTTGCTGTGTTATTCTGCCGTTTTACTATCATACGGTGATGCATGCTAGGAACTCTACTGCTATGACTATGGTTGTTATAGCTTGGCATGATTATGTTCAGTGTATAACTCAAGATGTTCTAGCCATATCTATGACCAGTTATAACTCAACTATGCATTAGTGTTTGCCAAAAGTAAAGCATGCAAATGATTGCCAATACTACCTATTGCCAGTTCAAGCTTTGTAGTGAGGATGCATTAGTTATTGCAATAAGTAGAGGATGCTCATGATTGCCAAAAATACCTATTTCCACTTTCTGATAAGAACTGAACATGTATCAGTTGATGCTAAAAGTAGAGCATGAGCATGAACATGTATCAATTGATGCTGCCTATTTGTGTTTGAATGGGCTCAACAAAGCTGGTGATACATGTTCAGTAGAGGATGATAACGAAGACACTTGTTTGGCTATGGTCTTGATGTCAAATTTATATTTCAGTTCTTTAAGAGTTTTTGTTTTTGATGCTTCCTCGGGATCGACATTCTTCCTTGGGCGTCCACGTGCTCTCTTCCTTTTGGGGCAGTCAGGTGTACTGGTATCCTTTTGGGAGTTGGATGTGTCGGGTTTGTTGGAACTATCAGGATCATTGATTAATTGTATGCTGTCTTCTGAACCCTTAGTTTGAACTGCTTGCTGGGCATCGTACACCTCCTTCTGTATAAGAGAGAGCGGTGTGTTAGTTCAAATCATGAGACGTATGAAATATCCTTGCTGTAGAGCTAACCGTTATGGGGAAGTTATATGATCCGAGGCGAAGCGCGTTGCAATTTGAATGCAGTAAGGCTGTACATATTTTCCACTTGAAAATATCTATCTTTCCCTATATTTGATAACCGACACTTACGTCAGCATAGCTTTCAAGCCAAACAAAGTACAAATTTAATTTAGGCATTCAACGACCTGGTTGAAATTATCGGTCATTTTATCCCCGTTCCATGACAACATGTACTGCAGTGTCCAAACCGCACAAGAACTCCTGCAATGTTTAGTTAAAGATCAGTAATCTTATTCGTGTAGGCAAAGAATAATTTAGGAGACCGTGTGTACTCGTCAGTTTGTTGTGGTATGTTCTCATAGCGTGCTTTCGTCCATTCGGCAAAATTGATGGGCTTAGCTAGTGATATCAACCCATTCTTGACAGCTTCATCGACGCACAATTGAATCGACTCCACCTAGTGTACGACGAGTTATACATAGGGTTACGGTACTTTGGGAGCTCATGTGCCATGCAGATGAAAAGAGGCAGCAAGAGAACACTTACAAGAGAATCTTCCTTGGTCTTGTCACAATGATAATTCAAGGAGTTCAGAATCTGAATCTCTTCTTTGTCAAAATTAAACATCATTAGCATCCAGTGGTTTTGATGTACATTCAGTGGGACATGCACCTGCAGTAAAATTTGGGTTGGGTTGACAACCGAAAATTTTCGTGTACAGTGCGTAAAGAAACTATGTAAATGAGGAAAACATGTACCTTTCAGCGCCCTACAATTTTTTCTGCTACACGAGCAACCCATGAGGCTCCACGTACATCAGGAACCACCCCCTTCATTCGTAACAGCTTATCGGTTTCGTGAGGGGATATAATTGAGGTAGTATCATTCTCAATTTGGCTAATGCGAGCATATGCCATAATAACCTGCCAAATTTTCAATCAGACAATAATAAGACAGTAGTTGCAGTAATGATGTAGACTGGAGTACAAGGGGCTTACACCATCATAAATATATTCGTTGTTCAAATTTTGCTTCAGTTGTTCAGCTGTGAGGGAAATGTCTCCGATTCTAGCTATTTCAACAGGGTTGTATGTTCCGCGGATGAAAACGGCTGTCTCTATGTCCTCTCGAGTGAACATGTAATCATTTTCAAAGACAGGCTTCATCGGAGTTAAGCGTGGTTCCTCATTGTTTTGCGTCACATGTCTGGAACTTGGTGTAGTCGTAGTGCCTGCCGTGCATTCGCTAAACCTAGGATTTGCTGTCAAGGATGAATTGCACACATTGACTTGATCCTACAATGAAAAAAGGTTGTTCATCATTAGTTTGTTACTTTTAGCTAATAACGTGTTGGGCCATAATGATCACCTGCATGCCTGGTTTCTGTGACACTGATTGTCGGCTGCTTGTAAATTGGTATTTTAATTCCTATAACAATGCAAACAATAATGAATATGAAGGAACATATTCATACAAAATATAAAATGCACAGTATGACATACATGGAGTTCCCTCCTTAAGTCTTTAATTTCGTCCTCGACCTTCGACAACCTAGGATTACTGCCACTTTTACTCTTTATGTCGATCAAGTCTTCACTCATCGTGATGTATTTGGCATCAAATATGTGCTCAATTTCCATTTACTTCCTGCCTACCTTCTTTTCATGATCAGAAAAACATGCATTCATGGCTTCAACTATCATGTCCATCTGTGTAAACAAAATAAAAGCCCGTTGATAACAATAGCTTAATGAATGAGGTTCGATGTCACCTTTTTGTGATATTGCAAAAACAAATCGTCTTTGGAGTGCATACTTGCTGGCTACTAAGTTGTTGTCCTTGTGATTGTGCTCGATACGAATCATGTTCATCCACATGTTCATCATTTTTTCTTGGAGGATTATTTGAATTCTCGGATGGTCGTTGAGGAGCACAAATTTCCATGACAACCTTCTTTTATAAAATAGAATGAATCATTACTAGCAACTAAAAAATCGGTTATAGAAAGTTCAATTCTAGATAGGTACCAGCCCGTTATGAAGACCTCCTTTCTTGTAAGCATCGCTTCTTAAAGTAGCCAAGCTTTCGTCCCATCGTGCGAGCAATGGAGGGTGTCTACAAGGATACATCAATCGGCCACTACGCACATGCTCCCAGTACCAAAACTACACAATAAATTAGTTCATCACCATACATATATGCAACAGAACAATAATTACATTACAGGATGTTAAGTAGTGATCTAGCACTAACCTGGAGCAGAATTAGATTTCCTTGTAGACTAACTTGATCTAGATTTATAAACTTGTTAATGGACTTGAACAAGTGATTAAGTGTGAAACATCCCCAATTAAATTTCCGAAGGTTTTCAAGATCTTTAACAAGGTTGAGAAATTTTGAGTCCACATAATGTTGTGCTGTTGGTGCTAGAATAACTCCAACTGCGTACAGAATGAACCATCTGAGGAAATCGTCGTCAGGGGCTTTGGAAGCTCAGATCGCCTTTTCAAGGTCACAAATCAAAATTTTCCCGTTGTTTGCATAGGCGGTAAACAATTGTGGGTCGGTTTCCCTTTGCAGATGTGGCTCTACATCCTCCCATTCTATCGGAATGCCAAATATACAGTGCACGTCCTCTTTTGTTATAGGAATTGGCGTTTTCCGATGGTAATGGATTGCGTGTCACTATCGATGCTCTTGGCTAGTCTTACCAACATTATGCGCTGTAGATTCACTTCATGCATCTGGGTTAGACCGCCAAGACTGGTTTCTGATATGATGTACTTTTTGTGGTCTGGTGACAACAGTTTCATGGTTTTTGCGAACCTTGTCTGTGAGCATGCTAACTTCATATGACCATGCTTTTCGGCGAGTTCCTGTACATGCCATTAAAATTTAGTGAGTATACATGAAGTATGTGTACGAAAAGATTGTACACAAATAGTCAATTACTTACAGCATCGGTAGTTTCAGAGATGGGCTTTTCTCCATTACGAAGACTTGTATCTGAAACTGACATTGCTGGCTCGTATGCAATGATAGAAACCGGGTCAATTTATCTGAACAAAATATTGAAAAAATGTATAACAAAATTAGCAGTCAACTAATTTTGACAAAATTAACTGAGTCATTTAACATATGATCCACTTATGAGTTTAAGCACACAACCTATTTGGTCGTGCATAAAATAAGCACAGTTTAACAAGGGTATCCAATTGCTTAAACACATGAAGTTTTGCAAAACCTATGAGGGTTCAACTACTAAAGGAGCGGCCGACAACGATTAAAAAGAGCTGCAGGTAATACTTTCTCTCGGAGACGGCGGCGCCGAGTTGATGGAGGCAGATAGTGCGTCGCAAACTATAAGTGTCGGTATAGCACGGTCGACGGCAGCCAGGATAAACGGCGCGTTCACGCAAGGACGAGACGGCGAGAAGAACACTGACGTCCGACCCCTCAGATCACGTTGGCGGTGGGCGGGGAGCGGTGGCCGGTGACTACTGTATTCCGTGTGAGCCCGGCGTCTCTGATCTGATCTTGCAGCGGTTGTGGGAGGTGCAGATGGCCCGGGTGGTTAGAATGAGGTGCTGTAATCGCGGGATTTAGGGAGGGGTGGGCCACGTGAGTTATGTGAGATTTGAATAATATCACAATGATATCCAAAAAAATTCAGAAAATCTTGTCCATAATTTTTAAGTATTAAAAATGGTTTTTTCGTGTCAAAAATGCCTGAAAAATGCCATACGTGACAAAACTTGCAAAAAATGTTGAAAATGGTTCACACTTGGCGTATACATCTACTAATGATCGAAAAAATGCCGCATGTGACGAAACTTGCAGAATTTGTTGAAGATGGTTTAAACTTGGCAAGTAGCCCTAACATGGCAATGACTTGTCACCCTGAAATGTTGGGTTGGTTTCATCTACGGAACGAAAATGACCAGTAAACGGCTCACGGGAGGTCTACCCCCCCCCCCCACACACACAGACATCCATCCAAAGGGGTAGCACATGATCCCTTCCACTATGTTTGTCTTAGGGTGGACCTAGTTGACACACCGGACATAGGTGGAGCATTGGTCTACAGCGGATTCCCTCCCGTAGCATCGATCCGGTCCATCCGCTGGCTCGGCCGACAAACTTCGTGCCACATTGTCCACTTTCTTAAGCAACCACATCATGAAGGGTGTGGACTACACACAAGTTATTTTCATGGCCTCCCATGACCAAATCAAGCAGGCATGCACAATGGTTTTCAGTCAGGACTACTTAACCCTTTGTATGGACTTTTCGGTCAAAAATGACCGAAAAAATGCCGCATGTGACGAAACTTGCAAAATTTGTTGAAGATGGTTTAAACTTGGCAAGTAGCCCTAACATGGCCATGACTTGTCACCCTGAAATGTTGGGTTGGTTTCATACAAGTGAGCAACCCAGCTAGTGCTTTCGGGGTGGTGACAGGTTATCGCGGAAATGCGCGTCTCATAGATCCTACTTGCATATACATCTACTAATGATCCCAAATTTTCTGCATGGCATCCCATGACCACATAGAGCATGCATGCATAATGCTTTTCATGTTGGGCAAAATTTTGAAATCTTTTCCCATCTACGGAACGAAAATGACCAGTAAACGGCGCCTGGGAGGTCTACCCCCCCCCACAGACATCCATCCAAAGGGGTAGCACATGATCCCTTCCACTATGTTTGTCTTAGGGTGGACCTACTTGATACACCAGACATAGGTGGAGCATTGGTCTACAGTGTATTCCTTCCCGTAGCATCGATCCGGTCCATCCGCTAGCTCGGCCGACAAACTTCATGCCACATTGTCTACTTTCTTAAGCAACCACATCATTAAGGGTGTGGAATGCGCACAAGTTATTTTCATGGCCTCCCATGACCAAAGCAAGCAAGCATGCACAATGGTTTTCAGTCAGGACTACTTAACCCTTTGTATGGATTTTTTGGAAAATGCCGCATGTGACGAAACTTGCAAAATTTGTTGAAGATGGTTCAAACTTGGCAAGTAGCCCTAACATGGCCATGACTTGTGACCCTGAAATGTTGGGTTGGTCTCATACAGGTGACCAACCCAGCTAGTGCTTTCAGGGTGGTGACAGGCTATCCCGGAAATGCGCATCTCAGAGATCCTACTTGCGTATACATCTACTAATGATCCCAAATTTTCTGCATGGCATCCCATGACCACATAGAGCATGCATGCATAATGCTTTTCATGTTGGGCAAAATTTTGAATGTTTTCCCATCTACGAAATGAAAATGACCAGTAAACGGCTCCTGGGGGGTCTACCCCCCCAGACATCCATCCAAAGGGGTAGCACATGATCCCTTCCACTATGTTTGCCTTAGGGTGGACCTAGTTGACACACCGGACATAGGTGGAGCGTTGGTCTACAGTGGATTCCCTCCCGTAGCATCAATCCAGTCCATCCGCTGGCTCGGCCGACAAACTTCGTGCCACATTATCCACTTTCTTAAGAAACCACATCATTAAGGGTGTGGAATGCACACAAGTTATTTTCATGGTCTCCCATGACCAAATCAAGCAGGCATGCACAATGGTTTTCAGTCAGGACTACTTAACCCTTTGTATGGATTTTTGGGGTAAAAAATGACCAAAACATGCCGCATGTGACGAAACTTGCAAAATTTGTTGAAGATGGTTCAAACTTGGCAAGTAGCCCTAACATGGCCATGACTTGTCACCCTGAAATGTTGGGTTGGTTTCATACAGGTGAGCAACCCAGCTAGTGCTTTCGGGGTGGTGACATGCTATCCCGGAAATGCGCGTCTCAGAGATCCTACTTGCATATACATCTACTAATGATCCCAAATTTTGTGCATGGCATCCCATGACCACATAGAGCATGCATGCATAATGCTTTTCATGTTGGGCAAAATTTTGAATGTTTTCCCTCTACGGAACGAAAATGACTAGTAAACGGCTCACGGGAGGTCTACCCCCCCCCACACACACACATCCATCCATCCAAAGGGGTAGCACATGATCCCTTCCACTATGTTTGTGTTAGGGTGGACCTAGTTGACACACCGGCCATAGTTGGAGCGTTGGTCTACAGTGGATTCCCTCCTGTAGCATCGATCCGGTCCATCCGCTGGCTCGGCCGACAAACTTCGTGCCACATTGTCCACATTGTCCACTTAATCCTTTGTATGGATTTTTTTGGGTAAAAAATGACCGAAAAAATGCCGCATGTGACAAAACTTGCAAAATTTGTTGAAGATGGTTCAAACTTGGCGTGTAACAACTAACAATGGTATGCAACCAATGTGTACCTAACGTTTGGCATGCAACAAACCAAGTAGCCACTAATTGCGCCAAACATATCTCGTAATGATCTTTTCCGTGACAAACGGGGTAACAGGCGCACGTTAAGTTGGCAGTTGAGATTCTCCTCCTTTAGGTCTCCTTACCAGCAACCAACAAATCTCCTCACCCCCATTCATCCAGATTTCGCCATCTTCAAAGCTTTTTGCATCGCTGCCCCTCTCTCTTACCTGCGCTTCTCCGGCGATCTTCCGAGGCATTGTTTCGGGCCGCTCTGCTTCGACCGACAATGACCACAGAGATGAACGCGGTAGGTGTTTCAAGTACAAAATTAGTCAGATCTGATTTCAATAAGCCCATATCTGTATGATAGTAGTGATGATGTGCTCGTTCTCGAATCGTAGTGTGACATCTGTTTCGACACCAAGGGTTTGTGCACCGGTGACAATAATCTGAAGAATTCTTTCGCTGTCACCCTGCGTGATGGATTTGTGAACAGGACAGTAAGTTCCATTCTCAAATTATCATATAAGCTTTAATGAGAAATTTACTACTCCCTCTGCCCAAAAATTGTTGTCTTAGAATTGTATATATATGAATGTACGCACTCACGTTTTAACATCCGTGTGTAGGCCAATCTTAGAGAACAATTTTGCGACGGAGGTAGTACTATTTTTCTTGTCAGTTGTTTGCATTGTTTACCATAGAAAGAGTTATATTGCATGTAGATTAGTTAATTCAGCAAATGGTTTTGTACGTGCATGTAAATTAAAAACTTGTAGGGGCTTTTATGATATTTTTGTTCTGAACTATAGTAAACTACTCTTCTACCTTTTTATTCGTGGCATAATTCCATATTTTGATTGGACCAGCCCCTTGTATTACTATGTAGATTATATGTATTGACTCTTGTAAATGTGCTACTCAGGTTATCCCCTGCTACAGCAGATATAGTTTCACGAACAAATTCAGAATTCCCATGGGCCATAATGGGAATTTTCATGCAAGGTTCGCTACCATAGAGGGGTTTGAATTCCCATGTGACATTACCAACGAAAATGGGTTGACAATTATTTCTGGAAATTCTTGGAAGGAATTTGTTAGAGTGTACACACTTTGTGTGGGCCAGGAAATTACGTTCAATTTGGTCAACTCTCATCTACCAACTAGCCTTGTCACTACTGGAAATCTGCCTATCATTCATCCAAGTACGACAAGTTCTTGTTCCTTCAAGTTCACTTTGTACTATTACTATATCACATACCATAGGTTCTAAATTTAATTGTGTGTGATATAATATTGTAGCATACTGCCAATTGTCCAATGAGAAAAGATATAATATTGACAATATCGCTGTCATTGAGGGAACATATTTCAATTGGAGAATGATGGAGCTTGTCGTTCGCCAGGTGATGAACCTTGACATGTTAGTCGAGCATCATGATGCTGGAAACTACGACGAAGGAAGAGCGTATGGATTTCTCCATACCTTGACATGGTCAAATTGCAACAAGAACTTTGGGGTAACCATATTCTTCTTCCTTTACTTTGTGTCATTTAAGTACATTGTACTGTAGAACAATAATTTATAAATTTGGTAACATAACAAACATGTTGTTCAAACAGAAACTGCCTCAGCGTGTTGTGCCCCAAGACATGGCAGAATATGGTGCCATAACCATTGTTTGTCATCCAAATACTAGGGTGTCCACCACATACACCATCTCTGATATTGACGGACGTGTCTGCGTCAACAAATGGAACGAGCTCATGATGAAGGAAAAACTATTGGTGATAGGAGAAAAGGTGATGATGTTGCTGTACCTGGGAAATCAAGGGATTTATCTGTTTGTTTCCCATGTTCCAGATGTGCCTCTCGAGTAGTTGCAGCACAACATAGTGTGCAAAAATAATTTGCGGTCTTTATAAATCCTTGCTGTAATGTGCGACTTTACTACATCATCATCATCGTACTATTTGTGTTCATGCACAACATAGCGTGGAAGACTTGTTATGATTGTAAGTGTTTTAGCGTTTGCAAAGTATTCATCGGAACGTGGTTGGTGCTTATATGCTTGGTGGCACCTTTGTTTTGTGGAGGGGTTTTAATGAAAATACCCATAGACCAAGTTTATTATTTTTCCTACAAACGTATTCGCATAAAACGAGGATGTGTATATCTTTCTGATATCTTTTGAACTAGTTATTATCAACCCTAACCCATTTTTTGAGATGACCATAACCCTTGCAACTTCTCAAAACACTCTGAAAACCCCTCATTACCCTGTCAAAACCCATCAAACCACAACCGAAAACCTTCCTCTTCCTCTTCCTCTCGCACTCTTCCATCTCCGTCCTCTCCCATCTTCCTTTCTTCACCACCTAGCCAAACCAAGACTAAGGCACCATGCAGTTCAACGGTCCCACCTACCGTCTGCCCCCCACCGTGCCGGAGAGGGCCCACCCTACCGATGTCTACGTGGAGAGGACCCTTCGGGTGTGGGCGATGTCACGGTGGAGGGGCGCAAGGGAGCACACTGAGTTCTTCCTGGCGGCTGGCTTCCGCCACTTCCTCCCGGGCACTCCACCGATGTTCCACATCGAGGATGTCATCCACAACGGCATTGTGGTTGGGCTCCTCGCTACGTTCAGCAACAGCTTCGACGCCATCTTCCTCCTCGGCCGTGTGTTTTGGTGTGGGTGCGAGTTCATCGCTTTCACCACCCACAACATTTTCACGGACTTCACCCACATCTTCCCCACGGTAAATGGCATGCACACTCTCCCCTACCCCATCTTCACGTGGACCGCAGGGCCAAAACGCTAGCCCACTTAGCTGTAGCGTGGGCTGTGCGCCGGTGCTACAGCTAGTGGACTTAGCAGTAGCGCCGGCCCGTACACTGCGCTACTACTACACCAAGTAAAAACCCCGGCCGGCCGGCCCCCCCGCACCCTCTCACTTCGATCGATCGTCCCATTCTCCCCTCCACCCGCCGCCGCCGCGCTTACGGTTCCTCCCAGCCACCACTGCCACCGCAGGTCCCCTCGTCGTCGGCGCGGGTAATGCCCATCCCCTCCGCTGCTCCTCCCCCCTCTCGCCGCACCCTCTCTCGTCGCGCGCGCTCTCGCCGCGCGCCGCCTCTCGGTCGCCGCCCTCCGCTGCTCCTCCCCCTCTCTCGCCGCCCGTCGCCTCCCCACTCCCCTGCTACCCCACTCTGGCCGCCTCCCCACTCCCCTGCTGCCCCACTATCTGGCCGCCCCCTGATACGTCTCCAACGTATCTATAATTTATGAAGTATTCATGCTGTTATATTATCATTCTTGGATGTTTTACAATCATTTTATAGAAACTTTATATCATTTTTTGGGACTAACCTATTGACATAGTGCCCAGTGCCAGTTGCTGTTTTTTGCTTGTTTTTTACATCGCAGAAAATCAATACCAAACGGAGTCCAAACGCAGCGAAACTTTTTGGAGATTTTTTCTGGACCAAAAGACACCCGGTGGGCCAAAGAAGTACCAAAGGGGAGCTCCGAGGAGAGCACAACTCACCAGGCAGGCGCGCCCAGGTGGGTTGTGCCCACCTCGGTGGCCTCCCGCACCGCCTCTTCGCCCTATAAATTGCCAAATATTCCAAAAACCCTCGGGGTAACCCTAGATCAGAAGTTCCGCCGCCGCAAGCCTCTGTAGCCACGAAAAACCAATCTAGACCCCGTTCCGGCACCCTGCCGGAGGGGGGAATCATCACCGGTGGCCATCTTCATCATCCCAGCGGCCACCATGATGAGGAGGGAGTAGTCCACCCTCGGGGCTGAGGGTTTGTACCAGTAGCTATGTGTTTAATCTCTTTCTCTCTCGTGTTCTTGAGATGGCATGATCTTGATGTATCGCGGGCTTTGTTAATATAGTTGGATCATATGGTGTTTTCCCCTCTCTATCTTGTTGTGATGAATTGAGTTTTCCCTTTGAGATTTCGTTCTTATCGGATTGAATATTTTTATGGATTTGAGAGCACTTGATATATGTCTTGCATATGAATACCCGTGGTGACAATGGGGTATTATATTGATTCACTTGATATATGTTTTGGCACTCAACTCGCGGATTCCCGAGGTGACATTGGGGTAATCTATGCATAGGGGTTGATGCACGTTCTCGTCTTTCGTTTCTCCGGTAGAAATCTTGGGGCACTCTTTGAGGTTCTTTGTGTTGGATTGAGTATTATGAATCTGAATTTGCTTTGGTGTTATTTTAGTACGAACTCTTGATAGATCGATCGGAAAGAATAGCTACAAATAATTTCTTCTTATGTTCTCCGCTAGATAGGAACTTTGGAGTGATTCTTCATCACCCGTTGAGGGATGGTTATATGATCTAATTAGATTAGCATTGTTGAGAGATTGCACTAGCGAAAGTACGGACCCTAGGCCTCATTTTTAAGCATTGCAATACCGTTTGTGCTCTGTTTTACCAATTGCTACCTTGCTGTTTTTTTTATTTTCAGATTACAAAAATATATTTCTACCATCCATATTACACTTTTATCACCATCTCTTCGCCAAACTAGTGCACCTATACAATTTGCCATTGTATTGGGTGTGTTGGGGACACAAGAGACTTTTTATTATTTGGTTGTAGGGTTGTTTGAGAGAGACCATCTTCATCCTACACCTCCCACGGATTGATAAACCTTAGGTCATCCACTTGAGGGAAATTTGCTACTGTCCTACAAAACTCTGCGCTTGGAGGCCCAACACGAGTCTACAAGAACAAGTTGTGTAGTAGACATCAAGCTCTTTTCTGGCGCCGTTGCCGGGGAGGTGAGTGCTTGAAGGTATATCTTTAGATCTTGCAATCGAATCTTTTAGTTTCTTGTTTTATCACTAGTTTGGTTTATAAAAAGGAAACTACAAAAAAAAATGGATTTGAGGTGGTCTCATGTTGTTCATCTTTATAATGTCTTTCTTGAAAATGATGGAAAGGAAAATTGTGCTCAATTGTTAGAAGAAGAATTCTATAAAATGTTTGACATAAAATCCTTGAATGCTGAGCATGATTGCAATGTTGTTAGTATGAATTCTTTGAATATCCATGATGCTAATAATATGCAAAGCTACAAGCTTGGGGATGCTATATTTGATGAAGATGATATTTTTACTCCCCCAAGTTTTGATGAGAAAATTTATTATGATGAAAGCATGCCTCCTATTTATGATGATTATATTGATGAAAGTGGGTTTGGAAGAGTGTCAACTTTAGATAATAATTGTCCCACTATTTTGGAATAGGTTTCAATTGATTATGAAAACAAAGTTGCTATCTATGATGATTATGGTGATGACATGTATGATATAAATAATAATGATCACCATGAAACTTGTCATCATGATTTTTATTTTCAGTTGGATTATTCCAATCAAGTATCACATGGTAGTTATTTTGTTGAGTTTGCTCCCACTACTATTGATGAGAATAAATTTGCTTATGTTGAGAGTAATAAAATTTCTATGCTTATGGATCATGAAAAGAATGCTTTATGTGATAGTTATATTGTTGAATTCATTCATGATGCTACTGAAAATTACTATGAGAGAGGAACATATGCTTTTACATATTGCAACAATATCAAGTTTTCTCTCTATGTGTTGAAAATCTTGAAGTTATGCTTGTTTTGCCTTCCTATGCTAGTCGATTCTTGTTCCCATAACTTGTTTGCTCACAAAATCCCTATGCATAGGAAGTGGGTTAGGCTTAATGTGCTAGTCATATGCTTCATGATGCTCTCTTTGTGTTTCAATTCTTATCTTTTATGTGAGCATCATTGAAATCTTCATGCCTAGCTCAAAAGGCATTAAAGAAAAGCGCTTGTTGGGAGACAACCCAACATTTACCCCTAATGTTTTTGTGTGTTCACATAATTAGGCTACTGTAGTGATCTTGTTTTATAGCTTTTGTTTCAATAAAGTTCCAAGTAAAGCCTTTGGGATAGTGTGGATGATAGTTGATTTGATTCTGTGCAAAAACAGAAACTTTTGCGTCCGGTACAGAAATTCGTATCTTTTACTGGAACATGAAAAAATTCTGAATTTTTTACAGTTGATGGGTATACAAAGTTTCTACTTTTTCATAATTTTCAGAATTTTAGGAGTTACATAAGTATGACCTTAATTCAGATCTTTACGTACTGTTCTGTTTTTGACAGATTCTGTTTTCAATGCATAGTTTGCTTGTTTTCTAGTTTCTATGGCTTATATTGCTCAATATAAATTGTAGAAATGATAAGGTACAGTGAGTATTGTGTGAGAACAATTATGAATATTGTCTTTGACAGTACCAGAGTGAATGATTTGTCTTTATCATACTAACCCATCTCACGAAGTTCCGTTAAGTTTTGTGTGATTGAAGTTTTCAAGTTTTGGGTGAGATATAGGTATGAGGAGAATAAGGAGTGACAAGACCCTAATATTTGGGATGCCCAAGGCACCCCCAAGGTAATATTCAAGGAAGATCCAAGCAACTAAGCTTGGGGATGCCCCGGAAGGCATCCCCTCTTTCGTCTCCGACATTATCGGTAACCTCACTTGGAGCTATATTTTCATTCGTCACATGATATGAGTTTTTCTTGGAGAGTCATTTTATTTTATTAGGATTTGTTTTCTGTTATTTATAATAATGTTTTGCATCTTTTATTTCAATAAACGTGGCAAGGATAGCCATCACCATGCTTATTTTGCAAATATATGAGTTGCTGTTTCAAAACAGAAAGTTTATCGCTGTTGCAATAATTCTCCAGAAAATTCAGAATGTGATAAAAGATTGAAACTTTTTGAACAATAAGCTTTGATAAATTTTATACAGTGTGGTTAATTTTCAGAATTTTTGGAGTTAGGGAAGTATGAGTACAATTGCACTCTTTACATACTGTCCTGTTTAGACAGATTGCTGTTATGTTCGCATTGTTTGCATATGTTTGCTTGTTTAATGATTCTATTTGAGGATAGGAGTATTAAATATGGAGAGGCATTTAGTATGCAATGTTGAATAATAATTTTAGTGATTTGCTACAGTAGAGAATGATAAGGTTATTGCATTGATTTATACTAACTTATCTCACGAGTTCTTGTTGAGTTTTGTGTGGATGAAGTTTTTAAGATTTAGGGAAACCGTGATATAAAAGGAAATAAGGAGATACAAAAGCTCAAGCTTGGGGATGCCCAAGGCACCCCAAGTTAATATTCCAAGAAGTCTCAAGCATCTAAGCTTGGGGATGCCCCGGTAGGCATCCCACCTTTCTTCAACAACAATTATCGGTTAGCCTCGGTTGAACCTAAGTTTTTGCTTCTTCACATGATGTGTGCTATTCTTGAAATGTCATTTTATTTTGTTTTTCTTGCTGTCTTAATAAAATACTTAGATCGGAAAGTTTTTCTTAATAAAATAGAGTCCTCAAATAGCTACCCATTTACATAACTATTCACTTGATCTTCACTTATATCTTTTTGGAGTAGTTTGTCATTTACTCTTGTGCTTCACTTATATCCTATGAGCAAATTATTGAATGAATTGAATATCATGAAGTTGAAATTAAATGTTCATATCATGCCTAGTAGTAGCTTCACATTGGGTTCAGAAAGTGAAATCTTTTTAAGCTTGACAATCACAATATTGGTCATACAAGCAATTCATGAATGATTAGTATAAGGAAGAGAACTTTCACATACAAATATATTATCTTGGACATCTTCTATGATTGTGAATACCCATTAATTATTTTCAAACTTGAGCAAATTAGTTGAAGTTGGACAAGGAAGACAACGTAGTGAGTTAT
Organism: Thinopyrum elongatum; assembly: GCA_011799875.1. NCBI lineage: Eukaryota > Viridiplantae > Streptophyta > Magnoliopsida > Poales > Poaceae > Thinopyrum > Thinopyrum elongatum. The sequence goes on along the minus strand of CM022302.1, from coordinate 154,577,799 downwards.
GGTTGTGTATGTTTGCATAGAAGTTATATTGTCATGGATCCTCCAACATGTGGTGTTTGCCTAGGATCTTTTGCTAGCCAAAACATCGTACTAAGTAGAGATACTACTTGTGCATCCAAAAACCCTTAAACCCAGTTTCTTGCCATGAGTGTCCACCATACCTACCTATGGATTGAATAAGATCCTTCAAGTAAGTTGTCATCGGTGCATAAAGCAATAAAAATTGCTCCTAAATATGTTTGATCTTTTATTGTAAGGGAAAATTGAGCGTTGTACGAACTTGTGATGGCAAAGTAATAAAAGCAACGGACTACATAATAAAGGTTGCTATCATAAGGGGCAATATAACGTGACGTTCCTTTGCATTAAGAGCTTGGGCATCCAAATAAAAAGCGCATGCCAACCTCTGCTTCCCTCTGTGAAGGGCCTATCTTTTACTTTTCAGTATTTACTTTTATGCAAAGAGTCAATAGTATGAAATCTCATTTCAACCTCAATTATTCTCTAGTTGGCAAGCATTATGTGCTGGGGAAAGATCTAGGCACATATGACCAGTCAAATATATTTGATCATGATTTATTATTGTTGACAATTATCTCTATGATAAATGAGTTTGGAGGCAAAATATTAAGCCCCTATCTTTCTCTATGTTCGATGGATGCCATTTGTTCTAAGAATATGCTTTGAGTACTAGCAATCATAGAAGACTATATGATGATTGAGTATGTGGAGCTCTTACTTAGATTTTATTGAATTAGTTGAATTGCAATTGTTTGGTGACTGAGAACATAGGTTGTTGAGTTTCAAGAGAATTCATTGTTTGAACCTTAACAAGTGAATTGGTTGCTACTTTAACATGAGAAGTTTTACGAGAAAGAATTGATGTTATGATGCTAGGAAAAGTGATTGAAATTATCATTGATCAAACTTATGCACTTTGCTAGCATTCACACTTCATAAATTATTTCTTTTATCATTTACCTACTCAAGGACGAGTAGGAATTAAGCTTGGGGATGCTGATACGTCTCCAACGTATCTATAATTTATGAAGTATTCATGCTGTTATATTATCATTCTTGGATGTTTTACAATCATTTTATAGCAACTTTATATCATTTTTTGGGACTAACCTATTAACATAGTGCCCAGTGCCAGTTGCTGTTTTTTGCTTGTTTTTTACATCGCAGAAAATCAATACCAAACGGAGTCCAAACGCAGCGAAACTTTTTGGAGATTTTTTCTGGACAAGAAGACACCCGGTGGGCCAAAGAAGTACCAGAGGGGAGCTCCGAGGAGAGCACAACCCACCAGGGCGCACCTGGGGGCCCAGGCGCGCCCAGGCGGGTTGTGCCCACCTCGGTGGCCTCCTGCACCGCCTCTTCGCCCTATAAATTGCCAAATATTCTAAAAACCCTCGGGGTAACCCTAGATCAGAAGTTCCGCTGCCGCAAGCCTCTGTAGCCATGAAAAACCAATCTAGACCCCGTTCCGGCACCCTGCCGGAGGGGGAAATCATCACCGATGGCCATCTTCATCATCCCGGCGGCCACCATGATGAGGAGGGAGTAGTCCACCCTCGGGGCTGAGGGTTTGTACCAGTAGCTATGTGTTTAATCTCTCTCTCTCTCGTGTTCTTGAGATGGCACGATCTTGATGTATCGCGGGCTTTGTTAATATAGTTGGATCATATGGTGTTTTCCCCTCTCTATCTTGTTGTGATGAATTGAGTTTTCTCTTTGAGATTTCGTTCTTACCGGATTGAATATTTTTATGGATTTGAGAGCACTTGATATATGTCTTGCATATGAATACCCGTGGTGACAATGGGGTATTATATTGATTCACTTGATATATGTTTTGGCACTCAACTCGCAGATTCCCGAGGTGACATTGGGGTAATCTATGCATAGGGGTTGATGCACGTTCTCGTCTTTTGTTTCTCCGGTAGAAATCTTGGGGCGCTCTTTGAGGTTCTTTGTGTTGGATTGAGGATTATGAATCTGAATTTGCTTTGGTGTTATTTTAGTACGAACTCTTGATAGATCGATCGGAAAGAATAGCTACAGACAATTTCTTCTTATGTTCTTCGCTAGATAGGAACTTTGGAGTGATTCTTCATCACCCGTTGAGGGATGGTTATATGATCTAATTAGATTAGCATTGTTGAGTGATTGCACTAGCGAAAGTACGGACCGCCTCATTTTCAAGCATTGCAATACCGTTTGTGCTCCGTTTTACCAATTGCTACCTTGCTGTTTTTTTATTTTTAGATTACAAAAATATATTTCTACCATCCATATTACACTTTTATCACCATCTCTTCGCCGAACTAGTGCACCTATACAATTTGCCATTGTATTGGGTGTGTTGGGGACACAAGAGACTTTTTATTATTTGGGTGCAGGGTTGTTTGAGAGAGACCATCATCATCCTACACCTCCCACGAATTGATAAACCTTAGGTCATCCACTTGAGGGAAATTTGCTACTGTCCTACAAAACTCTGTGCTTGGAGGCTCAACATGGGTCTACAAGAACAAGTTGTGTAGTAGACATCACCCCCCACTCCGCCGCCGCCCCCACTCCGACCGCCTCCCCACTCGATCCCCTGCTGCTGCCCCACTCCATCACCGTCCCCACTCTGGCCGCTACCCCCACACTCCGGCCGCCCCCTGCCACTCCACCGCCGCCCCCACTCCGGCCACCGCCCCACTCTGCATATTGGTGTATATGTGTGTTAGTACTGTATATTAGGATTGTGTGTGTGTTTGTAGTGTATATTAGGATTGATGACATTGTAGAGGTAGGCTTAGGTGAATGTTTGTTGGTAGAGGTAGCTAGGCTTGTGATGTTTGTAGTGTATTAGAATTGACATTGTTAATTTGTTACTAATTATAGTGTAGTTAATTTCCCTATAGTCATTGATATATATGAGATGTTTCCCTAGTGTAGTTTCCCTAACATTGAAATAAACCCTATGATGTTTTTCTCTAGTAGTTTCCCTGACATTGAAATAAACCCTATGATGTTTCCCTAGTAGTTTACCTAACATTGACATAAACTCTATATTTGTCTATCCGATAATGAATCAATGCATTGTTTCTATCTATCAGATGTTTTGTCTCTATCTCTGATGAATGCTTGCGTTAGAACAAATATTGATGTTTAATTAACTGTATCCAATCAATGCTTATATATATATAATAGGAAAATGGCGCCACCACCACCACCACCACTATGTCGACTGTGCAAGTCAAGGTGCGCCAGCAGCCTTGCAACTGGCATGGAGGAATATGATGAGAACCCACTTGATGAAGCCATCTATGCTCAAAGAATGAGGCTGAGCGAGGAGGAGGTGTGCAACCTATGGGACATAATTCCGCCACGTGCTGACTTTGTCGGGGTGCCATTCGTGACCCGCCTGACAAGTTCCATGGTTGATCGGCATGTCATGGTACGTTATACTTACTGTAGTAATTTGATGATATGTTTTATTGTTATACTTACAAATGCAAATTATTTGTATGTAGAATCCGATGAGATATGCATAGTGTAGAATCCAATGATATGATTAGTGTAGAATCCGATTACATGCTTACTTAGTGTAGAGTCCAACGATATGCTTAGTGAATCCGATGATATGCTTAGTGTAGAGTCCAATGATATGCTTTGTAGAAGCTAGCCGATGACATGCTTTAGTGTAAAGTCCGATGACATGCTTAATTAGTGTAGAGTCCAATGACATGCTTACTGTCCAATCGATGATATGCTTTAGTGTGTAGCTAGAGTCCAATGATATATATGCTTACTGTAGAATCCGATCGATGATATGCTTTAGTGTAGCTAGAGTCCAATGATATATATGCTTAGTGTAGAATCCAAGGAAGTTAATAGTGTAGAATCCATACTTATTAGTAGAATTCATGCTTAGTAGAAATGTAGTACTATCTTTTGATAGTGTAGAAATCTATACTTAGTAGAAATATATTTGCAAGAGTATGTGCGGGGCTACTTATTAATTGATATGTTTTTCTTATTCAGAAATTGCCAAAGAGCCTATCTGTGAGTTGTGGTATCGAGCCTGATGAAGAAGGCTCTGCTGGAATATGCCTTACCGCAAGGGGCTCCGTCACCACCTGTGCATACGGCGTGGACACGGACGGTGGCACACACTTAAGCTCGGTTGGGTGGAAGAGCTTCCTCGTTGGCAATAATCTTCATGTTGGACAGGCCATCCTAATTACTATCAGGAACACCCACCGCCAAGGCTTGAGGATGATGATCGTCATCGATATCATCTAGAACTATATATATGTGTGGCTGCTGAACCATATATATGCTACTATATGACTACCTAGTAGACTGCTTATCAACTATTATTAGTTCGCCATATGAGATCTATCCATGCATGTTGACTATATATGAGTACCTATAATGTTTGTGATATTGTGGTTATATTAAATCTAGTACTGTGGTTAATGATATTGTTATATGAGTACCTAGTATTTGTGAAATTGCAGTTTATTGAAACGGGTACTGTTCTACAATATAGAAAGCAGAAAAAAATGTTGAATGATACAGCAGCAGCGCGGGGACAGGAAAAGCGCTACAACTAAATAGTAGTAGCGCGTGACAGAAGAGCGCTACTGATAAGGTGACTAGTAGTAGCGCTGGTTTAGACCGCGCTACTACTACCAGTTAGCTGTAGTGCCGTAGTAGTAGCGCGGCTACTCGCGCTACTGATAGCCATAAAACCCGCGCCACTACTAGGGTTTTCCCTAGTAGTGCCCCGGAGGAGCGAGGTGGTGTTGGGCCGGCGCGGCTACTCATGTTGTGTTAGTGTTATAAGTAGTAAGGCTATGCTAGGGTACCTATGTACTCCCTCCATCCGAAAAAGCTTGTCACAACCTTGTCGCTCAAATAGATGTATCTAGCACTAATTTGGTGCTAGATACATTCATTTGAGGGTCAAGTTTTTTCGGACGGAGGGAGTATGAGATTATTCTATGTTATGTTAGATCAACTATATTAATGTTCATGGTACTATGTTTTGTTCATGGTACTATGTTATGTTTGTGCTATTTTCATAATTTTCCTCTTTGCTAATTTTTTTCGACAAAACAAATCAGTTTTCAATTTTATTTGTTCATTCCATTAGATTTCAAATGAGTTTTTCCTTGGTCTGGTCATACAAGGCATTAAGCATACATGACATTGCGTATACAGAAGCTGACTAAAATAATGTAATAACAACTTCTAACGACTGATGATCAACAAGTAAACAAATCCCACAATAATTATTGAAAAATAAAATCCCGCGGCCATCAGATTTGCCTGCTTCTTCTGATCGATCAGCTGCCTTAGGTTCTTGTTGATCTTCTTCAATTCCACCTTGAGTTCCACATCCCCCACCATCAGAGCGACATTGGCATAGCCCTTATTATCCACCGCCGATGGCAGATCTACCTCTTGGGTTGCCTCGTGCCTCAAATCAATTAAGCCATCCGTTTGAAGCCTCTTAATGTATTCATCCAGCCACTCAAAATGCTTGCATGTATTCAGCTTCTGAAAAACGGAAGGGAAACCCTAAATCCCAAATCTGAGGAAATAACAAGAAATCTGGGGGCAGAATTCAAAGCAAAAAGCCACGAAAGAACATAGATTTAACCTTCCCCGCTTCTGGTTTGCTCTCGCATTTCACAAATTCCCGCCCATAGTTTCCATTCTTCTCCGATATAGTTGTCAAATGCTTCAGTGGCGCGATGCGTGGGCACTCGGGGCATCTGGTCATCGGCACTGCACCATACCATGGCCATGAGGACGGAGAGGCCGAACTGGACATGGACATCTCTCGTCTCTCGCCATCCGTCGGCGATGGCAGGCTTCGTCGCTGGAGAAGAAGAACAATTTGGTGGGGCAAGGGAAAGGGAGGGAATGGTGGGCCATGGGTTGGCACGGGCACGGCGATGGCTTGGGCTGCTGTGATATGTGGTGGGTCCCGCGATCAGTGGACATGTTTTGGAAGCCCCCAACAGATCGCGCTCGTTCAAAAAAAAATCATGCATCAAAGCGCATTACTTCGAAATAACTAATTAACCCTACAATCACGGATATATACCTTTCCATTGTAGCGCATATATACCCTATCTTAACTGCCCCCATCTACTTTGTTTCTCCTCGCATAGCCATCACCGGGATCGCGCCATCGCTTCTCAGTCGTCCACGCTGACGCCGGATTAAAAAGGTCTCCTCCACGGCTCCTCCCATCTTTGCTTGCAGTGTTGATTATTTTTTCCATTGATTCGACCAAGAAGTCATTTCCGATGAGATTAGAAAAGCCAGCTTGTGCCATAGTTGAGTAGTTCTGGTGTTGTGGTACTGTTTGTAAGATTCAAGGTGGATGCCAATATAATTGGAGTACAGGATGTCATGCAAGAGCTTTTTGATTGATAGTTTGTAGTAGTTCATCGTACGAACTGGTTATGGATATATTTTCTCGGTGGAGTAACTTTAGTAGACCTTTGAGATATGTGGTTTTGTTAGGAAATATTTGGATGCGGTTGTGGATACAGTTTTGCTAATGCACATGTATATACGTCTAAGTCCTATGTCATTGATTTTATGTGGACATTAGTGAAGAAAATTTCTTTTACTTTTTTTCTTTCTTTCGTAGTTTGATTTAGTCACTTAGATGCGCCTTACACAGATGAGTTTGTTGATAGCATATTACGAATATGAATGACATGGCATATGAGCTTTGCATGAAAATCAGCAATCAGTTTGTCTCACATACCATACTATGGGTATATCTGTTGCTGTAGGGACCATGGTCTCAGAGGCGCATGACAACCGTGCAGAGTACGACAAGTCTTTGCGTGAATCGCGCCAGGAGATCGACTTGAAGGTGCAAAAGGATCGCAATGAGGTAGATAAGAAACTCAAACAAGAACGTTCATACGCGGACAGGATGATAAAGGAGGAGCGCGAGGAGTTTTCCCGTAAGATGACGAAGATGCGTGATGAGATTGAAGAAAAGTGTAAGCGGGACCATGAGGACTTGGAAAAGAAGTTTTTTCTTGCCTACAAGGACATGCATAAAACGTTGCAAAAGGACCAGAAGCTTGTGGACAGTATTATACGGACAGAGCGAGTCAGGATGGATGCCTATGTGTTGTAGGCACGTGCGGATATGGATAGTAAGCTTGTGAAGGAACGGTCAGACATGGATTATAAGGCCATGCTGGAGCAGGTCTGCTTGGAAGGACAGATGTTGGAAGACCGTGCCATCTTACGGTCACAACTTTAATGCCACAGTAATCCACCCCGACAACATGTCTTCAATTCTCCCCCTGTAAGTATCTCGCACCGATTCTATATATTTAAGACCTAGATATTTTACGATACAAACAACTTAAATTTGTGTCTAACCTTATGACGGCGATTCATATGTAGGCTAAGCATAATGAGATGGCACAATCCCCATTCACTCGAGACCTTGCGATAGAGTCACCCGTTCAATGCCACATCACTCCACCCCAACAACATATCTTCAATTCTCCCCTTGTAAGTACCTTGTAACGATGCTATACATTCATAGCCAAGATATGGTATGACCTTTTAAAACTTGTGCGTAAACCCACTGTCGGCGATTCATATGCAGGATAAGAATCCTGAGATGGCACAGTCCCCAGTCACTCCACATGAAGGATACATTCCACATAACAAGGTGACAACGTCTGAGATGGCACAATCCCTAGTCACTCCACATGAGGGATACATTCCACAAAAGAAGGTAACAACTCCGCAATGTTGCTATGCACATAAAAAAATATGTTTGCCCCTTTACTCGTTGAACGTATTAACTCTGATGTGAAATACTAGGTGCTGGTCATGGAATTTTTTTGCATAGGGATGATGAGATGTCACATGTCCCGAGATCATACTTTGACGAAAGACTGGCAGAAGTCAGAATTATTGAACCCGGCAAAGTGACCTACGATGTCATTATGCGTGAAATGAGAACTTCTTTTGGTTGCAAAATGGGAGCAGAATTGTACTACTTCTTACCCGGGTCTGCGTGGAAGCTGCCAGAAGGAATAGTCTTGATTGTAGGACCATATCAGGTAGCAAAGATGCTTTTTGATCTGAATGGCAGCAAGACATGTCACTTGTACATTGTGTACAATAGAACTACGGGTCGTTTTCCCGAGGATGACAGTGATCCAGAGGTTCAAATTGTACATGTTACATGCATCTAGTCTATGGCTACATCATTTTTGAGTTGTTCCTAATACCATTCCTATGCTTTTTTTACAGGAAGTGCGAATCCGAGAAATGGAGGACCTTGATAGAGAGTTCGCGGAGAAAGAACATGAACAACTTCAGTTGTATGGTTACATTGATGTTAAGTAGAAAAAGATTGAAGAACATGGGTCGTCGCCAAGCCTGACGCAATCTCCAACGTGCAAACGCAAGAGGTCACTGGATTTTGGCAGCGGACAAGACCATATATAGTAGGCTCAATGGTTTTTCAACCAATTTAAGCTTCAAACCAGGATTATTTTGTTTCCAACAAAGATTTTTTTGTTTCACACTATGTTCGCAATTATGGTACAATTTATTCATTACACAGGTCTTTGAACAACAATGTATCGAGAATTATGCATGTGTTTTATGACCAACTGCCCAGTTGATTCTGAGATGGCCTTGCATCTAAACAAGTTTGCCCATCACAAGGGTGTAAAAATCCTATATGTTGTCTTTGTTGAAACTGTTTTTCCGTGCCTCCATCTACACGTGCGTAATCCTTATACCCTACAAAATCCATACAATGTCGAAAAACAATTTCCAGTTGGCATGGATGCTTTTCATGTTGGAACAAGGGTGGAGAAAAAAATTGGGTCCATTTGAAGCATGCCGAAAAAATCCGTCCTTCCAGACGGACCATTCCCTGCTACCCGAACGGTCTCCGATGAAGAAGGTCCAATTTTTGTTATCTTCAGTCTGACACCAAATTTTTCCAGCAAGTGGGCAAGGACACCCCAGTGGGCCACACAAAATTTGAGCTATTTCTGAGAAAGTTAAATTTTTTGGTGCAAGACGGTGAAAATGTTTTGAAACCGTCATTTTATGTGACCTGCAGAACGTGAAATTCCTACCGCAAAATCATCCTCGGGATCCGTGCAGTCGGACTAGATCCGTTCCAGGATCGGTATGGCGTCAGGAGCGGAGTCTAAAAGCAGGCTAACCCCCCCACCAAGCGCGTCGCGCCGTCCTTCCACGCACGCACGTCGTCGTATCCCCACGCGTGCGCGTCGTCACCTAGGCACAAGGTGTACCGACAGTTAAATTTACGCGTGCACGATCCCAGGTCAATCCCCTCCACCGAGCGATCGCAGGGCCTGCATGCCTGTAGATCCGCCTCGAGTTGTGGGCCTACTCCCTTTTCTGGGACAACATGCAATATGGGCCTATTTTTGTCTCATTCAGTGAAAATTTCCACCAGTAAATCGAAATATTCTACTCGACAATAACAAGAGCTCCATGCTAGCCCTTATTCCTATTAGAAATAGGTCGTGATTCTTAAAGTTGGATATCAAATGATCACACAGAAAATGGAAATGAAAGATGTCGAACTAATACGGTGACATGGCAGTAGAGCCCCAATTTGCTGAGTCGTACAAAAAAATTCCACACTTCACTAAATAACAGCCACGATGAAATAGAATGTAAAGACCATGTCACGCAAAGCTGAATGGCACACAACTTTGTCTAGCTCATCGTCAATTCATACTGTATGTAGCCATCAGAGTTTGGCTTCAAGATCCTACACAGAAGAATGGAATAAATCACATGCACATCAATAATGAGTAAAACACATGCAAAAAATAAATATGAACATATTTGGTACCTCTAACAATTTGCTGCATGTGCGTCGATTGTGACCATCTGCCACGTGACAATAGCTACATCTACCCTGTGATCTTGTCTTCTTCATCTTTGCTTGCATCCTTTTCTTCGGTGCACCTCGTCCTGGCACATGCACAGGATCCAGAACCTTATCAACTATCTCCGATTGCGGCATTAACGGGCCAAACCTAATGCTGTTATGTTGAGCATTAGTTGACTCCTTGCTGTCAGCTTGTTCAATACTTGATTGCTTGCCATGAAGTTGTGCTTCCAAAAGCATCTTTAGACGCTGATAGTCCTCATCAGAGTGGCATGCCTTGAAACTTGCAGCGTGACTACAATTCTGCAACTCGCGGTACCTCTACAGGCTTGCCGAATAGTCATACATCTGTTTTTTTCTGGTCGGTGCGTATGCACATTTTGCATTCATAGTCCACCTAGTGGGAACACAACAACTAAGCAGAATTGTTTGCTTTAAAATCCCCAATATGTAAAAAATGTGGGAACATGGCGTGCCTGCGCATTCCAGCTTACGACAAGAACAACTGACCCTATGCAAAAGACCTCCTTGCTCCTCAATGCGCACTCCAAACTTTTTATCCATTCTTGCCTGCTTGGACACAACATAGGTGGAAACTTCTGATCCATCTAGTATCTCTCTGATCTGACATTTGCTGACAGCTTCTATGCTCCATAAGACAATCTTAAAGACGGTAGGAGCGAAAACTGTTGCGGCGTGTTTCTCAAGCGGCGAAGCATTTTCCTCTGTAGATGGAAGGGACTGAAGGCTTCGACATCATGGAGAGCTTCGTTAATCCGTCACGACGCAGCAGGGCAACACTCATAGTGCTCTAGCATTTCAAACAATGACATCTTACCCTCAAGATGCGTATGTAGCACAGAGTTCAAGCTCTCAATCCTCTGATTGCTGCTCAATCCTAGGAAATAATGCCCCTCAAGATATGGAGCACACCACAACTTTCTCATCTGATACATCTGATGCAGTACTTTATTCTGTTGTAAGAATTGTATCCATTTTATCTCATGCTCTTCAATGGAAGAAGTATCATATATATGAAAGATCTGAATTCCTCCTTTACGTCGTCATCATGCAGATGGCGTACAATGTTCTGCTGAATGTGCCATATACATAGTCTATGGTTTGAGTCAGGCCAGACCACCCTGATTGCTCTCTGCATTGTAAGGTCCCCGTCTGTGATCACAGATATCAGATGCTTCTGTGCCATGCAACCAGAAAAGGTCCGCAACATCCACTCCTATGCCTGGCTTGTTTCATGAGAAATTATACCACATGCAAAAATAACAGTGCTGCGGTGGTGATTCAACCCGACAAACGGCACGAATGGCAGATTGTACTTATTGGTTCTGTACGTGCTATCAAAAACAATGACGTCTCCAAAAGCCTCGTAGTCAAGCCGGGATTGACTATTAGCCCAGAACAGTCCCTTAAGATGGCCAAGGTCGTCAACCAAGTACCTGAAGAAAAAAAAATCCAGATCTCGCTTTCGCCTCGCCATCATGTGCATGATCACCGTTTTAGCATCACTAGCACTGATTGTCTCCTGCTTATTAGCATGGCAGAAATTATGAATGTCCCTCTTTATGCATCCAACCTTATCAAATCCACCGTATTGAATGCATAAAATATCCATAATATGGTATTTGCGGATCCCAGATTTTCCCATGTCCGCAATGTCTGCTTTCTGCTCATCGCTAATTCGTCTGTGCGAACGCAGCAGACAAGAAAGATCCCGTGGGGCTAGAGGATGGCTGTGCCCATCGATGAAATCCTTGACAAACCAGCGACCTGTTTCCTCCTGTCTCGTAATGACCAATTTAGCGTTACACCCAACGTGAGTTAAACTTTGTGGCCTCCTCTTTCTATCTTCCATCTTTCTTTTCATGTACTTCTCTTCGCGAAACCCTTGACGACTACACACAATTTTCCTTAAAATTACGTAATTGTTGGATCCATCCCACTCAGCGTAGCTTTTCCTCACACTAAAACCTTTTTCAAGAGCATATTTGTTGTAGAATTCATAGCCTTCAGCCTCACTATCAAACATCTTGCTGACAACATATTGATACTCAAACATACTCTGATCACTTACATCTGCCATGTCTTCCTGCATATAACATATGAAATCCACAGTTGGTGTTTATCAATGTTGCGGTGTAAAATAGCTCATAGGCAAAGACAAGTGCATGGAAAAGACTTTGCTCATTTGACATGTGAGGGCAACCAATCATCAACGTCCAAGAAGTACTATCCTAGCATGGATGATGACTGGAATAAACTATATTGCATGCACTATGGAAACCTAAAGTGATGATGACTAGAATAAACTACACTAAGTGAACTATGGAACCAATATCTCATCTTTCCATATGCAAGCAAGCCTCCAACTCCATGATGAAGCTTTCATCTCAAACGTCAAGTAAGTCACTTTTTTTATTTGGTACTAAAGGAAGTAAGCAATGGCCTCAGCATCTTAGTTAAACACACATGATGCGATTAGCTCAAGAGAAACTATGCCACGATGAAGCTTTCCATTCGTTGTTCTTGTCGGTACAAATCTCGCATGGCAAATACTGCTAAATTACATAATCATGTAGGGTTGAGGTGGTACTGCATGCACGGTGGATGGGCGCAAGGGCCAAGAGAATGAGCAGAACGCCAAGCCGGATTCATACCTTAAGGATGGTACGTGGGAAGAGATGGTATCGCCCGCCACCGTTGTCGCCGATTCAGCCAGCGCAGATCCGGCCTTCTTCTTCTTCGGTGATGGCGTGGGGTGGGGTGCTGGGGTTGGTTGGGTGGAGGACGAGGACGATGAATTTATTCCTCTCACCGGGCACGTCGGGGATGGAGAAGGTCAGGAGCACGACGGCGAGGAGTAGATCGGACGAGGACTATGAACTGGATCCAGTAGACGTGGATCTGGTCCTCAGGTGATCGGTTCAAGAAAAGATATTTCCTCCTAGACCATTATGCCTTTATCGGAATTAACGTATTAAATTTAATCATTTTTAATTCCCCACAAGATCGGACATCTAATAAAAATCAGAGGTGTAAGTACTGGTTAGTACTCCGAGTACTAACCCAATCACCGTAAAACACTATAAGAAGAGAACAATGTAACTATGCAGTATGCCTGAATTGAAATGAAATGAAATGGTTTGGACCTGCAGGTAGGGATGATCTCCTGTTCAGAGTCTCTGGTCCAGAGCGACCACTCGAGCTGCACGGCGGTGATGGGATGGACGGCATGGGCTCTTATTATGGTGGAAGCGGAGGCCTCCGACAAGCCGACGTACTTTATCTTGCCCTCCTCCACTAGCTTCTTTAGCTCGCCCATCTAGTGGCACAACAAACAGCTGGTCAGCTGTGAAAATAGAAGATACAGTTCATGAGTGACTGAACTTTTCTTTGCTGTGATGATCGAGGACATCTGGATTGGATTCAGGGACAATGCTGATCGTGATCTTGATGGGCAGACGGGTGTCGACGCGGTGCTGATAGTAGAGATCGATACAGTCGACTCCAAGGCACCGCAGGCTGGCCTCGCACGCCTGCCAGACGTACGCTGGCGAGCCGTGATCACTTTTCTTCTTATGTGAACTTGACCCCGAACTTGGAGGCCACCTACACTCCTGCCCCACTGATACGTCTCCAACGTATCTATAATTTTTTATTGTTCCATGCTGTTATATTATCATTCTTGGATGTTTTACAATCATTTTATAGTCATTTTATATCAGTTTTTGGTACTAACCTATTGACATAGTGCCAAGTGCTAGTTGCTGTTTTTTGCATGTTTTTTACATCGCAGGAAATCAATACCAAACGGAGTCCAAACGCAGCGAAAATTTTTGTGGATTTTTTTTGGACCAGAAGAATCCAGTGGGCCGGAGAAGCGCCTGGGTGGGGGGGCTGCTCCGAGGGGAGCACAACCCACCAGGGCGCGCCTGGAGGCCCAGGCGCGCCCTGGTTGGTTGTGCCCACCTCGGGTACCCCCTGAACCGCCTCTTTGCTCTATAAATACCCCAATATTCCAGAAACCCTAGGGGAGTCGACGAAAATCAATTCCAGCCACCGCAGAGTCCAGAACCACCAGATCCAATGTAGACACCATCATGGAGGGGTTCACCACTTCCATTGGTGCCTCTCCGATGATGCGTGAGTAGTCCTTTGTAGACCTACGGGTCCGTAGTTAGTAGCTAGATGGCTTTCTCTCTCTCATTTGATTCTCAATACAATGGTCTCTTGGAGATCCATATGATGTAACTCTTTTTTGCGGTGTGTTTGTTGGGATCCGATGAACTTTGAGTTTATGATCAGATCTATCTTTTTATCCATGAAAGTTATTTGAGTCTTCTTTGATCTCTTATATGCATGATTGCTTACAGCCTCGTATTTCTTCTCCGATATTTGGGTTTTGTTTGGCCAACTTGATCTATTTATCTTGCAATGGGAAGAGGTGCTTTGTAGTGGGTTCGATCTTACGGTGCTTGATCCCAGTGACAGAAGGGGAACCGACACGTATGTATCGTTGCTACTAAGGATAAAACGATGGGGTCTATTTCTACATAAATAGATCTTGTCTACATCATGTCATCGTTCTTATTGCATTACTCCATTTCTCCATGAACTTAATACACTAGATGCATGCTGGATAACGGTCGATGTGTGGAGTAATAGTAGTAGATGCAGGCAGGAGTCGGTCTACTAATCTTGGACGTGATGCCTATATAATGATCATTGCCTGGATATCGTCATGATTATTTGAAGTTCTATCAATTGCCCAACAGTAATTTGTTCACCCACCGTTTGCTATTTTTCTCGAGAGAAGCTACTAGTGAAACCTACGGCCCTCGGGTCTCTTTTCCAATATATTTGCTTTCAAGATCTGTTTTGCTATTCGCTCTTTTATTTATTTGCAACTTTTATTTTCAGATCTATTAAACCAAAAATACAAAAATATCTTGCTGCACTTTATTTTATTTGGCGTTCGATCTATCAATATTTACTACTCTCTCATGTCCGTTTGCCAATTTTTGGCGCCGTTGCCCGAAAGGGATTGACAACCCCTTTTACACGTCGGGTTGCGAGTATTTGTTATTTGTGTGCAGGTGTTGTTTACGTAGTGTTGCTTGGTTCTCCTACTGGTTCGATAACCTTGGTCTCATCACTGAGGGAAATACCTACCGCCGCTGTGCTGCATCATCCCTTCCTCTTTGGGGAATTACCGACGTAG
Organism: Thinopyrum elongatum; assembly: GCA_011799875.1. Classification (NCBI taxonomy): domain Eukaryota; kingdom Viridiplantae; phylum Streptophyta; class Magnoliopsida; order Poales; family Poaceae; genus Thinopyrum; species Thinopyrum elongatum. Next base: position 154,562,611 of record CM022302.1, on the reverse strand, counting down.
CTTCAAGCCGCATCAAAAGGAATTTCTGGCGCCGTTACCGGGGAGACATCATCAACATCTATCAGGTTCCTAATCACAAATCTCATCTCCTTGCAATTTCCATTATTTGCCATTTGCCTCTCGTTTTCATCTCCCCCACTTCACAAAAATTTGCCGTTTTATTCGCCTTCTTTTTCGTTCGCCTTTTTCTCGTCAGATCTCATGTTTGCTTGTGTTGCCATGTGCCTTCTATTTGCTTGCATCTTCGCTTGCTAAAAATATATTGTTATGGATCCTCATCCACTTGCTAATCTTTTCAAACGATCCAATTATGATGAACCAATTGCTAGTGAATTGAGTTCACTAGATTATCTTTATGAAGTTTTGCTTGAGATTTATGAATCTGAAAATTGTGATGAAGTGTTAAACGAAGGAATTTATAAAGTGGTTCATGATAGCGCCTTGAATGAAAAGCATGATTGCAATGATGTTATTATAAACTCTATTAATGTCAATTGTGCTAATAATATGCAAAACCCCAAGCTTGGGGATGCTAATTTTGATATGACCACTACTTATTGCAATGATCATGATTGGGGTGATTCTTCATATGATCTTGAAAATTTATTTAAGCCTCATGATGAATATGATATTGATAATAATGTTTGCAATAATATTGAAAGTGGGTTTGGAAGAGCGTCAACTTTAGGTAAAAATAATCCCACATATTTGGAGAGTGTTCAATCTTACAATTTTTTTGATGAAAGTGGGCTTGGAGAGGTCATGACTTTATTTGATGATAATCCCACTATTTTGGAAGAGTGTCAACTTTGCATGCATGTGGATCATGAAGAGAATATTTTATGTGATAGTTATATTGTTGAATTTGAATATGATCCCACATGTAATTATTATGAGAGAGGGAAATATGGTTGTATAAATTTTCATGTTACTAAATTAATTCTCTTGATGTTGAGATTGCTATTGTTTTCTTCCATGCATATGCTAGATCTTGCTTGTCTTGCTAATTTGTTTCCCTATAAAATTCCTATGCATCGGAAATATGTTAGGCTTAAATATGTTTGTCACATGTTTTATGATGCTCTCTTTGTGTTTTCATTATTATCTTTCATGTGAGCATCAATAAAATCTTATGCCTAGCTAGGGGCGTAAAACGATAGCGCTCGTTGGGAGGCAACCCAACTTGTATCTTTTTGCTTTTTGGTTTTCTTGCTGTTTTCAATAAAATACCCAATTATACCTCTGTTTAGATGTGTTTTTGTGGTTTAAATTAGTGTTTGTGCTAAGCAAAGCCTTTGGGTTGATTTGGGTGATAGTCGATTTGATCTTGCTAAAAAAGAGAAACTTTTGCGCTCAGGAAAACAATTCTTATTTTTTACATAAGAGTGCTTTTGAGTTGATTCTTTTTGTAGAAGATTAATAAACAAATTTCTCACGTTTTCCTAATTTTTCAGAATTTTTGGAGTTACATAATTATTTGAAGTTTTCAGATTTCTACGGACTGTTCTGTTTTTGATAGATTCTGTTTTCTTTGCGTTGTGTGCTTGTTTTGATGATTCTATGGTTTTCTTTGAAGAGTTTTGCCATAGAAAAGTTGGAATACAGTAGATATAATGCAAAAATAAAATATGAATGGGTTTGCAACAGTACTTATAGTAGTGATTTGCTTTCTTATACTAACGGATCTCACGAAGGTTTTGTTGAGTTTTGTGTGATTGAAGTTTTCAAGTTTTGGGTTATCTTATGATGGATGAAGGAATAAGGAGTAAGAAGAGCCTAAGCTTGGGGATGCCCATGGCATCCCAAGCTATTATCCAAAGAGAATCAAGCAACTAAGCTTGGGGATGCTCCGAGTGGCATCCCCTCTTTCTTCTAACGACCATCGGTATTTTACTCGAAGCTATATTTTTATTCATCACATACTATGAGTTTTGCTTGGAGCGTCTTGTATGATATGAGTCTTTGCTTGTTTTGCTTTATGTTCTAAGTCATGAATCCTTGCTGGACACACCTATTTGAGAGAGCCAAAATTATGCCATGACTTGTTAGAATTGCTCTCTATGCTTCACTTAATTTTTTTATGAGCTATGGATTTGCTCTAGTGCTTCACTTATATCTTTTTTAGCACGGCGTGCTTTAGTATTTTTGAAGAAATGCTCTCATGCTTCACTTAGATTTATTTGGGAGTTAGTAATTTTTTAAGAAATTCTCTCTTGCTTCACTTAAATTAATTTGAGAGAAAGAAATATCATGCTCATGATCTTCACTTATATTTGTTTGAGCTTATCAAAAGCAACACATGAAAATTAGTCCCAAAGTGATAGATATCCAAGAAGGATATAATAAAAACTTTCATGAAGATCATTGGACAAAATAAACTTGATTCCTTGTAATAGTTTTGAGATATGATGATGTGATATGTGAGTTATGTTGATGAGTAATTGTGCTTTAGTAAGAATATTGGTGTTAAGGTTTGTGATTCCCTATGCAAGCACGAAAGTCAATAGTCATGCAATGAAATTATATCCTACTTGTGGTGCATTATTCGGTGTTAATTATGCTTAATGCTCGCTTATGAGATTATTCGTTTTTTGGTTGGTCGCTTCTCAATCTTTTGCTAGCCTTCATTTTGCATTAAGTATGATCACTACTTGTGCATCCAAATCCTTTAAACCAGTTTTGCCATATGAGTCCACTATACCTACCTATATGCGGTATTTCCGTGCCGTTCTAAGCAAATTTGTATGTGCCATCTCTAATTTTCAAAACAAACTTCTCTTTTGTGTGTTCGTACCGCTCGCGAGGCGGTGAGGGGTGGCTAATATTTTCCATGCTAGATGTGTTATTCTCATGATGAGTGTTTATTCACTTGTCATTGCACGAGAGTAAGGCAAAGGTATTAGGGATGCCCAGTCCCGAAATGAAAAAATGGAATTTACTTTATGTTGTCAAATAATAAATTCCTTGGAAAGTGTTGGTATGGAGGGCACCCGTGGATAAGGCTAGCCATGGAAAGTGAAAGAAATGGTGGAAAAAGGAATAAACTTTATTTTCTGTTTGGGAACCTCCTAGCATGGAAAGTGTTGGGAACTCTAAGTCGTTTTCGTTGGTGGGAAAAGCACACCTCCCAAAATATTTTTTATCTCTCAATTTTCGCTTTGAGCTCTGGCACCTCTACAAATCCCTACTTCCCTCTGCGAAGGGCCTTTCTTTACTTTATGCAATTTTTATTTTTAATTTGAGTCTCCATCTTCTCTTATAAAGCACCAACTAGGAGGCATTATGATCGTACTTGAGCATTGGGTGTAGTTAATATGCGAGTGTGTTTCATGAATGGATCAATGGTTGAGCATGATGGGCTAGGGATAACTTATTTTAGCGTTGATATTTTGAAAGACATAGTTGCTTGTTCATATGCTTGAGTATTTAAGTCATCATGTCAAAACTAGACTATTGCTTTGAACCATATAAAAGTCCAAATGTCCATGCTATAAAAGAAAGAATATGATATGACATGTTAGGCAGCATTCCACATCAAAAATTCTGTTTTTATCATTTACCTACTCGAGGACGAGCAGGAATTAAGCTTGGGGATGTTGATACGTCTCCAACGTATCTATAATTTTTTTATTGTTCCATGCTGTTATATTATCATTCTTGGATGTTTTACAATCATTTTATAGTCATTTTATATCATTTTTTGGTACTAACCTATTTATATAGTGCCAAGTGCCAGTTGCTGTTTTTTGCATGTTTTTTACATCGTAGGAAATCAATACCAAACGGAGTCCAAACGCAGCGAAACTTTTTGTGGATTTTTTTGGACCAGAAGACATCCAGTGGGCCGGAGAAGCGCCTGGGGGGTGCTCCGAGGGGAGCACAACCCACGAGGGCACGCCTGGAGGCCCAGGCGCGCCCTGGTGGGTTGTGCCCACCTCGGGTACCCCCCGAACCGCCTCTTTGCTCTATAAATACCCCAATATTCCAGAAACCCTAGGGGAGTCCACGAAAATCAATTCCAGCCGCCACAGAGTCCAGAACCACCAGATCCAATCTAGACACCATCATGGAGGGGTTCACCACTTCTATTGGTGCCTCTCCGATGATGCGTGAGTAGTCCTTTGTAGACCTACGGGTCCGTAGTTAGTAGCTAGATGGCTTTCTCTCTCTCGTTTGATTCTCAATACAATGGTCTCTTGGAGATCCATATGATGTAACTCTTTTTTGCGGTGTGTTTGTTGGGATCCGATGAACTTTGAGTTTATGATCAGATCTATCTTTTTATCCATGAAAGTTATTTGAGTCTTCTTTGATCTCTTATATGCATTATTGCTTATAGCCTCGTATTTCTTCTCCAATATTTGGGTTTTGTTTCGCCAACTTGATCTATTTATCTTGCAATGGGAAGAGGTGCTTTGTAGTGGGTTCGATCTTACGGTGCTTGATCCCAGTGACAGAAGGGGAACCGACACGTATGTATTGTTGCTACTAAGGATAAAACGATGGGGTCTATTTCTACATAAATAGATCTTGTCTACATCATGATATCGTTCTTATTGCATTACTCCGTTTCTCCATGAACTTAATACACTAGATGCATGCTGGATAGCGGGCGATGTGTGGAGTAATAGTAGTAGATGCAGGCAGGAGTCGGTCCACTAATCTTGGACGTGATGCCTATATAATGATCATTGCCTGGATATCGTCATGATTATTTGAAGTTCTATCAATTGCCCAACAGTAATTTGTTCACCCACCGTTTGCTATTTTTCTCGAGAGAAGCCACTAGTGAAACCTACGGCCCCCGGGTCTCTTTTCCAATATATTTGCTTTCAAGATCTGTTTTGCTATTCGTTCTTTTATTTATTTGCAACTTTTATTTTCAGATCTATTAAACCAAAAATACAAAAATATCTTGCTGCACTTTATTTTATTTGGCGCTTGATCTATCAATATTTACTACTCTCTCACGTCCGTTTGCCAATTTTTGGCGCCGTTGCCCGAAAGGGATTGACAACCCCTTTTACACGTCGGGTTGTGAGTATTTGTTATTTGTGTGCAGGTGTTGTTTACGTAGTGTTGCTTGGTTCTCCTACTGGTTCGATAACCTTGGTCTCATCACTGAGGGAAATACCTACCACCGCTATGCTGCATCATCCCTTCCTCTTTGGGGAAATACCGACGTAGCTTCAAGCCACATCACCCACCAGTCGTCGCCGCCAACCCTCCCTGCAGCGCCTGAGAGAGAGGAAAAGCAAGCACCAATTGATCCATCGATCGAGCCATGCCGCACTGTAGCGAACTGGGTGACATAGAGACGGTGGCTCTTATTGATCGACAGACAACGTACCTTGCCGAGAAGGAGCTCGTTGGTGAAGGGGCCGTAGGCATCGGAGGTGTCGAGAAGAGTGACACCGGTGGCGACGGCGTGGCAGAGGAGTGCGAGCATGTCGTCGTCAGGCTTCGCCGGGCCGTAGTTGCTGGACATGCCCATGCAGCCTGTTAGATGAAACAAGAATAAACGAGACACGAGAGACACCGATTTTTACGTGGAAACCCTTGCGGGAGAAAACCACGGACGCATGAAGGCGCAATCACTATAATGGAGGAGTATTACAAGCACGAGACGACAGACCATCTTAGGTGTGACTACATGGGGTATATATGAGGGCAATACATGAGAGTCCTTGGAGGACAAGTAAGCGAGTTGTAATCGTACGCGTCCGTACCAACGCAAAGGCCCACGCCGTATGTACAATGTCTAGTCCAATATGGTAGAATTTGGATCACAATTTAACAATCTCCACCTTGAGCCAAATTCCCTTCAGTAGTCGAAAAAGTAAATAACTCCATCCAAATCAGCATAAACACCTTGTGCGTCAAAGTCCATAGGACTAGTGAGAAATACCAACTAAGCCTGAGCAAAGCTCAAACTTATTGGTAGGAACTAGCTTTGTCATCATATCAGCTGGATTATCATGAGTACTTATCTTGCATACCTTCAAATTGCCTTCAACAACAACATCTCGAATATAGTGAAATCTGACATCAATGTGCTTTGTTTTCTCATGATACATTGGATTCTTTGTAAGATATATAGCACTTTGACTGTCACTAAATACGGTAGGGCAAGATGAATCTCCACAAAGCTCAGTGTATAAACCTCTCAACCAGATAGCTTCTTTGCATGCCTCAGAAATAGCCATATACTCGGCATCAGTAGTGGAACAAGCCACAATAGACTGCAAAGTTGCTCTCCAACTCACAGCACAAAGAAAACATAAGCTGTGAGCGATCTTCTCTTATCCAAATCACCAGCAAAATCAGAATCAACAAAACCAACAAGTCCATCTCCAGTTTTCCCAAACTGTAAATAAGCATTAGAAGTACCTCGCAGGTATCTGAAAATCCACTGAACTGCTTTCCAATGCTCTTTTCCAGGATTAGCCATGTATCTACTAACAACACTCAAAGCATATGATAAACCTAAACGAGAACAAACCATGGCATAAATAAGTGAACCAACTGCACTCGAATAGGGAATTCTAGACATGTACTCAATATCGGCATCTGACTTAGGACATAAGGCTGATGATAATTTGAAGTGTGCAGCTAATGGAGTACTTACTGGCTTGGCATTATGCATATTAAAACGACGAAGAACTTTATCAATATATCCCTTCTGACTTAGATATACTTTTCCAGACGGTCTATCTCTGGATATTTCCATGCCAAGTATTTTCTTTGCTGCACCCAAATCCTTCATCTCAAATTCATTACTCAATTGCTTCTTTAGTTCATTAATCTCTGACATACTCTTTGCAGCAATTAGCATATCATCAACATAAAGGAGCAAATAAATAGCTGAACCATTGACAGTTTTCAAATAAACACAGCTATCATAATTAGACCTTTTGAAACCTTGAGAGAGCATAAAGGTGTCAAATCTCTTGTACCACTGTCTAGGGGATTGTTTCAATCCATAAAGAGATTTCTTTAACTTACAGACAAGCTTTTCTTTTCCAGGAATAACAAAACCTTCAGGTTGTTCCATATAAATATCATCTTCTAATTCTCCATGTAAGAATGTAGTTTTAACATCCAATTGTTCAAGCTCAAAATCATGCATGGCAACAATACTGAGTAAAGTGAGAATAGAGCTATGCTTCACAACAGGAGAGAAGACTTCGTTATAGTCAATACCTAGAATCTGACTGTAAGCTTTAGCAACTAGCCTTGCTTTATATCTTGTCTCATCATTAGGAGAAACACCTTCTTTCCTCTTGAAACCCCACTTGCAACGCATAGGTTTCTTCTCTCTAGGTAATCTTACTAAATCCCAAGTGCCATTCTTTTTAAGTGATTCCATCTCATCATGCATAGCGGTCATCCACTTATTACTATCACCAGAAATAATAGCCTCGGAATATGAAGAAGGCTCAGCATTACCTTCAATTTCCTCTGCAACAGATAAAGCAAAAGAAACAATATTGCACTCTTCAATTAACCTGTCAGGTTTATTAATACCCCGCCTAACTCTGTCACGTGTGAGATTCCAACTAGGTGGAACAATAGGCTGATTTGGAGTGGGAGTGACATGCTCATCATCAACGACGGGTTCATCATGTGCATCGACATTTTCATTACCAGATGTATCACCCGAATCAATAGCATGCTCCACCTGAACAGTAGGCTCCTGAACAATAGGCTGTTGTTCACTCTCAACAGGAACATTAGTAGATGAAACATCATGTAACACAACAGATTCATTAAAGATAACATTTCTGCTAATAACAACCTTCTGGGTTTCAGGATTCCACAATTTAAAACCTTTAACACCAGACTTATAACCAAGAAAGATGCACTTAACAGCCCTAGGCTCCAATTTTCCATTATCAACATGAGCATAAGCAGTGCAACCAAAAACTCTCAACTGTGAATAATCAGCAGGAGAACTAGACCATACCTCAATTGGAGTTTTCTTATTAAGAGAAATAGATGGTGAACGGTTAATAAGATAACAAGCAGTGGAAGCGGCCTCAGCCCAAAAACGCCTATGCAAACCCGCATTGGACAACATGCAACGGGCTCTGGAAATAATGGTCCTGTTCATATGCTCAGCAACACCGTTTTGTTGAGGAGTATAAGGAACGGTGTAATGTCTGACAATGCCTTCAGACTTGCAATAATTCTTAAATTGCTTAGAACAGAATTCCATACCATTATCAGTGCGAAGTATTTTTACCTTCTTTTCAGTTCGCCTCTCAATCATAATCTTCCACTCCTTAAAAGCTAAGAATGCTTCATATTTATGCGTCAAGAAATAAGGCCAAACTTTTCTCGAATAATCATCAATAATAGTCAGCATGTAACTAGCACCACCTAGTGACTTTCTGCGAGATGGTCCCCATAAATCAGAAAGAACATAATCAAGAATACCTTCGATTGTATGAGTCGAAGTGTTGAACTTCACCCTCTTGTGCTTGCCGAAGATACAATGCTCACAAAATTTTAATTTACCAGTTTCGTACCCTTTAAGAAGACCTCTCTTATTTAACTCTGCTAAACCAAGTTCACTCATATGTCCAAGACGCATATGCCAAAGGTTAGCAGCATCACAATCAGAATTCTTTGAAATAACTGGAGTAGCGTTACCTGAAACGGTAGAACCTCGAAGGTAATAAAGACCATTGGTCGAACTTAAGTCACCTTTCATCACAATAAGGGAGCCTTTGGTGACCTTCAAAACACTATCTCCACCTGAATATTTGTACCCCTTTGCATCAAGGGCACTCATAGAAAAAAGATTTCTCTTCATCTTCGGAATATACCAAACATCTGTCAAAGTTATGATTATGCCATCAAACATCTTGATTCGAATAGAACCTATGCCTTCAATCTTGCATGGTGAATTATCAAAACCCAAAACGGAACCAGCAGCAGTAGTAGAATCAAAAGTAGTAAACCAATCTCTATGCAGGCACATATGAAAAGTACACGCAGTGTCAAGTACCCACTCATCATTAGTCTCGGCACATCCAGCAATAACGACAAGAGCATCATCAAAACTATCATCACGAGCAACGTTAGCAGAATTTTCACCTTGTTTGTTACTTTTCCTCTTTTCTTTGTTCTGCAACTTGAAACATTCTGAGATGTCATGCCCGTCTCTCTTGCAATATCTGCAATATTTCTTGTCTCTGGATTGCGATCGGCCCCTGTAGCTGTTTTTACTTTTGCCTCTGTTTCCATTATGTGAGTTCTTCTCCTTTGTCCTGCCACAAACAGATAATCCCTCGGCTTGGGATGAACTCGAACCATCATGATGCATCATTAATTTCATCTTCTCCTTAGAGTTCAAAGCTTCATAAACTTCATTAAGCGTGAGAGTATCATGACTGTATAATATGGTGTCTCTAAAATTGGTATAAGAACTTGGCAGTGAACAAACTAACATTAAAGTAGTATCTTCCTCTTCATACTTATCCTCCATTGCAGCTAGATCAGATATGATCTCTTTAAATTCTGAAATATGATTCAAAACATTACCTCCCTCGGGTAACCTGTGCAGGAATAATTTTTGCTTCAGATGCATCTTGCTGGTGAGATCTTTTGTCATGCAAATCCCTTTCAGCTTTAACCATAGAGCGGCGGCAGTTTTCTCGCTCAAAACTTCCTGCAAAATATTATTATGCAAATGAAGTTGAATTTGTGACAAAGCCTTACGGTCTCTTCTTTTCTCCTCATCAGTCCAATCTTGAATCCTTTGCTTTTCAAAACTATCCAGTGCTTCATCATAGTTGGCCTGTGCCAACAACGCCCGCATCTTGACTTGCCATAGGGTAAACCTTATGTCACGGTCCAGCAGCGGAAGGTCGTACTTCATGGATGCCATGAGTCGATAAAACTGTGTACACAAAGTAGTACAAGTCGGTAGAAAAATTCTTGATAGAATTAATGTGCGAGCAAAGAATTAGAAATAGATAGCACCTGATAGTATTGGACAGTGGGCGTACCAGTTGACGAAGAAAAAACTAGCACTGTAGCCTTCAGGTGACACGAATAGGAGCAGACTAGAGTGATTGCTAGTTCACGGCCACTTGCGACAATCAATCGGAAGAAAATGCTAGTTAATGGGAAATTGCCTACGCACCGGAAGTAATGAGCAATTGATACTCCCTCAATTCCAAAATATAATGCGCCCGTGCTTTTCGAGGTCCAACTTTAACCATAAATTTAATCAACGAGACCGATTGCGGCGGAAGAAAAAATTATATAATTGAAAACTTCTTTTGAATACGAATTCATTGGTATAACTTTTGCTCCCGCCGCAGTCAGTCTCGTTGGTTAAATTTATGGTCAAAGTTAAAGCACGGGAATAGAGAAAGCACTATATTTTGAAACGAAGGGAGTATTGATTAATCCGGCCGTCACGAGATGCAACAGCCTCAGCATATCGCCTCGGTACTTGGAGCCTGTACGTGGAGGCGTTGAGCAGCTGCGGCAAATCACCTCGCGATTTGAGGAGTCCCAATCGGCGAAACAGGCTCGGTCTCGGCAGCAGCAGAAATCGATCTGCACTCGGATCAACGGACCGCCCGACGCGTGCGGCGGCGCACACGGGAACCCTAACCTCATCTGCAAACTTGGTTCTGTATACCACTTGTTAGATGAAATGAGAATAAACGAGACACGAGAGACACAAATTTTTATGTAGAAACCCTTACGGAAGAAAACCATGGACGCACGAAGGCGCTATCACTATAATGGTGGATTATTACAAGCATGAGACGACATACCATCTTAGGTGCGATTACATATGGGGTATATATGAGGGTAATACATGAAAGTCCTTGAAAAACATGTAAACGAGTTGTACTCGTACGCGTCGGTACCAACGCAAAGGTCTACACCGTATGTACTAAGTCTAGTCCAATATAATAGAATTTGGATCACAATTTAACACCCAAGGCCCGCGCGGAGACCTCCAGCCCCTGCGAGCCCAGCTTCAACCGAGGCACCGTCGGCTTGGCCATGATGAACTACCTGCTCACGAGCGATGATCGTCCTGTGTGAGCATCGCGGCGCAGGCGGGACCGCCTTTTATAGATTTTTGATTCGGCCTCCTGTCTGTGTGTGTTGACGGAAGTGCTTCCATCACGTATCAATAGAGATTGTTTTTCCGCTTTATCTACTGAATGTGACCAAAGACATGGTAAGTTTAATCAACCACGGAGCCGCCGGTAGCACTAGCAGCCTGATCCCTTTTTACATTTCTGCTCTCATCAAATTTTAAACATGTGCTTGTTCTCATGTGCAAACGTGCAGTAAATATTTCAGGCAAGGCAGTGTTTTAAATCCATGGAAATAGGGAAGGCGGTGATTATGAAAGTGAGGAGTACAAACAGAGAGGAACGGCAGAGGATGGTTAGCCTTGTGATTTCTTTTTTGGATTTAAATTTGATTCCATCGCAACCTGACACATGATTTCGGTTCAAAAAAGTTGATTTTTTTTAAAAAAAAGGATTACCCGGGGCTCTGCATCAAAATGATGCATACAACCATATTATCAAAGTAGCCATCAAGTACGTAGTTTGATACAAGCTTGCAAATCAAGCTTAAATAAAATAAAAACTGCCATAATCGGTAAAATAAGAACAAGATGACTAAACACCTATCCTATTATTGGACCGTCATTTAAACCGGTTGTAAGTATCATGTGCTACCGTCTCTCAACGGTTGCACTCATACGCCACATGCTACTTGACTTCCGCACGTCCGAGTAACGATCATGTACGGATCCAACCAGTTGCCCGGTAGATGACATGCAAAAAAAAAATTATGATGTTTTGTCTGTTAAAATATCATTCCAACAGTACGATATAGTCCAAAGTAATGCACACACTCCGACTCGAATATCCGTCATTACTTTAGACTTTACTCCGTTTAGACATGTCCCAAATAAAGTGGCAATGCTATTAGGAGGACTGGCATTAAACAACACATGTACTGTACGCCACAGTAACTTGGCTAGTGGGCATTTGAGAAAAAAATGATGTTGGATGGATTCATCTTGATCACAGAAAACAACACCGTTTATTGTCCATGGAACCAGTTGGGGCTGGTGTTGGACCTGTGCCCGATGGGGAAGCAGAAGCGAGGGAGGCCTCTGCTATTCCTTCCAGCCGTGGCCCGGCTTGGAAGCGCGTGGCAAAAGGGTGAGCTCTATAGGAGTTCGCCTTCGAAACCGAATCATCTAATGCATTATATATTTTGGAATATTCGGGGTTGTGGACACGTAGGGGGTCGTACACAGCTTAGAGAGTACATGGCTAAAGAGCGTATCGATGTAGTGGCGTTGCAAGAGACGATCAAAGCTGACTTTACTTTCAGAGACTTACTTGCGTTCGACCCTCTTCAACATTTTGATTGGCACTGGGTGCCTTCAATGGCCATTCGGGTGGACTCTTGATGGGTTGTAACCGTGATGTAATTTTGTGGGAGAGTAGTGTTTTCTTTATTGCAGCTACTATCCATCACCGTGTCTCTGGCTTATCTTGGGCGATTGTGTGTGTGTTCGGCCCTGCGGATCATGCGAGATCAGCTGAGTTTTTGTGCGAACTCTCCGATTTGGTCGGCGCCAAACGAGCGACCAACCTCCCTCTAGTTGTGGGTGGTGATTTTAACTTGATCCGCTCGGGGGCGGACAAGAACAACGACAATGTGGACTGGACTAGGGTGTCCATGTTCAACAATGCGACTGCGGCTACGGCGCTGCGCGAAGCGGCGCGTACAGGAGCTAGGTTCACCTGGACTAACAAGCAATTGAGGCCTGTTCGTAGCGTTCTTGATCGTGTTTTCTTCACACCGGAGTGGGAAACTCCTTTTCCCCTGTGCTCCTTGGTGGCGGAGACCCGGATTGGATCCGACCATCTTCCCCTCATTTTATCCCCAGGAGAGGAATCCATTCGTCGTAGCAGTAGGTTCTACTCCCTCCGTAAACTAATATAAGAGCGTTTAGAATACTAAAATAGTGATCTAAACGCTCTTATATTAGTTTACAGAGGAAGTACTTCGAAACGGCCTGGTTTGAGGCAGAGGGCTTTGAGCACATGGTCAACAAACGTTGGTCGCTTATCGTGTCGTAGTTAGGGTACCAACGTGGCCCGGCGGAGCTCTAGACTGCCGCGGTGGCCACTATGCGCGCTATTTTACGTGGATGGGGGGCTAATCACGGTAGTGAGTCCAAGAAGGAGCGGGCTAGACTTGTGGATGAGATCGCGACGCTGGATATCCAGGCCGATGCTAGACCGTTCTCCGAAAGCGAGTGGGCACACAGATATGGCCTGGAAAACCAAGTTCTCACTATTCTGAGAGCGGAAGAAGAATATTTGTGTCGTAGGGGCGGCGTGAAATGGGTGACTAAGGGTGACGCGAATACTAGCTACTTTCACACGTATGCAAATGGTCGGAAGCGTAAATGCTCTACTTTGCGTCTTAATTCGGACAATGGCCTCATAGTAACCCAAAACGAGATTGCTAGTCACATCTATGAGTTTTTCATCGGTCTCTTGGGGACGGCCAAGGAAAAAGTCATGTGCCTATGGGAGGATTTGTCGGATCCTTCCAAGAGGGTATCGCAGGCGGAGAACGATGGGCTGGCCCTATCCTTCTTGCTGGAGGAGATTGATAAGGCGTTGGCAGATATGAAGACAGACATGGCGCCTGGCCCAGATGGCTGGCCTGTGGAGTTCTTTAAAAGGTTCTGGCCCAGCCTTAAGCACATCTTCTATGCGTTAGTTAATGGTTTTGCGCTAGGAACGGTGGACTTGTCTCACCTTAACTATGGTGCGATTAGCCTCATTCCTAAGGTTAAGGGTGCGGATAATATTAAGCTGTTTTGGCCGATCACACTTATTAACGTCCCGTTCAAACTGTGTGCTAAAGCGTATGCCACGCGTCTGGCGCCAATTGCGCAACGTGTGATCCTTAAAAGCCAAACCGCCTTTCTGAAGGGACACAATATCCTTGAGGGCCCGATAGCGCTCCTTGAGATAGTCCATGAGCTAAAGCACACCAAGGGGAAGGGTGTCCTGCTTAAGCTTGACTTCGAAAAAGCCTACAACTGAGTGAACTGGGAGTTCGTTCGGGAAGTCCTCCTCAAAAAGGGTTTGAGGCAGGCTTTGTCCACCGTATCATGCACCTCGTCAGTTGCGGTCATACGGCGGTTACGATTAACGATGAGATGGGCAAGTTCTTTCGCAACAAAAGGGGCCTTCGCCAAAGTGATCCTAGCTCGCCGCTCATTTTCAGTTTTGTTGCGGACGCCTTATCAGCAATGCTCGCTAAGGCCAGGGCGGCTGGGCACATCAAAGGGTTGGTACCCCACCTCATTCCAGGAGGGGTGACCCACCTGCAATACGCAGACGACACGATGCTTCTCTTCGAGCCTGACAACCATAGTATAGCTTCGATCAAGCTGCTGCTCCTCACTTTTGAGCTTCTATTGGGGTTGAAAATAAATTTTCTTAAAAGCGAGGTGATCACCATAGGGATGGGAGACCAAGAGAGTAGGCGTGTTGCTAACTTACTTAATTGCAAGCTTGGGGGCTTTCCGATTAAGTACCTCGGCCTTCCGATTTCCCATCAGAAACTTTCGATATCCGAGTGGGAGCCACTCTATGGCAAGGTGGCTAATAGGGTTAGCCCGTGGCGAGGGAGGTTTATGTCATCGGCGGCTAGGTTGATCCTTACTAATTCTAGCCTATCCTCCCTCCCACTCTTCACTATGGGAATGTTTCTTCTTGCGGATGGGGTTCACTCGAAGCTAGACACCCCTCTCTCCCGGTTCTTTTGGGAAAGAACTGGAATCAAACGGAAATATCACTTGGTCAAGTGGGCGGAGGTATGCAGGCCAAAAAAATTCGGAGGCTTGGGGATTACCAATTCCAAGCTTATGAATGTAGCCCTTCTCACCAAGTGGTGGTGGCGCCTAGCCCAAAACGAGTCGGGACTCTGGGCGGATCTTCTCCGAGCTAAATACTTCCCGGAGGGGGATCTTTTTAAGGCTAAAACTGTGGGATTAGTGTTTTGGAACGGGATCCAAGCTGTTCGACCGGCATTTGTGGTGGGGGCCCGTTTTGGTATTAATAATGGCATGTCCACTCTGTTTTGGTTAGATAATTGGTTAGATGCGAGTCCGTTATGGCAATCCTACCCTTTGCTTTTCCAATTAGCCACGGACACAAATGTGATGGTGGGCGAGTCGCTTAGTACCTCCCCGCCGGCAATTCACTTTATGCGCTCCCTCTCTCCGCTGGAAGTGGCGCGTTGGGACGAGCTGGTGGCCAAAATCGGCAACAAACAACTCAACTCGGGGGCTGATTCTGTCACTTGGGGCCTATCTGCGTCCCAAAAATTCTCGGTCAAATCCTTGTACTCCAAGCTGACTGAAGGAAACGCCCTAGACATAGCTAGGGGGCTTTGGAAGGCTGGTATACCACTCAAGATTAAGATCTTCTTGTGGCAGATGTTTAAAAACCGGCTCCCGACGGCGGATAATGTCGCTAAGTGTAATGACCCATCTGATGGGTCTTGCGCTATTTGTGGTGTACAGGAGGACGCGAACCACGTCTTTTTTAGATGCGCTTTAGCTAGGTTTGCCTGGAGTGCTGTTAGAGACGCGTTTCACCAGAATTGGAACCCAGCCTCGGGTTCGGATCTGCTAATTTTGCTGCAAACCCAGAGGGGGTCTAGTGCAAGGATAGTGTGGTGTTGCGTAGGGGCACTTTTATGGTCTTTATGGATGACTCAGAACAAAATTACGATCGAGAAGAAATTCCCATCTCACCCAGCTGATATTATTTTCAAATGCCATCTCTTCCTACATATGTGGACATCATTGGGGAAGCAACGTGATGCTGAGCACATGAGGGAGACCATGGAGAAGATCAGCAATACTCTTACGCTTGCTCGACACTCTTCGTAGCTGGTCTGAGCTTTTGGAGTCTCCATTTTGCGCCGGGAGGAAAGGACATAGTGATTCAGTGGCGTTATCTATTGTGTTCCTCGATTCCTGTATTCTGGACTATGCCGTTTTTCATCCATGTTGTCTTGTAACACTTGAACTAAGTGGTTGTGAGGTTTAGAACCTATTGGATGCTGCCTTGTGGCTTTATTAATTTAAAGCCGGACGCTTCTAGCGTCTATGTTCCAATTTTTTTTTATCCTCCCAACTACGCTTTGCCAAATTATCCTTAGCACTAGTGCAGAAAACGCTAGTCCCGACGTGCTAAAAACCACCTTGCCGGCGTAGGGGGTCGACGCCACCAATATGGCGAAAGTGTTAAAAATAAGCGTTAGTGTTGGCACCTATGCCATCAGTATTTTGGATGGTAATGGCGTGCCGCGCAGTCAACGCCAGCAGTATTAGTCATCAGTTGTGACGTTCCATATTTTCTCGACGCCAGTAATTTGATTTTCAGATTTGAAATAAAAGCTGTACAGCAGCAATTTCAGCCAAAATGACAGCATAATCCAGTTTAAGAACAATCAATAAATCAACTATAAATAGACCCAATGACAGCATTTAAGTTCAACAATGCACTTATTGATATAGTTCAACAAAGTAGGCAAAGTAACACACATATGAATGTACAAGTTCAAATAAATAGAGGTGATAATAACATGATATCTTTCATGCATGCCAACTAGCTAACTACGACTTTTCGGCGTGCGGAGTCAGGGTCATAGTCCGGAGTAAGTGAACCATCATCGCTGCCAGCAGGCTTGTAGTAGACCATGATCTCGTCATGATCGTAGTCGAGGTAGAACGTGGCTCTCTCCCCAGCTTCCATCTCATAAGCATTTGCAAGGGCTTTCCAAACAGGGCAACCAAAGTAGGTGCGGTTTGCCTCGTTGGTGACAAGACAATTTAAATTTTGGGCCGTCAGCATCTTCATGAGGGTACACTGGAATGTGATGGTTGCATCAACTGAAACTTTAAACTTCTCTAAGAAGTCATGCCTTGCCCCGCAAGGGATGACGTAAGCAAAATTGAAAGAAAGAAGTAGCTAACTAGTTACACAATTTTGGGCACAACCGTATACATCATATGAAACTTAATCAAAACATGTTCAACTAAAACATACCGTCCTAGTGAGGAAGTCATTCGGCAGATCCATGAAGGACTTCTTATCCCTTTGGCATCTCATCAAATCACAGGTCTCACATGGGGCATCCATTTACTGCTTTCATGAAGTTGAGATAAATAAGCATGCATAATAGATGCACATAAATATAATGTAACATAAGCAGTTAGTACGAACTTGCGCTATCCACCCATCTAATTATTAACACATACGTACTTGTAATAAAACAGTTCTAAAAACCATGCGTAGTTCAAACATAAAATATGCATAAAGTTAAACAGTTCATATGAAATAGGTAGCGCGCGCTAAGCTAGTGGCCAGAGGGACCGGCCTCGTGGTCGTGCCTAGTCGATCTATGACGACACCCCTGCTGACCCTCCTCCTCACGCTCCAAGGCATCCCAGTCTGAGATCCTTCTCCGCGCTCTTCTTGGCTGCATACTGAAGTAACATCATTTTGTTGACCTCCACGAGTTTGTCATCTCTCGCAAGCTCGCTCACCAATGGGTCGAAGAACTACATCTTGGCCTCTTTGCTCTCCTTCTTCTCAACCCTAGTGCATATCCTCATGTCCTCGGGCGCGAGGAACATCGCGAACTCACGACACTCAGGGAAGTTCAAATTCGCCCCTTCCTGAAAGAACTCTACTGCCATGGCATCATAAGCGCGCGCCGCTAACTCTGAGGTGTCCCAATGGCCAAGTTCGTGGACGACATTGTCCTTCCTAATGGTGGCATAATACTTATTTTTCTTCTGTCGCACACCACGAAACTTCGCAGCCATCTGTGACGATGCATATATAACTAACAAGTTAGTAAAAATGGGCATATTAACGAGTACCTGCAAAACCTACAATGCATAAAATGTTCTTTCACCACAAGTACATTACTAGAAATACAATAAAATTACACTATCTAAAAGCATAGTCTACAACTACATTCCATTCTTTCACCATAAGTACACTACGAGAAATATAATAAAATTACACTATCTAAAATCATAGTCTACAACTACACTACATTATTTCACCATAACTACACTACTAGAAATACAATAAAATTACACTATCTAAAATCATAGTCTACAACTACACTACATTCTTTCACCACAAGTACACTACTAGAAATACAATAAAATTACACTATCTAAAATTATAGTCTACAAATAATATAATATAATCTTACACTAAAATTTTACACTACTCGTATACACAAAATTCGATATTATTCTACACTACTATTACACTACACTAAGTAGAACTCACTCGCGGCGGCGGTAGACGGCGAGGAGGCGTTGCGGAGTGCGACGGGGCCGTGGGCGGTGGCCGGGGTGGAGGCGGAGGCGACGGCGACGGGGGCTTCGACGGAGGCGACGACGACGGAGGTGATGGGGACGGGGACGGCTGCGGTGGAGGCGGAGGCGACGGCGACGACGACGGGGACTTCGGCGAGGGAGGCGGAGGCGGTGGCAACGGTGGAAGCGGAGGCGAGGGCGACGGGGGTGGCGGCGATTTAATGGGGATCGACGGTTGTGTGTGTGTGAGGGGGGGGGGGGGGGGGGGTTAATTTAATCAATATCTCCTGCCGGGGGCGGCGGGGTAATTGCTGGCGTTGGCCTACGCGGCCAACGCCATTGCTATCTGTTACACATATTGTTTTTTACTTTTAATTATGTGTTAGACATATTGTTTTTTATATTTATATAGATGTTTAGTTTATTATTTTATTATTTTATTTTCCTATTATTTATTATATTGTTATTTTTACTAATTATTTGTGTAAATATGTAACCATACAAGGAAAATCAATAATTAGAGAACACACCAACATCAATCTCATTAATCTAGCATAGGTACATAATAGTTAGATGAAAATAATAACAAATATATATAACTTCTAGTACTACACACTCTTGATCTAGACTAAGAATATCATCAGTGTAATGATTCCCACGAGAAAAAAAGCTGCCACCGATCCAGCAGGGAGAACGAGGTCAAGTATAACACCAGCTAAAAGGGCATATCGAAGCATCTTGAATTTTTGGATTTGGCCGCGCATCACATCAGTCTTCAGCTGCATCTCATCTATCTGTTGTCTTAGTTCACTAATGGAGTACTCGAGCAACTCGTTCACGTACTTCTGCACGAGATCAACCCATATCCATGTGTAGCAATATTTTGTCCGTAACGCCTATGGATCACAATATACACACACATATATTAATGATCACGAATTGTGCAAATTAGCAGAATAGATCAATATCGAGGTATTTTCTGTCATATTACCTTTCCACGGTTACCGCAGATGTAGAACTCTCGCTCTGAATTACTTTGTGTGTGCGACATATCCTTATCAGCAGGGCGTCCACAGCCGCAAAAAAGCAGCACGGGTGCACTCGCTCAATTCCTGGCAGCTTCGGCGCCGGTGGCATAGCTGCTGGATCGTCGAAGGGACGTCGCGCTGCAGCGGGATGATTCGCCAGACAGGACTGGCTGCATTGGCCGTGGCGAGCGCATGTCGTGGCCAACGGGGCCAGATGAGAGCTCGGCCAAGGCGGCAGAGTCCCAAACTTGCGACACGCCCCGCCAATGTGGGCTCGAACGGGGGGCTGGTGCCGATTCGACAAGCTCCGGTGGGTCCACTGTCACCAAAGCAGCTGACTAAGAGGGAGTAGAATTTTGTGGAGAATGAAAGTGAATGTATTTGAGAACAAGGGACTGCCAACACATCTATATATAGGCACAACTTAGTGCTGGCGTTCCCGACGAAGGCACGACAACACAAGGTTAAGTATCTATGGCGTGTTTAAAAATCGCATGACAGCAATATACTGCAACTGGGTCCACATAGTGGTGGCGTAGGAATTATTAGCAACGCCAGCAATATCAAGTTATAGCTGGCGTACCAATTTGGCCGACGCCAGCACTATTTGAAAAAAATAGTGCTGACGTTGATGAAAAACGGTGCGCCACAAACGAAAGTTGTGGCTAGCCGTTTTTCCACTAGTGTAGTTAAGATCACTTCCTTGATTTCTCTTTGATTCAAAGGATTTTCATAGGTATTTCAAAAGGATTCATGCATTTTTCATATGCTAGTCATTTATTTCAAAGGGCTGGATTTTGTAGAATTTTTTCTAAAGTTTTCTTTGTACTACATTTCATAAGAATTTTAGCATCCACTCAACCCCCCTGGAAAAAGATATTTTTTGTTTTTTCTATGATGCAATCAAACAAATCAAAATTATGTAATATTCAAATGTGTATGACACTGCAATCTTATGGTTTTTAGCATAGTCATTGTAATGGACCAATTGCCATAATAATTGCCGATATGACGATTATGTCAAAAGAGAATAACAGTCTACCAGAGTCGCTATACCTATCAAAATTGCCATAATTTATGAAGCGTGCTCCATATCTGGCCTCCCCGCCTTCATATTTGGTGCCTCGAAGCCAACTTTAGAGTGCACTCCATATGACAGTTGTTTGTGTTGTGAAGGAAACATCACATGCCCCCCTCCCCCACCTCACATGGGGATGGCAGACAGAATGTGACAAAATATGTCCATTGTCGACTGAGTCGTACGATATGGAGACAACCAATATGGAGGCTCTGAGTATGCGCATCATCTTGGCAGCCTCCAAAATGCATATGGAGCTCGCTCCACATAGGCTGCCAACATGCCGGCTCTCCTACATTTGCTCCGAGGATAGTAGGGATACTAGCTTTTATTGATCACGAGAAGTTAAAAAAAGTACCAGTACACCATATCAAAATAGTAACAAACAAACAACAGAAAATAAGAGAAGAAATGGGGATGCAACGCCAAACGGTAGATACAAGGTACAAAAGGAAAGTAACATACTACGAAACTAGCAGCAAGCGACTAGACGAAAATCTCGACCATCGGCGCTCCAGAACACGACTACCTCGACCAAGGCTACTACATGATCGGCAACCTCAACATCAACATTAATGGCTACGTCTACAACAACTCACCGGCAACAACTCCAGTCAACATCGTCTGTGTCGTCACTAGCGTCCACGCCACTCCGCCTGTGACTGCGGGAGGGAAGGAGAGACAAGGAAGGCACCGGAAGGGGACGTAGTCACCACCCTAGGTGCCGACCCATCAGAAATGCAATTGATGATGGCGCAACTGAGAAGACGACATAAGCGCAATACTTCAAATTCTGTCTTAATCGTTCGCTTCACTCCCGCTACGACTGAGGAGGAATGTTAGTATACATACACATTGTAGATTACGAACTAGAGATAAATTGGAATATTATAGAGGTAAAACATCTTCTTGTACCACAAGTCTCTAGGCTTCTTACCCTCCAAGTTTGTGCTTCTATATATGTCCATACGACGGTGAGATCAATACAATACAAATAATCAATGTTCTAATATTGTCTACATGTTTTACCCTGTGTTTTTTTAGCACACCGTTTTACCCTCTGCTTTTGTTGATGGGCACCACAAGGGTTGTATAATCACCAAAAGTGCATCATTTCCTTTTCTTTTGCGAGACTAACCAACCATCCAGCGCTCTTATACTTTTGTAGTGCAATCGTGGTCCCAATGCTTGTAAGCTAATACAAACATTATTCATGATCATTTTCATCAAAACTTGATCATGTTTACACAAAAAGTTGTAAACTATGCCTTAATAAAGTTCCGGCGAGCGGCAGCGAGGGACGACGGAAAGCCAAAAAGAACGAACCGTTTAATAGGTGGTCTTTTTAAAATTATGCCATTGAAATTTTAATTCAGATACAATCTCCACATTCGGTGACAAAAGAAGCCGATTTTGTTGTAACTTGTAGTTACGGTGTTTTTAATCATCTGCTCGCAGCCAGGTCGGAAAAATTGACACCTGGATGGATGGTGCGCCGACGGAAGGGCCTGCGCGAGGGGAGGCAGCAGCACGTGGTGCCTCAGAAATAATTCAACTACATTTCAAGTGTATAAGTTAAGACAGACGCATCTCCACAGTCAAGCATGATTGAAGGAAACCAACAAAAGGCCTTTAAAATTTGATCGACGCACTACAAGAACGGCATCTGCTCATCGCCCAGGCATCACGGATGACACTCTCCTCGAAGCAGCATCACCCATGACGTATAGTTCGTATTACATGGGCACTATATAAGCTAGTACCCAACAAAGCACAAGCAGCTAAAGCAATCTCAGTCTTCACACACACACACACGCACGCACACACACACATCGATCTAGCTAGTTGGAGATGGCCGGAGGAGATGACCTGAAGCTGCTCGGCGCATGGCCAAGCCCATTTGTTACCAGGGTGAAGCTCGCGCTCGCCTTGAAGGACCTGAGCTACGAGGACGTGGAGGAGAACCTGCACAACAAGAGCGAGCTTCTTCTCAAGTCCAACCCGGTGCACAAGAAGATACCCGTGCTCATCCACAACGGTGCCCCAGTCTGCGAGTCCATGATCATTCTGCAGTACATCGACGAAGTGTTCGCCGGCACCGGCCCGTCCCTCCTCCCAGCAGACCCCTACGAGCGCGCCGTTGCTCGCTTCTGGGTGGCCTACGTTGACGACAAGGTTTAAATTATCTTCAATTACTTGAACTACTGCTCTCTATTCCTTTACTTTTAGATATTATTATTAAGGCATCCAACGAGCATCTTTGACCATTATTTTTCTCTGTGTTTCAGCTGGTAGCCCCATGGAGGCAGTGGTTGAGGGGCAAGACAGAGGAGGAGAAATCCGAGGGAAAGAAGCAGGCGTTCGCTGCGGTGGAGATCCTTGAAGGGGCCCTGAGGGAGTGCTCCAAGGGAGGGGGCTTCTTCGGCGGCGACGGCGTCGGGTTCGTTGACGTTGCGCTGGGAGGCGTGCTGTCGTGGATGAAGGTGACTGAGGTGCTGTCCGGTGACAAGATCTTCGACGCCGCCAAGACCCCGCTCCTGGCCGCATGGGTGGAGCGCTTCAGCGAGCTCGACGCGGCCAAGGTGGCCCTGCCAGACGTGGGCAGGCTGCTTGAGTTCGCCAAGGCACGAGAGGCTGCCGCTGCAGCGTCTAACTGAGCCAGCACACATTCAGAATATGTCTATGTCTCAGTCGACTGAGACTTCGCGAAGTCTAAGTCGGCTGATGTCACCTGAAGTAGAATAGGCCCGTTTTTTGACTTGGTGTCTGATGGGCTGTACCTGCATGATTTCTGGGCTTTTCTTGTTTATTTGTTTGTTTATTTCAGCTGGGTTTCTTTCTTTGATTGTGTCTTTGTGCTGGGATGTTCCCTCGCTTGCTTTTTTTTACGCAGGGCAAAAAGGTGTTGAACAAAATAGTATATGCCCAGAATAGAGACACAAAAGTACAGGACAAGTGCTTTCGGCCAACGATTTTTTATTGCGTTGTGATTTTTCTGGACGCTACTTCTTCTTGTAGCCCACTAGAAGGGCCACTAGCATATCGTTAGCTATTTGTATGATTTCCCCGCGTGTAGTTTTCTGTTTGTTTTTCTTGGTTTCCTTGTTTCATCTTTTCCTTTTGTTTGTTCAAAATGCTTTTTTTTTTCTTTTTCATTTTCATTTCCATGTTCACTAAAAAAAGAAATTAAGCACTTGTTTACATTTGTCGTGATATTCACAAAAAAGTGTTTCTGTATTTCAAAATCTTCATTGTGCATTGAATAATTGCAAAAAATGTTCAATAAAATTTAAAAATATTTTCCATATTTTTAAAGAATGTAAAAAAAAAAAAAAGTGCAATGTATATTTGGAAAAATAATGAAAGTTTAAGGAGTGGCTAGTTACAGGCATTTGTAAACCTTATAATTGTGTCTGATGTTACGCCGTGCGGTTGCAATCACCGGAAAGTATCCCAATTGCTATCACCCTGGGGTTTACGGATCATAACATGTAATAGGTGCATATGACTTGCAAGATCGGATCTAGAACACAGATATAATGGTGAAACATAGACGGTTCAGATCTGAAATCATGGCACTGGGGTCCTAGTGACAAGCATTAAGCATGGCAAAGTTATAGCAACATCAATCTCAGAACATAGTAGATACCAGGGATCAAGCCCTAACAAAACTAACTCGATTACATGATGAATCTCATCCAACTCCTCACCAACCAGCGAGCCTACGAAGGAATTACTCACTCCCGGTGGGGAGCATCATGGAATTGGTGATGAAGGAGGGTTGGTGATGACGAAGACCGAAAATTCCCCTCTCCGGAGCCCCGAACGGGCTCCAAATCTGGCCTCCCGACGAAGAACAGGAGGTGGCGGCGGCTCCATATCATGAAACACGATGAAACTTCCTCTCCTATTTTTCTCTCCAAAAATAGGAATTTATAGAGTTAGAATTAGGGTTAGCGGAGCCCCGAGGGCCCCACAACCCACCAGGGCGCGCCTGAGGGGGGTAGCGCGCCCTGGTGTCTTGTGGGCAGCCAGAGCCCCCCCTCCGGTGGTTCTTGGTTCCGGTATTTTTTTATTTATTCTGAAATAATTCTCCAAAAAGTTTCGTCCAGATCCGAAAACTTTTATTTCTGCACAAAAACAACACCATGGTAGTTCTGCTGAAAACAGCGTCAGTCTGGGTTAGTTTCATTCAAATCATGCAAATTAGAGTCCAAAATAAGAGCTAAAGCGTTAGGAAAAGTAGATACGATGGAGACGTATCAACTCCCCCAAGCTTAAAGTGATTCAATTGACAAACTGAAAGTGATAAAGAAAAACTTTTACGAACTCTTTTGTTCTTGTTTACATATATATGCTTAAGTAGCACCCAGGTTTTCAGCAAAGATCATGACTAACCATGTCAACAATGACTCTTAAAAATTATATTAACTCATATCAATAGCATAATCAACTAGCGAGAAATAATAAGATATCTCAAATGCCAACAATTTATCAAAACAATCATGATATAATATGACAACAGTGGTATCTTGCTAGCCCTTTCTGAGACCACAAAACATAAATGCAGAGCACCTCCCAAGTTCAAGTAGCGACTAAACATTGTAATTCATGGTAGAAAAGACCCAGTCATGATGCATTCAACATTAACTATACACAATCCATGAGGATGACAATAGTGCTCTCAGGTCTGGTGCTTGGTTGAGAAGGTGATGACTCAACATAAAATTAAATAGATAGTCCCTTCGCAGAGGGAAGCAGAGATTTACAGAGGTGCTAGAGCTCAAAGCTTAAATCAGAGATAAATATAATTTTGGGAGGTGCACCCTTCCTGTCAACGTTACGACCAAGAGTTATCAATATCTTCCATGCTAAACACATTAGCGGCGGTTCCCAGGTGTAAAAGTTAAGGTTTACTCCCCCTCCACCAACAAACACAATCCACGACTAGCCGAATCCACGGGTACCGTCCATACCAACAACAATCCTGGGGGAGTTTTGTTTAATTATTTGCAATTTTTTATTTCAGGACTGGGCATCCCTATTACCGCCCCTCTCATGCAAGGACGAGTGAATAAACACTCATCATGAGAATAACCCGCTTAGCATGAAAGATACTGACCACCCCCTATCGCTCCATGAGCGGTCCAGGCACACAAGACAGATGTTCATTTGAAATTTTAGAGGTGGCACATGCAAATTTACTTGGAACGGTAGGGTAATACCACATATAGGTAGATATAGTGGACTCATCTGGAATAACTTTGGTTTAAGGATTTTGATGCACAAGCAGTATTCCCGCTTAGTACAGGCGAATGCTAGCTAATAGGTTGAGAAGCGGCCAGCTAGAGAGCAAAAACGGTCATGAACATGCTTTATCAATAATTAACATTGAATACTAGCATGAGTAGGATATGAACACCATGAACATAAATATCATAGAGGCTATGTTGGTTTTGATTCAACTACATGCGTGAACATGTGCCAAGTCAAGCCACTTGAAACATTGAGAGGAGGATACCATATCATCATACTACATCATAATCATTTTAATGCATGTTGACAACCAAGATAAATCATTATTCACTCCTAGCTACTTAAGCATGGCATGAGCAACTAAAATCTCTAATTGTCATTGCAAATATGTTTAATCATAATAAGTTGAATCATGGAAACTACGTTATGCATATTTACCAAAACAAAAACAAAAACAAAGCTGAGTTCATACCCGCTTTCCTCTGCCATAGTCACTTCATCAAATATCATCATTATTGCCTTTCACTTGCACGACCAAACGATATGAAAATAATAATAGTGCAAGAATGCCGTGGACTAAGCTGGAATCTGCAAGCATTTTATTCAAAAGGAGAAGACAAGGTAATTTGGGATCTTTGTTAGATCAACAATAATGCATAAGAGAGCCACTCAACATTGTCATCGTAGTCTTCTCCTTGGTACGACTCAATAAAAAGAAAAAATTCAGAGAAACACACTGAAATATTTTTGGAGTTTTTAGTTTTTCTTGAAGAAAGCAAATTAAAGAAGGAAAAACAAAAACGAGAAAAACTATTTACACGGGAAAACTCCCAACAAGCAAAAAGAGGAATCGAGAAATCTTTTTGGGTTTTCTTTTAATGCTACAAATAATTTAAACTAGACAGAAAAACCAAAAAGAAGCGAGATTTTTTTTGGGGTTTCTCAAAGTTTTTCAAACACACAAGAAGAAAGCAAAAAAATAAATCTAGCATGGATAATACAATGAAAAAGTGTGGACACCGACAACTGGAATGAAATATGTGAACATGAATATAATGTCGGTGGATATACGTACTCCCCCAAGTTTAGGCATTTGGCCTAGCTTGGTAATCACCACCCATAGTAGCCATCCAGGTCCATGTGGAAGTGCTGTGGTGGCGGCACCTGAGCGTCCCACTCCCGGGGCTCTCATACGTCTCCAATGTATCTATAATTTTTTATTGTTCCATGCAGTTATATTATCATTCTTGGATGTTTTACAATCATTTTAAAGCAATATTATATCATTTTTTGGGACTAACCTATTGACATAGTGCCAAGTGCCAGTTGCTGTTTTTTGCTTGTTTTTTTACTTCGCAGAATATCCCTATCAAACGGAGTCCAAACGCAGCGAAACTTTTTGGAGATTTTTTTGGACCAAAAGACACCTAGGGGACCAAGAAAGCACCTAGGAGGAGGCCCGTGGGGACCACAAGATACCAGGACGCGCCTAGGAGCCTAGGCGCGCCTTGGTGGGTTGTGGGGCCCACAACGTCTCTTGCACCGCCTCTTCACCCTATAAATTCCCAAATATTCCAGAAACCCTAGGAGAGTAGATGAAACACAATTCCAGCCACCGCAAGTTCCAGAACCACGAGATCCAATCTAACACCATCACGGTGGGGTTCATCATCCTCATTGGTGCCTCTCCGATGATGCGTGAGTAGTCCACCATAGACATAAGGGTCCGTAGGCAGTAGCTAGATGGCTTCTTCTCTCTTTTTTATTCTCAATACAATGGTTTATTGGAGATCTATTTGATGTAAACCTTTTTGCAGTGTGTTTGTTGGGATCCGATGAACTTTGGGTTTCTGATCAGATCTATATCCATGAATAATATTTGAGTTTTTTTATCTCTTATATGCATGATTATTTATAGCCTCGTATTTCTTCTTCAAATCTTTGGCTTTGTTAGGCCAACTAGATCGATTTTTCTTGCCATGGGAAGAGGTGCTTTGTGATGGGTTCGATCTTACGGTGTCCTCACCCTGTGGCAGAAGGGGTAGCGTGGAACATATGTATCGTTGCTATTAAGGATAACAAGACGGGGTATATTCCTACATGAATAGATCTTGTCTACATCATGTCATCATTCTTATTGCATTACTCCGTTTCTCCATGAACTTAATACACTAGATGCATGCTGGATAGCGGTCGATGTGTGGAGTAATAGTAGTAGATGCAGGCAGGAGTCGGTCTACTAATCTTGGACGTGATGCCTATATATTGATCATTGCTTTGGATATCGTCATAATTATGCGATCTTCTATCAATTTCCCAACAGTAATTTGTTTACCCACCGTGTGCTATTTTCTCGAGAGAAGCCACTAGTGAAATCTATGGCCCCGGGGTCTATCTTTTATTATATTGCTTTCAGATATATTTTCAATCATATTTGCTTTCAGATCTATTATTCCAAAAACCCAAAAATACTTTGCTGCACTTTTTATTTGCATATTTTATTTCGCGTTTTATTCAGATCTATTTATCCAAACACATACAAACCAATCTATCTTTTTACCGAGGAGGGATTGATACCCCTCTTACGCGTTGGGTTGCGAGAATTTGTTCTTTGTGTGCAGGTATCATTTACATAGTGTTGCTTGGTTCTCCTACTGGATTGATAGCTTGGTTTTATAATTGAGGGAAATACCTACCATAGCTGTACTGCATCATCCCTTCCTCTTTGGGGAAATACCAACGTAGTCTCAAGCCGCATCAAAAGGAATTTCTGGTGCCGTTGCCGAGGAGACATGATCAACATATATCAGGTTCCTAATCACAAATCTCATTGCTACTTGTTGAGCTTGTGTTGGTTTTTCCCTTGAAGAGGAAAGGGTGATGCAGCAAAGTAGAGATAAGTATTTTCCTCAGTTAAGAACCAAGGTATCAAATCCAGTAGGAGATACAAGCAAGTCCCCAATCTATGCACCTACACAAACAATCAAACACTTGCACCCAACGCGATAAAGGGGTTGTCAATCCATTCACGGTCACTTGCAAAGGTGAGATCCGATAGAGATAGATATAAAAGATTACTAAAACGTAAAACAAGATAAAAGTAAATAAAACGCGGTAAGGTATTTTTGGGGTTTTTTGGTTTATAGATCTGAAAATATATAATGGAAAATAGACCCGGGGGCCATAGGTTTCACTAGAGGCTTCTCTCTTGAAGGCAAATAATATTGTGGGTGAACAAATTACTGTCGAGCAATTGATAGAAAAGCGCAAAGTTATGATGATATCCAAGGCAATGATTATGCATATAGGCATCACGTCCGTGTCAAGTAGACCGAAACGATTTTGCATCTACTACTATTACTCCACACATTGACCGCTATCCGGCATGCATTTAGAGTATTAAGTTCATAAAGAACAGAGTAACACCTTAAGTAAGATGACATGATGTAGAGGGATAAACTCAAGCAATATTATGAAAACCCCATCTTTTTACCCTTGATGGTAACAATACAAATACGTGCCTCGGTACCCCTACTTTGTCACTGGGTGAGGATACCGCAAGATTGAACCCAAAACTAAGCACCTCTCCCAAATCAAGAAAAACCAATCTAGTTGGCCAAACCAAAACGATAATTCGAAGAGAAATACAAAGATATCAAATCATGCATTTAAGAATTCAGAGAAGATTCAAATAATATTCATAGATAATCTGATCATAAATCCCCAATTCATCGGATCTCGACAAACACACCACAAAAGAATATTACATCGGATAGATCTCCAAGAACATCGAGGAGAACATGGTATTGAGAATCAAACAGAGAGAAGAAGCCATCTAGCTACTAGCTATGGACCCGTAGGTCTGTGGTAAACTACTCACGCTTCATCGGAAGGGCAATAGGGTTGATGTAGAAGCCCTACGTGATCGAATCCCCCTTCGTCAGGATGCCGTAAAAGGCCCCAAGATGGGATCTCATGGGTACAGAAGGTTACGGCGGCGGAAAAGTATTTTGGTGGACGCTTCTGGTCATTTGGGAATATTTCTGAATTTATAGGCCAAAGATTAGGGTTGGAGGACTCCCGTGGGGCCCACAAGCTAGGGGGCGCGCCCTGAGGGCTTGTGGATCCCTCGGGACTCTTCCGACTTCCTCTCCAAGTCCTACGTGTGTCTTCTGGTCCAAGAAAAATCATCATAAAGTTTTATTCCATTTGGACTCCGTTTGATATTCCTTTTCTGAAAAACTCAAAAACAAGGAAAAAACAGAAACTGGCACTAGGCTCTAAGGGCCTGTTCGGTAGCTCGCCAGCTCCAGCTTCCGCGAATCTGCGAGCGAAGCTGGCCCGAACGGCCCAGCTCCAGGAAGCTGGCTTCCCAGATCGAAGCAGTATCCACGTACAAAAACTTGGAGCTGCCATTTTGTCGATCCCAGGAATCAGGAAAGCTGGAGTTGGCCTTATTTACATTGAGATGCCACCGTGAAGTGAACTTACCGGTTCGATAGACAAGCTCCCTTCACGTGGCTGAGTGCTGCTCCTACTTGGGCCTCTATTGGGCATGTCCAAACCTCCCACTAGGGCCGAATCCCACTGGAAATGGCTGTCAGCCCATGCCTAGCGACCAGAAGCTGGAGCGGGCGAGCCGAACGCATTTTTGATCGCTAGCGCTCCCATCGGAAGCTGGCGGTGGAAACGAGAAGTGGGATTCGAGGATTTACGGGAGCTGGGGAGCTGCCGAACAGGCTCTAAGTTAATAAGTTAGTCCCAAAAATAATATAAAATAGCATATTAATGCATATAAAACAGATAATATAATAGCATGGAACAATCAAAAATTATAGATACGTTGGAGACGTATCACTCATCTCCTTGAAATTTACATTATTTGCTATTTGCCTCTCATTTTCATATCCCCCACTTCAAAAAATTTGCCTTTTTATTCGCCTTCTTTTTTGTTCGCCTTTTTCTCGTCAGTTCTCTTGTTTGCCTACCTTGTTGCTATGGCTAGCATGACTACCCCTCCTTCGTCACCAGATTTTGAAGTTCTATACTTCAAGCAGAAACAAGGAGAAAATTTGAAAGATGCTTGGTATAGGTTAATGGAATCCTATCACATTTGCAATCTAAAGGGAGATGCAAAGATTTTGCTCCGTAACTTTTACATATGATTAGCTTTGCATCATAGACAACTCTTGGATTTTGCCGCAAAAGGGAACTTTATTGAGCTTGATGCTAATGCCGCTTATGAAATCCTAGAGGGGATATTGGGAGTTCCACCACCAAAAAAGGGGTTTTCTTTTGCAAAAGAAGGGATTTACATAAACACTTGGTCGAGTTGCAAAAATATAATGAACCTCTCAAACACATTAGTGGAAATCTCAATCGCATGAATACTTTGATTACTCTTTGTAATAGCGGTTGGATATTTTAGATCTCAAGATGGTCTCTTTTCCTGAGAATTTGGGGAAGTGTAAAGAGCCTCCCGGGTTTGACAAAGCCTTGACTAAGGTGGCGAAAACTAAAGATGACAATACGTGAATCTATGCATTATGCCTAGCTAGGGGCATAAAACGATAGCGCTTGTTGGGAGGCATCCCAATGAATAAAATTTATTTTTGCCTTTTTCTTTCTGTTCTTGAGTGTTTGCAAAATTATGCCTCTGTAATGATTGTGTTTTTTATGTTTTAGTTAGTGTTTGTGCCAAGTAAAGCCTTTGGGATCATGTTGGGTGATAGTTGATTTGATCTTGTTGAAAAACAGAAACTTTTGCGTCCAGTAGGAGAATTTTGTAAAATCACAGAAGCGACAAAAAATTCTGAATTGTTTACACAAGATTGATATACAAATTTCCTACGTTGTCCTGATTGTTCAGAATTTTTCAAGTTATATAAGTATGGTTAGAGTCCAGATTACTACAAACTGTTCTGTTTTTGATAGATTCTGTTTTCGTTGCATTGTGTGCTTATTTTGATTTATCTATGGATTGTATTGATGGGTATAAGCCATGGTAAAGTTAGAATACAGTAGGTATAATGCAATAATAAAATATGAATGGGTTTGCAACAGTACTTAGAGTGGTGATTTGCTTTATTATACTAACGGATCTCACGAAGGTTTTGTTAAGTTTAGTGTGATTGAAGTTTTCAAGTTTTGTGTGAGATCACGATGGATGGAGGAATAAGGAGTGTCAAGAGCCTAAGCTTGGGGATGACCCATGGCACCCCAAGTTAATATTCAAGGAGAACCAAGCAACTAAGCTTGGGGATGCCCCGGAAGGCATCCCCTTTTTCTTCTAACGACCATCGGTATTTTACTTGGAGCTATTTTTATTCGTCACATATCATGAGTTTTGCTTGGAGCGTCTTGTATTATATGAGTCTTTGCTTGTTTTACTTTTTAGTTTGTCACAACTGTCCTTTCTGGACACACCTATTTGAGAGAGCCAAAATTATGCTATGATTTGTTAGAATTGCTCTTTATGCTTCACTTAAATTTTTTGAGCTATGGAATTGCTCTAGTGCTTCACTTATATATTTTTGAGCATGGTGTGCTTTAATATTTTTGAAGAAATACTCTCATGCTTCACTTAGATTTATTTGAGAGTTAGTAAATTTTTGAAGAAATTCTCTCATGCTTCACTTATATTATTTTGAGAGAACAAAATCTTTATGCTCATGTTCTTCACTTAAATTTGTTTGAGCTTGTCAAAAGCAATTGCAACATATGAAACTAGTCCCAAAGTGATAGATATTCAAGAGGGATATAATAAAAAAAACCATGAAGATCATTGGACAAAATAAACTTGATTCTTTGTAATAGTTTTGAGATATAATGATAGTAATATATTAGTCATGTTGGTGAGTAATTATGCTTTAGTAAGAATATTGGTGTTAAGGTTTGTGATTCCCTATGCAAGCACGAATGTCAATAGTTATGCAATGAAATTACATCATACTTATGGTGCATTATTCGGTGTTAGTTATGCTTAATGCTCGTTTATGAGAATTTTTGTTTCTTGGTTAGTTGCTTCTCAATCTTTTTGCTAGCCTCCACTTGCACTAAGTAGAAATACTACTTGTGCATCCAAAATCCTTAAACCCAGCTTTGCCATATGAGTCCACCATACCTACCTATATGTGGTATTTCCGTGCCATTCTAAGTAAATTTGTATGTGCCAACTCTAATTTTCAAAATGAATTTCCTTTTTGTGTGCCCGTACCACTCATGAAGCGGCAGGGGGTGGCCAATATTTTCCATGCTAGATGTGTTATTCTCAAGATGAGTGTTTATTCACTTGTCATTGCACGAGAGTATGTCGGTAATATGGATGCCCAGTCTCGAAATGAAAAATAAATTTACTTTATGTTGTCAAATAATAAAATCCTTGGAAAGTGTTGGTATGGATGGTACCCGTGGATACGACTAGCCGTGGAGTGTGAAAGTATGGTGGAAAAAGGAATAAACTTTATATTATGTTTGGGAACCGCCTATGATATATCTAGCATGGAAAGTGTTGGGAACTACTCGGTCGTTTTCATTGACGGGAAAAGTATGCCGCTCAAAATATTTTTATCTCTCAATTTAAGCTTTGAGCTCTGGCACCTCTACAAATCTCTACTTCCCTCTGCGAAGGGCCTATTTATTTATTTTATGCAATTTTTATTTTTATTTGAGTCTCCATCTTCTCTTATAAATCACCAACTAGGGAGCACTATGATCGTACTTGAGCATTGGATGTAGCTAATATTCCAGTGTGTTTCATGAATGGATCAATGATTGAGCATGATGGACTAGGGATAACTTTCTTTAGTGTTGATATTTTGAAAGACATGGTTGCTTGTTGATATGCTTGAGTATTGAAGTTATCATGTCAAATATAGACTATTGCTTTGAACCATCTAAAAGTCCAAATATCCATGCTACAAAAGAAAAAAAAATGTGATGAACATGTTAGGCAGCATTCCACATCAAAAAATTTGTTTTTATCATTTACCTACTCGAGGACGAGCAGGAATTAAGCTTGGGGACGCTGATACGTCTCCAACGTATCTATAATTTTTGATTGTTCCATGTTGTTATATTATCATTCTTGGATGTTTTACAATCATTTTATAGCAACTTTATATCATTTTTTGGGACTAACCTACTGACATAGTGCCCGGTGTCAGTTGCTGTTTTTTGCTTTTTTTTAGTTCGCAGAATATCCCTATCAAACGGAGTCCAAACACAGCGAAACTTTTTGGAGATTTTTTTTGGACCAGAAGACACCTTGGGGACCAAGAAAGCACCTGGGAGGAGGCCCGTGGGGACCACAAGATACCAGGGCACACCTAGGAGCCCAAGAGCGCCCTGGTGGGTTGTGGGGCCCAAGGGGGTCTCCTGCACCGCCTCTTTGCCCTATAAATTCCCAAATATTCCAGAAACCCTAGGAGAGCAGACGAAACACAATTCCAGCCGCCACAAGTTCCAGAACCACGAGATCCAATCTAACACCATCATGGAGGGGTTCATCATCCTCATTGGTGCCTCTCCGATGATCCGTGAGTAGTCCACCATAGACCTAAGGGTCCGTAGGCAGTAGCTAGATGGCTTCTTCTCTCGTTTTGATTCTCAATACAATGGTCTCTTGGAGATCTATTTGATGTAAACCTTTTTGTGGTGTGTTCGTTGGGATCCGATGAACTTTGAGTTTCTGATCAGATCTATATCGATGAATATTATTTGAGTTTTCT
The DNA here is from genome assembly GCA_011799875.1 of Thinopyrum elongatum. NCBI lineage: Eukaryota > Viridiplantae > Streptophyta > Magnoliopsida > Poales > Poaceae > Thinopyrum > Thinopyrum elongatum. Next base: position 154,528,078 of record CM022302.1, on the reverse strand, counting down.
TTGATCTCTTATATGCATGATTATTTATAGCCTTGTATTTCTTCTTCGAATCTTTGGTTTAGTTAGGCCAACTAGATCGATTTTTCTTGCCATGGGAAGAGGTGCTTTGTGATGGGTTCGATCTTACGGTGTCCTCACCCAGTGACAAAAGGGGTAGCGTGGCACGTATGTATCGTTGCTATTAAGGATAACAAGATGGGGTCTATTCCTACATGAATAGATCTTGCCTACATCATGTCATCATTCTTATTGCATTACTCTGTTTCTCCATGAACTTAATACACTAGATGCATGCTGGATAACGGTTGATGTGTGGAGTAATAGTAGTAGATGCAGGCAGGAGTCGGTCTACTAATCTTGTACGTGATGTCTATATATTGGTCATTGCCTTGGATATCGTCATAATTATTCGATCTTCTATCAATTGCCCAACAGTAATTTGTTTACCCACCATGTGCTATTTTCTCGAGAGAAGCCACTAGTGAAATCTACGGCCCCCGGGTCTATCTTTTATTATATTGCTTTCAGATCTATTTTCTACCATATTTGTTTTCAGATCTATTATTCCAAAAATCAAAAAATACTTTGCTACACTTTTTATTTGCATCTTTTATTTCTCGTTTTATTCAGATCTATTTATCCAAACACATACAAACTAATCTATCTTTTTACCGAGGAGGGATTGACAACCCCTCTTACGTGTTGGGTTGTGAGGATTTGTTCTTTGTGTGCAGGTATCATTTACATAGTGTTGCTTGGTTCTCCTGCTGGATTGATACCTTGGTTTCATAACTGAGGGAAATACCCACCGTAGTTGTACTGCATCATCCCTTCCTCTTTGGGGAAATACCGACGCAGTCTCAAGCCGCATTAGGCTCCTCTCCTGCCGCTGCCTGGTTGTTCCGGTAGGCGATAATGTCCTCGGGTGTGACACTATATCCGTGCCTGGCAAAAGAATCAAACAAAGAAGGTGCAGGCAACGGGATAATATCACGGGTTTCCACACTGAAAACCAAGTTGTAACGAATGTTATGAAAAGAATCGGCAGTGTCGAGAAACTGGTGATCCTCTAATGCTTGGTGATCTAGATAGACTTGGGGCAAAGGATAATCATGTTGGCGTATCTGAACATTAAAGTGACTCGCTAAGCGAGTAGCATAAACACCACCATGAATTTTGCCCTTAGTCCCGTTGAGGTGCAGACGACGTGCAATAATAGCCCCTAGGCTAAAGGTGTGATCATTGTGTAGCGCACGGCATAAAATGGTGAGGTCGGGGGCTTTTAGTGCACCGACCTTGTCTCTAGCAGTTAGACACTTCGCGATGAATAAAGCAAAGTAATGCACAGAAGGAAACTGTAAACTAGTGGTGATGGCTTTCGACACGCCTCTCTGATCCCCCACTGTCAAAGTGAGAAGAAAGTTCTCAAACTCTGCTGGTCTAGGCTCTCTTAATTCCCCGTCAGAGGGAATCAAACATATCTCACAAAATTCAATTAACGGTATCTGATGAGTTTCAGAATATAAATTAAATCGCACCTCAGGAGGATTGTTCCTATTCAGAAAATGAAAATTTTGCACAAAGGAGTTCGTGAGGAGGTGGTGTTGGTCACACTCATCTGCGAGGAAGTCAGTTAGCCCGGCATTTGCAATGAATTGGGCAAACTCTTGATGGAACCCGGCCTCCTCCATGAAGGCATTATGCGGCCATTTGCACGGCCGCACCTCCGCCGTTCTCAGAGTGTTGAGGTCATTGTCCGATGATTCCCCAATGACTCCCTTAGCATTCTTCTTGGAGGAAAACTTTCTAAAAATACTCATCTCATTCCTATAAATAAAATTCTAAAAAGTTTAGTCCACATATTTTTTGTAAACCAAACTTCACAAGATTGATAGCAACTACTCATATGGATGCCTAGAGGCCATATTAAGCATTCAAACTACTTAGAACTCTAAGAATTCGACATGCAAGCTCATTTATAACAGCACCAAGAGTAGCTAATTATTCAAAATATAAACCACTAAAGCAAAAAGTAATTGGAGCAATGGAGGAGTCACTTACCAAGTAGCAATCCCCTAAAACAGTTTCAAAAATGGAGCTTCGAGCAAAGAGATCGATATCCGCGGGTTTGAGAACAAGAACACGAGAGAGAGAGCTACGGTGATTTTTTTCTAGAGCTAGGAGATGACATGGGCTAAAGGGATAAGTGAGAGGGGCCACGTGGGGCCCACCACCCACCGGGGTGCGCCTGGGGTGGCTGGCGCACCCTAGTGTCTTGTGGGCACCAGGGGCACCCCTCTCTGATGTTATTCGTGTCAGAAATTCTCAAATATTCAGAAAAAAATCGTGTTAAATTTTCAGGGCATTCTGAGAACTTTTATTTTTGGGTCATTTTTTATTGCACGGATAACTCAGAAAATAGGGTAAACATGTCATTTTATTTTATTTAACTAAGAAAATAGAAAACAAAAGGTAGGGACAGAAGGTTGTGCCTACTAAATTCATCGACCACATACCTCTCAAAAATGATCCATTAACAAGGTTGATCAAGTCTTATTAGCAACCATTTTTTATTAGCATGAAACCGAAGAACTTTCGTAAAACACTAAATTACCTCAATGGGGATGTGCATATCCCCAACAATAAGTATGTCATATTTCTTTTTGGCAGTAGATAGAGGTAGTTGAAAACTTCCAATAGTGAGTGTCGGAGATTTTTCAATAACATTAATACCATTGACTTGGAATTGTTTCTTCGGAAAATGTACCATATGCTCATTACCATTGATATGAAAAGTGACCTTGCTTTTTTAGCAATCAATAACAGCCCCTGCAGTATTCAAAAAGGGTCTACCAAGGATAATCGACATGTTGTCGTCCTCGGGCATCTCAAGTATAACAAAGTCTGTTAAGATAATAACATTTGCAACAACAATGGGCACATCTTCACAAATACCGATAGGTATGGCAGTTGATTTGTCACCATTTGCAAAGATATTTCAGTAGGTGTGAGTTTATTCAAATCAAGTCTTTTATATAAAGAGAAAGGTATAACACTAACTCCAACTCCTAAATCACACAAAGCAGTTTTGACATAATTTCTTTTGATGGAGCAAGGTATAGTTGGTATTCCTGGATCTCCAAGGTTTTTAGGTACTCCATCCTTAAAACAATAATTAGCAAGCATGGTGGAGATTTCAGCTTCAGGTATTTTTCTTTTATTAGTGACAATTTTTTTCATGTATTTTGCATAAGGGGCCATCTTTAAAATATCAGTCAAACGAGTGCGCAAAAAGACTGGCCTAAGCATTTCAACAAAGCGTTCAAATTCTTCATCATCCTTTTTCTTGGATGGTTTAGGTGGAAAGGGCATGGGTTTCTGAACCCATGGTTCTCTTTCTTTACCATGTTTTCTAGCAACAAAGTCTCTTTTGTCATATCGTTTATTTTTAGGTTGTGGGTTATCAAGATCAACGGCAGGTTCTATCTCAACATCATTATCTGGTTGTTTATCATTGTTTGGTTGAGTATCTTCATGGACACCATCATCATCATTATCATTATCACTAGTTTCATGTTCACTACCAGATTGAGTTTTAGCATCTGAGATAGAGACATCATTGTTATTTTTAGGAGGTTTTTCAATTTCAGGTTCACTAGAGGTATGCAAAGTCCTATCATTTTTCTTTTTCTTTTTAGAAGGACTAGGTGCATTAGCATTAACTCTTTGAGAGTCTTGTTTAATTCTTTTAGGGTGTCCCTCAGGATAAAGTGGTTCCTGAGTCATTTTGCCTTCTCTAGTTGCTACTCTAACAACAAAATCATTCATATTATTATTCATTTCACTAAGCAATTCTCTTTGAGATTTGAAAACTTGTTCTACCTGGGTTTGGACCATAGAGGCATGTTTTCCTACACCCCTAACATCATTAGTGATTCTAAATAATAAGTCACTCAAGCGAGCAATCATATCAGAATTTTGTTTCAATTGTTTCATAACATTTGCATTGAAGTGATCTTGTTTGTTGATGTACCTATCAAATTGATATAGGCATTGACTAGGATGTTTATTGTAAGGGATGTCACCTTCATCAAACTTTATGAAAGAATTTACCTCTACCACCTGTGCTGATGACGTATCAAGTCCATGTATTTCTTCAATAGGCGGTAAATTCTTAACATCTTCAGCTTTAATACCTTTTTCCTTCATACATTTCTTTGCCTCTTGCATATCTTCAGGACTGAGATATAAGATACCCCTCTTCTTCGGAGTGGGTTTAGGCGGTGATTCAGGAAGAGTCCAATCATCATAATTTTTCAATATATTATTCAATAATTCCTCAGCTTGTTCAATAATTCGTTCCCTGAAAACACAACCAGCACAACTATCTAGGAAGTCCCTAGAAGCATCGGTTAGTCCATTATAGAAGATATCAAGTATTTCATTTTTCTTAAGAGGATGATCAGGCAAAGCATTAAGCAATTGGAGAAGCCTCCCCCAAGCTTGTGGGAGACTCTCTTCTTCAATTTGCACAAAGTTAAATATTTCCTGTAAGGCAGCTTGTTTCTTATGAGCAGGAAAATATTTTTCAGAGAAGTAATAAATCATATCCTGGGGACTACGCACACAACCAGGAGCAAGAGTATTGTACCATATCTTAGCATCACCCTTTAATGAGAATGGAAATAATTTGAGGATATAGTAATAGTGATTTTTCTCATCATGAGCAAATAGGGTGGCTATATCATTTAATTTAGTAAGATGTGCCACTACAGTTTCAGTTTCATAGCCATGAAAAGGATCAGATTCAACCAAAGTAATTAACTCTAGGTCGATAGAGAATTCATAATCCTTATTGGTAACAAAGATAGGTGAAGTAGCAAACTTAGGATCACATTTCATTCTAGCATTCAAAGATTTTTCTTTCAGTTTGCATAATAATTTCTTAAGATCATCTCTATCATTGCAAGAAAGAAAGTCTCTAGCTACCTCCTCATCCATAACATAACCCTCAGGTATCTTAGGCATTTCAAATCTAGGAGAGCTAGGTCTAATAGGTGTTTCATAGTCATCAGTTTCAGCAATTTCATTCTCTTTAGCTCTAGCAAGTTGTTCATCAAGAAATTCACCTAGTGGCACATTATCATCAGGCAAGGTACTAGCATCATCATAAGCATCATTCATAGTAGAAGTAGCATCATCAACGACTTGCGACATATCAGGATTAATAGCATGTGGTGGTGTTGCAAGTCTACTCAAAACAGAAGGTGAATCAAGTGCTGGTAAATCCTTACCTCCCCTCGTCTTAGAGGGAACGATCTTAGTTTTTGTATCTTTCAGATTCTTCATAGTGATAAACAGATATAATCCCAAGTGACTCAACAAATATAGATATGCTCCCCGACAAACGGCGCCAGATAAAGGTCTTGATAACCCACAAGTATAGGGGATCGCAACAATTTTTGAGGGTAGAGTATTCAACCCAAATTTATAGATTCGACACAAGGGGATCCAAAGAATATTTGTTAGTATTGGCAGTTGAGTTGTTAATTCAACCACAACTGGAGATTAAATATCTGCAGCAAGATGATCAGTAGCACAGTAGTATGATAGTTTTGATAACAGTGGTAACATCAGTAACAATTTTGTAGCAGTTGTAACAGTAGCAATAGCAATAGTAACTTAGCAAGAACAATATGTGGAGAACTCGTAGGCATTGGCTCGGTGAATTCGTTGGATAATATTCATCATATAATAGTCATAACCTAGGGCGACACAGAACATGCTCCAGTTCATAAATATAATGTAGGCATGTATTCCGTAAATAGTCATATGTGCTTATGGAAAAGAACTTGCATGCCATCTTTTGTCCTACCCTCCCGTGGCAGCGGATCCAATAAGGAAGCTAAGGGATATTAAGGCCTCCTTTTAGTAGAGAACCGGAACAAAGCATTAACACATAGTGAATACATGAACTCCTCAAGCTACGGTCATCACCGGAAAGTTTCCCAATTACTGTCACCCTGGGGTTTACGGATCATAACACGTAATAGGTGCATATGACTTGCAAGATCGGATCTCGAATGCATATATAATGGTGAAAACATAAACGGTTCAGATCTGAAATCATGGCACTCGTGCCCTAGTGACAAGCATTAAGCATGGCAAAGTCATAGCAACATCAATCTCAGAACATAGTGGATACTAGGGATCAAGCCCTAACAAAACCTCGATTACATGATGAATCCCATCCAACTCCTCACCGACTAGCGAGCCTACGAAGGAATTACTCACTCCCGGTGGGGAGCATCATGGAATTGGTGATGAAGGAGGGTTGGTGATGACGAAGCCCAAAGATTCCCCTCTCCGGAGCCCCGAACGGGCTCCAGATCTGGCCTCCCGACGAAGAACAGGAGGTGGCGGCGGCTCCGTATCGTGAAACATGATGAAACTTTCTCTCCTATTTTTCTCCAAAAATAGGAATTTATAGAGTTGGAATTAGGGTCAGCGGAGCCCCGACGGCCCCACAACCCACCAGGGCGCGCCTGAGGGGGGTGGCGCGCCCTAGTATCTTGTGGGCAACCAGGGCCCCCCTCCGGTTGTTCTTGGTTCCAATATTTTTTATTTATTCTGAAATAATTCTCCAAAAAGTTCCGTCCAAATTCGAGAACTTTTATTGCTGCACAAAAACAATACCATGGTAGTTTTGCTGAAAACAACGTCAGTCCGGGTTAGTTTCATTCAAATCATGCAAATTAAAGTTCAAAACAAGAGCAAAAGCGTTAGGAAAAGTAGATACAATGAAGACGTATCAGCTACCATGGGAGGCATGGTGGCATGGGAGCTACCATGGGAGGCATGGGTGGCATGGGTGGCTTTGGAGCTACCATGGGAGGCATGGGAGCATCTACGGGAGGCCTGGGTGGCATGGGTAGCTTCGGAGCTATCGCGGGCGGCATGGGTGGCTTCGGAGCTACCATGGGAGGCATGGGAGCACCTCCGGGTGACATGGGTGGACACATGTCTTCCGGTTTGCCTCACATACCTTCGCATGATGTGGCGCACGACAATGAAGAGGAGGAGGAAGAATCGTTTTCGGATGAGGATGAAGAATCAGAGGAAGAGGAGGATGATGATGATGTGGCATGATTGTTGATGTGCCATTTGTTTGTGTGAACTTTTGTGTCATGAACTTGGTTGGGTGATTTTGGACTTGGTTGAATGATGATGTGGCATGATTGTTGAAGTGCCGTGCAATTGAACTATGCCATATCTTTATTTTACACATTTGTTTAATGTTTGAAACATCATCATATTATCAAAATGAACATGTAAAATCTTTATTTGCAAGCGCCGGTTGCTCGCGTGCGTTGTAAGTTAGCGCGCCTGCTGGAGCTGCTCGCGCGCGCCATATTTTGCAGCGGCCGCTGGAGCCAGCGCTCTGCCGTGCGCACAAAACAACTATTTCCGCGCCCAAAAAAGGTTTTAGCACGCCGCGCGGTTGCGCGCCTATTGGAGATGCTCTAAATGGTCCATCTACCTCTGATACATCATCAAGCTAGTACTACTCAACAAAGCGCAAAGAGCTAAAGCAATCTGAGTGGTCTTCACACACACACACACATACGCATTGATCTAGGTAGTTAGAGATGGCCGGAGGAGATGACCTGAAGCTGCTCGGCGCATGGCCAAGCCCATTTGTTACTAGGGTGAGGCTCGCGCTCGCCTTGAAGGACCTGAGCTACGAGAATGTGGAGGAGGACATGTACAAGAAGAGCGAGCTTCTCCTCAAGTCCAACCCAGTGCACAAGAAGATACCCGTGCTTATCCACAACGGGGCCCCGGTCTGCGAGTCCATGATCATCGTGTAGTACATCGACGACGTGTTTGTCGGCACCGGGCCGTTGCTTCTGCCCGCGGACCCCTATGAACACGCCGTTGCTCGCTTCTGGGTGGCCTACGTTGACGACAAGGTTTAAATTATCTTCAATTACTTGAACTACTGGTCTCCGTTCCTTTACTTTTAGATATTTTCCTTTACTTTTAGATATTATTATTAAGGCATCCGACGAGCATCTTTGACCATTATTTTTCTCTGTGTTTCAGCTAGTAGCCCCATGGAGGCAGTGGTTGAGGGGCAAGACAGAGGAGGAGAAATCCGAGGGAAAGAAGCACGCATTCGCCGCAGTGGAGGTCCTCGAAGGGGCCCTAAGGGAGTGCTCCAAGGGAGGGGGCTTCTCCGGCGGATACGGCGTCGGGCTCGTCGACGTTGCGCTGGGAGGCGTGCTAGGTTTCGATCGCTTCCGCCCTGTCCCGATCGTCCTCGACTCCGATCATCCCGATGGCATTCGCCCCGGCCGCCGCCGCCCAGGCTACCACCCATGCGTCGTCACCGGCCGTCAACGCTTCTTCGCCGTATGCGGCCGCTCCCGCGGAGCCATACCACGTGGTGCTTGCGGGCGTTGCATCTGTGGTGCATGTGAGGTTTGCATCCACGTTGCATGCAGGCGCGTTGCATGCGGGTGTACCCGGCGCATGGCCCGCGGCGTCCTACAAAGCGTGGCCCGCGGCCGCATACGGTGCCCCGCCCGTGGCCGCATACAGCGCAGCACCCCCGGCCGCGTACAGCGCATCGCCCGCGTATTCCTATGACGTACCTGCGACTGCTGCGACGCCCTACAGTGCTGCACCGATGATCTACGGCGGGTACCAGCCGGCACCTCTGATCACGCCGTAGTATGGTGCATCTGCTCCGTCCTATGTTGCTTCCACGGCACCGTATCCTTTGCCGGCTGTGGCTCCTTCGACGGAGCTCGTTCACCCGGCGCCTAGTGGTGGTTCGCATCAGGGCTACTATGAGCCGCCTCTGTCAGATCATGTCGCCGTTGCTGCACCGTTCTACTTCGTGCACCTCATCCCGGTGAAGCTTACGACGGATAACTACCTGTCATAGCGTGCACAGGTGCTGCCGCTTCTCCGAAGTCGCTACTTGGAGAGCTTTGTTGATGGTACTCTATCGTGCCCTCCACCATATCATCCGGGGCATCATGCGTGGGTGGCTCAAGATCAAGCCATCCTCTCTGCTATCCAGTCCTCTCTCATGGAGGGAGTCTCATCGCTGGTCATCTTTGCCGCTATGTCTCGGGACACGTGGACGGCTCTCCATACCAGTTTTGCTTCGCAGTCCCAGGCGCGTGGTCATGCTAACTGCGCTTGGGGAGGTGAAGCTTCATGACCTCACCGTCATTGACTACTTCAACAAGGTGACGGGTATGGCTGACACACTTGCCTCCATCGGCAAGGCTCTTGGTCCGGAGGAGTTCACCTCTTATGTGCTCAATGGACTGGGTGACGACTATGATAACTTGGTGGAGAATATCAATGGTCGTGACACTCCCATCCAGCCACGTGAGCTATACGCGCGTCTCCTTGCCACGAAACAGCGCATTCAGGCTCGCTGCTCTACGTTGAGTTTCCCTTCCGCCAACGCTGCAACGCGTGGTAAGGGGACGCCCTACAAACCACCAACTGGTGGCAAACCTCCGCCGGCCGCGCCTAACTCGCGGACTCCACCACCTCCACAGGCGGCCGAGTCCGTGCCTGCTGCCCCTCATGTGGTGCTCAGGTCCCTTGCCAGCTATGTGGGCTTGATGGTCACCATGCTTCCCGTTGTCATCATCACTTCAAGTAGGATTTTTTGGGAATCAGGAACAATGGCAAGGGTAATGAGAAGCAGGCTGCCCTGGTGAGTCATGAGTAGGGTCACACTCCTTCCTATCCTGTTGATGCATCGTGGTACATGGATACGGGAGCTACCAACCACCTGACGAGTGAGATGGGCAAGCTCTCTAAACAGGAGCCATACCGTGGACATGATCAGGTTCGCACCGCTAATGGGGAAGGTATGCACATCTCACATATTGGTCAGGCATCATTTCTAACACGTCGATCCACACAATTACGTCTTCTTAATGTCCTTCATGTTCCCTCTGTTTCGCGTAGTTTGCTTTCAGTTCCTAAACTTACTCATGATAATAATGTTCTTGCTGAATTTCATCCTTTTCATTTTTTTGTTAAGGACCGGGACACGAGGGACATACTCCTTAGAGGTCAACTGCGCAATAATGGTCTCTATGCACTTGATGTGCCACCAGCTCCTAGTGCTTTTAGCGGTGTTCGTGTGCCTCCATCACATTGGCATGCGCGTCTTGGTCATCCTACCACTCCCATTGTTCGCCATGTACTTCATCGTCATGAGCTTCCAGTAGTGTCAAATAAACATGTTGATGCAGTTTGTGATGCCTGTCAGCAAGGCAAGAGTCATCAGCTTCCTTTTTTTGAGTCGAGTCGTGTACTCAATAAACCGCTTGAACTTTTGTTTTCGGATGTATGGGGCCATGCCCAAACCTTTGTTAGTGTTCATAATTACTATGTCAGTTTCATTGATGCTTATAGTCGGTTCACTTGGCTTTATTTTCTTAAACGCAAGTCTGATGTGTTTAATGTTTTCTTGCAATTCCAAGCGCATGTTGAGCATTTGCTCAGTCATAAAGTCAGTCATGTGCAATCCGTTTGTGCGGGTGAGTATGACAACCTCAATGCATTCTTTAATAAGCTTGGAATTACACATCGTGTGTCTTGTCCTCATACACATCAGCAAAATGGTGTAGCTGAGCGTAAGCATCATCATATAGTTGAGAATGGTCTTGCTTTGCTTGCCCATGCCTCCGTCCCTTTCCGGTTTTGGAGTGATGCATTTTCTACCGCATGCTTTCTAATTAACAGACTCCCTATACAACTCCGTCAGATGAAAACACCACTTGAGCTCTTGCTGAATGAAGTTCCTGATTATACATTTCTCAAGGTCTTTGGGTGCGCGTGTTGGCCACATCTTCGTCCATATAACCAACGCAAGTTGGAGTTTCGGTCTAAACAGTGCATGTTTCTTGGTTATAGTTCTCTTCATAAAGGGTATAAGTGTCTTCATGTTCCCTCTAACCGCGTCTACATCTCACGTGATGTGGTGTTTGATGAGAATGTATTTCCTTTTTTCGCACTTCCGGTCACCTCCACCACTCCCACTGCACCTAAGAGATTTGTTTTACCTTTGCCTGGTGAATTTGTTCATGCTGCATATATCCCCTTGTTGCTACCTAACCATGGTGCAGGTACTGGGCGCGGAGCACGCCTCGAACTTCTGGATGAGTAGCCACCCGCGTCCCCTCAGATGTCCGCCGAGCCCGCTCGCGACGTCCCTCCATCACCTGGCCTGCCGACGGGGCTGGCCGAGCCTGGCACTCCAGGCCTTCCCGACACGCCGGTCGAGCCGGTGTCCTCGCCCGAGCCGGCGTCCTCGCTCATGTCGGCTGTGCAAGCGCCCACTCCTTCCTCGCCCGGTAGGTCGCCTAGTGTGACTGGTTCTGCGTCTGGGGAGCAGTCTGCGTTGTCATCGTCATCTTCATCGACCCCGTCTCCGCGGCCACCTCCGCCGCCTACCACTGTTCTGCGTCCTTGTACGCGCAGTCAGAGTGGTATTGTTCGGCCGAAGGAGTGCACTGACGGCACGGTGGTGTGGATTGCGACGTGTATGGCATAGAAAGATGCTGACCCCACTGCTGAGCCTCGGCATTTTCAGGCGGCTCTTCGGATTCCTCATTGGCGCAGTGCCATGGAGCAGGAGTTTCAGGCAGTACAAAGGAATGTTACTTGGTGCTTGGTTCCTCCTGTGTCTAGTGTCAACATCATTGACTCCAAGTGGGTGTTTAAGGTAAAGAAGCATGCTGATGGTTCTATTCAGCGATACAAGGCACAGTTGGTGGCTAAAGGGTTTAAACAACGATATGTTCTTGATTATGAGGATATCTTCAGTCCAGTTGTCAAACCTACCACCATTCTTCTGCTTCTATCCTTGGCTATTGCGAAAGGATGGTTTCTGCGTCAGCTTGATGTTCAGAATGCTTTTCTCCATGGGGTCTTGGAGGAAGAGGTTTACATGCGGCAACCTCCAGGTTTTGTTGATCCTGCTCGTCCACATCATTTGTGTCATCTTGTTAAGGCACTTTATGGACTTAAGTAGGCTCCTCGTGCATGGCATGCCCGACTTGGCTCGGTTCTTTGACGTCTTGGATTTGCTCCATCCACTGCTGACACGTCTCTCACTACAAAAAAAAGACACATCCGTGACATTTTGGGCCGAACGATATTTTTTTTGTCATGCTTATGACACTTCTATGATGATAATTGTGACAAAACCCGGTATCATCATAGATGTGGTGGGCTCCTACTTCTATGACAAAAAATCATGACAGAAAATGGGCTTTTCGTCATGGGCGGGCCGGAGACGCAGTTGCATGACATTCTTTGGGCCGTCCATGACGGAAAAAATCATGGTAGAAGCGAGGGCGAGGAAAATATCAGGGAGTTCCCAGTTACGGTGGGTGGTCGGGGCCGAGCGATGCACGGAGGTTTGCGCGTTTTCTCTCGTATACGTACGCGCATGTGTGCGAGGCATTAGGCTCTAACTGAACCCGAGCGAGGCGTTCGCTTACTGAACCCGAGCAATTGCACTAGCTATGTTATTGAACCCGAGCGATCGATCGATCCCTGGCTGTTAACTGAAGCCGATCGAGGGATTCCTTCGCTACTGCTGCTAAGTGAAGCCGATCGAACCTGCTGCCTCTTAATGAACAGTGAATATGGGGGTTGGTTGAACGAGTCGAGACGTACGTGGTTGGGGTTGGATGAACAGTTCCCGGTGGGGGTTGGATGAACAGGACCCCGTGGTAGTAATAGTAGGCCATTGCCGCTGGATGAACAGGACCCCGAGAGGAGGCCCCCACAGCCGAGCTGGTTGGGGGTGGATGAACAGGACCCCGTGGAGGGCTGGTTGAACAATAGCCGGTGGAGGGCTGGATGAACAGTAGCCATTGGATGAACAGTAGCTGGTGGAGGCAGGAGGAAGACGCGCTGGATGAACAGTGCAGGTGGAGGCTGAAGGAAGTCGACGGTGGGTGAACAGTAGCCCGTGGAGTCCTGTTTTGCTGTACGCCACACCCCTCCGATGAACAGGATCCCCGTTTCGACCGTAGCGCTCCAACACAAGTCCGTTTCCTCCGTTTTGCGGTACGCCACACCCCTCCCGATGAACAGGACCCCCGTTTCGACCGTAGCGCTCCAACACAAGTCCGTTTCCTCCGTTTTACGGCACGTCACACCCCTCCCGATGAACAGGACTCCCGTTTCGATCGTAGCCGATCGAACAGAAGGTTGTTTCCTCCGTACTGCGGTACGCCAGACCCCATTTCGGCTGTTCAGTCCAAGCCGGTTGGCTCCCGTTGAACAGGACGCATTCCGACCCAGTCTGTTGCCTCCCGATGAACAGGACGCTGTTTCTCCATTCCGACCTAGCCAGTTGGCTGCCCGATGAACATGACGCCGTTGCTGCCGTCCATTGCCTCCCCATGTACACGAGCCCTGGCCGTACGTATGCACGAGTAGGCGTTCAAGACTCCGCCCGTATGTACGTACGTGGCCGTATTTTTTGGCTTGTGGTTGTACGTACGTGTACACAGTTTAGAAGGGACTGCCTGAACTGCTACATCGGGGGCTCTACTACTACACGTGCCGATGCTTGCTTGGCCACGGTTCATCATTGCAGAGAGACCGATCGACCAGTATGTACGTACACGTTCGCGACAACGCTACGTACTCTTCGACCAGGTGGGTCCCGGCTGTCAGGGAGGATAAGGAGGCACTTCCTTGCGTGCGAAGTTATTGATGGTGGGTCCGAGCTGTCAGGGGGAGGATTCATTTTTTTCGCGCCTAATATGGAGGCACTTCCTTGCGTGCGAAGATGTAGCTGGTGGGTCCATCTATCAGCCTCACCGCGTACACTACTCATCCGATGGCTGTCGTTCATTGACCACGTTGACCACGCTGTGCGGATAACACCCAGGCGGTGGACGACGGCGAGGCCTAGGAAGGAACGACACTGAGCCAGGGAAGACGAGGCAGGTGGATGCCCACGCGGAGGGGAGTACGAGGGTTCACTGGTTCGGTTGCGGTGTAAGGCTGCCGTCGCCGGAGAATAACAGAGGGTGTGGGTGAGTAGAGGGAGGGCATGGCCAGTAGTAGTATGGTCGGGCAGTGAGGCCTGCGCGGCAGCACAGCCGGCCACAGGAGGCTGGAGGAGGCGGTACGGCGGGCGCAGGTTTGGGTGGCTGGAGCAAGAAGACCAGAGGTTGAAGACGCAGCTTGGCCGTTGGATTAACATCCAACGGTTAGTGCAGCTAGAATCGTTTATTGACTAAGTTGACAAAGCCCTGCGTACGCGTTAACTTAGTAGGCCCACAAGTCAGCCTCCAAATCTGGTGGGTCCCAGCTAGCAGAGGAATCAATTTTTTTTCCGCGTAATAAGGTGGCACTTCATTGCGTGCGAAGATGTTTTCTGGTTTTTTTAATTTCTTCTTTTTCGAGTTAGAATAAAAAGAAAACAATTTAGCATCTTCGGTACAATCTATATTTCACGAAAAGGATCATAATAAAGCTGGTGGGTCCCAGCTGTCAGGGAGAGGAAACTTTTTATTTCCGCCTAATAAAGGAAGCACTTCCTTGCATGCGAAGATGTAGCTGGTGGGTCAAACCTGTCAGGGGGAGAAATTATTTGTTTTCACATAATACGGGGGCACTTGCTGCGTGCAGCCATGGGCCATGTGGGTCCCTACTGTCAGCCACTCCACGTACATGCCTCTTCCGATGGCTGTCGTTTGTTGACAAAGTTGACCACACCGCGCCGAGAGAACCAACGCAGTGAACGATGGCGAGTCCTAGGAAGGGAACGACCCGGATCCGGTGAAGACACAACAGTGGATGCCCACGCGGAGGGGAATACGAGGGTTCACTGGTTCGGCTGCAACGTGAGGCTGCCGTCGCCGGAGAAGAACAGGAGGTGTTGGTGAATAGAGGAATGGCCTGGACGGCATTTAGGAGTAGGGTGGGCCGGTGAAGCTTGCACGGCAGCACAGCCGGCCACGGGAGGCGGTAGCAGGCGGTACCACCGGTGGTGGTTTGGGTGGCTGAAGCAAGAATATCCGAGATTGAAGAAGCACTGGAGCCGTTGGATGGACATCCAACGGCCACTGCTGCTAGAATTGTGTCTTGACTATAAGTTGACAAAGCCTTCCGTACGCCTTAGTAGGCCCACAAGCCTTCCGTACACGCCACTGACTATAATTCTCAAAAAAAATAGTAGGCCCACAAGTGAGCATCACATCTGTGGCAGAGAACATATAGCCCATTTGCGATTTGTAATAATGTACATCCCATTTTTGAATTCTAATGGAATTTACTACAACCCATTTACAGTCTGTTAAAATTACAGCCCATTTTCTAGCCAGGACAACGATTAAAAATTTCAACCAACCGCTCAAAACAGAATTCAACCAAAAATCCCACATTTTGATGGGATCCGAAATATTTTTATCCCGAAATTTTGAATCAGATTAAATATAATTTCAAAATGAATTTGTATTAGGTAAAAATCTAACAAAATATTGCGCTCGCAATAAGTAATGAAATTAAAATTTTCAAATTCAAAAAATAATATTTTTGAAACTAATTACCTGTTTGGTGTGTTTTTGTATATTTACAACCTAGTTTTTATAATTACATCCCATTTGTTATTTCTTAAAGCCCATTTTCTTGTTAGGCCTAATGCATCCCTCCTAGGAAAGATTTCCAGCGCAGCGGGGTGGAGAATAACAAGTTGACCTGGGTTGGGTATTCTGCAAAAAAAGTATAGCTGGGCTAGCCATTTTCACCTTGAAAAATTAATATTTGGGCTGGATATTTGGTCGACATAAAATAATAGCCTGGGCTAGACGGGCCACAGCCCGCCCAGTTGATACCCTGCTCCTCTGAACAACAACAAAAACATCGCTCAAGAAAAACTCCGCTTACACCTAAAAAAACAAATACTGCTCGAGCTGCTGGGTCCCAGCTGTCGGCCGCTCCTTGTGTAATTCACTCGTTTATTGACTATATAGGTTGACAATGGTGTGGGACCGTGATGTCAGGAAACCAGGAGGAAGCAAAAAAATTATAGTTGTATATAATAAGGAGGAACTTGCGTACGTGTACGGCTATGGCCCTGGTGGGTCCCTACTGTCATCCTCTCCA
Source organism: Thinopyrum elongatum (assembly GCA_011799875.1). Taxonomy (NCBI): domain Eukaryota; kingdom Viridiplantae; phylum Streptophyta; class Magnoliopsida; order Poales; family Poaceae; genus Thinopyrum; species Thinopyrum elongatum. The sequence continues at coordinate 154,511,902 of CM022302.1, read as the reverse complement.
AGTAAAGTCATCTCCTGATTCCTCATGTTCATTGACCATGTTGACAACGCTTGGCGCCACGGCGAGCGCAACAACTCGAAGGACGACGGAGAGGGCCTCGCGGGCCCTATGGATGGTCTGATACAGCGCCCGCTGCTCATTCAGGAAGCCAGGATCATCGGACAACTATCAGCACCTTCGAGAGACTGAGCCGGCATGAAACGGTAAGGCCGCGCTTGGGAGCTCTGGATTGTTTCACACCTGTATTAAGATACAAGTGTAATTTACTCATCACCGGAAACAATGCGTAAAATACAGGCGTAATGAAACCGACGGCCCGAGGTCTGTAACGAAAACCGGCGAGTTACGCGTGTAATTTGAGAGAACAGTGTATATTTTACCAGTCGAAATTGACCAACCAAGCGCTTCGCCCAAGACCATCTGCTTTTATTTACAATCGTCAGTTTTACAAGCAGTTTTGGTTGGAAAACGACGATCCAATCATGGCCTAAGATGATGAGTTGGTCGGAAGATCATATGGTTTCACCTCTAACCTACCCGAGTTGTCATATAGGCTATGAATGAAACATAAGACGATGAACTTCTTAAGCACAAAAACAACAGAAGAGGATGATCTTCTTAACATGCAAATCACTGGCATTAGATCAACATGCAAAACAATATGAAGCATTATTCTCAGGAGGCACGGTGAACAGCTCGTGATGCCGCATGCCACATCATTCCAAGCTCTTTGCAATCAAACTCACAAGGCCTGTCATTACATAGACAACATTCAAAACAAACTCTTAAAATACCTTACGTAAGTCAACATTCATGTGACTATGCATCTCAGCAGAGTAAATATTTACTTCTGAACTGAACACAGGAATAGGAAAAAATGATCGACGCTGCTCACAGCAAAGGGCGTCCCACTCCAAAATATCAAATGCATGTCTTCTGGCTAACATCAATGAGCAAAATTTGACAAGGTTTTCCAAATCCAATATATTAAACTAATGTCTTCTTGCTAACATCAATGATTAAACTTTGACAAGCTTTTCCCATTCAAAATATGTAATGCCTATGATTGTGGAACGGGCAGGGTTTGTCATCAGTTTGCACATTGAAATGGCACATGGAGCCGGATTAACCAGCGTATCTTTTTGTGTAGTTCCACTGAAATCGAACAATGTCTTGTGTAGCACGGTGGATTTCGTATTTATATGCTGCAAGAAAACAAAGACACATCAGCACACACATGAATATTGGCCCCAGTGTCAACCCACCAATCGGTGGACTGACAAACTGAAAGTACGGTAAACAGATTACCATACCCAGATGCCCCATCATTGTTGCTTAGAGTGACATGACAGACTTGGAGTCCTGTCCTGGCTTCTTGTACTTGTTTGGGCACTTGCTTGCCCAGTATTCCTCTGAACCACAAGTAAAACAGCCATCTCTCTTTGTCTTTCTTCTTACCCTTCTTCTTAAAGGTAGTATTCTGCTAGACAGAGTTCTTTCCCTTGAACTTGTGGGAATTCTTCTGCCTTCAAGACGTTGGTAGCTCCATTCAGACGGGCAGGGTTTGTCATCAGTTTGCACATTGAAATGGCACATGGAGCCGGATTAACCAGCGTATCTTTTTGTGCAGTTCCACTGAAATCAAACAATGTCTTGCATAGCATGGTGGATTTCGTATTTATATGTTGCAAGGCGTTGAACACGTTGGTAGCTCCGTTCAAGTAGATAGTCCGGTGGCTCAAGGTGACGACAAATGATTAGAGAACCATTCGATGTATTGTGCATGATGAAGTATTATGGAGGACACGAACCATTTGAACATTTTGTGCAGTTCCACTGAAATCAAGCTGAGCATCCCTTTTTGCATAAATACAGAAAAAGCGTGATGAATATAATAGTGGTACTAGTTGATTAAACATACGCTTACAACTATAATCATCTTCATTATCTTAACAGGAAAAGATAGCAATACAATAGCTTCAATTAAACATTTATTCAAAACAATACAACAATATAAGTAGCACAACATAACAAAGCACAATCATGTGGACGAAGGCCGATACTGACCTCGTTTGTTATAGTTGCGTCGGCAACTGACTTGGTCATCTTTCCTTGTGGAGTGAATTTTGCACTCCACGTGTTGTTGAGTTTCCCATGCTCTCTGCAGACTAGTCATGTCACCAGCGTCTACTAATACTCTGTAAAGCTTCTCGATCATTCCTTGTGTAATGTAGCGCAAACAGTGACTGCTTCTTTCTGCAAAGTGGAAAGACCAACTGGGCCCAATAATGCAACAGTTTGCCTTAAACACATTGGCTCCTTTTGGGCAGTTCAACTAAAATCAAAGTCGAAATAGAACCGAGCAGAAGTTTTGATATCCCTGTATGCAACAATAGGTATAAAGGAAACAATTACTGAGAAATAACGGTTGATGACTTATACTCCCAGAAGAAAAAACATCTACCTTATCTTAATGGGAAACAAAGAAGGAGAGTAGCAATTATCAAACAGTGTGATTCATTCATATTAACTGAGACATTATCTTAACAATACCTTGTTTCAACATGTATAAAGAACGACAAAGCAGAAAAGTACCATTCCTAAAACAATGCAACTGATTCATATTAACAGAGACATTATCTTAACAATACCTTGGTTAAACATGTAGAAAGAACTACAAAGCAGGATAGTACCATTTGTAAAACACTGTAACTGATATACAATAAGAGACATTATCTCAACAATACATTTCTTAAACATGTACTCCAGCCGATCCCTAACAGAAATGGTACTCCCGCCGATCCCTAACAAGTGTTGCAGTTTTGAACTAAGATTCAGAAGTTAATTCTGAGAGTGGCATTGCTTAATTTTACCAGTGGCATTAGATTAACAAAAAGCATAAACAGTTCCAGGGGAGAGTGGGCGCAACAACACCATATGCTTCCATCTACTTATAAAGGGGGTGATGCAGAGTTTGTTGTAACAAAGCAACAAGCATCATGTCTGGGTTGGTCCCATTTTTTTTCACTTAATGGGAAAAGACAAAAATTCAATAGCTTCAATTCAACATTTATTTAAAATAGTACCAATACAAGTAGCACAGCATCTCAAAGCACACTGCACGATCATGTGGACGAAGGCCGGTACTGACCTTTCACGACGCAGTCAAGATCACCTACGAATCTGCCAACACGAATAGGAAATCCAATCTCGTTTTGTGTAGTTCAAGTAAATCAAGCAAATTCGCCGGTGTGACATTTAAGTTCGCTATAGCAACAAGTTGAATAGATATCCCTGTTTTAACAGAGGCACAAAAGAAAACAATTACTGGCCAATAAAGGAGGATGAAACATACGGTGACAAAAAGAAGCATCTACCTTATCTTGATGGAAAACAAAGTAGGACAGTAGCATTTCTAAAACAGTTGCATTGATTCATATTAACAGAGACATTCTCTTAAAACAACATTCGTTAAAAATGAATTTACTTTTAACAGTGGCATTGCTTCAATTTTCCAGCGGCATTCTTAGATTAACAACAGCAAAATAGTTGTATGGGACATGGGACATGCCAGCACCATGTGCGTCCACACGTATAAATGATGCAGAGTATGTTGCCAAGCAGCATATCTGCGTTGGTCCCGTATTTGTTCTCTTTGAACCTTTTTCCTATGTGAGGGCAGCAAATCTAGTCATGCACAAACTACCCGACCCCCCAGTTTCTTTCCTTTTTCAACGAAGAGATCGGTTCCCAGATGTGTGTACTGGGTTACCCCCTTTTTCCCTTTTTGACCAACAAAGCGGCTGGATAGCCACTCTATACTACTTTCCCACCCTCCTTTCCTCATTGAACCACGTCCTAGATTCATACTCCACCCCACCCCACCCTTCTTTCCTCTTTGAACCAAGACCTAGATTCGACTATAGAATCGAAAAAGATCCGCATGCAGCTAGAGCAATGACGGTTTCAAAGAAAGTTATACCTTAGGGTCGTCGGGATGTGGCTAGGTGTGCGGCGGGAGGCCGGATCTGCCCACACTACGTATGACAGCGAGGAAGAAGGGGTCAGAGGCCCTCCCGCACAGGTGCTGGGTGAAAGAGAACAACGCAGCCGGCAGTGGATTGCCTCCCTCACCGAAGGCGACAGAGTGAACGCTGCACCTCCTCCCCTTCCCGGTGCGACGGGATCTGGACGGCTCTTTCACCAGCTGTGAGGGGGAGAGAGAGACAGAGGCCAACACAGTCTTGTTTAGATCTGGTGAAGAGGGTGAGAGACTGTGAATATAGCAAACCCTAGCAAAGGAATGCTGAGCCTCCAGTGTGTGTATATATATATATATATGTAGTGCAGCGAGAGTGTGGAGAGTGCAAACCCTAGCGAACAAGCGCTGAGGCTCCAGCTTATATAGTACTCGTGTATACTACTAATATAGTGGAGTGGTTTTCTTTTTCTCTCCATAACAATCATTTTAAATTGTGTAAGTATGAAACAAAACTCTTTATTTAACGTACCAGTGAAGAAAACTACTTACGATCAACTAACGATCGACGCGTCCTGGTCGCACTTCCTGTCCTTCACGTGCGGTACAATACCCTCCGTTAAGTGAACAACCACACACGCGCCAAGTTATCGGAAAGGTGTGAGAGTGTGTACAAATAAATAATTTTAATTTCAATTATCAGAAAGGTTTTAGAGTATGTACAGTTTGCCCTCTCTCAATAATTATGGTTTGTTGTGTTCGGCCTAAACTTGGTCAAACTTTACAAAGTTTGACTTCAGTCAAATCTAATATGCAGAGTAAATAAAAACGGAGGGGTACTACGTCCATCCGGGTTTTTAGTCCACACCATATTTTTAATCAAAGTCTGACCACATATTTAGTTAATAGCTGGACAAATAAAATTACAGGGGAGCTGAAGATAAAGTTGTGAGAAGGCTTAGAAATCAATACAAAACTTATGCTCTTAGTACCAATGTCGATGCTTCTTAGAGGAAACATTTGGTTCATAGCCAATTGTGTGATAAAATTGCACCAACATGAAAGATGACTGCGTCTCCAACGCAACCAAGGTGAACTAATGAAGGATATCATCTTTGTGGGTAACAAGCAAAGAGCACTGATGGAAGAAAGCTTGTTTTTCATCGAAAATCGATCAGCTTCACCAGCCGATGCAACCATGAGACGCAACCATGAGCATCGATAGGTCATCGTGGTGATGCATCATCCATTTGGCATCAAGTTTGGGTGAGGCACCAATGAAGTTCGACAAATCCTCACTATGGTCTGTTTCTTCTCGGTAATCAAGCTCGAGGAAGGAAGAACCATGTGGCAGAGGACAGTGAGGCGGAACAACAATGGCCATCCAATTTTGTGCAGTTCCACTAAAATTGAGGAAGACATGCCCGGGTATGGAGATACGCATCGCTGTTTGCAAAAATATAAAAAAGGGATATAATGTTGTTACTTTGTTTTGGCAGTGGTACAAGATTAATAGCGACATCTCAACTGTCAATAAGAATTAATGAAAAGTACACCAACAAACAGAAGCATCATGATTATCTTGATGGGAACTAAACCAGGATACCCGAGAAAAAAAAGCAGGACAAAAGCATTTATCGACGCCTCTGGATTGACATCAGCATTACTTAAAAGGGACGTCACTTTAACAAGGGCATTGCTGCATTTAACCAGTGATAGTATTAGATTAGCAGCAGCAATAGTTGCATGTGGACAATGACGGCACAACCACCTGATACGTCTCCAACGTATCTATAATTTTTTATTGTTCCATGCTATTATATTATCTGTTTTGGATGTTTTATATGCATTAATATGCTATTTTATATTATTTTTGGGACTAACCTATTAACCTAGAGCCCAGTGCCAGTTTATGTTTTTTCCTTGTTTTTGAGCGTCACAAAAAAGCAATACCAAACGGAGTCCAAACGGAATAAAACTTCACGATGATTTTTCTTGGACCAGAAGACACCCAGGGGACTTGGAGTCCAAGTCAGAAGAGTCACGAGGTGGAGACAAGGGTGGAGGGCGCGCCCTAGGGGGGGGCGCCCCCCTACCTTGTGGGCCCCTCGGGACTCCCCTGACCTAGATCTTCCTCCTATATATTCACATATATTCCAGAACCACCAGAGGCATCGACGAAAACACTTTTCCACCGCCACAACCTTCTGTTCCCGTGAGATCCCATCTTGGGGCCTTTTCCGGCATCCTGCCGGAGGGGGAATCGATCACGAAGGGCTTGTACATCAACTCAATTGCCCTTCCGATGATGCGTGAGTAGTTTACCTCAGACCTACGGGTCCATAGCTAGTAGCTAGATGGCTTCTTCTCTCTCTTTGATTCTCAATACAACGTTCTCCTTGATGTTCTTGGAGATCTATCCGATGTAATCTTCTTTTGCGGTGTGTTTGTCGAGATCCGATGAATTATGGATTTATGATCAGCTTATCTATGAATATTATTTGAATCTTCTCTGAATTCTTTTATACATGATTTAATATCTTTGTATTTCTCTTCAAATTATCGGTTTGGTTTGGCCAACTAGATTGGTTTTTCTTGCAATGGGAGAGGTGCTTAGCTTTGGGTTCAATCTTGCGTGATTTCACCCAGTGACAAAGTAGGGGTAGCGAGACACGTATTGCATTGTTGCCATCGAGGATAAAAAGATGGGGTTTTCATCATATTGCTTGAGTTAATTCCTCTACATCATGTCATCTTACTTAAGGCGTTACTCCGTTCTTTATGAACTTAATACTCTAGATGCATGCTGGATAGCAGTCGATGTGTGGAGTAATAGTAGTTGATGCAGACAGGAGTCGGTCTACTTGACACGGACATGTTGCCTATATGCATAATCATTGCCTTGGATATCGTCATAACTTTGCGCTTTTCTATCAATTGATCGACAGTAATTTGTTCACCCACCATATTATTTGCCTTCATGAGAGAAGCCTCTAGTGAAACCTATGGCCCCCGGGTCTATTTTCCATCATATTACTTTCCGATCTACTATTTTGCAATCTTTTATTTTCAGATCTATATACCAAAAAACCCAAAAATATTTTTATCTTTTGTTTATCTATCTCTATCAGATCTCACCTTTGCAAGTGACCGTGAAGGGATTGACAGCCCCTTTATCGTGTTGGGTGCAAGTGTTTGATTGTTTGTGCATGTGTTGGTGATTTGTGCGTTCTTCTCCTACTGGATTGATACCGTGGTTCTTAACTGAGGGAAATACTTACCTCTACTGTGCTGCATCACCCTTTCCTCTTCAAGGCAAAAACCAACGCAAGCTCAAGAAGTAGCAAGAAGAATTTCTGGCGCCGTTGCCGGGGATATCTACGCCAAGTCAAGACATACCAAGTACCCATCATAAACTCTCATCTCTTGCATTACATTATTTGCCATTTGCCTCTCATTTTCCTCTCCCCCACTTCTAAAACGATTTTCGAAAATATTTGCCTTTTTATTCACCCTTCTTCCATTCGTCTCTTTCGTTTGCTTTTTGTTTGCTCGTGTGTTAGATTGCTTGCTTTGTCATGATGGCTCAAGAGAATACCAAATTGTGTGACTTTTCCAATACTAATAATAATTATTTTATTAGTACTCCGATTGCTCCCGCCACTAGTGTGGAATCTTACGAAATTAATGCCGCTTTGCTGAATCTTGTTATGAAAGTTCAATTTTCCGGCCTTCCTAGTGAAGATGCCGCATCCCATCTAAATAATTTCATTGAGTTGTGTGATATGCAAAAGAAGATAGATGTGGATAATGATATTATTAAATTGAAGCTATTTCCATTCTCACTACGAGATCGTGCTAAAACTTGGTTTTCATCTTTGCCTAAAAATAGTATTGATTCATGGAACAAGTGTAAAGATGCTTTTATTTCCAAGTATTTTCCTCCCGCTAAGATCATCTCCCTTAGGAACGATATTATGAATTTTAAGCAACTTGATCATGAACATGTTTCACAATCTTGGGAGAGGATGAAATTGATGATACGAAATTGCCCTACTCATGGTTTAAATTTGTGGATGATCATACAAATTTTTTATGCCGGATTGAATTTTGCTTCTAGAAATCTTTTAGATTCAGCCGCGGGAGGTACTTTTATGGAAATTACTTTAGGAGAAGCTACTAAAATCCTAGATAATATTATGGTTAATTATTCGCAATGGCATACCGAAAGATCTTCTACTAGTAAAAAGTGCATGCGATTGAAGAGATTAATGTTTTGAGTGGAAAGATGGATGAACTTATAAAATTGTTTGCTAGTAGGAGTGCTCCTATTGATCCTAATGATATGCCTTTGTCTACTTTGATTGAGAACAATAATGAATCTATGGATGTGAATTTTGTTGGTAGGAACAATTTTGGTAATAACGCATATAGAGGTAATTTTAATCCTAAGCCGTTTCCTAGTAATTCCTCTAATAATTATGGTAATTCCTACAACAATTCTTATGGAAATTATAATAAGTTGCCCTCTGATTTTGAGAATAGTATTAAAGAATTTATGAGTTCGCAAAAGAATTTCAATGCTTTGGTTGAAGAAAAATTGCTTAAGGTTGATGATTTGGCTAGGAACGTGGATAGAATTTCTCTTGAGATTGATTCTTTGAAAATTAGATCTATTCCACCCAAGCATGATATTAATGAGTCTTTAAAAGCTATGAGAATTTCTATTGATGAATGTAAGGAAAGAACCGCTAAGATTCGTGCTAAGCGAGATTGGTTTGTGAAAGCGTGTTCTTCTAGTTCTTGTGAAAATAATGATGAAGATCTTAAAGTGATTGATGTGAATCCTATTGAATCTTTGTTTTCTATGGTACTGTAGATGAGTCAACTTTAGTTAGAAGGCGTCCCAATGATTCGGAGTTTATATATCTTGATGCAAAAAATTGATAAAAGTGGGATTGGAGAGGTCAAGACTTTAAGTAGCAATGAACCCACTCTTTTGGATTTCAAGGACTTTAATTATGATAATTGTTATTTAATAGATTGTATTTCCTTATTGCAATCCATGTTGAATTCTCCTCATGCTTATAATCAAAATAAAGCTTTTACTAAACATATTGTTGATGCTTTGATGAAATCTTTTGAAGAAAACCTTGAATTGGAAGTTTCTATCCCTAGAAAACTTTATGATGAGTGGGAAACTACTATTAAGATTAATATTAAAGATTATGAGTGCCATGCTTTGTGTGATTTGGGTGCTAGCGTTTCCACAATTCCAAAAACTTTATGTGATGTGTTAGGTTTTCGTGAATTGGATGATTGTTCTTTAAATTTGCATCTTGCGGATTCCACTATTAAGATGTTGGAAATATGCCCTAGAGGCAATAATAAAATGGTTATTATTATATTTCCTTGTTCATGATAATTGTCTGTTATTCATGCTATAATTGTGTTATCCGGAAATCGTAATACATGTGTGAATACATAGACCACAACATGTCCCTAGTAAGCCTCTAGTTGACTAGCTCGTTGATCAATAGATGGTTACGGTTTCCTGACCATGGACATTGGATGTCATTGATAACGGGATCACATCATTAGGAGAATGATGTGATGGACAAGACCCAATCCTAAGCCTAGCACTAGATCGTGTAGTTCGTTTGCTAAAGCTTTTCCAATGTCAAGTAACTTTTCCTTAGACCATGAGATTGTGCAACTCCCGGATACCGTAGGAGTGCTTTGGGTGCACCAAACGTCACAACGTAACTGGGTGGCTATAAAGGTGCACTACGGGTATCTCCGAAAGTGTCTGTTGGGTTGGCACGAATCGAGACTGGGATTTGTCACTCCATGTAACGGAGAGGTACCTCTGGGCCCACTCGGTAGGACATCATCATAATGAGCTCAATGTGATCAAGGAGTTGTTCACGGGATGATGTGTTACGGAAACGAGTAAAGAGACTTGCCGGTAACGAGATTGAACAAGGTATCGAGATACCGACGATCGAATCTCGGGCAAGTATCGTACCGATAGACAAAGGGAATTGCGTACGGGATTGATTGAATCCTCGACATCGTGGTTCATCCGATGAGATCATCGAGGAGCATGTGGGAGCCAACATGGGTATCCAGATCCCGCTGTTGGTTATTGACCGGAGAGTCGTCTCGGTCATGTCTGCGTGTCTCCCGAACCCGTAGGGTCTACACACTTAAGATTCGGTGACGCTAGGGTTATAGAGATATTAGTATGCGGTAACCCGAAGGTTGTTCGGAGTCTCGGATGAGATCCTGGACGTCACGAGGAGTTCCGGAATGGTCCGGAGGTAAAGATTTATATATGGGAAGTCCTATTTTGGCCACCGGAAAATGTTCGGGATTTTTCGGTATTGTACCGAGAAGGTTCTAGAAGGTTCCGGAGTGGGGCCCACCTGCATGGGGGGACCCACATGAACGTGGGTAGTGGGGGCAAGGCCCCACACCCCTAGTCAAGGCGCACCAAGATTCCCCCTTAGAAGGAATAAGATCATATCCCGAAGGGATAAGATCAAGATCCCTAAAAAAGGGGGATAACAATCGGTGGGGAAGGGAAAGGATGGGATTTCTTTCCTTCCACCTTTGCCAACGCCCCAATGGACTTGGAGGGCAAGAAACCAGCCCCCTCCACCCCTATATATAGTGGGGAGGTGCATGGGAGAAAGAGCACAGCCCCTGGCGCCTCCCTCTCCCTCCCGTGACACCTCTTCCTCCTCCAGTAGCGCTTGGCGAAGCCCTGCTGAAATCCCGCTGCTTCCACCACCACACCGTCGTGCTGCTGGATCTCCATCAACATCTCCTCCCCCCTTGCTGGATCAAGAAGGAGGAGACGTCTCTGCTCCGTACGTGTGTTGAACGCGGAGGTGCCGTCCGTTCGGCGCTCGGTCATCGGTGATTTGGATCACGACGAGTACGACTCCATCAACCCCGTTCTCTTGAACGCTTCCGCTCGCGATCTACAAGGGTATGTAGATACACTCCCCTCTCACTCGTTGCTAGATGACTCCTGTTGGAAATATGCCCTAGAGGCAATAATAAAATGGTTATTATTATATTTCCTTGTTCATGATAATTGTCTGTTATTCATGCTATAATTGTGTTATCCGGAAATCGTAATACATGTGTGAATACATAGACCACAACATGTCCCTAGTAAGCCTCTAGTTGACTAGCTCGTTGATCAATAGATGGTTACGGTTTCCTGACCATGGACATTGGATGTCATTGATAACGGGATCACATCATTAGGAGAATGATGTGATGGACAAGACCCAATCCTAAGCCTAGCACTAGATCGTGTAGTTCGTTTGCTAAAGCTTTTCCAATGTCAAGTAACTTTTCCTTAGACCATGAGATTGTGCAACTCCCGGATACCGTAGGAGTGCTTTGGGTGCACCAAACGTCACAACGTAACTGGGTGGCTATAAAGGTGCACTACGGGTATCTCCGAAAGTATCTGTTGGGTTGGCACGAATCGAGACTGGGATTTGTCACTCCATGTAACGGAGAGGTACCTCTGGGCCCACTCGGTAGGACATCATCATAATGAGATCAATGTGATCAAGGAGTTGTTCACGGGATGATGTGTTACGGAAACGAGTAAAGAGACTTGCCGGTAACGAGATTGAACAAGGTATCGAGATACCGACGATCGAATCTCGGGCAAGTATCGTACCGATAGACAAAGGGAATTGCGTACGGGATTGATTGAATCCTCGACATCGTGGTTCATCCGATGAGATCATCGAGGAGCATGTGGGAGCCAACATGGGTATCCAGATCCCGCTGTTGGTTATTGACCGGAGAGTCGTCTCGGTCATGTCTGCGTGTCTCCCGAACCCGTAGGGTCTACACACTTAAGGTTCGGTGACGCTAGGGGTATAGAGATATTAGTATGCGGTAACCCGAAGGTTGTTCGGAGTCTCGGATGAGATCCTGGACGTCACGAGGAGTTCCGGAATGGTCCGGAGGTAAAGATTTATATATGGGAAGTCCTATTTTGGCCACCGGAAAATGTTCGGGATTTTTCGGTATTGTACCGAGAAGGTTCTAGAAGGTTCCGGAGTGGGGCCCACCTGCATGGGGGGACCCACATGAACGTGGGTAGTGGGGGCAAGGCCCCACACCCCTAGTCAAGGCGCACCAAGATTCCCCCTTAGAAGGAATAAGATCATATCCCGAAGGGATAAGATCAAGATCACTAAAAAAGGGGGATAACAATCGGTGGGGAAGGGAAAGGATGGGATTTCTTTCCTTCCACCTTTGCCAACGCCCCAATGGACTTGGAGGGCAAGAAACCAGCCCCCTCCACCCCTATATATAGTGGGGAGGTGCATGGGAGAAACAGCTCAGCCCCTGGCGCCTCCCTCTCCCTCCCGTGACACCTCTTCCTCCTCCAGTAGCGCTTGGCGAAGCCCTGCTGAAATCCCGCTGCTTCCACCACCACACCGTCGTGCTGCTGGATCTCCATCAACCTCTCCTCCCCCCTTGCTGGATCAAGAAGGAGGAGACGTCTCTGCTCCGTACGTGTGTTGAACGCGGAGGTGCCGTCCGTTCGGCGCTCGGTCATCGGTGATTTGGATCACGACGAGTACGACTCCATCAACCCCGTTCTCTTGAACGCTTCCGCTCGCGATCTACAAGGGTATGTAGATACACTCCCCTCTCACTCGTTGCTAGATGACTCCATAGATTGATCTTGGTGATGCGTAGAAAATTTTAAAATTCTGCTACGTTCCCCAACATAAGAAACCTATGGGAAGGATTAATGATGTTCTTATTGTTGCAAATAGGAATTATGTGCCCGTAGATTTCATTGTTCTTGATATAGATTGCAATCCTACATGTCCTATTATTCTTGGTAGACCTTTCCTTAGAACGATTGGTGCAATTATTGATATGAAAGAAGGAAACATTAGATTTCAATTTCCGTTAAGGAAGGGCATGGAACACTTTCCTAGAAAGAAAATTAAGTTGCCATATGAATCTATTATGAGAGCTACTTATGGATTGCATACCAAAGATGACAATACATAGATCTATGTATTTTTATGCCTAGCTAAGGGCGTTAAACAATAGCGCTTGTTGGGAGGCAACCCAATTTTATTTTTGTTCTTGCTTTTTTGGTTCTTTTTTTCAATAAATTTTTCATCTAGCATCTGGTTAGATGTGTTTTTGTGTTTTAATTAGTGTTTGTGCCAAGTAAGATCTTTGGGATGGCTTACGGTGATAGTTCATTTGATCTTGCTGCAAAACAGAAACTTTTGCGTCCATTCACAGAATTTTCATAATTCACTGGAGCATGGAAAAACCCTGAATATTTTTACATAGGATTTATATACAAATTTCCTCTGTTTTCCTAATGTTTCAGAATTTTTTAAGTTACATAAGTATTAGAACAATTCAGATCTTCACAGACTGTTCTGTTTTTGAAAGATTCTGTTTTCTTTGTGTTGTTTGCTTATTTTGATGAATCTATGGGTAGTATCGGGGGGTATGAACCATGGAGAAGTTGGAATACAGTATATATTACACCAATATAAATAAATAATGAGTTCACAATAGTACCAAAAGTGGTGATTTTATTTTCTTGTACTAACGGATCTCACGAGTTTTCTGTTGAGTTTTGTGTTGTGAAGTTTTCAAGTTTTGGGTAAAGATTTGATGGACTATGGAATAAGGAGCGACAAGAGCCTAAGCTTGGGGATGCCCAAGGCACCCCAAGGTAATATTCAATGACAACCAAGAGCCTAAGCTTGGGGATGCCCCGGAAGGCATCCCCTCTTTCGTCTTCGTCTATCGGTAAATTTACTTGAGCCTATATTTTTATTCACCACATGATATGTGTTTTGCTTGGAGCATCTTGTATGATATGAGTCTTTGCTTTTTAGTTTGCCACAATCATACTTGATGTACACACCTTTTGAGAGGGACACGCATGAATCATGATTTATTAGAATACTCTATGTGCTTCACTTATATCTTTTGAGCTAGGCAATTTTGCTCTAGTGCTTCACTTATATCTTTTTAGAGCACGGCAGTGGTTTTATTTTAAACAAATTGTTGAACTCTCATGATTCACTTATATTATTTTGAAATTCTTTCTAAACATCATGGTAATTTGCTTTGGTTATAAATTTAGTCCTAATATGATAGGCATCCAAGAGGGATATAGTAAAAACTTTCATATAAAGTGCATTGAATACTATGTGAAGTTTGATTCCTTATGATTGTTTTGAGATATAAAGATGGTGATATTAGAGTCATGCTAGTGAGTAATTGTGGATTGTAGAAATACTTGTGTTAAATTTTGTGATTCCCGTAGCATGCACGTATGGTGAACCGTTATGTAACGAAGTTGGAGCATGAGGTATTTATTGATTGTCTTCCTTATGAGTGGCGGTCGGGGACGAGCGATGGTCTTTTCCTACCAATCTACCCCCTAGGAGCATGGGCATAGTACTTTGTTTCGATGACTAATAGATTTTTGCAATAAGTATGTGAGTTCTTTATGACTAATGTTGAGTCCATGGATTATACGCACTCTCACCCTTCCACCTTTGCTAGCTTCTCTAGTACCGCGCAACTTTTGCCGGTGCCATACACCTACCTTTTACCTTCCTCAAAACAGCCACCATACCTACCTATTATGGCATTTCCATAGCCATTCCGAGATATATTGCCATGCAACTTTCCACCGTTCCGTTTTATTATGACATGCTCCATCATTGTCATATTGCTTTGCATGATCATGTAGTTGACATAGTATTTATGGCAAAGCCAACATTCATAATTTTTATACATGTCACTCTTGAGTCCTTGCACATCCCGGTACACCGCCGGAGGCATTCATATAGAGTCATATTTTGTTCTAAGTATCGAGTTGTAATTCTTGAGTTGTAAGTAAATAAAAGTGTGATGATCTTCATTATTAGAGTATTGTCCCATGTGAGGAAAAAAATAAAAGAGGCCAACGAAGCCCACAAATAAAAAAAGAGGCCAAAGAAGCCCACCAAAATAAAAAAATAAAAAAAATGAGAGAAAAGAGAGAAGGGGCAATGTTACTATCCTTTTTCCACACTTGTGCTTCAAAGTAGCACCATGATCTTCATGATGGAGAGTCTCCTATGTTGTCACTTTCATATACTAGTGGGAATTTTTCATTATAGAACTTGGCTTGTATATTCCAACGATGGGCTTCCTCAAATTGCCCTAGGTCTTCATGAGCAAGCAAGTTGGATGCACACCCACTTAGTTTCTTTTTGAGCTTTCATAAACTTATAGCTCTAGTGCATCCGTTGCATGGCAATCCCTACTCACTCACATTGATATCTATTGATGGGCATCTCCATAGCCCGTCGATACACCTAGTTGATGTGAGACTATCTCCTTCTCTTTGTCTTCTCCACAACCACCATATTCTATTCCACCTATAGTGCTATGTCCATGGCTCACGCTCATGTATTGCGTGAAAGTTGAAAAGGTTTGAGAACATCAAAAGTATGAAACAATTGCTTGGCTTGTCATCGGGGTAGTGCATGATTTGAGTACTTTGTGTGATGAAGATGGAGCATAGCCAGACTATATGATTTTGTAGGGATAACTTTCTTTGGCCATGTTATTTTGAGAAGACATGATTGCTTTATTAGTATGCTTGAAGTATTATTGTTTTTATGTTAATATTAAACTTTTGTTTTGAATCTTATGGATCTGAACATTCATGCCACAATAAAGAAAATTACATGGATAAGTATGTTAGGTAGCATTCCACATCAAAAATTCTGTTTTTATCATTTACCTACTCGAGGACGAGCAAGAATTAAGCTTGGGGATGCTTGATACGTCTCCAACGTATCTATAATTTTTTATTGTTCCATGCTATTATATTATCTGTTTTGGATGTTTTATATGCATTAATATGCTATTTTATATTATTTTTGGGACTAACCTATTAACCTAGAGCCCAGTGCCAGTTTATGTTTTTTCCTTGTTTTTGAGCCTCGTAGAAAAGGAATACCAAACGGAGTACAAACGGAATAAAACTTCACGATGATTTTTCTTGGACCAGAAGACACCCAGGGGACTTGGAGTCCAAGTTAGAAGAGCCACGAGGCGGCGACAAGGGTGGAGGGCGCGGCCTAGGGGGGGCCTACCTTGTGGGCCCCTCAGGACTCCCCTGACCTAGATCTTCCTCCTATATATTCACATATATTCCAGAACCACCAGAGGCATCGACGAAAGACTTTTCCACCGCCGCAACCTTCTGTTCCCGTGAGATCCCATCTTGGGGCCTTTTCCGGCATCCTGCCGGAGGGGGAATCGATCACGAAGGGCTTCTACATCAACTCCATTGCCCTTCTGATGATGCCTAAGTAGTTTACCTCAGACCTACGGGTCCATAGCTAGTAGCTAGATGGCTTCTTCTCTCTCTTTGATTCTCAATACAACGTTCTCCTTGATGTTCTTGGAGATCTATCCGATGTAATCTTCTTTTGCGGTGTGTTTGTCGAGATCCAATGAATTGTGGATTTATGATCAGCTTATCTATGAATATTATTTGAATCTTCTCTGAATTCTTTTATGCATGATTTAATATCTTTGTATTTCTCTTCAAATTATCAGTTTGGTTTGGCCAACTAGATTGGTTTTTCTTGCAATGGGAGAGGTGCTTAGCTTTGGGTTCAATCTTGCGTGATTTCACCCAGTGACAAAGTAGGAGTAGCGAGACATGTGTTGCATTGTTGCCATCGAGGATAAAAAGATGGGGTTTTCATCATATTGCTTGAGTTAATTCCTCTACATCATGTCATCTTACCTAATTCGTTACTTCGTTCTTTATGAACTTAATACTCTAGATGCACGCTGGATAGCGGTCGATGTGTGGAGTAATAGTAGTAGATGCAGGCAGGAGTTGGTCTACTTGACATGGACGTGATGCCTATATGCATAATCATTTCCTTGGATATCATCATAACTTTGCGCTTTTCTATCAATTGCTCGACAGTAATTTGTTCACTCACCGTATTATTTGCCTTCATGAGAGAAGCCTCTAGTGAAACCTATGGCCCCCGGGTCTATTTTCCATCATATTACTTTCTGATCTACTATTTTGCAATCTTTTATTTTTAGATCTATATACCAAAAAACCCAAAAATATTTTATCTTTTGTTTATCTATATCTATCAGATCTCACCTTTGCAAGTGACCGTGAAGGGATTGACAACCCCTTTATCGCGTTGGGTGCAAGTGTTTGATTGTTTGTGTAGGTGTTGGTGATTTGTGCGTTCTCCTCCTACTGGATTGATACCTTGGTTCTTAACTGAGGGAAATACTTACCTCTATTGTGCTGCATCACCCTTTCCTCTTCAAGGGAAAAACCAACGCAAGCTCAAGAAGTAGCACCACCATGTACTTTTTGTCGAAAAAACATGCATACCTCCACCGAGGCATAAACCAGGACAACTTTTCGAGTGGCCTTTCCTCTATAATAGTAAAAAATAGGTGATGTTGGACCAGCCGACGAACCCTAGCTACTATACATGGGGAGCTGGGGAGTAGTGGTATAGAAGAAAACCCGAATGCAGCGACCTGGGGAGCTGGACTAGTACAATGAAGCATGAAATCCAAAAGAAGTTATACCTCAGGTGGGCGAGATGTCGCTTAGGCGGGCGGGCGGGAGCGCCGGCTCAGAGAGGACGGTGCGCAACGGCTTCCTCCATCGCCGACGGCGACAACGTCAACGCTGCACCTCCTCACCTCCCGTAGCGGACGGGATTCGGCCGGATCTGTGACCACCGGTGAGGAGAGAGATAGAGTGGACACTGTCATCTTGTTTAGATATGGAGAGGGTGAGAGAGTGAGACGCAAGAAACCCTATCAAACAAGAGGTTGCATATATAATGGAGTAAAAAAATCTCTCCATAGCAGTGGTTTTAAATAGAATACGTGTGTTCCAGAACAAAGAAACGAAAACTGCCGGACAAATCTTTTTTTAACGTACCAAGAAAGAAAACTCGATCAATAACATGCCCCCGCTTCCAGGTCGCAGTTTGTATCGCTCACGTGTGGTCCCCGACCCTCCATTATTAAGTGAACAAATTAAAGGGTCGAATTATTACGTACGTCAGCTGCCTCTTCGTGTACAAATGCGCTCCATCGTGTACTCGTGGGTATGTCGGAGGCAGAGTGAGTGCGTGTACATTTCTTCTTGTACGTGGTACTCCATTTATCTCACTTCATATTGTAACCCACTCCTATGATATTCCTATCCTAGGAACAAAATGAGGCGGTACTAAGTTTGTGTGTGTGTAGGGAGAACGAGACATCGATGTTGTGTACGAGTAGTCGCGAGAGTCGTCACTATGTGTGTGAGCGTGCACACACACATAGACATGCATATCCATGTTTACGTAAAATTCTTACTTTCATCTCCATCTCCAATCATATTTGTCCAACTGGCACATTATTTACGTTATTAATTACGCAGCAATATTTACGTACGTCCAGCTTGACCGCCCTGGCCAACCCGAACCCTCTTCATCACCCACGCGTGGTTCCCTCCCGAAACGGTCAGTGCCGCATTCATGCCCGGCCAGAGCAGACGCGACCTCTCACTGGCGCCGGCGTTGAAGCGGCGCGCCAGTCGAGGGAGTGCCGCCCGCGCCGTTCCCGGTGCACGCGACTGCTCTGCGTTCAAATGTCACCACGGCCGGCCACAACATGCATGTAAAAAAGTTCTTGGGAGTCCATGCTATAGCTAGCTGTCCTCCCCCTCCTCGTCTATCTCTTCCAGTAGTGAAAATAATTATTACTTATAATATGGTATAAAACTAAGAAATTGAGATGAGCCCAATAAACCAGAAAGGAGGAAGTACATTTTACCACATGACACACCAGGCCACCATACACTCTCACATACTACCTCTGTCCTGGTTTATTAGTCCCCTATGTAATTTATGTATGATACTAGTATATGATACTCCCCACTATGAGTAGCCTTATACGCATACAAAAAAGGACCGGAGGGAGTACGAAGCTTTATGATTTTGTTTCATGTATGTATCCTGACTCCAAGGTTGCCCCATTACAACATTCCATCAAATACAAAGGAAAACTAACACGCATGCTGATGCATCTCAATGATTCACAGATCATAGCCAATATTTACTTCACAACTAAAGACAAAAGTTGTGAGAGTGTGTACAAAAAAAACTACTGATGGGGTCACTACACCGTAAACCCTAAACCCTAAACAGGATTTAATTTCCTGGCTAGGTAGAACCTGTCTAAGGAAAGACGCCTGGCATCCTCGGATCATACGATGCTTTTGTGCAGTTCCACTAAAATCGAGCTGAGCATCCCTGTTGGCAAAGATATTGAAGAAGTGTGATTAGAATAATAGTACTGGTACTAGTTCATGAGACATAAACTCATCACAAATAGAAGCTGGTAGAAGTAGAGAAAGATCCACATGGAGATGGAGCTACGTGGGGAGCTGCGGTAGTGGAGCAAGCCGGCTCCAAAAGGAAGTTGTAACTGGGACGTCGGGGTGTAGCTAGAAGGGCGGTTGGGAGGCGGCATCAGCCCGTACCGCGGGGACCCCCGATCGGGATGCACCGACAGTGGGTTTTCTCCCTCGCTGCTGTCGACCGCATCTACGCAGAACATCATCCCCTTCCCCCAGCGGCGGGATCAGGCCGGATCTGTGACTAGCGGTGTGGCCACCATCGTTCTATGCTTGTGAAGAGAGCTACCCAAGCAAGCAGGCTTGTAGCTTAGGCTCCTGCTAGTGTATATATATAGTGGAGCGGTTTTCTTTTTCTCTCCATATCAACCATTTTATATTGCGTACGTGTCATTGAAGAGTGAAATGATGGTTGCTTCGTCCGACTAACTTACTGTGTGATTTGACTGCTCCTGAGTGGCCCCTACACATACTCCCCCTACGTGTATGACCGTTCCTGAGTCTCACTTGTACTTATCTCTATTTTCTTGCATGACATGTAGACAGGATGCGCATAGAGGAATTTTGTTACTGCACGTTGTTACATACTACTAGTACCTACTCCCTCCTTCTGGTTCACTACTAGTACTCCCTCTGTCCTGGCTTATTGGTTCCCTTTGTACTCAATTCATGGGCTCGTTTTCCTCAAGAAATTGTCTTTACCAATGTATTAATATCGGGAATGCATGCTTGAACAATGAATGATTAAACCTTGCATGCAACGTTTTGACAAAGCATTGACTTATGAACATGTGAATGTGAGGGACTACAACCTCGTGCATGCATGCAACAGTCACACGTACACATGGATGCAAAAACGCGCATGATGCCCTAATGCATGCATGTCCGAGCACACGACGGAACACACACGGTCACGCTCAAGTGCTCAACCTACACGTGCATGCACACACATACTCAGCCAGGGTGAGCTAGTGACCGTATAAAAACCGGAAAATGTATATATTGACCGCAATGAGCATATTATGAAGTCCACTGACCATATTTTTACAAATATACAGTGACAGACAGTGTATTTATCTCGTTTCAAATTAAGCCATATTAACCGGAAATGAGGCAGTATGGACTAGCATTACTTTGTTGTGTCCCGTCAACTTGCCGAACGAGGAGAAGCTTGCGTGCGGTGGCTCGCAGGACAAGGAGAAACTTTTGACTAATGCAAGCTCTCCCTCGCTCAGGCAGTGGACGTGCAAGAGTTAATTCGGTGTCAGATTGCCAGAAGCATACACTGTACTAGTACCATTATTGTTCGACTTCCCGAAGAGGCGAACAGCCGAGCGCAAAGTTTACTACTCCGAGTACTAGTATTACGTAGTACTACTAGTACTAGTACTATACAAGTATGTACTACTAGGAACCACATGGTGGAGCGTCTGCACTCTTATTTTATTTTAATCTGTGATAAAGCAATCTTCAACACATTTGGTTCTCTTCGAGGGTTCTCGCATGTGATAATGGAAGTTGATTGCATGGAACACTCGCCACAATTCTCGCTTAATTATGGCTCCTATCCTGTTAGAAATAGGAGCGCTCAGTAATATTTTCTCTTTTTTTGTTATTCAGCATGTAAACAGGTCAGAAAACCTTGCGGCGCATCTTTGTGCGAACCGTGCTTGCTGCACTTTGAATGTGACCGAGAGCTAGCTTGATGAAACACCTCGCTTCCTTCTTCTTTTTTTGTGGGGTACCTCGCATCCTAGTGACCAGTCTCTTGGCTGATCGTCCTAAGAATGCTTATATATGAATAAAGCTCTCTCATTTACCCGCAAAAAAGATTAAGCCATATTAACCGGAAAGGAGGGAGTATGGACTAGCACTACTTTTTGGTGTGACCCGTCAACTCGCAGAATGAGGAGAAGCTTGCAGGACAAGGTGAAGCTCGCTTACGCCCTCTCCGTCTACCTTAAGCCTGGTGGCTCGCAGGACAAGGAGAAGCTTTTGACTAATGCAACCTACCCTCACCCAGGCGGTGGACGTGCAATAGTTCATTTGGTGTCAGATTGCCAGAGGCATACCTTGTAGTACCATCATTGTTCGACTTCCCGAAGAGGCGAAGAGCCAAGCGCAAGGTTTAGTAGTACGAGTAGTACTACTAGTATACAGGTACTAGGAACCGCATGGTGGAGCGTCTGTACTCTTTTTTTATTTTAATCTCTGATAAAGTACACATTTATTCGGGAAAAGTGCGGAAAACGGCAGCCCAATAGTACTATTAAAAAACATCGAACATGTAATGATGATATCGATCAACCATACTCGAATATATCTTGGCCTCCGTGCGAGCCTATCTGTGTGTTCTCGCTCCTTGTCTCTCTCAAGGAACGGCGGGTTGGCCATTTTGCCATCAATTGAGATCGGTTTGCTCACACTCCGGTCCCACATGTCAGTGATATGCCAAGAGGAAGTGCGTTGACCGACAGGCCATACGCGTACTTGGTTTTGCACCTTCATACTACTCCCTCCGTCACAGTTTACAGGGCGCGCTTCATTCTCATGCATTTCTCTCCATGCATTTCCACCACCAGAGAGGTTTTAGACGCATTTGGTTTAATGCTCTATTAATTAGGGCGTGGTAACCGCAATCAAGTCCACAATTTTTTCTTGATGTAGGTGTGTACGTGGAGTGGGGTAAGTGCATGCATGTGTGTACCCGGGGTGGAAGCACTGCATGCATGTGTGTACGCATTATTTCCTCTAGTAATAGACGCTGTGCTATAACTACCAATGCTATTTTTCAGGCCGATCGCTAGTCGCCTTGGTCCCAGAGATTGTTGAAGCGCGCTCTATAAACAGTGACGGAGGGAGTAGTATGAGCGGATTTAAAGAAGAGCGTATTGATGGTTGCTTCTTCCGAGCAACTTATAGTGGGAAAGGTGGGGCTTATGATTTGACTGCTCATTACTCACTATTAGTGCGGCGCAACGACCGGGCTGAGTCTCCCATGTGCACTACTCCCTCCATTCTAAAATATTTGTCTTTGTAGAGATTTCAACGAGTGACTACATACGAAGCAAAATGAGTGAATCTACACTCTAAAATATGTCTATATACATCTGTATGTGGTAGTCCATTTGAAATTTCTAAAAAGGCAAATATTTAGGAACGGAGGGAGTATAATTTGGTGCATGGCACATGGACCCGGATGCTGAAGAGGCTTCTGGCAATGCTATCAAGCTTCCAGCATTTGTTTACATAATTGACGTACTATACAAATAATTTTCCAGCGACATGAAATTGTACAGTGCTCTGAGCTTTCAGCTTTTGTTTCGTGTGTCTTGCCATCTATGCTCTTTCAGAAAAAATAAAAAACTAACTTCCTTGCTAATGCATCTCAATGATTAGCAGATCAGAGCTAATATTTACATCACAACTGAAGTCAAAGTTGTGAGAAGGTGTTAAATTAAAATTGATCCATGCTTTCACTGGCAGCAACTTCCCCCCAGCTCTGTCTAAATCAACAAGGCATGTTGGGAAAAAAAGTAGCTGTCAGGAGCATGCAACATTCCAATCATTTTGTGCAGTTCCACTAAAATAGAGCTGAGCGTCCCTGTTCCAAAGATATTAAGTGTGATTACAACAATAGAGGACTGTTGATGAAACAATAAACACACAAATAGAAGCCGGTCACCTTTGCAGTCTCTCTTAAGACTAACTAGTAGGAGAAGATTAAGCAAATAGTTGGAGAAGATTAGGCTCGGAGTTGGATGAGGAGGATAGAGCAAAACCAATCTCCCTTTGTGCAATCACACTGAAATGTAGAGATGTTGCCCGTGTGACATTTTAGTAGAACTGCACAAAACACTCTTAAGAAAACAGTGATTTTTCCAGTTCACCAAAAGGTTAGCAAAGAGGTGAAATGGATAGCCCTGTTTGCAAAAAAGAGGTAGAAAGGAAACAATTACTGGCCAATAACAGTTGATGACACATACGATGACAAAAAAGAAGCATATTCCTTGTCCTAAGGGAAGATAACAGCACGGTTGTGTTTATCTAAAACGGTGTGAGGACGAGATTGCAATATGGAAAGTACGCCGGATGAGCTATGTTTTGGGCAAAGAACTAGGGAAGATCCACATGCAAGATTTTCCACATGCAGCGATGTGGGAAGATGGGCAGTGGAGCAAGGCCGGAGGGGATACCTGGGGGTCGTCGGGATGTAACTAGGAGGGTGGCGGCGGGCGGGATCTACCCATACTGCGGCAGCGAGCAAGTGGCATAGGCCCTACCGCGCCGGAGCTTGGTCAGAGAGAACGGCGGGTACCATAGATCGGGACATGCTGCCTCGGCGCTGTCGAACGGAGAAACGATGCACATCCTCCCTTTCCGCCGGCAGACGGGATGCGGCTAGATCAGTGACCAACGGTGAGAGAGAGAGAGAGAGACAAACCCCGGCAGGCAGGCTCCATTGTATATAGTGGAGCGGACTACCTTTTTCTCCATAAAAATCATTTTATATTCTGTGTATGTGCCATTGAGCAATATAACTTTATTTAAAAATAACGCGCCAACGCATCAAGTCGAACTTTGTTTCGTGCACGCGTGGTACACGACCTCCGTAGGTAAACAACCGCTACACGCGCTCAAATTAGCACGTGGGCTGCCATTTCATACAGAAATGAGCTCCACCGTGTACCCGCGCGGGTGTGGCTGGGCACGAAGCGTGAGTATGTGCACATATTCTCTTTGTGTACGTACACCACCTACGTGGGTTTGTGTGAGAGAGATACAAACATAGAGAGATATAGTGTGTGGGTTCATGAGTGTTTTTTTTGGGGGGCATGAGAGATAGACAGGGAATATGTGTCGATGATATTTCAAACAAAAAATGTAACATATGCAATGTGTGTGAAACAGAGGCCTGGATATATCATATATATAGAGGGGGCGATCCACGAGAAGAGAGTGGAGGTATCATCAGCGTGAGGTATCCATAGAATCGAAGAGAGGGATGATGTGTGTGTGTGTGTGTGTGTGCGCGAGCGATAAAGAGTGCCATCGAATTTGTGTGTGCCCACGTCAAAGATATAGGGTGGCTGGCCTACTGGAATGTGAGAGGGGACAGGTGCAGTTTGTCTCTGTGGCATGGATACCTACCTACAGCGCTCAACTATCGGTGTGTGTGGGGGGGGGGGCAGAGACCTAACTATAGAGGTACAATGGCTGGTATATGTGTGGAGGAGGAGAGAGACCTAGCTTATGTATTGAGGGAGATCGATCGGCATCCATGCATATGTGTAGGAGAGGAATAAGGTTGGGAGAGAGATAGAGCTAGAGTGTCGGAGGGGTTGGTGGTGGAGTTGCTTCTCACAAATGGTGGGAGAGGCCTGCTAGACAAACGGAGGGCACGCCTGCAATATCAATAAGAGAGGGGATGCCTGCCTATCTGTGCACATGCGTGTGAGAGACGGGTCAGAAGGCATGCACGAATGATGAGGGGGGACGATATGGCTGTGGTAAGCAGGCGTAACTACATAGGAAGATCAATCGTCCTTTGTCGGAGAAAGGGAGAGACATAACTTGTGAGGTACGTCGATCGATGCATGGGGAAAAAGAGTTATAGTCGACCTAGGTATATGTAGGGAGATCGATCGGTATACATGCATGTATGTGTTAGAAGCAAATAAGGCCCGGAGAGAAGGATAGAGAGAGATAGCGAGGGATGCAGCTAGGAGGTGGTGCGAGAGGCATACTATATCGAGGGGGAAGGAGTGTGCGAGTACGAGATTGATGAAAAGAGGGGCGAGAGTGAAGCATGGACGGTGAGAAGAGAAGAGGGAAAGCTTGTGTTTGTGGTAGGCACACCTGGCTAGAGAGGCATATCTATCGGTGTGTGCCAGAAAGAAGGAGCTGGGGGGCCTACACACACCGTGGGTGAACGACCTAAAGTGAAAAGACGAATGTGCGCGATGGAGCTAGAGAATGCTGAGGGAGGGTGAGAGGGAGGCGGGCGTGTGCATGCACGAGAGAAAGTTAGCGCTAGCTACAAAGATAAGAGGATTGTGTGGGTGTAAAAGACAAATAGAGATCATAATTCATTATAAAAGTGGATTCGGATATTTGAAGAATATATCATAGTGTTTTAAACCAACGCATGCATGAATATATATAATGGTGATACGCATGGTGTGGTTATGAACATGTTATACTACATATAATATATAGAACATTTATTTGAATTTGTGATAATGTGTGGCTTTTGCAGCTCAGGGCTAAATACATGTCATAATGTAGGGGGCGGGACACTATACTTTGTGTGATAAACACAGTGTACATATGAAACATGGTTTAGATTATGAAGATCTAGTTAGTACATCAAATGTACTATTATTTGGAATCAACATCAAGTGTATTCAAAATTTTGAATTCGAGTTCATATAGTACACATAGTTCATATCTATCTCTATAGTAATCATGTGGTGTGTTGTTAAGATAATACACGAATGGTGGTTTAAGTTGGCAACAATCATGATTATAGATTCTTATTCAAATAGAGAAACGAATTCAAATTTAGTTCGAATTTCAGGGTAGTATAGACATTTGGAATGCACTAAAATGTTGGTATGAGTAGGTTACATGCATTATACAGCCAGCGAAAAAATTTAATTAGACATAACATGGATTCATAGCTTTGAATAGCATTTATACAGTAAAACGGGACAAGACTCTCTCTTTGTGTGGTGCGAATAGTTTTTTTTTTTTGATTTTTCGTTGAGGGAAGTGCGAATTGATTTGGTACATACAATATTACACGTTAGGCTTGTCCCTAAAATTCAACCCACACCTTGTTATATCCCGAAAATTCAGATATCGTGCTCCCAAAACTCGCGCCTTCACAACCCGCGCCTTGCTATCCCAAAATTACAACGCACGCGAAAACTCCCTCCAGCTGCCAAATCCCGACACGCAAAATCCCCCTTCTAACACTGTGCCGAAAGGGCCGCTAGTTCAAATTGGTGGGGGTACTTTTGTAACACACCCTACATTTTGGACAAGCGCATCCCTAAGTCATGGTTCCCCCCTCCCATCACCTCATTTTCGCCATTCGAAATCCCCATGTGACGCCCCCGACTCAATCGTGCACTAATCATACACGCAAACATGCACGATCAAGCACAGGGACTCATGGTAAGATATCACAACACAACTCTAATAGAAATATACGGAGATCCACAATATTACAGACCAGGGATCACGAGGATCCGAAAACATATGTCAGTCGTACAAATATTATCTGAGTACAGACATAGTTAGACAGGTTTTGCCTTAAGAAGGCTAGCACAAACAACGACTCTAGATCGAAAGGCGTAGGCCTCCTGCCTGGGAGCCTCCGATCCTACTCCTGGTCAGCTGGCTCGATCCAGTAGTACGTGCCGTCTGGACCCTCCTGGTAGTAAGCTCCTGAGGTGGCATCTGGCTCCGGGGCTCCATCGTCTGATGTATCATCAAAGTGGGGTATGGGGAAAAAGAAGTAACAAAGCAACCGTGAGTACTCATCCGAAGTACTCAGCAAGCAAGGATCTACACTACATATGCAACATTATCAAAGGGGAAAGGCTGTATATGTGGACTGGGCTGCAGAAATGCCAGAATAGAGAGAAGGCCTAGTCCTATCGAAGACTAGCATCTTCAAACATCTTCACGAACCACCATCTTGCAGCAATAGAAGAGAGTAGAATAGCATTTTATTAAGCAAACATGTTGAAGCAAGCCTAGAGATCCTTCCTCGACTCCCAGCGAGAAAGCGATCCCGAAGCTTCAATTAAGTAACAAGTATCCAGTTCAAGTAGTAGATCGGGATATACAAACTGAGCGTCCTTTACCGTAGGACCGGCTATCGATAGATCATTCATCCCTGCAGGGGTGCACTACTGTTACCCAACACGCTCGATCAACTCTGGTCGGACACACTTGCTGGGTAATGCCCGGCCTCGGAAGATCAACACGAAGCAGTGCCCTACCTAGGCTCAGCAGAGAGGTCAACACGCCGGACTAACCTATGCACCCAGAGGTCTTGGGCCATCGCCCTGGGCACCCTGCGCGTTGCGTGGCTGGCCGGGCTGCAGGCGCGACACTGAACTCGTCAGTGAAGTATCCAGCCCATTCCTGGCGATCAGCCCGCACGGTGAAACGTGACGTCTGATGAGCTTTTCAGAGGAACGTATGACGTAGAGGGCCCCATAAACCATAATCCCGCGTGGTGGTAGTGCGTATAGGCCACATCGACCCACTCAGATCGCAAACCCAAATCCAATAGGCTCAATTAGTATCACGCGGAGACAATCAGAGTTTCTGAAGCTCCGCCACAATATCACACTCGAGTGCCCTTCCGGCACACCCGACAATCATAGATCCCCAGCGGGCACCCATCAGGGTCGAGCCGACCCCGGATTAATCGTGCACGATTGAGTCGGGGGCGTCACACCACATTCGAAATCCCAGGCCGCCATAACCTCTCTTCTCCAGCCGTGAAACCGCATCCTCCTCCGTCCGCCACCCCACCGCTGCCCAGCCGGAGCCTCTTCCCCGACGATGTCATCCACCGCAACAGCCCGACGTCCCTCATCCACCTCCCCGGATGAGGATCAATCATCGATCTCATCGTCCCGCCGGTTCAGCCGCCCCGTCCTCCACCTCCAAGGAGCTGCTCCGACGATCACCTCATCTATCGTGACTGATCCATCCCCACAGCGCCGCCTTAACCTGCTCCACCGGAACCGTAGCATCCTCACCGACTCCTTGGACGAAGCCGAGGCCTACTCAGCGCCACCAAAGAGGTTGTACACTCATCGCATCGCACCTTCTCCTTAACTCGACCTCCCGGCGCCGACTGTGCTCCATCCCGCACCCCCATGGCGCGGCTACCTCGAAGTCGGTGCCACGGGCGATATCTCCACGGCGGCTCTCCCCCATTGCGAGGCCCATTCGGCGGCAGTGTCCATACCAGCCGGATATGCTGCTGCTGCTCCGGCTCTCGCTCGCTCGCGCTGCTGCTACTGCTCCAGCTCTCGCTCGCTTGCATTGCTGTTTCTCCGTCTCTCTCTCAGTCGTGCTGCTGCTCTGCTCTCCCCCTCGCTCGTGCTACTGCTATGCTCTTGCTCTCGCTCGCGCTGCTGATGCTAGTACACGGGCTGCTGTAGCTACATGAGTTGCTGCTCTGGCTCTAGTTCGTGCTGCTCCGGCTGCTATCTGCTACTGTGTTCCCCGTCGATCGCCTGCTGATTTAGATCACTGTTTCTCTACTACTAGTGCTCGAGCCGTCTAAACTACATGTGAAGTGCCTCTCTTCTACCAGTGCGTTCAGTTCCGACAGTAACATTCAGATTCCACAGTAAATTTCAGTTTCGATAGTTAAGTTCAGAGTCAACAGTTTTTACCTCATCTGTTGTCGTCAGGTGTTTTTTGGTGATGTAAATTTTACATCTATCACTTTTTGGTAATGTATTTTACATCATCTATTGGAGATGCTATTAGAATCCCACTTGAGATTAACAATGTTGTCTTGTACTGCTTCAGCCTCGACGTCTTACGGCTCGCCGGAGCTGCTCCAACGACGGAACCATCCATCACAACAGAGCAGTGCCCTGGACGCCGTCTACAGATTCCTCAGATCTTCCTCCACACCTCCGTTAGCCACCTCTGCCGGAACTTCTTCAGCGACCAACCCAATGATGCTGAGGTTGACACGGCTACGGCAAAGAGGTTGTACACTTGTCACATCACTTATTACTCTACATTCATGTCAATCCATTAGGGCTATTTTGGTTCAAAGGAAAAAGTGAAGGAAAAACATAGCAATAGGAAATTTTCCTATGGCACTCTACTATTCAATTATTCATGCATTTTGTTGAAAGGAATGGAGCAAAACATCCACCTGGACCTGCTACTTTATCGTCCTGTTCACCTCTTAGACTCCAAGTCAGGTCCAAATTAATGTTCAAACTTGAGTTTTAAAATTACTTGAGGGGCACATATCAAGGCAGCAATGAATAGTATCTCTGTCTATTATCTGGTTCACCTAGGGTATGCCTATGTTGTTCATCTTGGGTGGGAAACAAATAGTAAAGCAATCATCATCTGTCTTTTTATTAAATTAAAGCTATCATCAGCCTGCTATCATTATTTTTGGATCCATCCACTGGTTGTTACCATCACTCTAGATTTCTGCATGCTCTCCTTACATAATCTCACTATATTTTTTTTGTATGCATGTTAGATATTGTACACGGTCATGCTGAAGATGTAGAGAAAAAGAGAAGAGTTTTGCACGGCAATACAATGTCATGCAGACATTGCTCCATGGTGGGTTCAGTGGCAAACCCTCCCCCCCTCCTCTCCAGATTGTAATCCAGAGGAAGATATCTGTTCTGAGGCAGATTCAGACGCAGCTGACCACTCCTATTTACCCCCCAAGGTGTTTGCTCTAACTTGGCATGATGATGTTGGTCATATCATGCATATGTTGCCTTGCAGTGCCTACTTTCGACATCATATATGTCATCTGCTTAGTTTAGACATGTTCTATAATGCCACCTGTTTAGTTTCTATATCATATATGAGAATTATGCAGTCTCATCTCTTTTAGCCAGCCATAATATATGTGAAATATGCAATGCCATCCTGTTTAACCAGGCATCATATATTTGAATGATATCTTGCCAATCCTTTTCTTCATTACATTTCCATTTGTCGACAATGTTTATACATTAAACTACTCTTCCTGTGAATCAACCATTTGAGTGGGTGATGGAAAAATCTGGAGTGAAAACAAGGTCTTCAGAGCAGACAGTGCTACCTGTCGAAGCAGATCTCTTGCTGGGTCCTGATAGCTCCTCAAAGATGGATTCAGAGACAGATGACCAGTCCTATTCCCCCACCGAAGTGTATGCTCTAACTTGGCACGGTTATACTGCTCATATCATGCATATGGTGTCTTGCATTGCATAGTTTAGACATCATATACACAATATTCAACACCATGTTCTTAGTTCAGACATCATATATGCGAATGCCCTCTGCTTAGTATATAAATCACATATGTGAATTAAATCATGCGATCCTGATTACTTAGATAACATGTATGTGAATTATGTCATGCGAACCTGTTTACTAAAGACATCATATAATTATCTCATGCCATCCTATTTAGTTAGTCATCATATCATTGAATTATGTCATGCTATGCTATCCAGTTTAGATAGACATCATATATGTGAAATTATGTCATGCTATCCTTTTTAGTTAAACAATATACATATCAACTATTTCCTGCCCTCTTTTTTCCACACTATTTATTGCATCTGTCTCTCATACAAGGTCTGTACATTCAACTATGTTTCCTGTTTATCAGCCATTTGAATTGGAGCGGGTGATGGCAGTATCTAGCAGAGTAAAAACACGGTCTTCAAATAAAACAGTGCTACCTCTTGGTGGAGATAGCACCCCGGTTGTACATGCACGAGAACCAGCCCTACCACACATAACCCAGACTCTCGCAGATTGTACCCCTACTGCGATGGACAGAGAACCAGCTTCACCCAATCTAACCCCAACCCCAGCAGATAGTAACCCATTTCCTATTGACACATCACCATCTCCACCACAGAGCTCCCAAACAAGAGCAGTTAATAAGGCAGCTCCAGTGCCCAAAGCGCCAGTACTACCACGGCGAACCCCAACTTCACCAGTTAGTACACCTATTCCTGTGGAGGAAGCACAACCAGCCATTCGTAGTTTAGCATCTATCGCATTTGATGTTGTTAAATCCTATGTGCATATCTTCCCATCATGGAAATATTATAAGGAAGATGAAGGAAAATGCCAGTTGCAGGTGTTCGTCCAGGAGTTATGTGTAAGTAATGTTATTCATGGCAATTACTTTGCTTTGTCCCATACATTCTACCTCCATGATGGTTATAATACAACAAATTTTCCCATTTTTCTCTATAGAGAAGGACAGATTTGGAAACTCAGGATGAGGTAACCTATGCTAATACCTCTGCTATCTTCAAGAATGCTTGGTGGCTGTATCAGAATTACCTGAAGAAAACGTACTTCACTGGCAAAGAAACTCATCAAATTCCCTTACGTTTTCCTGACACACATTTACGGGACGATGACTGGGAACGCCTTGTTCTGTACTGGTCCCGAACCAAGAATGTGGTAAGGTCTATGAGCTCATTTTTTATTTTTAATTACTATATGCCTGCGTCTTACTGTACTCTGTTCGTGTAGAACAAGTGCTTAAACCTGAAGAACAACTGTTCTCATTTAAGATTCCATTGCTATCGTGCATACTGCTTTGCTCTTGTATCACTGTATTTACTCATACAAACTTGTTTTTAAATTGAAGGATCCAATCAAAACTCCAATGGCACAACAGGTATGTATAAGCATGTTTCTTTAACAGGTTTGCTCTTATAAATAGCTCTGTTGATTTCAATTTCAATTGTGTATACATTTGACTTCTCATATCATGCACATTACTAGCATCACAACAGAGCCAATAGTGTTGTTGTACATGTAGACCCATGGTACCCATCTGAAATCTTGTTGTGTCATGTAGTTGCCCACGCTTTGTATTCTTTCAATGCTGCTTTGTCTTGAACTGATATGATTTGAACCGTGTCTCTATTTTGATTTGGCAAGACAATGCAGTGACCATAGGACATAGATATATGATAGTTTGATGCTTTTATTATGTACTACTTGGCAATAGCAGACTTGGTAGTTTAATCCTGTCCACCTTACTAATGAACTGGTTCACCGAAATGAGTTTCATGTACTACATGCTAAACCTGTGATGTGTCTGCTTGTTTCTTCTTTTAGAATGCTGACAGAATATTGGGGAAGAGTGCCTTATTAAGCAATGGTAAAGGAAGTAATGCAGATAAGGTTCAGGATAGTGAGACATCCTTGTTGGTCTCCAACAAAGCTGATAAAATAGCTAAGGAAAACTATCTTGAAGACAGTGAGACACCCCCAAAGTCCTGTCTTGGTGTAATGTTCGAGTTACTGGCCACTACCAATGGCACAAGCTATTCGAACTCACTGTCTGAATTAGTTCGGTTTTCTTGAGTCTCAACTACAAGCTGAAAGACATCGATCAGCTATGCTACGACAAGAAGCCGAAGGACTGCAGAAGTCCCTAGAGAATTCAGATGCATACTTTCTGGTGCAACAGCAAGCGTTGGAGGATTTTAGTGCCAAACAGGAGAAAGCTAATAAGCTTGCTAAGTTTATTGCCAGCATGGTGGATACCCAGGATAATGTTTCTTGAGCTCTTTTGAAGTTGTTTCTGTTATGGACTTGTTTTGCTGCCGCGTTTATTTGCACTGGTGGCCAATTTAGACGGCCATTGTATGTAATATGCTCCTTTGTTCCCTATATTTGCACTGGTGGCGAACTTTGATGCCTAGTGGATGTAATATGTGTAATAGCCGTAATAGCCTAGCGTTAGCTGCTTGCTTATTTATTTCCTTATTGTCTTGTTTAGTTGTTTGCTTGTAGTCACTGCAGTTCTTTTTCTGTGTTTTTCTAGTGGCCACAATAACCTATTTTTATAACTAGGCCACAATAACCATGGCAAAACACGGACTGTTGTAACCATGGTCCAACTACCTGCTGTAGTGACCATGGGCCTCTTACGGGCCGTAGGATCCATGGGCCTTCTACGGGCCGTAGGATCCATGGGCCTTCTACGGGCCGTATAATCGATGGGCCTTCTATGGGCCGAATAATCGTTTGGCCACACATGGGCCATACTATTCGTGGACCAATAACGGTCTGCAAAATGGGCCGAAAACGGGCTAGAGTGGAAATCGTCTGTTTATGGCCCAACCATAACGGGCCGTTAACAGGCCGTATTTGATGACACTATGAAAACAACCCACCGGGTTAATAGGCAACAATCGGGCCGACTGTAACCACGGGCCGAATTTAGCCCACAAGCGGAACAGGCCAGTAACAGACCGAAGTAACCCAATTCTAGAAATTAGCCCAAGAATAAATGGGCCCTTAGAAGGCCGAAAGGTAACACGGGCTGGAGATGGCCTACGGAATAATGGGCCATTAATGGGTATAAAGTGATACACTGTTCATTATGGGCCAGTTTCACCTCGGGCCTTTAATGGGCCCAGAGTTACAAAGGGCCTCGTATGGGCCGAAAGACGTCATGGGCCATACATGGGCTGGAAGTTACAATGGGCTGGAATCATATTGCACGGCTCAGATGACGCTACTGGGCCCAATTCGGATAGGCCATAATGGGCCGTGAGTTAGCGGGCTGTAAATGGGCTATATGCGAACAGGCCGTTAACAGGCTTTCCGTGGACCGGCCCGCTACCTTTTGACCAAGTCAAATGGGCCGACCTTTTCACTGGAATGGGTCTCTGTTGGGCCGTGCCACGTGTCGACGTATCATAGGCGCCTGCGGTCCAATGAGTGGATGACATCTGTCCCTGATAACCCACAAGTATAGGGGATCACAATTGTTTTCGAGGGTAGAGTATTCAACCCAAATTTATTGATTCGACACAAGGGGAGCCAAAGAATATTCTCAAGTATTAGCAGCTGAGTTGTCAATTCAACCACACCTGAAAGACTTAATATCTGCAGCCAAGTATTTAGTAGCAAAGTAGTATGGAAGTAACGATAACGGTGGCAAAAGTAACAGTAGCAGTTTTGTAACAATTGTATCTGTGGCAACGGCAAAGTAACGTAGCAAAGATCAATATGTGAAAAGCTCGTAGGCAATGGATCAATGATGGATAATTATGTCGGATGGCATTCATCATGCAACAGTTATAACCTAGGGTGACACAGAACTAGCTCCAATTCATCAATATAATGTAGGCATGTATTCTGAATATAGTCATACATGCTTATGGAAAAGAACTTGCATAACATCTTTTATCCTACCCTCCCGTGGCAGCGGGGTCCTAATGGAAACTAAGGGATATTAAGGCCTCCTTTTAATAGAGAACCGGACCAAAGCATTAGCACTTAGTGAATACATGAACTCCTCAAACTACGGTAATCACCGGAAAGAATCCCAATCATTGTCACCTTGGGGTATGCGGATCATAACACGTAATAGGTGTCTACAACTTGCAAGATAGGATCAAGAACACATATATATTCATGAAAACATAATAGGTTCAGATCTAAAATCATGGCACTCGTGCCCTAGTGACAAGCATTAAGCATAGCAAAGTCATAGCAACATCAATCTTAGAACATAGTGGATACTAGGGATCAAACCCTAACAAAACTAACTCGATTACATGATAAATCTCATCCAACCCATCACCGTCCAGCAAGCCTACGATGGAATTACTCACGCACGGCAGTGAGCATCATGAAATTGGTGATGGAGGATGGTTGATGATGATGATGGCGTCGATTTCCCCTCTCCGGAGCCCCGAACGGACTCCAGATCTGCCCTTCCGTTGAAGAACAGGAGGTGGCGGCTGCTCCATATCGTAAAACACGATGAATCCTTCTCTTTGATTTTTTTCTCCTCGAACGTGAATATATAGAGTTGGAGTTGAGGTCGGTGGACGTCCAGGGGACCCACAAGGCAGGGGGCGCACCCTCCACCCTTGTGGTCTGCCGGTGGGTCCCCTCTGGTTGATTCTTTCGCCAATATTTTTTATTTATTCCAAAAATATTCTCCATGAAGTTTTAGGTCATTTCGAGAACTTTTATTTCTGCACAAAAATAACACCAAGGCAATTCTGCTGAAAACAGCGTCAGTCCGGGTTAGTTCCATTCAAATCATGCAAATTAGAGTCCAAAACAAGGGCAAAAGAGTTTGGAAAAGTAGATACGATGGAGACGTATCAACTCCCCCAAGCTTAACCCATTGCTTGTCCTCAAGCAATTCAGTTGACAAACTGAAAGTGATAAAGAAAAACTTTTACAAACTCTGTTTGATCTTGTTGTTGCAAATATGTAAAGCCAACATTCAGGTTTTCAGCAAAGATTATGAACTAACCATATTCACAATAACATTTAGGTCTCACATTTACTCATATCAATGGCACAATCAACTAGCGAGCAATAATAATAAATCTCGAATGACAACACTTTTTCAAAACAATCATGATGCGATATAACAAAATGGTATCCCGCTAGCCCTTTCTGAGACCGCAAAACATAAATGCAGAGCACCCCTGAAGATCAAGGACTGACAAGACATTGTAATTCATGGTGAAAGAGATGTAGTCACAGTCAAACTCAATAGCAATTAATAACAACGCATACAAATGACAGTGGTGCTCTCTAACTGATGCTTTTTATAAGAGGATGATGACTCAACATAAAAGTACATAGATAGGCCTTTCGCAGAGGGAAGCAGGGATTTGCAGAGGTGCCAGAGCTCGAGCTTTTTGAAATAGAGATGAATATAATTTTGAGCGGTATGCTTTCATTGTCAACATAACAACCAAGAGATCTCGGTATCTTCCATGCTACATACATTATAGGCGGTTCCCAAACAGAATGGTAAAGTTTTTACTCCCCCTCAACCAACAAGCACACTCCACGGCTGGTTCGAAACAACGGGTACCATCCATACAAACAACTGTCCTGGGGGAGTTTTGTTTGAAATTATATTTTGATTTGATTTGAGCATGGGACTGGGCATCCCGAATACTAGCCACTTTCTCGTGAATGACAAGTGAATCAACACTCATCTTGAGAATAACCCACCTAGCATGGAAGATACTGACAGCCCCCAGTCACTACATGAGTGATTCGGGCATACAAAATAGATTATCATTTGAAGGTTTAGAGTTTGGCACATGCAAATTTACTTGGAACGGCATGTAAATACCGCATATAGGTAGGTATGGTGGACTCATATGGAACAACTTTGGGTTTATGGAAGTGAATGCACAAGCAATATTCCCACTTAGTACAAGTGAAGGCTAGCAAAAGATTGAGGAGCGACCAACTAGAGAGCGACAACAGTCATAAACATGCGTTAGGATTAACCAACATTGAGTGCAAACATGAGTAGGATATAAATCACCATGAACATAAATATCATGGAGGCTATGTTGATTTTGTTTCAACTACATGCGTGAACATGTGCCAAGTCAAGCCACTCGAATCATTCAAAGGAGGATACCATCCTATCATACTACATCACAACCATTTTAAAAGCATGTTGGCACGTAAGGTAAACCATTATAAACTCCTAGCTAATTAAGCATGGCATGAGTAACTATAATCTCTAATTATCATTGCAAACATGTTTCATTCATAATGGGCTGAATCAAGAACGATGAACTAATCATATTTACAAAAACAAGATAGGTCGAGTTCATACCAGCTTTTCCTCATCTCAATCATTTAATCAAATATCATCATTATTGCCTTTCACTTGCACAACCGAACGGTGTGGATAATAATAATAGTGCATGTGCACTGGACTAAGCTGGAATCTACAAACATTTATTCAAAGGAGAAGACAAGGTAATATGGGCTCTTTGTTAGATCAACAATAATGCATATGAGAGCCACTCAACATTTTCATCATGGTCTTCTCCTTACGACCCAAAGAAGGGAAAAGAATTTCAAAGAAACACACCGAAATGTTTTTGGAGTTTTTGTTTTTCTGAAGAAAGTAGAACAAGAACGAGAAAAACTATTCACACGGGAAAGCTCCCAACAAGCAAAAGAAGAACGAGAAATCTTTTTTTTGGTTTTCTTTTAATACTACAACTATTTTTTTGGATTTTCTCAAAGTTTTTCAAACACACAAGAAAAAAGCAAGAGAAAAAAAACTAACATGGATAATACAATGAAAAAGTATGAACACCGACAACTGGAATGAGTGTGTGAACATGAATGTAATGTCGGTGAGAAATTCGTACTCCCCCAAGCTTAGGCTTTTGGCCTAAGTTGGTTTAGGGCCACGGTTGGCCTGGCGGATATCCAAAGTGATAGTTGGGGTTGTACTGTGATGCGGCAGCTACTGCCTGGAGGGCTGCCTCATGAAGGCGAGCAGTCTCCCTCTCTCTCTCGTACTCAGCCGCCTCCTCCCTGGTTATAAAGTATCTTCGTTTTACCTGAGAGTCAAAGAAAGCAGGAGCAGGAAGGGTAATATGGACAGCGCGCTGCCTGTCGAAGATTAGTCGGTATAGGAGGGACTATTCGTTCCTCTCAAGGAACTGGTAGCGTACCATAGCATTATAATCAAGAAAAGCAGGTGGTAACTCAATGTCGTCCCCCCTTATGGGTACCCCGAGATAGTTAGCTAAACGGGTGGCATAAATCCCACTGAAGAAATCTCCATCTTTAGCATTATTATGTAACCTCCTTGCAATAATAGCCCCCAAATTATATCGTTTATCACCCGCTACCGCACACTTGAGGACACTAAGATCCGATGCACAAAGGTGGCTATGATCATGTTCACCATTAATACATCTACCTATAAAGAGAGCAAAATAATGTATGGCAGGACAGTGAATGCTCCCCATGGTAGCTTGTGTAATATTTCTAGTCTCTCCTAAAGTGATGCTATCTAGGAAACCATTGTATTCAGTTTTGCGAGGTTCACTAAGAATTCCCCCCAGCGTAATTTTACATGCTTCATTAAAATCTATTAGGTCCATGGTATATGATTTATCATAAAGGTCAAACAGGACAGAATGAGTATTGCGTTGGGATGTAAATTTAAATCTTCGCACGAATGAATCAGTGAGGTGATAATACTGTAAACACTTATCTGATACGAAGTCCTAAAGGTTAGCATTTCGCACGTATGCATCAAATTCATCCTTGAAACCTGCACGAACCATGAATTGATCCAACGGCCATTCGCACGGCCGCACCGAAGCTTCTCTTGGTGGTTCAAAGTCCGGCTCACGTATCGCGAGGCTTGTGGCTTGCTTCTTCGATGAACCACCTTGGTATATTTTCCTAAACATTTTCCTTCCTCTAAAAATTTCTGAAATTTTTAGCGACTTAAAATAAAAGTGAATCAAACTCAACAAAACTAATAGCAACTACTCCTACAAGTGCCTAGAGGCTCTATCATGTATCAAAACTACTTTGGACCATATAAATTTGACATGCAAGCTTAAGAACAAGGTCACCACAGCAGCAAAAATTTGCAATATATAAAGCACTAGAACAAAAACTAATTAGATCATTGGAGGAGTCACATACCGAAGAACAATCCCCCAAAACAGTTTTGCAAATGGAGCTTTACACAAGGAGATCGAGAATGGCAGCAAAATGAGCTAGAACACGGGTTTGAGCTACGGGATGATTTTTTCTAGAGGAAGACGAAGTGGATGGGTGCTGCAATAAGTGAGGCGGGCCTACGTGGGACCCACAAGGCAGGGGGGCGCACCCAGGGGGTAGGGCGCGCCCTCCACCCTTGTGGTCCACTGGTGCAGCCCCCTGGTGCAATCTCTGTGCCAGAAATTCTAAAATATTCTATAAAAAATTGTACTAAATTTTCAGGGCATTTGGAGAACTTTTATTTTTGGGACATTTTTTATTGCATGGATAATCCAGAAAATAGACAGATAATACTATTTTTTCTTTATTTATTCTAAATAACAGAAAGTAAAAGGTGGGTACAGAAAGTTGTGCTTTCTAAATTCATCCATCTCATGCTCATCAAAAGGAATCCATTAACAAGGTTGATCAAGTCTTATTAACAAACTTCTTTCGAATAACATGGAACCGGAGAATTTTCGAATAACACTAGGTTACCTCAACGGGGATATGCATGTCCCCAACAATAAGAATGTTATATTTCTTTTTGACAGTAGGGAGAGGGAATTCAAAACCTCCAATAGTAATAGTTGACATTTTTCCAATAGAATTGATACTATGAACTTGAGGTTGCTTCTTCGGAAAGTGTACCGTATGCTCATTACCATTTACATGAAAAGTGACATTGCCCTTGTTGCAATCAATAACAGCCCCTGCAATATTCAAAAAGGGTCTACCAAGGATGATCGACATACTGTTGTCCTCGGGAATATCAAGAATAACAAAGTCCGTTAAGATAGTAATGTTTGCAACCACAACAGGCACATCCTCACAAATACCGATGGGTATAGCAGTTGATTTATCAGCCATTTGCAAAGAGATTTCAGTAGGTGTCAACTTATTCAAATCGAGTCTACGATATAAAGAGAAAGGCATAACACTAACACCGGCTCCCAAATCACATAAAGCAGTTTTAACGTAGTTTCTTTTAATGGAGCATGGTATAGTTGGTATTCTTGGATCTCCTAGTTTCTTTGGTATTCCACCCTTAAAAGTGTAATTAGCAAGCATGGTGGAAATTTCAGCCTCCGGTATCTTTCTTTTATTTGTAACAATATCTTTCATAAACTTGGCATAGGGAGACATTTTCAGAATATCAGTCAAACGCATACGCAAAAAGACAGGTCTAAGCATTTCAACAAAGCGCTCAAAATCCTCATCATCCTTTTTCTTGGATGGTTTAGGAGGAAAGGGCATGGGTGTCGGGCCCATTTTTGAGATAAAATCCAGAATAGCCCTAAGTCACACCAGCCCCAAGATCAATACAACTGGTGGACTTCCTTGATACAGATAACCAGTACAAGATAATATTACACAGGGTTGAGTCTGAGGGCTCAACAAAGTTTATTACAAACTCGCCAATATATGGCAGTGGCGGAAAATGACAGTGGTGTGGTGGTAATACAATACTAGTACAATAACATAGAGCCAAGCGTCAGAGTGAGGCTTGACTATTTATTTGTGTAGCGGATGATACATGTGATAGACTCCTATCTCACAGGTAGACTGATTGGGACTCCTCTAAGCGTCGGGCTCGCTAGCGCAAT
Source organism: Thinopyrum elongatum (assembly GCA_011799875.1). NCBI lineage: Eukaryota > Viridiplantae > Streptophyta > Magnoliopsida > Poales > Poaceae > Thinopyrum > Thinopyrum elongatum. The sequence goes on along the minus strand of CM022302.1, from coordinate 154,471,527 downwards.
CCTCCTCCAAGTCTAGCCAAGTAAATAGCCAGGGACAAGCCAGTGAGTACGTTGGAATGTACTCGCAAACATTATGAACAAAAGATATAATGGATGCATATGCTCATGCTGACTGAACTTTAATCATGACAATAAAATGATATGAACGTGAGCCTAGTATGTTAGTCATATTCAAACATTATTATAAAAATAGCAAATGAATGCCACGGGTAGTCTAGCCAGCCCAAGTGACACTCAGCAAAATAAAAGAAATGCCAATCGGGTGTCCACAAGAGTAGTGGCGGGATAACCGCCTGTTAACTCGAGAGACGCCACGAGAGGTCTTGAAGAGAAAAGCCAGTCGGGCGTCAAGTGACGCCACGGTCGGACTTGAAGAGAAATGCCAATCGGGTGTCCACAAGAGTAGTGGTGGGATAATCGCCTGTTAACTCGAGAGACGCCACGAGAGGTCTTGAAAATAAAGCTGAGTTCCCGGGGTAGTCTAGCCAGCCCCTGAGACACTCAGGAAATTCAAAAATAAGAGAAACGGGTTAGTCCTCAATAATATGCATAACCATAATAATATTTAACATGCATAAAATATTCATGGTAGCATCAGGGTGTCAAAAATTATCCTGCAAAAATATTTCAGGCATATTAAAATTATTTCCTCCGGAGACCGACCCCGGGACCGACACTTGACCCACCCAGCTAACGCCCTTGACCGTGGACAACGGCTATTCGAATAGGTTTAAACTCTGCAGAGGGTGTACTCTTTACCCACAAGTAAAGGATTTCTTTAGTCAGTACCGTGACACTGACTAATTCCCACTATGGTCTTTAGGTTGAAAACACACCTGACCAGCACACACCAGATTAACTTTCCGGATGCCAGGAATCACCCAAAGCACCGTTCAAGAAAAACTCTGAGACGGAGAGACCAACGTCTTGCATGGGATCACTATTAATATGCGCGGATTCCAAGGGGTGCCCCCTCTTGTTTACAACCGGAAACAACCATGCCCCCTGACCCGATGACAGGATTTAGTCCAAGGCCCTGGAAACCCTCATCGTGGCCCTCTGTATGGTGTGTACCTGGACAGGGGTTAACAACTTACTCAGCCGTACCTTCCTTGCGGAAGGACTCGTGGCAGCACGGAATCCAGCTAGGTGTAATGGAACAAGACTCGATCTAGGCCGACTCAGGAGGTGTTAATTATCATCACTGGTATGTTCCATATAGTCATGTGACACCACCGTGTTAAAATAATGGCCCGTGCCCAACGGCACGTCCAAGGCAGGAGACACTCTCCTGAATAACTCACAGCTTTACCAAGTCAGTAAGATACTTGTTTGAGTGAAGTGCAAGACAAGCATAAGAAGTGATATGACCAAACATGCATGCACTTGTGATATATGTGGTGCAATTCCAACCGATGCAAACATGCAAAATGCAATCACCATATCCCAAGTTCATTAATGCTTGCCTTGTCCAAAGTAGTCAGGTGAAAACCCTTCGAAATTCTTGGCAAAGTTTCCCTCTTCTTTTTCTGAAAAATTCAAATTCAACTCAAATTAAAAAAATTGGCAACAGTACAAAAAGTTGTCTCAAAACATTTTTAAATAAATACTAAAAAAATAGAGAGAAAAACAAGAATTTCTAAAAAAAGTTCAACTCAATCAGAGTTGTGGTTTAAAAGTTATTAAACTTTCAAAATCAGGGGTTTTTCTGCAAAAAGGCCAGTCCCTGTGCGTTTATAAAGAAAATGCTTCGGGCAGAAGTGCGCTTTTCAGTGTAGAAGACGTAAACAGAGAATACGCCTTTTGTTTTAAACAGAAAAGAATATAACACTGACGGGTGGGCCCCACCCGTCAGGTTTAAACTCAAACGCATCGCGCGCGCGTGTACAGAGGGGAGACAGAGATCACCGGCGTTTATTGCTGGGGTCTTGGAGGGCGGCGATGATCGGAACGTGTTCAGGGAGTCTGTCTGTGTCGGTGGGTGGCGGTGGTGGTCGCCGACGAGTAGCAGAACAGCGGTGAGGTCTGCGACGGCGGACGGTGGTCCGAGTGGACTTGGGACTCGCCGGAGAGAGCTCGGATGCTGGAATTGAGGTGCGGGATCGATGAGTTGGTGCAAGAGATGGCTTTTGGCAAGATTTGAGTGGTGGAGGTGGCGTGACGGCGTCGAGCCGATCGGGGACAGAGGCGGCAGGGCAGTGACTGGAGAGGAGGAAGGAGACCTCCTCGGGGTCAGGGGAGTGGCATAGGGGTGATTGGATTGTGGTGGAGGCGATGGGTGAGGAGAACAGAGCTCGGGAGGGCTTTTTATAGGCGATCCGAGGGCGGCCGTGGCAGAGTGGATGATGCTGGAGTTATTCCGCCGGCGAAGTAGGTTTTGGGCGGTGGTTAGGTTCAGCGCATGATCGTGGAGATCAATGAAGCTCTCTAGAAGCCTCTGCGTGGACGAGATCGAGCCCGGAGCCTTATCCACGGGGTGGCTCCGGTACGGTCATGGCGGACACCGCCCAGCTCCGGCGACTGGCACGAGGGGTCCAGAGGCTTGGGAAGTGCGGCGATGGCTCAGAGAGGGGCGACACATGGAGCTGGTAGGTGGAGAAGGCGTTGACCGCAGTGCAGACGGTCGATGGCCGAGGCGGCTCTGCTCGGCCCGCCGTGGATGAGCACGGTGGCAGGTGCACCGGCCTGCCACTGGCCAGTTGACTAAGGAGTACTGACGAGGAAGGACCCGGCGAGCTCAGTTAAGGCGAGGGTGGCGTGGAGGGAAAGGAGTGAGGCTGGAGTGGTGTGCACGGTGCTGTCTGCCTCTGCCTCTGAAAGACAAATTCAGTTAACTGAATTTCTTTCAGTGATGAACAGTAAGCACATGAGGTATATGACATAATGCCAGTAGGTGCTAGGGATTTTAGGATTTTTTGTGGATTTTTGTGGTGATGTACTGATGCAAGCCAAGAGTGATGGTGAAGTTTCAGAATTTTTGGAGAAGTTTAGAATGGGTTTTGAGCAAGGAATCTGTTTCTGGTCCAAATTTGAATAGAAGAGAATTTGAAAATTTTGAACTGTGGCACCCCATGTTTTTGGAGAAATGGGTTGTGGGTACCATATATTTGCTGAGATAATTTTGGTGGAGGTAGAATCCTTGTAGAAATTGTGGTTCCTTTGTAAACCAAAGGGATAATGAATAATATAAATTCCAACTTTGGAATTTATAAAGTATTGAAAAAATATTTTTGTGAGGTGGAAAGGAGTTGGATACTGTCCTATGAGATGTGCTTGACTTGTGGGATAAAATTGGAGTGGAAGAAAAATTATTGGAAGACTTTAGAAGGGCTAAAAAGAAGTAAAAAGGTCATTTCCTTTGAAAATTTAATTATTCACAAAAAGTTTTTTTGAATGAAAATTGTTTGAAAATCTCCAAATTAATTATCCAAATAATTTTAAATCTTTCAAAACAGAATAATTAAAGAAAATTTGAAACCCGATTAAAATTTGAAATGGTTTTTAAACGGAAGAAAAGTGATATGATCAAAAATGATTTTCAAAGCATTAATTTTTTTAAAGGAAAGATTTCAAAAATTCAGAAAATATTTTTGGGGTGTTACAATGGGTTTCTGAACCCATGGTTCTCTTTCTTTACCGTGCTTCCTAGCAACAAAGTCTCTCTTATCATAACATTTATTCTTAGATTGTGGGTTATCAAGATCAACAGCAGGTTCAATCTCCACATCATTATCATTACTAGGTTGAGCATCAACATGAACATCATCATTAACATTATCACTAGGTTCATGTTCATCATCAGATTATTTCTCAGAATCAGAAATAGAAGTATCATTTGGGTTCTCAGGTGTATCTATAACAGGTTCACTAACAGCATGCAAAGTCCTATCAGTTTTCCTTTTATTCTTATTACTAGGACTAGGTGCATCAGTATTAATTCTCTGAGAATCTTGCTCAGCTCTCTTAGGATGGCCCTCGGGATACAAAGGTTCCTGAGTCATTTTACCACCTCTAGTCATAACCCTAACAGCATTATCATTGTTCTTACTATTCAACTCATTGAGCAAATCATCTTGTGCCTTAAGTACTTGTTCTACTTGAGTCTTAACCATGGAAGCATGTTTACTAATAATTTTCAGATCACTAACAGTTCTACTCATATAATCACCCAAGCAATCAAGCATGTAAGCATTAGGTTTCAATTGTCTACTAACATAAGCATTGAAGTTCTCTTGTTTAACAATAAAATTATCAAACTCATCCAAGCATTGACTAGCAGACTTATTATAAGGGATATCACCTTCATCAAATCTATAGAGAGAATTTACCTCTACTACCTGTGTCGGTTTATCAAGACCATGTATTTCTTCAATAGGTGGTAGATTCTTAACATCTTCAGCTTTAATACCTTTTTCTTTCATAGATTCTGGACTGAGGAATAGAATACCTCTTTTCTTCGTAGTTGGCTTAGGAGTTGGTTCAGGAAGTGTCCAATCATTATCATTACTCAATATATTATTCAATAGCAATTCAGCTTGCACAATAGTTCGTTCCCTGAAAACACAACCAGCACAACTATCTAGGTGGTCCCTAGAAGCATCGGTTAGTCCATTATAAAAGATATCAAGTATTTCATTTTTCTTGAGAGGATGATCAGGCAAAGCATTAAGTAACCGGAGAAGCCTCCCCCAAGCTTGTGGGAGACTCTTTTCTTCAGATTGCACAAAGTTAAATATTTCTTTTAAAGTAGCTTGTTTCTTATGAGCATGGAAATATTTTTCAGAGAAGTAGTAAATCATATCCTGGGGACTATGCACACAACCAGGAGCAAGAGAATTAAACCATAACTTAGCATCACCCTTTAATGAGAAAGGAAATAACTTAAGAATATAATAATAGTGAATTTTTTCCTCATGAACAAATAGGGTGGCCATATCATTCAACTTAGTAAGATGTGCCACAACAGCTTCAGATTCATAACCGTGAAAAGGATCAGATTCAACCAAAGTAATTAACTCAGGATTGACAGAGAATTCATAATCCTTATCAGTAACAAAGATAGGTGAAGTAGCAAACTTAGGATCATATTCCATTCTAGCATTCAAAGATTTTTCTTTCCACTTGCATAATAATTTCTTAAGATCATCTCTATCCTAGCAAGAAAGTCCCTAGGTACCTCCCCATCCATAACATAACCCTCGGGTATAATAGGCAATTCATATCTAGGAGAGCTAGGTCTAGCAGGTGTCTCAAAGTGTTCAGTTTTAGAAATATCATCATCTTCAGCATAATCAATAGTTCTAACTCTAGCAAGATGTTCATCAAGTAATTCACCCAGTGGCACAGTTTTATCAAGCAAAGCAATAGCATTATAAGCATCATTCATAGCAGAAGTAGCATCATCAATTACTTGCGACATATTAGAATTAATAGCAGGTGTAGGTGTCGCAAGCTTACTCAAAACAGAAGGTGAATCAAGTGCAGACCTAGATGGCAGTTCCTTACCTCCCCTCGTAGTAGAGGGATAGATCTTAGTTTTGGTATCTTTCAAATTCTTCAAAGTGATCAATAGATATAAATCCCAAGTGACTCAGAGAATAGAGTTATCTCCCCGGCAACGGCGCCAGAAAAAGGTCTTGATAACCCACAAGTATAGGGGATCGCAACAGTTTTCGAGGGTAGAGTATTCAACCCAAATTTATTGATTCGACACAAGGGGAGCCAAAGAATATTCTCAAGTATTAGCAGCTGAGTTGTCAATTCAACCACACCTGAAAGACTTAATATCTGCAGCAAAGTATTTAGTAGCAAAGTAGTGTAGAAGTAACGGTAACGGTGGCAAAAGTAACAGTAGTAGTTTTGTAACAATTGTATTAGTGGCAACGGCAAAGTAACATAGCAAAGATCAATATGTGAAAAGCTCGTAGGCAATGGATCAATGATGGATAATTATGTCGGATGGCATTCATCATGCAACAGTTATAACCTAGGGTGACACAGAACTAGCTCCAATTCATCAACATAATGTAGGCATGTATTTCGAATATAGTCATACATGCTTATGGAAAAGAACTTGCATGACATCTTTTGTCCTACCCTCCCGTGGCAGCAGGGTCCTAATGGAAACTAAGGGATATTAAGGCCTCCTTTTAATAGAGAACCGGACCAAAGCATTAGCACTTAGTGAATACATGAACTCCTCAAACTACGGTAATCACCGGAAAGAATCCCAATTATTGTCACCTTGGGGTATGCGGATCATAACACATAATAGGTGTCTACAACTTGCAAGATAGGATCAAGAACACATATATATTCATGAAAACATAATAGGTTCAGATCTGAAATCATGGCACTCGGGCCCTAGTGACAAGCATTAAGCATAGCAAAGTCATAGCAATATCAATCTTAGAACATAGTGGATACTAGGGATCAAACCCTAACAAAACTAACTCGATTACATGATAAATCTCATCCAACCCATCACCGTCCAGCAAGCCTACGATGGAATTACTCACGCACGGCGGTGAGCATCATGAAATTGGTGATGGAGGATGGTTGATGATGATGGCATCGATTTCCCCTCTCCGGAGCCCCGAACGGACTCCAGATCTGCCCTCCCGATGAAGAACAGGAGGTGGCGGCGGCTCCGTATCGTAAAACGCGATGAATCCTTCTCTCTGATTTTTTTCTCCCCGAACGTGAATATATAGAGTTGGAGTTGAGGTCAGTGGAGGTCCAGGGGACCCACAAGGCAGGGGGGCGTGCCCTCCACCCTTGTGGTCAGCCGGTGGGTCCCCTCTGGTTGATTCTTTCGCCAATATTTTTTATTTATTCCAAAAATATTCTCCGTGAAGTTTCAGGTCATTCCGAGAACTTTTATTTCTGCACAAAAATAACACCAAGGCAATTCTGCTGAAAACAACGTCAGTTCGGGTTAGTTCCATTCAAATCATGCAAATTAGAGTCCAAAACAAGGGCAAAAGAGTTTGGAAAAGTAGATACGATGGAGACGTATCAGTCCCAATGGTGAGCCGACACGTGGTTCCTCTGGCCATTGAGAATTTTACACGTGGAAAATTCCCATTGGTTCGGGCTGTTAACGGGTTATCGGATCCAAACCGGAACCCGATAGCTTAACGGCAACCCGTTACGGTGGATGCCACGTGTCGGTTACCCTTGACGAAAGCACTTCTATGACGCGCGATTTATCGTCATGGAAGTGGACACTTCCGTGATGATAATTTTGGTAATGTCATGGAACACTTCTACGACAGCATAGGTATGACATCTTGATTCTGTCATAAAATCATCATGGATGTACATGCATGACAGAAAACGTGACCTACTGTGACAAACACGTATCATCATGGAAGTGTATTTTTTTGTAGTGTCTGTTCATGTTCCATCATCCTGAGGTTACTATGTACCTGCTGGTTTATGTTGAGGACATTATTCTTATCAGCTTCTCAGTGACTGCCACTGATCATCTGTTGTCTGCTCTGGGTGGTCATTTTGCTGTCAAGGATCTGGGTGCTCTCCATTACTTCCTTGGTCTGGAGGTTTCACGGTCCCCTGCTGGTCTGACTCTCACTCAGCATAAATATTCCTTGGACTTGCTACGACGTATTGGTATGTTGTAGTGCAAGCATGCTACCACCCCTATGTCTGCGACTGATCGGTTATCAGCCTTGGATGGTGCCTTGCTTCCTTCAGATGATGCTACCGAGTACCGCAGTATTGTTGGTGGCTGATGTCTACTACACAACTTGTTCTTGTAGACTCGTGTTGGGCCTCCAAGCGCAGAGTTTTGTAGGACAGTAGCAAATTTCCCTCAAGTGGATGACCTAAGGTTTATCAATCCATGGGAGGCGTAGGATGAAGATGGTCTCTCTCAAACAACCCTGCGACCAAATAATAAAAAGTCTCTTGTGTCCCCAACACACCAAATACAAATGGTAAATTGTATAGGTGCACTAGTTCGGCGAAGAGATGGTGATACAAGTGTAGTAATGATAGTAGATATTGGTTTTGTAATAGGAACAATAAAAAAATAGCAAGGTAGCAATTGATAAAACGGAGCACAAACGGTATTGCAATGCTTGAAAATGAGGCCTAGGGTCCGTAATTTCGCTAGTGCAATCTCTCAACAATGCTAATCTAATTGGATCATATAACCATCCCTCAACGTGCGATGAAGAATCACTCCAAAGTTCTTATCTAGCGGAGAACATAAGAAGAAATTGTTTGTAGCTATTCTTTCCGATCGATCTATCCAAGAGTTCGTACTAAAATAACACCAAGTTATTCTTTCCGATCGATCTATCAAGAGTTCGTACTAAAATAACACGTAGCTATTCTTTCCGATCTATCTATCAAGAGTTCGTACTAAAATAACACCAAAGCAAATTCAGATTCATAATACTCAATCCAAAAAAAAGAACCTCAAAGAGTGCCCCAAGATTTCTACCGGAGAAACAAGGACGAAAACGTGCATCAACCCCTATGCATAGATTACCCCAATGTCACCTCGGGAATCCGTGAGTTGAGTGCCAAAACATATATCAAGTGAATCAATATAATACCCCATTGTCACCACGGGTATCCATATGCAAGACATATATCAAGTGCTCTCAAATCCATAAAAGTATTCAATCCGATAAAACGAAATCTCAAAGGGAAAACTCAATTCACAACAAGATAGAGAGGGGAAAACACCATATGATCCAACTATAATAACAAAGCCCGTGATACATCAAGATCATGACATCTCAAGAACACGAGAGAGAGAGAGAGATTAAACACATAGCTACTGGTAGAAACCCTCAGCCTCGAGGGTGGACTACTCCCTCCTCATCATGGTGGCCGGCGGGATGATGAAGATGGCCACTGGTGATGATTTCCCCCTCTGGCAGGGTGCTAGAACGGGGTCTAGATTGGTTTTTCGTGGCTACAGAGGCTTGCGCCGGCGGAACTTCTGATTTAGGGTTGCCCCTGATGGTTTCTCTATTTATAGGAATTTTTGGCGTTGGTTTCACGCTAAGATGGGCCTCGAGGTGAGCACAACCCACCGGGGCACGGGCAAGGGCCCAGGCGCGCCCCGGTGTCTTGTGCCCTACTCCTTCACCTTCCAGGCCTTCCACGAAGCTTCGGGTGTCTCTTTTGTTCCAAAAAAAAATTTCAAAAAGTTTCAGCTCATTTGGAGAACTTTCATTTCTGCACAAAAAACAACACCACGGTAGTTCTGCTGAAAACAGCGTCAGTCCGGGTTAGTTCCATGCAAATCATACCAAAGCCATATAAAATTGTTGTAAACATGGCATGAATACTTCATAAATTATAGATACGTTGGAGACATATCAGCACCCCCAAGCTTAATTCCTACTCGTCCTCGAGTAGGTAAATGATAAAAGAAATAATTTATGAAGTGTGAATGCTAGCAAAGTGCACAAGTTTGATCAATGATAATTTCAATCACTTTTCCTAGCATCGTAACAGCAATTCTTTCTCATAAAACTTCTCATGTTAAAGTAGCAATTGAAAACAGATTTTTTTATGTGGAATGCTACCTATCATATTTATCATATACTCTTTTCTTTTGTAGCATGGACATTTGGACTTGAATGATTCAAAGCAATAGGCTATAATTTGACATGAGGACATCAATACTCAAGCATATCAACAAGCAACCATGTCTTTCAAAATATCAACACTAAAGAAAGCTATCCCTAGCCCATCATGCTCAATCATTGATCCATTCGCAAAACACACTCGCATATTAGCTACATCCAATGCTCAAGTACGATCATAGTGCCCCTTAGTTGGTGCTTTATAAGAGAAGATGGAGACTCAAATAAAAATAAAAATTGCATAAAGTAAATAGATAGGCCCTTCACAGAGGGAAGTAGGGATTTGTAGAGGTGCCAGAGCTCAAAGCTTAAATTGAGAGATAAATTTTTAGAGAGGCATACTTTTCCCGTCAACGAAAACGACCGAGTAATTCCCAACACTTTCCATGCTAGATATATCATAGGCGGTTCCCAAACAGAAAATAAGGTTTATTCCTTTTTCCACCATTCTTTCACGATCCATGGCTAGCCGTATCCACGGGTGCCCTCCATACCAACACTTTCCAAGGAATTTATTATTTGACAACATAAAGTAAATTCATTTTTCATTTCGGGACTGGGCATCCCTAATACCTTTGCCGTACTCTCATGCAATGACAAGTGAATAAACACTCATCTTGAGAATAACACATCTAGCATGGAAAATATTGGCCACCCCCTGCCACTTCATGAGCGGTACGAGCACACAAAAAGGAAATTATTTTGAAAATTTAGAGATGGCACATACAAATTTGCTTAGAACGGCATGGAAATACCGCATATAGGTAGGTATGGTGGACTCATTTGGCACAGCTTTGGGTTTAAGAATTTGGATGCACAAGTAGTATTCCCACTTAGTACAAAAGGAGGCTAGCAAATAGATTGAGAAGCAACCAACCAAGAAACGAAAATTCACATAAACGAGCATTGAGCATAACTAACACCGAATAATGCACCACAAGTAGGATGTAATTTCATTGCATAATTATTGACTTTCGTGCTTGCATAGGGAATCACAAACCTTAACACCAATATTCTTACTAAAGCATAATTACTCACCAACATGACTCACATATTATTATCTCCATATCGCAAAACTATTGCAAGGAATCAAACTTATCATATCCAGTGATCTACATGAGAGTTTTTATTATATCCTTCTTGGATATTCATTATATTAGGACCAATTTCAAAGCTTGTGCAAATTGTCATCACTATTATCAACTCTCGAAATAATATAAGTGAAGCATGAGAGTGTTCGACAAACTACTCCAAAAAGATATAAGTGAAGATCAAATGAGTAGTTAAGTAAATAGGTAGCTATTTGAGGACTCTCTCTTATTTAAAAACTTTCAGATTTAAGTATTTTATTAAAACAGCAAGCAAAACAAAAATAAAATGACATTCTAAGAAAAGCACACATCATGTGAAGAAGCAAAAACTTAGGCTCAACCGATACTAACCGATAATTGTTGATGAACAAAGGTGGGATGCCGACCGGGGCATCCCCAAGCTTAGATGCTTGAGACTTCTTGGAATATTAACTTGGGATGCCTTGGGCATCCCCAAGCTTGAGCTTTTGTGTCTCCTTAATTCCTTTTATATCACGGTTTCCTAAATCTTAAAAACTTCATCCACACAAAACTCAACAAGAACTCGTGAGATACGTTAGTATAAATCAATGCAACACCTTATCATTCTCTACTGTAGCAAATCACTAAAATTATTATTTAACATTGCATACTAAATGCCTCTGCATATTTAATACTCCTATCCTCAAATAGAATCATTAAACAAGAAAACATATGCAAACAATGCAAACATAACAGCAATCTGTCTAAACAGGACAGACTGTAAAGAGTGCAATATTAATCATACTTCCCTAACTCCAAAAATTCTAAAAAATTACCAATCAGTATAAACTTTATTATAGATTACTATGCAAAAAATTTCAACCTTTTATCACATTCTGACTTTTCTAGAGAATTTTTGCAACAGCAATAAACTTTCTGTTTTGAAACAGCAACTCATATACTTGCAAAATAAGCATGGAAAAGGCTATACTTGACATTTTTATTGAAGTAAAAGATGAAAAATATTATTATAGATAACAGCAATAAAATACTAATAAAATAAAATTACATTCCAAGCAAAACACATATCATGTGACGAATGAAAACATAGCTCCGAGTAAGGTTACCGATAATGTTGGAGACGAAAGAGGGGATGCCTTCCGGGGCATCCCAAGCTTAGTTGCTTGGATATTCCTTGAATATTGCCTTGGGGGTGTCTTGGGAATCACCAAGCTTAGGGTCTTGTCACTCCTTATTCTCCTCATATCGATATCTCACCCAAAACTTGAAAACTTCAATCACACAAAACTTAACGGAACTTCGTGGGATGGGTTAGTATGATAAAGACAAATCATTCACTTTGGTAAGTAAAGGTAAGATTCGTAATTTTATCACACAGTGCGTACTGTACTCTAAAATTTCCACAATTTATATTAAGCAATATAAGCCATAGAAACCATAAAACAAGCAAACTATGCATTGCTAACAGAATCTGTCAAAAACAAAACAGTGCGTAAAGATCTGAATTAAGGTCATACTTATGTAACTCAAAAAGTTCTTAAAAATTAGGAAAACGTGGAAAATTTGTAGAAACAACAACTGCAAAAAATTCAAAAAAATTCCGCGTTCGAGTAAAATACAGGAATTTCTGCACTGGATGCAAAAGTTTATGTTTTTGCACAGAATCAAGTCAACTATCATCCACACTATCCCAAAGGTTTTACTTGGCATTATATTGAAACAAAAGCTATAAAAAATGATTACTACAGTATCCTAACCATGTGAACACACAAAAAAAGTAGGTAAAAGTGTTGGGTTGTCTCCCAACAAGCGCTTTTCTTTAATGTCTTTTAGCTAGGCATGATGATTTCAATGATGCTCGCATAAAAGTAAAGAATCGAAACATGAAAAAGAGCATCATGAATCACATGGCAAGCACACTTAAGCCTAACCCACTTCCTATGCATATGTATTTTGTGAGCAAACAAGTTATGGGAACAAGAATCAACTAGCATAGGAAGGCAAAACAAGTGCAACTTCAAAACTTTCACCATAAAGAGAGGAAATTTGATATTATTGCAACATGTAAAAGCATATGTTCCCCTCTCATAATAATTTTCAGTAGCATCATGAATGAATTCAATAATATAACTATCACATAAAGCATTATTTTCATGATCCACAAGCATAGAAATTTTATTACTCTCCACATAAGCAAATTTATTCTCATGAATAGTAGTGGGAGCAAACTCAACAAAATAACTATCATGGGATTGAAAATTAAAATCATGATGACAAGTTTCATGGTTATCATTATTCTTTATAGCATAAATGTCATCACCATAATCATCATATATAGGAACTTTGTTGTCATAATCAATTGCAACCTCCTCCAAAATAGTGGATTCATCATTAAATAAAGTCATGACATCTCCAAATCCACTTTCATCAATATAATCATCATAAATAGGAGGCATGCAATCATTATAACAAATTTGCACATCAAATCTTGGGGGACTAAAAATATCATCTTCATCAAATATAGCATCCCCAAGCTTATGGCTTTGCATGTCATTAGCATCATGAATATTCAAAGAATTCATACCAACAACATTGCAATCATGCTCATCATTTATGCCAAACATTTTATTGAATTCTTCTTCTATCAATTGAGCACAATTTTCCTTTCCATCATTTTCACGGAAGACATTATAAAGATGAACAATATGATGCAACCTCAATTCCATTTTTTTTGTAGTTTTCTTTTACGAACCAAACTAGTGATAAAACAAGAAACTAAAAGATTCAATTGCAAGATCTAAAGATATACCTTCATGCACTCACCTCCCCGGCAATGGTGCCCGAAAAGAGCTTGATGTCTACTACACAACTTGTTATTGTAGACTCGTGTTGGGCCTCCAAGCGCAGAGTTTTGTAGGACAATAGCAAATTTCCCTCAAGTGGATGACCTAAGGTTTATCAATCCGTGGGAGGCGTAGAATGAAGATGGTCTCTCTCAAACAACCCTGCAACCAAATAATAAAAAGTCTCTTGTGTGCCCAACACACCAAATACAAATGGTAAATTGTATAGGTGCACTAGTTCGGCGAAGAGATGGTGATACAAGTGTAGTAATGATAGTAGATATTGGTTTTCATAATAGGAACAATAAAAAAATAGCAAGGTAGCAATTGATAAAACGGAGCACAAATGGTATTGCAATGCTTGAAAATGAGGCCTAGTGTCCGTAATTTCGCTAGTGCAATCTCTCAACAATGCTAATCTAATTGGATCATATAACCATCCCTCAGCGTGCGATGAAGAATCACTCCAAAGTTCTTATCTAGCGGAGAACATAAGAAGAAATTGTTTGTAGCTATTCTTTCCGATCGATCTATCCAAGAGTTCGTACTAAAATAACACCAAGTTATTCTTTCCGATCGATCTATCAAGAGTTCGTACTAAAATAACACGTAGCGATTCTTTCCGATCTATCTATCAAGAGTTCGTACTAAAATAACACCAAAGCAAATTCAGATTCATAATACTCAATCCAACACAAAGAACCTCAAAGAGTGCCCCAAGATTTCTACCGGAGAAACAAGGACAAAAACATGCATCAACCCCTATGCATAGATTACCCCAATGTCACCTCGGGAATCCGCGAGTTGAGTGCCAAAACATATATCAAGTGAATCAATATAATACCCCATTGTCACCACGGGTATCCATATGCAAGACATATATCAAGTGCTTTTAAATCCATAAAAGTATTCAATCCGATAAAACAAAATCTCAAAGGGAAAACTCAATTCACAACAAGATAGAGAGGGGAAAACACCATATGATCCAACTATAATAACAAAGCCCGCGATACATCAAGATCGTGACATCTCAAGAACACGAGAGAGAGATTAAACACATAGCTACTGGTACAAACCCTCAGCCCCGAGGGTGGACTACTCCCTCCCCATCATGGTGGCCGCCGGGATGATGAAGATGGCCACCGGTGATGATTTCCCCCTCCGGCAGGGTGCCGGAACGGGGTCTAGATTGGTTTTTCATGGCTACAGAGGCTTGCACCGGCGGAACTTCTGATCTAGGGTTGCCCCTGATGGTTTCTCTATTTATAGGAATTTTTGGTGTTGGTTTCACGCTAAGATGGGCCTCGAGGTGAACACAACCCACCGGGGCACGGGCAAGAGCCCAGGCGCGCCCCGGTGTCTTGTGCCCTACTCCTTCACCTTCTGGTCCTTCCACGAAGCTTCGGGGGTCTCTTTTGTTCCAAAAAAAATCCTAAAAAAGTTTCAGCTCATTTGGAGAACTTTCATTTCTGCACAAAAAACAACACCACGGTAGTTCTGCTGAAAACAGCGTCAGTCCGGGTTAGTTCCATGCAAATCATACCAAAACCATATAAAATTGTTGTAAACATGGCATGAATACTTCATAAATTATAGATACGTTGGAGACGTATCAGTGGCTTATAGTACTTAACTATCACACGGCCGGACATCTCCTATGTGGTCAACCGTGTGTGCCAGTATCTTCATGCTCCTCGGACTTCACACTGGTCAGCTGTCTCATACTGTCTCTCTCATCCTACGTTACCTCTTTCATACTATCTCCTATGGCTTGCATCTTCGGTCTACCTCCTCGAGTGCTCTCTCAGCATTCTCTGATGCAGATTGGGATGGGAGCCTGGATGACCGGCGATCTACCGGGGGCTATGATGTCTTCTTTGGTCGCAATTTGATCGCCTGGAGTGTGCGCAAGCAAGCCATAGTATCTCGGAGTAGAAATGAAGTAGAGTACAAGACGATTGCCAATGCCACGGCTGAGCTCATTTGGGTACAGTCCCTGTTAAGAGAGTTGGGAGTCTCTCAAGAGCAGCCACCGGTTCTTTGGTGTGATAACATTGGTGCGACGTATCTTTCATCTAATCCAGTTTTCCATGCTCGTACCAAGCACATCAAAGTTGCATATCACTTTGTGAGGGAACGTGTTGCACAGAAGCTTCTTCATATCAAGTTCATCTCCTCCAAAGATCAACTTGCTGACATCTTCACAAAGCCTCTACCACAACCTCAGTTTGTAGGTTGTAGGCGCAATCTTAACTTGGTCTGTACCTCAGGACATAGTTAAGATTGAGGGAGGGTGTTAGACTGTATTTATACCTGGCTTCTATATGTCTTGTATATTGTATTGTACACTTTGTGTACCCCTTTATATATATGAGATAGTCACACCCGTTACGGGTGTCGAGCAGTTTCCCAAACCCTAGCATTTACAGTGACAAGATCTTCGATGCTGCCAAGACCCCGCTCCTGGCCGCGTGGGTGGAGCACTTCAGCGGGCTCGACGCGGCCAAGGCAGCCCTGCCGGACGTGGGCAGGCTGCTTGAGTTTGCCAAGGCACGAGAGGCTGCCGCTGCAGCGTCTAACTGAGCGAGCACACATACAAAATAATTAAAATTTGTTATTTCTAAATGTTGTTTGTTCGGCTGCTTGATGTAATAGTGTACCAGTAACTCATGTTGTCCATTTATTCAGTATTGATTATGTCCTTGAGTTTTTAATATTTTGCTTTTGTGTGGAGTTCCCAAATTTTATAATGCGTGCATGTATTAGTTGAGGTTCTCTTTCTGTTTCAAAAGATGTGTTCGACAGTTTTTTAAAACTGCCAGCAAAATGCTTACAAATTGAACTTTATGGTAATTTTGGTCTGAATTTATATATATTCATTCATTGTAGTGATATTTGAGCTAGACCAAGTAAAGTAAAAATAGTCAATATTTCTTGGCACCTTTGCTTTGGAAATGCAGATATATTTGTGCGACCGTTTGTTGATCAATCATGCATTCATGCTGTTGTAGTTCATAAGATGTTTCAAAAGAGGCATGCAAAAACCTTCAAATTAGCCTCAATCTAGCAAAAATGTTTTCTTGAAAGACTTCTCAATCGAGGTAATTTGGTCAGCCACCTCAAAAGATAAAATAAAAATAGCACCAACACCTCCAACTTTTGGCAAGCCCCCAAACCTCCCAATGTAGAGTAGAAAACAAGTCGCGGGACTTAAATTTTGTAGCGGTCGAAAGTCTAGGAAAATAAATTTTGGTGTAATTTGCCAAAGAGATCGAAATGTCTCTCAACCATACATCGATGATCAGATGACTGACACACTGGAAACAATCCATCATATTACTGCCTAGCATGATTGTGGTAGGTCCGTGGAAAATTTCCAATCTCTTAGAGCAACCCAACGCGGCGACCCATTTGGTCTGGCCGCATCCGTTTGTGTCTGCGTGTACAAAAAACGATGCCCAAGCAAGACACTCATTCCCATTTTCTGTTCGTTTTGTGTGAGTTCGGACCCATTTTCATCGTAAATTTGGGTCAGATTAGGGTCTGAAGCGGACACAAACCGGACGTTCTCTGCGTCCTCCTCGTCCGAATGTCTGTTGCATCTTGAGTAAGCCAAAGGCTATGGGACGGATTGGGAACTGTTTGAGCCTTCCCTTCGGAGGTTTTGGTAACAATAGTTTTTGGTGGCTCGGCAATGGTTTGATCGAAATACCCATATAGCCCTATCCCCATGATCTGGGAGCGAGCTTGGACTCGCCATAGAATATAGTAGGTTCTGGTGAGAGGCTCGGAGATGGTATTGTTCAGGCCGGTGGAGATAGTTTGCCTGGAGGAAGACATGGTGGGTGTGATGGGAAGATGGGAGGCTGGATGATGAAGATGAAGGCTGGATGATTGCGATGGAGAAGATGGTTGCTAGATGCAGTGGAAGAGGGAGGCTTTGATTACCATGTCAAGATTGTGGAAGCATCTCAATTCTCAAACAAAGGGCCCACATTGGTTTATATTGATCTGATCGAGAGATGTCTCTCATAGGTTACAATATTCGGCAGCCAGGCTAATCGTAGGAGGATTTTTTTTTTTGAAAAGGAGGCTCACCCCGGCCTCTCTGAAAGATGCATGCGGCCATATTATTAAATAGTCCGAATAAAAACATAGTCTTAGCTCCATTACAGCTCACAAACGGAGCAAAAAGAAAAAAGAAAATTCATTGCCACAACCGGCAGGATAATAGGACTAGAGCACTAGACGCCTATCCTATTATGAGACCGCCATCCAAACCAGTTGAATATAGCCCGTGCTACAATCTCCCACTGGTTGCACCCAGTAACCAAAGGCTCCCTGGAGTCCGTAGGAGTGAGTGAGGACCACTTACGGATCCATGCCGTAGCTCTGAAGATGACCTGCAAGAAAGTTAAAGTATGTTGTCTGTTAAAAATCATATCATTCTTGTTGTTCCATATGGCCCAAATAAGCGCACGTATTCCAATTCGAATACGAGATGCGGCAATATGATCTACTCCAGCTAGCCACGTCCCAAATAACGCTTCAATGCTAACTGTAGGAATAATGTTAAAGGCTATATGAATCGTTCACCAAAGTAATTTCGCAAGAGGGCAATATATTAATAGGTATTGTATTGTTTCGTGATGATCACAAAACAACATCGTGCACTACCTACCCAACATCACTTTAGTAAATTATCTTTGGTGAGGATCACTTGCTTGTGGACAAACCACATGAAAATTTTGATACGCAAGGGAACCTTAATTTTCCAGATATGTATCGGTCTTGGGATTGGGCCAGAATTAATTATATCAATATACATAGATTTGATCGTAAACATACCGCTTCTGGTTAATTTCCAGTGAAAGGAATCAGGTTGGATGGATAGTTGAATCTCCATCAACCTCCGCACCAAGTGTAGCCACGAGTTCCAGTTCTCCCAAACTAAAGATCTCCTAAACTGTATATTTAAGGGCACCTCCTCTAGTGTAGTACAGTAGCCACGTAATCCTCCTTACGTTGTACAATATTATATAAGGTGGGGTACTGTAGGGCTAGAGGTGTCTCCCCTAACCATGTATCCTCCCAAAATCTTGTTGTCATCCCATTGCCAACAAAGAATTTGGCCCTACGAAAGAACATATATTTCGTTCTCATAAGTCCCTTCCAGAATGGCGAATCGTTAGATCTTGCGGTAACTTGGGCCAGAAATTTTGATTGTAAATATTTGTTTCGTAATATCTGTGCCCACATACCATCAGTCTCTACTGATAACCTATATAGCCATTTACTCATTAGGCATTTATTTTTAATCTCTAGGTTCTCAATTCCGAGACCCCCCTGGTCCTTGGGTCGGCAAATGATATCCCATCTTGCCAGGCGATATTTTGTCTTAATATCATCTGACTGCCAAAAAAATCGAGATCGATAAAAATCAAGTATCTTCCGTACCCCTTAAGGTACTTAAACGAAAGATAACAGGAACATCGGCATACTAGTCAGTACTGAATTAATGAGCACCAACCGACCTCCATAAGACATTAGCTTGCCCTTCTAGCAGCTTAGTTTTTTTTCAAATCGATCTTTGATGCATTTCCACTATTTATTAGTAAGTTTACGATGATGAATCAGGATGCCCAGATAACTGAAAGGCAGAGATCCCAATTCACATCCGAACAATTGTCTATATGCATCTTGTTTCTCTATGGCCCTCCCAAAGCAGAACAATTCGCTCTTGTGAAAATTTATTGTTAGTCCCGACAATTGTTCAAAAAGACACAACACAAGTTTCATATTCCGAGCCTTTGCAAGATCATGCTCCATTAAAAGAATAGTGTTGTCGGCATATTGTAAGATGGATACTCCCCCATTGACTAGATGGGGAACGAGTCCACCAACTTGGCCATTCTCCTTGGCCCGGCCTAAGAACGGTCAGCATATCAGCCACTATATCGAATAAGAGAGGAGACATCGAATCACCTTGTCTCAAGCCCTTATGAGTCTGAAAATAGTGATCGATATCATCGTTAACCTTTACTCTGACACTACCTTTTTGGAGTAGGGAATCCACCTGATTCCTCCATGTCTTATTAAAACCCTTCATGCACATTGCCTGCTAAAGGAAAGGCCACTTTACTTTATCATATGCCTTTTTGAAATCCACTTTGAAGATGACCCCATCTAGTTTCTTCGAATGAATTTCATGGAGAGTTTCATGTAAGACAACAACCCCTTCTAGGATATGTCTCCCCGGCTTGAAAGCCGTCTGGCTCGGTTGCACCACCGAATGGGCGATCCGTGGCAGTCTATTAGTACCCACTTTCGTGAATATTTTGAAACTCACATTTAAAAGACATATTGGCCTGAACTGCTCGATGCGAACTGCTTCTTCTTTGTTTTGCAACAGCGTTATCATACCAAAGTTAAGATGGAAGAGTTCCAGGTGACCATTGAAAAAATCGTGAAACATAGGCATAAGATCATCCTTTATAATATGCCAACATTTCTTATAGAATTCTGCAGGGAACCCATCTGGTCCCGGTGCTTTATTCGGTTTCATTTGCGATACTGCATCGAAAACCTCTTCCTCAGTAAACGGTGCAGACAAAATCTCATTTTCATCTGACCGAAGTTGAGGAACATCCCCAAAAACAAACTCATCCAGGGACACCGCATTACCCACCGGAGGCCCGAATAGTTGTTTATAATAGTTCGAAATATATGACTTGAGGTTCTCATGTGCCACCACGGTTCCTTCATCCTGTTCAAGCTGGATGATTTTCTTTTTCCTATGTTTATCATTCGCAATCATGTGAAAAAATTGTGTATTATCATCCCCTTGGATGACCTTAAGAACCTTAGCACGCAAGACCCATTTCAATTCTTCTTCTCTAAGGAGAGCGCGCAGGCTTTGCTCGGCATCCGATTTTGCGGCCTGTTCTGACACATCAAGCAGGTTCGATTCTGCTTTCAGGTCCAAAGCATCGATCAGTTGGATGAGTCTTTCTTTTTCTTGTTTGTAAACCCCACTTTCGTTTCTGGCCCAACCCCTTAAAAATTATCTTAGGTGTATAATCTTGTTTTGCCATCGTTCTATACTAGATCGCCCACTAACAGGCTTCACCCATTCTCTTGCTACAATGGCAATGAAGTTCCCTTTTTCGAACCAACTTAATTCGAAAGAGAAAGTGTTTTTGTTGCCAATATGTGTTGCGTCTCCCGTGTCTACCAACAGAGGTGTGTGGTCTGAGATGGCCCTCTGCATCGCATGCACCGACACGAGTGGGTATTTCTATTCCCATTCCACACTATCGAGCACTCTATCCAACTTCTCATAAGTTGGAGTGGGTAACGTGTTGGCCCATGTGAACTGCCTACCTGTGAGTTCAATCTCCCTCAGACTGAGACTCTCAATAATCATGTTGAACATTAGGGACCAACGCCCATCAAAATTGTCATTGTTCTTCTCTTCTCTCCTTCTGATTATATTAAAATCCCCTCCAACTAGGATTGGGAGTCTTTCATCCCCGCAGATCCTAACCAGATCCGCTAGGAAGTCAGGCTTAAGTTCGGGTTGGGATGCTCCGTATACAGCCACCAGAGACCAGCGGAATCCATCCAACTTTGACCTCACCCGAAACTTAACCGCAAAATCACCTCGAACCACATTGATCACCTCTAAAGTTTCGCACTTAACCCCCAACAAAATCCCATCGGATCTTCCTCTAGGAGGCAAACAGTGCCAATCAAAATCAATTCCGCCAGACAAAGTTCCAAGGAACTGCGAGATGAATTTATCTCTTCCTGTTTCAAGAAGTGCAATAAAGTCAATTTTCTGATCTATCGACGTCTCTGCAAGGAACCTTCTTTTAGCCAAGTCTGCTAGACCTCTGCTATTCCAAAAAATTCCTTTCATAAGTCATCGTGAATTTTTTTCTTAAGCTTAACTCTAGCACTTCTACGAACGGTCGATGTAGGGTAAACCTTCCTTTTCTAGGAACGCTTGGGTTTATCCACCACTACCTCTACATCCTTAAGACCGGAGTGGCCCTGGGCCTTACATTCTAGCATTAATGAATCTACATTTGCCTCAGACTCCGACCCTTCTACCTCAACTTCGGCTTCCGAAGTAGGCATGAGGTCATTACAAAAGCTCTCAAGAGCCGATATCCCTAAATTGTTAATGTCAGCCTCATTCATAGGTCTTACGGCCGCAATGTTACGAAATCGACTCTTGAGAGGGTGGGAGGGGGGAAGATGGCCAACATGATTTGGACGCGGAGAAGCAAGCCAAGATGCTTGAGATGGAGGCGGAGAAGCAAGCCAAGATGCTAGAGATCGAGGCCGCCAATGCCAAGACCAAGGCGAAAGAAGTGGCTCTCGCGAGCATGATGATCGGGGTGGAGATCATGAAGGTGGATATCAACACCGTGTCGCCAAGGAAGAGGCCGTGGTTCAAGAAGATGCAGGCTGACATGCTCAAGTTCGACGACGAGTGACCTATGGCGGCGAGTGCCATCCTTTTTTGTATGCCGGCAAGTGTGCTAGCATGACCACGGCCGTGATGGCGTGATCGAACTCCCGCCCCTTTTTTGTGTGCTGGCATGTGTGCCGGCCACTGGCAAGTGCGCCAGCCGAACTGTGTGGTACTTTTTTCTGAAGTTGGCATTGTATGGCCGCTGGCATGAACTATGGCCGCGGGCCTTTTTTCAAAATTTGCGTGCGGACATGAAATGGGTCGACGCGTTGGGTGCACTGCCGACCCAAATATCAAACGGGGCAGACGCCGAGCGGGCAGCCAACCCAAACGGACGAAAAGCGGACAAAAGCGCCGTCCATTTGGGTCGGCGCATTGGAGTTGCTCTCACACGATGCAAGTAAAACATGGAGCGATACTTTTTTTTACGGGACAGGGGGATCCTTTGTCCCCATCCACAACAATAACCATCGTGGTAAGGGCGCACGCTGGAGTGATCCACCTGTCGGTATTTACTGTATTGAACAAGAAGAGAAACAAAAAGCAATGCCTTTTCCCCTCGCAACCCAGCGTCCTTTTTTCCCTTTTCCCCCCAGCAAGGGTTAGCGTTGCCGCCGCCCTACCCCGCGCTCATGCCCTCTTCTCTCCTGCCCCGAGCTCCACCACCTCCAACCTATGCTTGCGCATCCCTTCCTTCTCGTTGGCGCTCAATCGGACGAGCATGAACTGCCGCAAACTGCAGCACAGGGAAACATGGATGAGGAGATCAAGCCAGGTGAGCCGCCACCGATTTGCTCGCCGCTAGCTCTCTGCTCTTTTCTTCTTCATGCTAACCGTGTTTCTGCTAGCTGGAGGGGACAGCTGGTGCGCGAGCTCGCACTGCCCTGGCGCCAATCTCGCGACGCTCCTGCGCCCTGCTACCCTGTCCTTCCCCGCTATCAGCAGGAGCAGCCCTCTTCTCCACGGATCCACGACGGAGGTGCTCGAGGAGGATCTTCTTGTCAGGACGCCATGGAGATCATCAAGGTGCGCCCCCACTCCCTCTCCCTCTGTTTGGTATGGTAGGTTCGTGCTGACCACCTCCGGCTCGAGCAAGGATCTGCTGCACCTCCAGACCCTTTTGGTACAGACCTGGCCATACATCCTTTATCCGATCATTATAGTTGGTTACCTCTTTGAATGGAATAAATTGGTTCTATCGTAAATTAAATTGTGAAATAGTAGCTGCGAAGCATCAGTTCATCTCACCAATTTCTATCAATCTGACTACTACTGTGTACTTTGTTATGTTTACATGACAAAGGAATCATATTTTTAAACTAACAGCCACTCTATGTAATTAGTTATGATTAGAGGACAATGGAAAATAAAGTTTCTTTATCAGTCCCACTACTTTATGTATTAGTAATGCTTAGATATTATAGTTGAATATGAGTTGACACATTTGAAGGGTGTGAAGACAATGAACAAGCTCAGTTTTGCTTCGAAACTATTTATCTTCAGAAATGACCGCGCTCTCTTTGCTTTCGCTCTTTGTATCTGAAGCTTGCAGATTGTGGAGAAGAGGACACATGTAGATAGTTTATCAAAGTTCCCCAACTGTGGCTGATCTTCTTCGTCAGGTCAATGTACTGCAGATTTAGTACATAGAGCATTTTTTTTCTTCTCTAAGATACAGTATACTGTTAATTTTGATGGTTTTTTGAATTATCTTCTTATGATATATGAGCGTCCACAATGGCCACCTCGACACAAGGAGCACAGGGTGCAGAGATAGACGCGTGGGCTGCAGAGAGGCCGCCCTGCGACGTGGTCGCCACTGTTCGTTCATCGGGGCAACTGTAGAAGACTAGGGTTAGGCCGTGCAACTCTAAATGCATTGATCGGGTGCACTAGGCATGTATATATGATGTACAAGACGGGACCACAACATCAACTGTACAGGAAAACTAGGAGGTGGGCCTACGACATAATATGCATGCACAAATATATTCAACACCGCCCCCCCCCCCCCCCCCCCCCCCCCCCCCCCCCCCGCAGTCGAAGCGTCGCCAGAGACACAGAGAGTGGAACGAAACTCCTCGAAGGTGGAAGTAGGCAGTCCCTTAGTCATCACATCGGCGAACTGTTGTATGGTCGGAACATGAAGAACCCGAATGCGTCCAAGGGCTACCTGTTCGCGCACAAAGTGAATGTCAAGCTTGATGTGCTT
This sequence comes from Thinopyrum elongatum, assembly GCA_011799875.1. Taxonomy (NCBI): domain Eukaryota; kingdom Viridiplantae; phylum Streptophyta; class Magnoliopsida; order Poales; family Poaceae; genus Thinopyrum; species Thinopyrum elongatum. Next base: position 154,447,288 of record CM022302.1, on the reverse strand, counting down.
CGTCCGGCGATGATGAACGGGGTTGGCGGAAAGATACACCACGGAGACGTTGTCACAGTAGACAACCGTGGCCTATGAGATGTCGTGATGCAACTCCTGAAGAGGCTGTCGAAGCCAGGTGCACTCGGCGACTGCATTAGCCACTGCTCGGTACTCGGCCTCCACGCTAGAGCACGATACAGTAGGTTGTCGCTTGGACGACCACGAGACGAGGGAGGGACCGAGGTAGACGCAGTAGCCAGAAGTAGAGCCATGTGTGTCGGGGCAGCCAACCCAATCAGCATCAGAGTAGGCCACCATATCCATAGAGGAGGACGCCGTGAGGGTGAGTCCAAGGGACATCGTTCCACGGATATAGCGGAGAATCCATTTCACGAGCGTCCAATGGGAGCCACGAGGGGCGTGCATATGGAGGCACACCTGCTGGACAGCATACTGCAAGTCTGGACGAGTGAGCATCAGATACTAGAAAGCACCAATAATAGACCGGTAGAATGGAGCGTTCGACGCGGGCGATCCCTCGAGAGCAGAGACCTTGGCCTTTGTGTCAATAGGAGTAGTGACAGGATGACAGTTGAGCATACCAGCATGCTCAAGTAGCTCATGCGCATACTTCTGCTGATGAAGAAAGAAGTAGTCGGGTCACCGAACGACCTCAATGCCAAGGAAGTAATGTAGAGCACCCAAATCCTTGATGGCAAACTCGTCACACATCCGGAGAGTGATCTGCTGAAGAAGGGTTGCGGAGGAGGCCGTCAGGATGATGTCGTCGACATAGAGCAGCAAGTAAGCAGTCGTGTCGCCATGGTGATAGACAAACAACGAGGCATCCGAGCGACTGACACAGAAGCCCAGTGTCTGAAGAAAACCGGGGATATGCTGGTACCAGGCATGAAGGGCTTGCTTGAGGCCGTAGAGAGACCGAGACAGCAAGCACACAAGGCCAGGATGAGTAGCGTCGACGAAACCAGTGAGTTGCTCCTAGTAAACCTTCTCAGTGACCATGAAGAAAAGCGTTGGAGACGTCCATCTGATGAACCAGCCAACCATGGGACACCGCGAGCTGGAGAACAGTGCAGATCGTGCCCGGTTTGACAACCGGTGCAAATGTCTCGGTGAAGTTGACTCCAGCGCGCTGCCGAAAACCATGGACCACCCAGCGAGCCTTATAGCGCTCAAGAGTGCCATCCGAGTGGGTCTTGTGACGAAAGACCCACTTGCCGCTGATGACATTGGCGCGAGGAGGCCGGGGAACCAATGTCCAAGTGCGGTTCCGCTGGAGAGCATCGAACTCTTCCTGCATCGCGGCAAGCCAGTGAGGATCACGGAGGGCTGCCCAAGCGGATGCTGGAATCGGTGATGGCTCGGCGGTGGAGGCAGCGAGGAGGTACTCATCGCTGGAGTACCGCAGACTCGGTCGATGGACGCCGGTCCTGGCCCGTGTGAGAGGGCAAGACGGTGGCTCCGGGGCCGTGGCAGGCGTAGGTGGTGATGACGAGCCTGCCTCGGTGGAGGCCGAGGGGGCGGCCCCGCCCGGGACGGCACCCGAGGCCGAGGGGTCGACCGCGCCCGAGGTGGTGCCCGAGGCCGAGGGGGCAGCCACACCCGAAGCTGCTCCCAAGGCCGAGGGAGTCGGCGGCGAAGGAGCCGGCGAAGGGGCCGGCGGCAAGGGGGTGCGGCCTGAGGCAGGAGGGCGCGGGGGACTCCGAGGGCGTCAAGGGGGTGAGGCCTAAGGCAGGAGGCGCAGCTCGTCCCACAGCGCGAGGAGCGCCAAAGCCCGGGGGCGGTCCGAGGACCGAGCGAGGCCGTCCACTAGACGGGGTCGCCAGAGGGCCGCCGGTGGCTGGCGGCGAGGTGACGGCGGAGGGTACTTGCTGAAACGGAAACAACTTCTCATCAAAGTAAACATGTCGTGAGGTGAACACGCGATGTGAGACGGGATCGTAGCAGCGGTAGCCTTTGGTGTTAGGTGGGTAGCCGAGGAAGATGCATGCAACGGAGCAAGGTGCAAGCTTATGAGGAGTGATAGCGGCGATGCTAGGATAGCAGAGACAGCTAAAAATGTGAGGCTCATCATAAGAGGGTGGTGCATCGAAGATAAGATGGTGAGGTGCAAAGTTCCCACAAGTACGACAGGGGCGAAGGTTAATGAGGAGTGATGCAGTGGAGAGAGCGTCAGGCCAGAAGCGCGGAGGCACATTGGCATGAAAGAGAAACGTTCGAACGCAGTCATTAAGAGTGCGAAGAACGCGTTCAGCGTGACCGTTCTGTAGCGAAGTGTACGGGCAAGTGAGACGAAAAGTCGTGCCATGTGTGGTGAGGAGAGTGTGAACAGCTAAGTTGTCGAACTTCTTCCCGTCATCTATTTGTAACGCAAGGATGGGACGCCCAAACTGCGTGAAAACATAGGAGTAGAATGCAGCGAGAGTAGATATAACATCGGACTTACGCCACAACGGGAAGGTCGACGCATAGTGTGAAAAATCGTCGAGAATGACAAGGTAGTAAAGATAGCCCGTATTACTTGCAACTAGAGAGGTCCATACATCACTATGAATTAACTCAAACGGGTACGATGCAACATGGGAAGAAGCCCTAAATGGAAGACGAGCATGTTTGCCGAGGAGACAAGCATGACTAGAGTGATCGTCGATCTTATTACACGTTAATGAAAAACTCCGAAGTATATGACGAAGGGTGGAGGGGTTAGGATGACCCAAGCGAGCATGCCATAGGTCCACACCGGTGGTGAGGGCGACATGAGCAGCGGAGGTGGTGGAGGCGGTGGAGTGGACCGGGTAGAGCTCGTTAGGGTTGTCACATCGGTGGAGCACCATCCAGGTACGAGCGTCCTGAACAGAAAAACAAACTCAATGGTAACAGGATTTTCACGTGTAAAAGAACGAACAGAAACAAGATTTTTAATGAGACCAGGTGAGACTAAAATGTTAGATAATGACAATGGTGTAGATGTAGATGGAAAAGATGCATGTCCTATGTGAGTAATAGGAAGAGAGGAACCGTCCCCGACAGTGATGCGAGTGGAAGTATGGACGGGATAGGAGGTGTGGAGGTTACCGGGGTGGGCAGCCATGTGAGCCGTAGCTCCGGTGTCCATATACCAGTCACCACCCCCGGTGTAGTTAGCCGGGGTAGGAGCAGAGTGCAGAGCCGCCAGCAAGGCCGGTTCCCATGGCGCTAGGGGAAGCGCGGCCATCGGCGACGGTGGCGGGGCCGTCAGGGGCAGTGGCGGCAGTGATAACCCACAAGTATAGGGGATCGCAACAGTTTTCGAGGGTAGAGTATTCAACCCAAATTTATAGATTTGACACAAGGGGAGCCAAAGAATATTTGCAAGTATTAGCAGCTGAGTTGTCAATTCAACCACACCTGGAGATTAATTATCTACAGCAAGATAATCAGTAGTAAAGTAATATGATATTTTTGATATTAGTGGTAACAGTAGCGGTAACGGTAACAGTGATAGCAATAGTTTTGTAACAAGTATAACAGTAGCAACAACAGTAATAACTTAGCAGAAACAATATGTGGAAAGTTCTTAGGCATTGGATCGGTGAATTCGTTGGATGATATTCATCATATAACAGTCATAACCTAGGGCGATACGGCACTAGCTCTAGTTCATAAATATAATGTAGGCATGTATTCCGTAAATAGTCATACGTGCTTATGGAAAGAACTTGCATGACATGTTTTGTCCTACCCTCCCATGGCAGCGGGGTCCATAAGGAAACTAAGGGATATTAAGGCCTCCTTTTAATAGAGAACCGGAACAAAGCATTAGCACATAGTGAATACATGAAATCCTCAAACTATGGTCATCACCGGAAAGTATCCCGAATACTATCACTCCGGGGTTTACGGATCATAACACGTAATAGGTGACTATAACTTGCAAGATCGGATCTAGAACATAGATATAATGGTGATAACATAAACGGTTTATATCTGAAATCATGGCACCAGGGCCCAAAGTGACAAGCATTAAGCATTGCAAAGTCATAGCAACATCAATCTCAGAACATAATGGATACTAGGGATCAAGCCCTAACAAAACTAACTCGATTACATGATGAATCTCATCCAACTCCCTCACCGACCAGCGAGCCTACGAAGGAATTACTCACTCCCGGTGGGGAGCATCATGGAATTGGCGATGGAGAAGGGTTGGTGATGACGAAGATCGAAGATTCCCCTCTCCGGAGCCCCAAACGAACTCCAGATCTGGCCTCCCGATGAAGAACAAGAGGTGGCGGCGGCTCCTTCTCGTGAAATGCAATAATTCTTTCTCCTTGATTTTTTTTCTCTGAAAATAGGATTTTATAGCGTCGGAGATAGGGTCAGCGGGGCCACCAGGTGGGCACAACCCACCTAGGCGCGCCAGGAGGGGGGGCGCCCTGGTGGGTTGTGCTCCCCCAGGGACCCCCCCCCCCCTCCGGTGGTTCCTGGCTATAGTATTTTTCTTTTATTGTATAAAAATTCTCCAAAAAGTTTCGTTCCATTCCGAGAACTTTTATTTCTGCACAAAAAACAATACCATGGTAGTTCTGCTGAAAACAGCGTCAGTCCAGGTTAGTTTCATTCAAATCATGCAAACTAGAGTCCAAAACAAGAGTAAAAGCATTAGGAAAAGTAGATACAACGGAGACGTATCAACTCCTCCAAGCTTAAACCTTTGCTTGTCCTCAAGCAATTCAGCTGACAAACTGAAAGTGAAAAAGAAAAACTTTTACGAACTCGTTTGCTCTTGTTTACATAAATAAGCTTAAGTAGCACCCAGGTTTTCAGCAAAGATTATGACTAACCATGTCGACAATAACTCTTAAAAATTGTATTAACTCATATCAATGGCATAAGCAACTAGCGAGCAATAATAAAGTATCTCAAATGACAACACTTTGTCAAAACAATCATGATATAATATGACAACAGTGGTATCTCGCTAGCCCTTTCTGAGACCGCAAAACATAAATGCAGAGCACCTCCAAAGTTCAAGCAGCGACTAAACATTGTAATTCATGGTAGAAAAGATCCAGTCATGATGCATCCAACATTAGCTATACACAATGCATGAGGATGACAATAGTGCTCTCAGATCTGGCGCTTATTTGAGAAGATGATGACACAACATAAAATTAAATAGATAGTCCCTTCGCAGAGGGAAGCAGTGATTTGCAGCGGTGCCAGAGCTCAGATTTTTAAAACAAAGATAAATGAAATTTTGAGAAATGCACCTTTCCTGTTTACTTCGCGAACATTAGTTATCGATATCTTCCATGATAAACACATTAGTGGTAGTTCCCAAGCGATAAAAGTAAAGGTTTACTCCCCTCCACCAATAGACACACTCCACGGCTAGCCGAATCCACGGGTACCATCCATACCAACATCAATCCTGGGGGAGTTTTGTTTAATTATTTGCAATTTTTGAATTTGGGACTGGGAATCCCTATTACCGCCCCTCTCGTGCAAGGACGATTGAATAAACACTCATCATGAGAATAACCCGCTTAGCATGGAAGATATTGACTACCTCTTGTCACTCCATGAACAATCCAGGCACACAAAAACAGATGTTTATTTGAAGTTTTTAGAGGTGGACATGCAAATTTACTTAGAACGGCAGGGTAATACCGCATATAGGTAGATATATGGTGGACTCATCTAGAATAACTTGGGTTTTAGGATTTTGATGCACAAGCAGTTTTCCGCTTAGTACAGGCGAAGGCTAGCAAATAGGTTGAGAAGCGGCTAGCTAGAGAGCAAAAACGGTCATGAACATGCAATATGCATAAGTAACATTGGATACTAGCATGAGTACGATATGAACACCATGAATATAAATATCATAAAGGCTATGTTGGTTTTGATTCAACTACATGCATGAACATGTGCCAAGTCAAGCCACTCAAACATTTGGAGGAGGATACCATATCATCATACCACATCACAATCATTTTAATGCATGTTGACATCCAAGATAAATCATTATCCACTCCTAGCTACTTAAGCATGGCATGAGAAACTATAATCTCTAATTTTCATTACAAACATGTTTGATCATAATAGGATGAATCATGGATACTAGGTTAAACATATTTACAAAAACAGAACAAGTTGAGTTCATACCCATTTCTCTCTACCATAGCCAGTTCATCAAATATCGTCATTATTGCCTTTCACTTGCACGACCGAATGATATGAAAATAATAATAGTGCAAGAGTGCCGTGGACTAAGCTGGAATCTGCAAACTTTTTATTCAAGAGGAGAAGACAAGGCAATTTGAGCTCTTTGTTAGATCAACAATAATGCATATGAGAGCCACTCAACATTTTCATCGTGGTCTTCTCCTCGGTATGACTCAATAAAAGGAAAAGAATTTCAGAGAAACACACTGAAATATTTTTGGAGTTTTTAGTTTTTCTAGAACAAAGCAAATTAAAGAGAAAAACAAAAACGAGAAAAACTATTTATACGGGAGAGCTCCCAACAAGCAAAAGAAGAACAAGGAAATCTTTTTGGGGTTTCTTTTAAATACTAGAACTAACTAAACTAGAAATAAAAACCGAAAAGAAGCAAGCAACATTTTTTGTGATTTTCTCAAAGTTTTTCAAACACATAAGAAGAAAGCGAGAAAATAAATCAAGCATGGATAATACAATGAAAAAGTGTGAACACCGACAACTGGAATGAAATATGTGAACATGAATATAATGTCGGTGGAAATACGTACTCCCCCAAGCTTAGGCTTTTGGCCTAGCTTGGTAATCACCACTGATGGCTCGTGTCCGCGTCAGTATTTTCCCCGAAGAGGAAGGGATGATGCAGCACAGCTACAGTAGGTATTTCCCTCAGTGATGAGACCAAGGTTATCGAACCAGTAGGAGAACCACGCAACACTATGTAAATGGTACCTGCACACAAAGAACAAATACTTGCAACCCGATGCGTAAGAGGGGTTGTCAATCCCTCCCGGGTAAAAGACAGATAAATTTGTAGTAGATTGGATAAATAGATCTCGCGGAAACACAAAATAAAATAAATAACAAAAAATTGCAGCAAGGTATTTTTGGGTTTTTGGAATAATAGATCTGAAAATAAAAGAGGCAAATAATAGATCGAAAAGCAAATATGATAAAGAATAGACCCGGGGGCCGTAGATTTCACTAGTGGCTTCTCTCGAGAAAAATAGCATATGGCGGGTAAAAAAATTACTGTTGGGCAATTGATAGAACTTCAAATAATTATGACGATATCCAAGCAATGATCATTATATAGGCATTACGTCCAAGATTAGTAGACCGACTCCTGCCTGCATCTACTACTATTACTCCACACATCGACCGCTATCCACCATGCATCTAGTGTATTAAGTTCATGGAAAATGGAGTAATGCAACGATGACATGATGTAGACAAGATCTATTCATGTAGGAATAGACCCCATCTTGTTATCCTTAATAGCAACGATACATACGTGTCATGTCCCCTTCTGTCACTGGGATTGAGCAGCGTAAGATCGAACCCATCACAAAGCACCTCTTCCCATGGCAAGAAAAATCGATCTAGTCGGCCTAACTAAACCAAAGATTCGAAGAAGAAATACGAGGCTATAAGCAATCATGCATATAAGAGATCAAAACTCAAATAACTTTCATGGATAAAATAGATCTCATCATAAACTCAAAGTTCATCGGATCCCAATAAACACACCACAAAAAAGAGTTACATCAAATAGATCTCCAAGAGACCATTGTATTGAGAATTAGAAGAGAGAGAGGAAGCCATCTAGCTACTACCTACGGACCCGTAAGTCTACAATGAACTACTCACGCATCATCGGAGAGGCACCAATGAGGATGACGAACCCCTCCGTGATGGTGTCTAGATTGGATCTGGTGGTTCTGGAACTTGCGACGGCTGGAATTGTGTTTCATCGACTCCCCTAGGGTTTTTGGATTTTTGGGATATTTATAAAGCAAAGAGGCGGTGCGGGAGGCAACTGAGGTGGGCACAACCCACCAGGGCGTGCCTGGGCCCCCAGGCACACCCAGGTGGGTTGTGCCCCCCTCGGGGCACCCCTCTGGTACTTCTTCGGCCCAAGTTGTTCCTTCTGGTCCAGAAAAAATCTCCAAAAAGTTTCGCTGCGTTTGGACTCTGTTTGGTATTGATTTTCTGTGAAGTAAAAAACAAGCAAAAAACAACAACTGGCACTGGGCACTATGTCAATAGGTTAGTCCCAAAAAATGATATCAAGTTGCTATAAAATTATTGTAAAACATCCAAGAATGATAATATAACAACATGGAACAAGCAAAAATTATAGATACGTTGGAGACGTATCAACCACTCGTAGTAACCCTCAGGTCCCACGTTGAAGTGCTGTGGAGCGGGCACCTAAGCGTCCCACTCCTGAGGCTCCTCCTCAGCCGCTGCCTAGTTGTTTCGGTAGGCGATGATGTCATCTGGCATGATCCTGTATCCACCCTGGCAATATAATCAAACAAAGCAAGTGCATGCAACGGAATAATATCCCGGGTATTCTCGCAGAAAACCAGGTTGTAAGGAATATGAATAGTAGTGTTCTCGCCATCAATAAATTGATGAGCTGCCAGAGCCTGGCGATCTAAATAAACCTTGGTTAAACGATAATCATGCTGGCGAATCTGAATGTTAAAATGACTCGCTAAATGAGTCGCATAAATACTGCCATGAATTTTACCCTTGGATCTATTAAGGTGCAGGCGACGTGCAATGATAGCCCCAAGGCTATAGTTATTATCGCCGTAAAGTGCACAGCGTAAGACAGCGAAATCGGGGGCACTAAGTGCACCAACCTTCTCTCTAGCAAGTAAACACTTCGCAATGAATAGAGCAAAATAATCCACAGAAGCAAACTGCAAGCTACTGGCCGTGACACTCGATACCCCACTCTCATCTCCCACTGACAGAGTATGATAAAAGTCCTCAAACTCTGCAGGCCTAGGCTCTCTTATTTCCCCGTCAGAAGGGATCAAGCATATATCACAAAACTCAGTAAGTGGTATCTGACGGGTTTCAGCATATAAATTAAACTGCACCTCAGGAGGGTTATTCCTACTTAGAAAATGAAAGCTTTGCACAAAGGAATTTGTAAGGAGATGGTATTGTTCACACTCAGCTGCGATGAAGTCGGTGAGACCAGCATTAGCAGCAAATTGTGTGAACTCTTGACGGATCTCGGCTCCATCCATGAAGGGGTTGTGTGGCCATTCGCACGGCCGCACCTCCGCCATTCTCCGGGTGCGGAGATCATTGTCCGATGACTCCCCAATGACTCCCTTAGAGTTCTTCTTGGAAGCAAACTTCCTAAAGAAACTCATCTTATTCCTATAAATAAAATTCTGAAATTTTTAGTCCACAACATTTTTGTCAACAAAACTTCACAAGATTGATAGCAACTACTCATAGGGATGTATAGAGGCCATATTGAGCATTCAAACTACTTAGAACTCTAAGAATTCAACATGCAAGCTCATCTACAGCAGCACCAAGAGTAGCTAATTATTCAAAATATAATCCACTAAAGCAAAAACTAATTGGACCAATGGAGGAGTCACATACCAAGTAGCAATCCCCCAAAACAATTTCGAAAACGGAGCTTCGAGCAAAGAGATTGAAATCCGGGGGTTTGAGAGCAAGAACACAAGAGAGAGAGCAATGGTGATTTTTTTCTGGAGGTAGGTGATGACATGGGCTAAAGAGATAAGTGAGGGGGCCCACGTGGGGACCACAACCCACCAGGGCGCGCCTGGGGCTGCTGGCGCGCCCAGGTGGGTTGTGCCCACCTGGTGCACCCCCCTCCGATGTTATTTGCATCAAAAATTCTTAAATATTCAGAAAAAATCGTATTAAATTTTTAGGGCATTCTAAGAACTTTTATTTTTGGGTCATCTTTTATTGCATGAGAAATTCAGAAAACAGACAAAACATGGCATTTTATTTTATTTAACTAAGAAAAACAGAAAACAAATGTTGGGAACAGAAAGTTGTGCTTACTAAATTCATCAACTTCATACCTCTCAAAAAATGATCCATTAATAAGGTTGATCAAGTCTTATTAACAACCACCTTCGATTAGCATAAAACCGAAGAACTTTCATAAAACACTAAGTTACCTCTACGGGGATGTGCATGTCCCCAACAATAAGCATTTCATATTTCTTTTTGGCAGTAGGTCGAGGTAGTTGAAAACTTCCAATAGTGAGTGTCGGAGATTTTTCAATACCATTAACACCATTCACTTGGAATTGTTTCTTCGGAAAGTGCACCGTATGCTCATTACCATTGATATGAAAAGTGACCTTGCTTTTTTTGCAATCAATAATATCCCCTGCAGTATTCAAGAAGGGTCTACCAAGGATAATCGACATGTTGTCATCCTCGGGCATCTCAAGTATAACAAAGTCAGTTAAGATAGGAACATTTGCAACAACAACGGGCACATCCTCACAAATACCGATAGGTATGGCAGTTGATTTGTTAGCCATTTGCAAAGATATTTCAGTAGGTGTGAGTTTATTCAAATCAAGTCTTTTATATAAAGAGAAAGGCATAACACTAACACCAGCTCCTAAATCACACAAAGCAGTTTTGACATAATTTCTTTTTATGGAACAAGGTATAGTTGGTATTCCCGGATCTCCAAGTTTTTTAGGTACTCCATCCTTAAAAGAATAATTAGCAAGCATGGTGGAGATTTCAGCTTCTGGTATTTTTCTTTTAATAGAGATGATGTCTTTCATATATTTTGCATAAGGGGCCATCTTTAATATATCAGTCAAACGAGTGCGCAAAAAGACTGGCCTAAGCATTTCAGCAAAGCGTTCAAATTCTTCATCATCCTTTTTCTTAGTTGATTTAGGTGGAAAGGGCATGGGTTTTTTGAACCCATGGTTCTCTTTCTCTTCCATGTTTTCTAGCAACAAAGTCTCTTTTATCATATCTTTTATTTTTAGGTTGTGGGTTATCAAGATCAACGGCTGGTTCTATCTCAACATCATTATCTGGTTGTTTATCATTGTCTAGTTGAGTGTCTTCATGAACATCCTCATTATCTTTTTCATTATCACTAGGTGAATGTTCATTACCAGATTGAGTTTCAACATCAGAGATAGAAACATCATTATCATTATCAGGAGGTTTTTCTATTTCAGGTTCACTAGAGGCATGCAAAGTCCTATCATTTTTCTTTTTCTTCTTCTTTTTAGAAGGACTAGGTGCATCAGTGTTAATTCTTTGAGAGTCTTGTTCAATTCTTTTAGGATGTCCCTCGGGATAAAGTGGTTCCTGAGTCATTTTACCTCCTCTAGTTGCTCCTCTAACAGCAAAGTCATTTATATTATTATTCATTTCATCAAGCAATTCTCTTTGAGATTTAGCAACTTGTTCTAGTTGAGTTTGAACCATAGAGGCATGTTTTCCTACACCTCTAACATCATTGGAGATCCTAAATGACAAGTCACTCAAGCGAGCAATCATATCAGAATTATATTTCAATTGTTCCATAACATTTTCATTGAAGTGATCTTGCTTTCTAATGTAATTATCAAACTCATAAAGGCATTGACTAGGATGCATATTATAACGATTGTCCCTTTCATTAAATTTCATTAAAGAGTTTACCTCTACCACCTTAGGTGGTGGTGTGTCAAGTCCATGTATCTCTTCAATAGGAGGTAAATTTTTAACATCCTCTGCTTTAATACCTTTTTCCTTCATAGATTTCTTTGCCTCTTGCATATCTTCCGGACTGAGATAAAAGATACCCCTCTTCTTTGGAGTGGGTTTATGCGGTGGTTCAGGAAGAGTCCAATCATCATAATTTTTCAATATATTATTCAATAATTCCTCAGCTTGTTCAACATTTCGTTCCCTGAAAACACAACCAGCACAACTATCTAGGAAGTCCCTAGAAGCATCGGTTAGTCCATTATAGAAGATATCAAGTATTTCATTTTTCTTAAGAGGATGATCAGGCAAAGCATTAAGCAATTGGAGAAGCCTCCCCCATGCTTGTGGGAGACTCTCTTCTTCAATTTGCACAAAGTTAAATATTTCCTGTAAGGCTGCTTGTTTCTTATGGGCAGGAAAATATTTTTCAGAGAAGTAATAAATCATATCCTGGGGGCTATGCACACAACCAGGAGCAAGAGTACTGTACCATATCTGAGCATCACCCCTTTAATGAGAACGGAAATAATTTGAGAATATAGTAATAGCGAATTTTATCCTCATGAGCAAAAAGGGTGGCTATATCATTCAATTTAGTAAGGTGTGCCACAACAGTTTCAGTTTTGTAACCATGGAAAGGATCAGATTCAACCAAAGTAATCAACTCTGGGTCGACAGAGAATTCATAATCCTTATCATCAACAAAGATAGGTGAAGTAGCAAACTTAGGATCACATTTCATTCTAGCATTCAAAGGTTTTTCTTTCAGTTTGCATAACAATTTCTTAAGATCATCCCTAACATTGCAAGCAAGAAAGTCTCTAGTTGTCTCCTCATCCATAACATAGCCCTCAGGTACCTTAGGCAATTCATATCTAGGAGAGCTAGGCCTAATAGGTGTTTCAAGATTTTTAGTTTCAAGTATTTCATCAGTTTCAATAATTTCATCAGTTTCAGTAATTTCATTCTCTTTAGCTCTAGCAATTTATTCATCAAGAAAATCACCTAAAGCACACCATCATCAAGCAAGGTACTAGCATCATCATAAGCATCATTCATAGAAGTAGCATCATCAATAACTTGTGACATATCAGGATTAATAGCATATGGTGGTGTTGCAAGTCTACTCAAAATAGAAAAGAGCCTTGATGACCCACAAGTATAGGGGATCAATCATAGTCCTTTCGATAAGTAAGAGTGTCGAACCCAACGAGGAGCAGAAGGAAATGACAAGTGGTTCTCAGCAAGGTATTTTTTGCAAGCACTGAAATAGTCGGTAACAAGTAGTTTGATAGCAAGATAATTTGTAATGAGCAAGTAACGGTAACGGTAAATAATGTGCAGCAAGGTAGCCCAATCCTTTTGTTGCAAAGGACAGGACAAACCGGTCTCTTATGATAAGCAAAGCGTTCTTGAGGGTACACGGGAATTTCATCATATCACTTTCATCATGTTGGTTTGATTCGTGTTCGCTACCTTGATAATTTGATTTGTGGGTGGACCGGTGCTTAGGTGCTGTTCTTACTTGAACAAACCTCCTACTTATGATTAACCCCCTCGCAAGCATCCGCAACTACGAGAAAACTATTAATATAAAATCTAACCATAGCATTAAACTTTGGATCCAAATCAGCCCCTTATGAAATAGCGCATAAACTAGGGTTTAAGCTTCTGTCACTCTAGCAACCCATCATCTAATAACTACTCCACAATGCATTCCCTTAGGCCCAAATATGGTGAAGTGCCATGTAGTCGATGTTCACATGACACCACTAAGGGAATCACAACATACATATCATCAAAATATCGAACACATATCAAGTTCACATAATTACTTGCAACATGACTTCTCCCGTGACCTCAAGAACAAAGTAACTACTCACAAATGATAATCATGCTCAAGATCAGAGGGGTATTAAATAGCATAATGTTTCTGAACATATAATCTTCCACCAAATAAACCATATAGTAATCAACTACAAGATATAATCAACACTACTAGTCACCCACAAGTACCAATCTAGAGTTCCGGTACAAAGATTGAACACAAGAGATGAACTAGGGTTTGAGAGGAGATGGTGCTGTTGAAGATGTTGATGGAGATGGCCCTCCCAAAGATGGGAGAGTTGTTGGTGATGATGATGACGATGATTTCCCCCTCCGGGAGGGAAATTCCCCCGGCGGAATCGCTCCACCGGAGGGCAAAAGTGCTCCTGCCCAAGTTCTGCCTCGAGACGGCGGCGCTTCGTCCCGAAAGTCCTCTCCTTATTTTTTCTAGGTCAAAATGACTTATATACCAGAAGAGGGGCACCGGAGGTGGGCCGAGGAGGGCACAACCCACCAGGGCGCGCCCAGGTGGGTTGTGCCCACCTGGTGGGCCCCCTCTGGTAGTTATTTTCTCCAATATTCTTCATATAATTTAAAACAATTCTCCGTAAATTTTCAGCTCATTTGGAGATGTGCAGAATAGGTAACTCTGACGTAGCTTTTCCAGGTCCAGAATTCCAGCTGCCGGCATTCTCCCTCTTTGTGTATACCTTGCATAATATGAGAGAAAAGGCATTAGAAATACCCCAAAAAGCATTATTATGCATAAAAACATTATAAATAACAGTAGGAAAACATGATGCAAAATGGACATATCAGGCAGCCCTCCTGGCTGCGGCGGCTGGCCGTAGGAGAGCGGCCCGTAGGGCGCCGCATAGGGCTGCGGCGTGGCATAAAACGCCTGATGCGAAGGAGGCCGTGCACCGAGGATCCCGGGAGCAGGGCGGGGCACCGGCATGGAGTAAGCGTGCACAACCCTAGTCCATGGGTTCTGACCGGCGTACCACGGAGCTGGCTGACGCGACGCTCCGCCCTGAGCACCGTTTTGCTGCGGCTGCGGCTGCTTGCGCCCGTCGCGGCGGCAGTCATTGGCGGCCGGGGCGGGCGGCTGCTGGTACAGGAAGGCGGCCGGGGGCGGCTGAAGGGCCAGCGCGAGGCGCGGCTGAGGAGGGGCCGGGGTGGACGGTGCGGGCCCGCTGCGAGTGCCGGCGGTGAGGGCGGTGTGGGTCACCCGGGTTCGGGCCATCTTCATCCGCCTCTCCTCCAGCTTGAGGTGTGCCACCACCTTGGCGAAGGTTGGCTCTGGGATGAGAGTAAGGTTGGAGGTGGCATTCCCAAAGTCCTCGTTGAGACCGGCGGTGATGAGGAGCTCGTCGCCGACCGTCTCGCCGAGATTACGGAGCTCATCGGCGAGCTTTTTGAGGTGCATGCAAAAATCATCGATGGGCGAGTCAAGCTACTGGCACCCATAAAACTTGCCGTGGAGGAGGACCTTGCGCTGGAGCTTGTTGTCGATGAAGAGGCCGTTGGGCTTGGTCCAGACGGCGTGAGCATCGTCGTCGTCGTCCACCACCGTGTGGAAGAGGTCCTTGGAGATGGTGAGGTAGAACCAGCGGATGATGGTGGCGTCGAGGATCATCCACTCCTCGTCGTTCACCATGAGGCTGGAGTCCACGGTGCCATCGACGTGGCCATGGAGCAAGTACTTGCGAAACACCAAGGAGAAATACCGCTTCCAAGCGGAGTAGGAGGCGGTGGATTGATCAAGAACCACCGGGACGCGCTCGTGGATGTTGAGATCGCGAACGAGGGTGACATCCGGACCGGCGAAGGGATTGGTGGCGGTGGAGACGGAGGAGCCCGGGGAGTTCATGGTGGTGGATGTTGGGTGGAGAGGGAGACGCGGGACAGCGGCAGCGGCTAGGGGAAGAGCGGCGGCGACGACGTTGTGTGGCGGCGGCAGGGAAGGAAGGGCAGGTCGAGGCGTGCGGCCGCTAGGGTTGCGGGTAGGAGAGGGGTGGCGAAAGCGGGAGAGGAAGGGTGGCGGCGGCGACGCGCGGCTGCGGCGGCTGGAGGGAGCGGCGGCAGCGGCGGGTGGCGGCGGCGGGAGGCAGCAGCGGCGGCGGCTAGGGTAGGGTAGGGTAGGATCATGGGGGAAACTGATAGCATGTAGAAGACTAGGGTTAGGCCGTGCAACTCACAATGCATTGATCGGGCGCACTAGGCACGTATATATGATGTACAAGACGCGGCCACAACCTGAACTATACAGGAAAACTAGGAGGTGGTCCTACGACACAATATACATGCACAAATATATTCAACAGCAATGACAGGTTGACCCCACCATCTCTGCCCCTTTTTGATGGCAGCTCTGGAGGAACGACGAATTGAGGTTCTCCCTTTTTGTCTGTTCGCATCCTCCGTTAGTAAGTTCCTGATCCTCTCTCTCTCACTTGATCCATATCACATATGAATACCTGGTTCTAGCATGAACTTGCAGTATACAAAATCTGAATTTGTGATCATGCTCATGGTCAAGGTTCTATACAAAAGAGAAGGAAATATGATGTGGCATATATTTTAATTTTCAAGTAGATAGATCACACGCCTGAAAAAAAGAGATAGATCACAGCTGTTGTGTGCATGTAAGGTGAGGCAAATTTTAGTGTGTTCTTCGAACTAATTCTCTTTGATCTTTGTGTATGTTTTAGATTTTTGAAGATTTATGAGATAGAATCTTGATATGTAACATGTCTTCTCCTGAAGAGGTCCGCCTATTGCTCGGTGATACTGTTGCCGGATACACGGCCAAGGTAGTTGTGCTCCTCATAATGGAGCAGTGTCTGGGACATCTAGGTCTTATTTGCTTAATTCCCCTACTCGCGGCTTTTGTTTGTTCCAAAAGATTTCTCCATGTATCATATAAGGAATTTGTGGGGGGGAGGGACATATTTGATGCATAACATGGTATCCCATCCAAAACAATAAGCTGCGCATCAGGGGCGCCGGCTCGCGATGTCCACGTTGGATTTGGACGGTTGCGCGAGGAGGTGAGAGCAGGCGCGCGATTGGCTTCGTCGTTGCCCCACCGCACTGGTCGTTTCCTTTGTCCAGAAGAAAGAGAGAGGACGGAAGACGTCGCCAATCGCCAGATACACCCGCCCCGCTCCAACCCTCTTCTCCTCCTCACGCACGCCAACTCCTTTCTCCTCCCTCTGTCTCTCAGACCCACTCGCGACGGAGACTGGAGGCAGAACACCGCACGCGCCGGCTGGCGAGGAGGAGCTGCGCTGCCGCCGGCGCACCGACTGCATCTACTACCTCGCCTCCCCATTGACCTACAAGAAGGTACCCCTGCACCTCCCTCCCACTTCTGGAATACACTCGTTCATTCATCCATCCTCTCTGCTTCCTGGATAGTTGGATAATATGTTGAGGGGATTCGGCCTCTCTCTCCCTGAGCTAATGTGCTAACGAACGGCAGGGCAGTCCATTCGGTTTCGATCTGACCGGGGGCCTCCTTATCCTCTAGTCTACGATTCGAGTTGCGCTCTTGCGTGCGCACAATTTCTTCTTGGTTTTTGGCGAGCAACCGAGATCTGATGTGCTCTGCTCTGCTCGGTGCTGGAAGAAGAATTTTGTTGTTCAAGAGAACAATAAGCTTCAAGAGGAACTGTTTCGTGGGTTATACCTGATTATGCAAACATGTTTTTACTTGTTTCATTAATTGACCCTACCTGTAAGCATTAGATTCATTAGCACAGTACAATATAGTTCAGAGAGTCCTGAAATGTTTGTTTATTCAGAGGACACACTTGATAGATGCGGATTCAGAAAAAACAACCGATAGATAGGGAGGAGCCTTGCATATTTATAAAATAATTTGAGATTGTCATTTATATTCGGCTGCTTCATTCTTCTCTGCAGGTATATTCCCACATTGAACTGAATTATTGCTATATTCGGTTGATTCAGACATATTGTATCTTCAATGGCTTTCACTGCTGGGCAAATCAAGCGATGGAAGGTAATTTTTTTTAGTGATACTAAAGCACATTAATACTGTTATATGATGCCTCATTTTTTTCTTATCTGAATGTGTTCGCGTTCAGAAAATTATTTGTTTATTTTTACTTTTTGAGGCATATAACAGGAGAAAGCTCTGTTGTTGAAAATCCATTAAAGAGATGGAAGATAAAATTATTTGCAATCAAATCTGATTTGCATACTAATGAATGCCAATATTTATGCTAGATCTTTGAATAGTTTAGTGTCCAGTATATGAAGCGGTGAAGTGAGAGCATGTAGTGAAGGTAGGGTTGGTATGATTTTAGCTCAATTTGTGTGTGAAACATCCTAGCAATTAGTCATTGATATATTTAGGACGGGCCTTTAGCTGCTAAGACCTGAAAATTAGAAAGCTGACAGTTTATTTGTATTAATTCGTCTGTTACCATTTCCTGGATTTTCTTACTTTTTTAATAGGTATTATACTTTACAGATCCATGGTACTTTGCGATGTTATCTGCTACTGATTTACAGGCCTTGTGGTTGTCGTTCCCATGGCTGTGCCGTTCGCGTTTATGCAGGGTGAGCTCTCTTCTGTTTGTCTGTTTACTTTGTCGTTCCTGGAAAAAATCCATTAATGAGAATATATTTCTTGTGCAAATTTTTTCTAATTCCTGTAAGTAATTTTGAGAGCACACCAGTACACAAGTAACATGCCCTCTAGAGTAGAAAAGCATCCTTCATGTTGTAACACAAACAAAATATTAGTGATCTGACAGTAGCACAGTTTTGCTGTTGAGTTATTTAATTTAGATGATTGCTGCTATATAACCTGTCTGCCAAATTCTCTAGCATTTTCTGCTTTTAGATAAATTAAGAACGAAGTTACACCATTTTATTTAATTTATTGTTCAAATTATATGTAGGAATTTTGGTGTGGATTATAGATTATAAAGTTACTCTTAGTTTGTCAGCTTTGTTGATCCTAATTTATGATGTTCACCGAGGATTATAGATAACTTTGCTCAGTCGTGGATCATGGTACCTTCACCTGTTGTCGACATTTCCTCTTTCAGATTTGATGTTAGCTTGTACAAGCTGCTGGGTTGTGCTTAGATGTTATGGTTTCTCTGCTATTTAGAAAGTACACTTAACACTCATAAAGTACACTGATCTGAGCCTAACCTGAAATATTTAATCCGGTAGGTTTAAAGTTTGATGTAGGAAGGGCACACAAGTTTGATGTTTGCAGTTACAGATTTTTGCCAAAGCCCGCTGAAACGAAGTTTAGTTCAGCAGACCATATATGTTGGAAGAAAGCAAATTTCTTGCCTTCCGAATCCTCCGTAGCCATCATATTTTATTTCAGACCGAATTGTCCCAGCTCAGTGTATCTCTGGTAAAATACGAACATCATTGTTTTTACTTTTTTTAGGGGATGCCACAAAAGGAAAAATGACCAAGACTGCATCTGTCATGTTTTTTTTGCTAGATTGTTAATTTCAATTCATGTTTGATATTGTAGTATGGAGGTTTCGCCAAATACATGTTCTATTGTCATTTATTTTCCACTATTGTTGGGCCTCGTTTCTTTATTTGCATCATTAGATGTGTAATGTTATATTGGTCATGATGCAGACATTTCCATCGACCAAATATATATTGTTAGCTTATTGTATCTGTGAAATTACACTAGCCTATGTATTATGAAGGAACTGTGCTAAACTGCTAAATAGTTAAAAATCATGCATACATCGTAACAAAAAAAAGAGTTGCAGGCTTTTGGAATTTAAATAGTAACGATGAAAAGATGGTGTAATGTATTTGGAATCGTGGCAGGTGGAATTTTGCTTCAATCGTGTGAATCTAGCTACAACTGACCATCTGTTGAAGTTTAATACTAAAGATCCAGATGGATTTGGTGAGTTTAAACTGTTAAATTTGAATAAAGCATCCAATCATGTTGTTCACTCATGTATGTTTCTTTCATCTGACGTTTGCTTGGCCAAAATCAATTGCAATTTACCAATAGAAGTAGGCGCATATATGATTATAAAAAACTTACAAAGTGCTGATATAGCCATAATGTTTTGTGCCAATTTTATTTTAGAATTATACTTCCTTTCATGTTTGATGTTTGATCCTTAATTAATATATACTGCCCATGATTCTGTTTTTACTAGAAGCATCTCCTTGAATGTCATTCGGTGTCGACAGGCAAAGGTTTCGGCTGGGGAATCGATTACTGTTAGCAGGTAGGATGTTCAACTTTTGACTGAATTCAGTTTTTTTCCTATGACTATTATCTTATTGTTGCGGTGTTAGTGTATTATATTTCTGTCCAGTTTTGCTGCTCCTGATGATCTCAAACTAGCATTGCTTATGTTAGAGCTAGAGTATACTAAGGCAAGATCCAACCGAGCTGAGGCCGTAAGTTCGATGGACTGTCAGTAACTACCATTTCAGTTATGCTTTATTTACTATGGTTTGACATACATTAGTCGTGTTTTTGCAGCTGGATGCTCTCTTGCTTGCGCAGCAACTCCAGAAGATATTTCTGGATTAGGTATGGCACAATTAGCTAGCATTACGTCTGTGAGTAGAGTTATATTTGCTTTCTATAGACAGCATATGAAAAATGCACTAAAGAACCGAGCATTATTTATTATAGGTTGTCATATTTCGGTATGTTATTGGCTTGCCAAATTATTGGTCTCCTATAGTATGATCAGACCAATATGTTGTCCCTAATCCTGCACTATCAAAAGTATGGCTGCAATTTTTTAACAGACTGTCATATTAAACTATTATCCAATGTTTGTATTGGTAAGTGGCAATATTTATCTTATAGTTAGGCGGCTGTTTTGCTTTGCAGGGAGTGAGTTGGAGGTACCTAAACAAGTCACCTGTATGTATTCTCCCATGTGTTGTGTTCTTAGATGGGATTTGCTCTGTTGCCACAGAAGGTATGCACCGAAATATACATTTGACTCAAGTCACACACTATTTGTAGTAGTTTAAGCAAACTGTCAGTTTGCAGTTTGCTGGAATTTTTCACAAAGGGACATAAACGTACTACTAGCATGAGTGTCATATGAAGTTCATCAATTAGCTCACACTTCATATTCTGGTTCATATCCACTTGCTAACCCAATAACCACACAGAGTACTATAGTAAACAAGTTTGTCTTGCTTTCGACAAATGAAAGCTATCCTTACAGTGAAACATTTCTCCTGTGCAGGATGTAAACATGAGTTCTGCACGAGATGTTCCCTGTACCTTTGCTTGACCAGCTACACGTCGGCGAACCCCACAGGTGCCATTGCCCGCCCTGCAGTCACCCGATCATCTCCTTCGTGGTGCTTCCTAGCACGAGCTCGATAAGGGAGCAGCTCCCTTGGAACGACCTCTCGCTGTCGTTCTGCGTGACGTGCCCGGTGGTTTGCTCAGACTCTGCCGTCTCCAGGGACCGGGCACCGAGCTTCGTTGCGGCGCCAGCGCCCACATGCTGCCAATGGGCTTGATGAGAACCGGACGATGCTCACATTGGTGCAGACCCACTGCACCATCGTCAATGAGGGAGAAGATTACTTATTTCTACTTCTGGCTGCACCATCGTCAACCGGACAATGCTCACATTAGTGCAGATCCACTGCACCATGCCCACCGGACGATGCTCACGCTGGCACCCACATGCTGCACAATGTGATTTTATTTCTGCTTCTTCAGGTTGCATGAAATTGGTAAAGGAATCTACCCATTCCTAGAAGTATTTGATAAGGCCCATGTTGATGATCTAGCATCACCAACCACAAAGAGCCCACGAGTTGCGAGATCGCCTCACTGCTCACATTGTGGTCACCCAGATAGCAAGAAAGTTCATCGCTGGATGCAATTATTGCTTGGTGGATTCATTAGAATATTGCATGGAAAAATTAGTTGGTTTCATATGAAAAGGTAATCTCACTTGATCTACTGTAAAACATAGCCTTCTCAGCTTTCTTAATACCATTTGTGTCAGTGTGTATCCCATAGTTCAGAACACGTGTATTGTATAATTTACAATGCCTGATTTGGATAAAAAATGTTCCTTGATCCTGTCAAAGGTTGTTTGATAGCACTACCCTCAGCTGCTAATTTGTACCTGCATACCTGTATCCATTATCTTTATTGAATTCTACAAAAAAACTGCATTGTTGACTTGTTCATTGTCATAATGCTTCTCATGTTTTCTGTCCAATCTAACAAAATATAGTATACAATGCTTGTTCCTTCCCTTTAAATGGTTCATGGATCTTAATTCTCTTTATTAATAGTATCTTTCTTGGGATCAATTTTAGGCACGTGATTTGAAAGCACAGAGAAGACATGAGAATTCCAAATCAAGGTATGCAAAAGATTAGATGCTGAGAAGTTTTTCCCAAATGAGGAGATAATTAAATTGTATCTATGTGATGACAATTTGGATAAAGGTAAAAATTAATAACACTGCTTTTAGTATTCCTCAAATATCTTGAGAGTGAAGCTTCTAAACCTACTGCAAGTGCCAGTTGTATTTTTTTGGAACAAATATCAGTTGTATTATCCTTACTTTGTTCTTCACTTTTTACCTGCATCAGAAGGACAAAATCTATTGATTATCCTCATCGATATGTACTAAGTGAATCATCATTGTGCTATATGCACAAAGTGGTGATCAAAGGCTTGAGTGGACTGAGCCTAAAGTTGATGATTTGGTTGATTTGCTAATTTATATGCAGAATTGGGAATCATCTTATGTCTGACAGTTCATGCCTTCTCGCACTTCTCTACTGGCGTGAAGATGCAGAGACAAAGCCAAGAGGTCTTTCATGAGAACTACCACTCTCTTCGTGGTTGTGGTTGCCGTCATCGCTTGCGCTTACATCTGTGAATCCAAGAGGAGGCTTAGTGGTTAGACTGCATGTCTCCATGTGCAGATAACTGCAATTCAGTGATGGGTTCTGAAGAACAAAGTTAAATTGTACATTGTGATGTTGTACAGTCATATTTGTAACTAATCTGCTGATATAGTGATGAGGATGCAGATGTATGCTTACCATCCATGTAATATTGTGAATGAAACAAGGAAATTGTCGATTATGCAAATGCAAATACACAGTACAAATAAGAAAGTGAAAGGGGAGCACCCCGCCTGGCACCGCCCCAACTTCCTCTTAGGCGGCGCACCAAGGGTGTGCCCCAACCACTAGTAAGGGCGTGTTCGTTAACCCTCCAGCTCCTCAACTCCCCGGCTCCAGGTCAGGAGCCCACCCGAACAGTCTAAATCCTGGTTATACGAGTGAGAAGCTGGCTACCAGCGTAGTGCAAAATCGGAGGAGTTTCGGAGTTGGGAAACCCGAGCTCTCAGAAAACGGAGAAGTGGGAGTTGACTGATATTACGCATGCATGCCACCGCGAAGTGAATCCGCGTACCGGTTCGCTGCAGCTAATTTCCTCCCGACGACCGAGTCCTCTCGCACCGAGAACGAGCTCCCACGGAATCGGGTCAAAGCCCAACCAATAGC
Source organism: Thinopyrum elongatum (assembly GCA_011799875.1). Taxonomy (NCBI): domain Eukaryota; kingdom Viridiplantae; phylum Streptophyta; class Magnoliopsida; order Poales; family Poaceae; genus Thinopyrum; species Thinopyrum elongatum. The sequence goes on along the minus strand of CM022302.1, from coordinate 154,424,170 downwards.
CCATCTAAATATGCTAAGTGGGCCAAACATATCTTAATGGCCTTTCGGCCTAGGTGGAAATCAGTCAAAGGAGGAAGTTGCTCTGCCGAACGCTCCGATGACTCCGGGATTCCCTACGAGAAGCTGACTGCTGGCTACTAGGTGTGGAGTCGAGGAGCTTGGGGCCGTGGAGGGTTACCAAACAGGCCCTAAGATACATAGTGGGAGAACCTGGACGTTCTTGGAGTTTAGCGACTCTCGGCCGTCCGATCCGTTTCTTGATGCGATTCCGGCCGTCGGATCGAGCATCCGGATGATCTCGTTAGTTGGATCGAAACGTGAGACTGTAGATCGAAACAGTGTCGCAGCGACCATGCCACCGCCTGTAAATTGGGTGCCCGGGCGAGGGCGTTTTTGTCATTTCACACATAGGCGTATAAATGGGAAACAACACCGTGGTGACTAAAAACCTAGCGCTTCTCGCCCACCTGCCTAGCCGGCAGCCGCCGCCCTATCCCCGCATCCTCTCGTGTGCCCGTCCTCCTCTCCTCCCCGTTGCTCTTTCCCCGTTGAGATCGCCGTCGGCGCTGCTCTCCTCGTCGAGGTCGCCCCTCGCCATCGCCGGAAGGAGACACCATGATGCGAGGAGCGGCTGGTCTGCCTCCGTACAGCCACGATGCGAGGAGCGCAGGAGGTGCGGGATTGGACTGACAAGGAGGTACGGGATCAAGCCGCTCGACGCGAGGGGAAAGGGGATACGCCGCCACAGGCGATTCTGCCCGACGCCATGGCTATTCTTCCAATGAAACTGCTCCAGTGAAGCTGTGCTGCCGCCGGCACGGTCACCACAACCACTGCCGCTCAAGGTCAGCCACTCCCTGCATCCCACCCCTCCCGATCTCTCTCCTCTCGTGACACATGTAGAGCAAGCCCAAGCAGTTGTGGTTTAGGGGGTAAGTTGCATCTGTTCCCCATCCTGCCTGCGCTCCATTCCGTGACTAGATATATTCTACTAATATTTTTGCTGGGATTTGTGGTCGTTTCAATTGACTAGGACAAAGCTAATATGATTCTGATGAGATGAAGTTTCAATTTTTTTACTGGATGTTTGTGAGAAGACATGAGATTGTAGTCCTCGTGTCATTGGTGGCTAGCTCGACATTGTGTGTTAATCATAAAATTAATTAATCCGGTGCCGGTGAGAAATTTCTCCGGCATGGTGTAAGTTAACATATTCTGTACAAGTAAATGGTTAACATAGTCTGTACCTGCCTCTTGGGTGATTTTGTGAGTTGTGATAGATTGCTCCAGATGATGCATCCTCTACAGATTTCTAGGATTCAAGGTCCCCTGACCCTGGCCAAGGACTATGTTGGGTAGAAATATTTGTTGCTAATTGAATTGTAATTTGTGCTAGGTGAATGGTAATGGAATACTCCTTCCGTTCGGAAATAACTGACGTAGTTTTGACCTAAAACTGCGTCAGTTATTTCCGAACAGAGGGAATACTTATGTTACAAGTAGAATATCACTGACTGCGTGAAGTTCAAGAATTTGTAGTCTTATACAAATAGAAAGAATATATGATCTGACCTCATTTCTTAATCCTACAGTATCCTGCTGCATTAGTGTACGAGCTGTTACATAAAACATGGCTTGAAGTTTTGGGATAAATGGGACAAACATAGGGTTGCAGGTTGTAAATCCAAGTTTTTTCGCAAATCAATTTGACACTAATCCTTAGAAAAAAGATATTTCTGTTGCATAGATTGCGTTGTATAGGTTGTTGACTTGATTGACATCACTCCAGTTTTACGGTGTCACAAAAATTAATTTAATTCTGTTAATTGCAACTGCAACTCTTTCTCATCACACATAATGTTAACCTTATAGAGCTAAGGTGGTTATAGTTAGAAACCTCTACAATATCATGGATTGATTTAGGGTTTCAAAATATTGTGTACTGTAAAACATCTTATATTATAGGACAGTGGTAGTAGTTAACATGATTGTTTCAGATTCTGCCATGGAAGCATTTTACCCCTTTTGCAACTTTGGTTACACTAAATTAGTACTGAATGGTAATATTTCTTCTCTAAATATTTTACGTTACAGGATTGGAACGAAAAGAAGAAACTACAGCGTTGCATAACTGCAGCAAAGAAGGTACTGCATGAGATGGAACAGGGTCATATTCTGGAAGGTTAGCTCTGAATTAATGTTCATCATATGTGCTCTGTACTAATGATTGTCTTCAGGGATTATTCCATTCATATTGCTCTGAATTAATCGTACTCTCATGCTACCTCATTACCTTATTATGTTACAACTTTGCTGAAAAAGCCATTGTTGGTATTTGGAGTACAGACTGTAGAATTAGGATCCTCTGACATTTATTTACTGCTTTGAATTAATTATTATTCGATGACCATATAAATACACATTTCCAAATAATATATATTAGTTTGTCTATTCAATGGTGTCATTTTCCATTTTTATAGGCATTAAGATCTCCCTATTATTTTTGTTCTAAGGATGCACTTCAGTATTATGTAACTATGCTGGTTTTATTGTCAGCATAAATAATAGATGAGTTAAGATTTCTGCTACATAACTTTACACCGTAACAAACCTGGAGACTTCTAACTGGAAGACACAATTTTCATTTTTGAAGCGCAGAACAGAATCCTTGCTGTTCCATTGAGTGAGTACAGTTAAAGGTAAAAAAAGGAAAAAGGAAGTCTGGAGCTCTCTCGGCTGTACAACAAAGAGGGGTTACTTCACATACTCATCAGCAGAGAGGCTAATATCATCTCTAATCAAGTGAAAAAGCAAGGGCGCAGCCTTAGTTTTCTGTTGGAAGACTTCTATTTCTCTCATTCCAGAGGTGCTAGCCTGTGCAATGTAGCGACCCGACCTCAAACGGTCAAGCCTTTGTGTATCCGTGCCATCCCTGGATCAGTATGCTGGCACACACAGTACATCAATGTATATATCAAAGTGCAATAACATGTATAAATAACGTAAAACTGATATATACCTCATAAGTCTCAGCGGAAACAATTAACGGGTGTGGAGTCTCATCAACGCCATCGGCAGGTTGAGTGTAGACCGTAACCCTGTATCGTACCCTTACTTGTCGAAAGAAAAGTATCTGCAACATGAAACGTTGCAGCCGTGTAGGTCAGTACATTGGCAAGATCACAGATAAGAGAAACAGATGATGAGATGATGAAACTATTCTATATGCAATATGGCTTTGTGGCTCTGTGTTTTGTTTTGCATAAAAGCTAATTTTATTTTTCCTACAACAAATGATAGTCCAGGAAATCTCTACTACAAAGCAGATACCTATACCTGACATGGTTCCGCCAACCGATGTCTCATAACCCACATCATCATAAGTTGCCCACAATTAAGTTATCAGTCCGGTGTTGAGAGTTCCGAGATAGATCCAAGTCCAGAGGCTCAAGTTGTCCGTAACTGGGGACACAGCTAATCGATTAGGTTTAAACCCTTTGTAGAGGTTTGTACACTTTACCCGCAAGATTCGATCCCTCTTTTTACATTCTCGCACTTCAGGGTGTTTGAGAACAAGACGAACGAAACATGGTCTTCCGAAGAGTAGGGTAGCATTAAAATAATTAACGTCCCGGGCTTGGTAACAGGGGGATGGGTTCCTACCTCATGCATACTACTCAACTACAAGGATTCAATATCACTACTGGAGGGATTGTTGCAAAGATGACACTAAATGCAATAAAAATATAGTATGAAAAGCATGGTCAAAGTGAACTTGCCTGGTAAGGTGATGAAGATATTAACGCTCTCAGAATAAAGACTTGGTAGAACTATTTGTCACTCCATTGAAAATCTATACAGTCAACATAGCATTCACATAAGCAAAACACTCTACCAATCAATTCTATCAATCATAATAACACTCAATCAAAATAAAAGCAACAAAGAAATCCATAAGAAAACCCAATAGAAATCCAAAGAAAATTTCAAGGAAAACTAAAAGGAAACTATAGAGTTTTTACTACAACCAACACAAAAGTAGTTTTTTACCTAATTAAACTTAACAGCAAATAAAATACTAAACTAATACAAATTTAATAGAAAAGAAAATATAGTTTTCATTAAAATAACAGAAAGAATTTTCATAAACTTTTAGTAGCAAAAAGAAACAAATAAAAAGCTTTTATGAAACTCTAAGTATTACCTATACAAGTTTAATACAAAACTAAAGAAAAAATTAAATAAAATAAAATTGTCTACTGTTCATAAACAGGAACAAAACTAAATTTGTCAAAAATACAAAAAAAAAGGTTTTTTTTAGATAAAAAACAAAAAAAATACAAGAGAAAAGAAAATAACACGAAACTATATAAAACAGTACTGTTTTGCCTAAAATCATAATTTAAAATAAACAAAAACTAATTTGCAAAAGCTTACTTTTTAGACAAAAGGTCAAGTAATCACTAGCAAAAAGAATTAATCAAAAAGCTATTTTAAAATAAAAGTTATTAGCAATCTAGTGTTTGTAACAAATCTGTTTGAATTCGAAATTTAAAAAGTTCAAAAATATTTTTTGTTGGTTTCTCTGGATAGATGGAATTTTTTTGAAACCGTAGAAAAAAGAATCATCAAAATTGGAGTTGTAGATCTAAAGATATAAAAAAAAAGAAAACTGAATAAAAAACAGAAACAAAAATAAAAAAACAAACGGGCGCTATTGGGCCTAGGTGGGTGTGATCTGTAACTAAACAGCGCTCGGGCGATAACTTAACAAAGCGTATACGGTTGGCTGGTTTGATCTGAACCGTACTAAACCGTAAACAAAACCGTTCTAAAAAAACGATCTACTAAACCGATCTAATCTAACATAACGATTCGATAAAAAAAACAGGAGCGAATAGAGGAGGAGGGTTCGTGCTTACACAGAAGAAACGGGTGTGGCAGAGAAGAAAAGGCCGGTGGGCGGCGGGGCTCTGGTCGTTGGCAGCGTCGGCGAGGATGTCCAGGCAATGCGGAAGTTCGGGGGTGTTCGATTTTCTGTGGATGGTGAGGCGGGGGAACGTCGGGGTCGAGCGTAGCGTCGAGGTGAACTTCGTGAACTCCGGCGGCGTTGTGAGCTCGAGGCGGTGGCTCCGGTTGAACCTGGGTGCCCAAAGTATGTCAAAAAGATGCGTAAAGACGAGGGGTAGCAACCTCCGAAAAGAGAGGCCTCGAAGAGCTCACCGGCGGTCGAAGTCGAGCGGTGAACTCTGCTCGGCTGGCCTAGATTGGAACGGCGACGGCGTCGCTTAGAGATGGTTTTGGCGAGGGTTTTAAAGGGGAATCGGACGAGGACGGCCTCGGGTATTTATCGGACATATTGCTTGGGGATGGGGTCGAGCCGGAGTAGGGTTTCCACGAAGATCGAACGCGGAACGGCGTTGTGTACGTGTACGTGTAGAACTCTGTTTTGTAGGTGAGGAAGAGGAAAGAAAAGTGGGGTCAGCGCCAGAGGGAGAGAGAGTCAACGAGAGAGAACGAGAGAGAGAAGGAGTCAGGGGGAAGGGAACGGGCGCCGGGCGCTCGGCCTCCAAATTTTTTTTTTACGTGGGCGCTCGGCCTCGTGCGTGCAGCGCTCGGGCGCCGGGGCGATCGCATGGCTGCCCGCACCGCTGGTCTGGCCCGGCCGGCGAGTGGGCCTGCATTCATTTTTTTTTTCAAAAACAACGAAGAACAGAAAAAAATGACAACAAAAAAAAGATTTTATATAGGCATATTATATACCAAAATTTTTAGAATAAAATTTCCTAAAATATGAACATATTTTTACGGCCAAATAAAGTACTTTAAAAAACAATTTTGCAATAACTCCAAAATGAAATAGAATTTGAGTTTCAAATAAATTGTCAAACCTTGTCTCTGATTGTTGGAGTGTCATATTCCTCCTCTCGTATATTTTTTTTATCAGAGACTTTTTGACAAGTTTCAAACTTAAAATTCAATAGGGATTCAAAATAGAAACTTTTGGGAAAGTCCTTTTATTCCCTCTCATTTGAATTTTTTTTTGGTTTCAAATTTCACTCACTTTCAGTCAATCAAACAAACAAACAATTAAGCATACAATCATATTTATTTAATATAACATTCCAAAATTTAGAATTTTGGGATGTTACATGCAAGCAGCGACAATGTACTTTTTATTGATCTGAATCTTGAGGCTTCATTTTGAAATTTTGGGCCACGAATGCTTGATCGCAAAAGTAACAGGTATCATGGTGAGGCCAGTTTCTGTTTTGCATGTTGCCTTATTTCTCTTCTATCTGCAGTTTGCTTCCACGTTCTATATGTTTGCGAGGAAATTTCAAATCATTTTGTATGCTCATCAATTGTTGCATCTAGAATACGTATGTGAACCATGTACCTTACGGATTCCTTAAGGGCCTCATGATTGTTGGTGTTTTTTTTCATACGAAAACACCAAGGTTATTATCCTAACTATCATAGTTTGTACCAGCAGGATTATCATAACAATTATGCAATTTTTTTCCAGGTGATTACATAGTTAAAGGTAGTGAATTTTTTAGTCCTATGTGATTTCTTATCAACTGAGCTATCAAATTGTGCATTACGTACTTGGTCACAACGTTGTAACCGGCACCCTCGCGCCAAGGCGCGTTTTCGATCTCATTGGATAGTTTTGTACTTTAGTTAGAAGCATAATTGTCAGAAGCAAGCATAATAGCCATATGATGAAGCCGATAAGTGTTTAGTAGAGACTCCAATCAATTCGATCTCTCCATGATCTTTACCGCATATGATATTTTCCTTCTGGGTATTTAACTTTGTCAAGTGCATGCTATGGTTCAGAGCAAAATTCAGTTTCCAATTATAATTCAGTGATTTTCTTATCTTGTATTTTATTTTGCATAATTGTAGAAATTGCGGTGGCCATCCGCGGATCTACTGTCCCTGGTTTGCTTTGTCGAGGTATGATCTTTCATAATGTGTTGTATCTTGCAATATTATTTGATTTGTTCTTGCCATCATTTTTCAGTCTCTTGCAATATTATTTGATTTATTTCTCTCATAAACAGAGCACAAGTTGCCCCTTGTAATTGATCTGTCTTGTATCTATATGGTGCAGTGGTGTGTTATGTAGAATATGTACAGTCCCATGTTTTGTTTTCTGCATTACTTTGTTGTTCTCTAGGCTCTACCAATAGTGAGACCAAATTATGTTCGGTATATTCCTTACATGGTAGATCCACGGATGTCCACCCCAATTTCTACAATTTTTTAATACAACAAACTAACATTTTTTAACCATACACTACCTCCTCTGACCGAGATGGTCGTCGTCCCATCTTTGTGGTTTAGGAATATGCTCTTTTATTTTGCAAGCAGAAAATTGATTAAGGTTTGTATGATCAAGTTTATGTGTTGCCTGCTATGCAGTGTCCCGGGAAAGAGGACCAAGTGTGGGCGGGTAGGTATCGGCAAGGCGGGCTGTCAGCACGGTGTTGGAGTTGGTCGGTAGTGGTGCACCTACGCCATGTATGGATCAATACTCTAGGAGGTTCCATTGAGTCCCAGTCTATCCAGGTAGTTTGTTATACTACTGACTTAGATACACTTTATTTATCAAGCATTTTTGTATATCATAATATCAAAGGCAAAAGGGTCTGTCTATGGATGCACTTCTTATGGTCATGTACAGTTCAGAGCCACTGTTATTCATCAATAACATAATTTAACTAAAGCTCGTTAAAAAAATTGCCCATAGAAATAATCACTTTGGATTGGTAGTGTCAAAAGGATGCAGAACATTTGTAACATTTCTTCCCATATTCATGAGACTTTCACTCTGCTGTTGCATTAGTCAAGTTTAATTTCATTACATATGTGTGCATGTATCAGTTTTCATATTTTAAGTGATATATTTAAGAATTATGAGAAATTTTGCCAAATTTGCTGGGCACAAAACAGAGACATATGGAAGCAGGACAAACGTCACTGATATTTTGTTGGTCATTTTTGGGGTCGCATCTCAAATGGAATGGCACTCATGGAGGCAATTGAACCAAGCTATGGCATCGCCGTTTTATCTCTCTATTGCCACTGTTGGCTTTTGCTCTCTTGTGTTCCTGCTCATATTACTGAACTTAATGTTAGCTAATTAGCTTTTGTAATAATATGACCGTGCTGAATTGGATGTTGCCTTGCTTCCGGGACGGGTTAGCATTTATAATCTCATGACCATGTTGAACTCGATGATGTTACACTTCTGGTACAGTGTGAATGTTTCTTCTTACCATTGAACTCGATAATTGGTTGTCCTGTTACATGTGCTAAACTTGCCTTCATACTAATGCATCATGTCGTTTGATCTTCCACGGCTTGACCATATCGTTAGGACCGGCACCCTGCCGATCTAGTGTAGATGGTTTCTTGGGAGTTTGAAGCCGGAAAGGGAGGAGGAGGAAGAGGGCAGTTGTGCTGCTGCCCAAGGCCGACGAGCTACCAAATGTTGGTTATATTCACTTGACACATGAATTTGATATCTCTGAACAAGTACTACAAAGCTGGCACTGAATTTGCCGCGCATATAAAGGATAGACACTCCTTGAATTTTTTTAGGAGGAGAAAGCTCGGGTAATCCAGACACTCCTGTTCGAGTGTTCGTCGTTGGCATAAACACCTTACTACAAACCTTCTTCGGGTCTTGTCTCCACGTCGTGATGGGTGGCTCCTACACCTTCATCGCGCCAACCATCTCCATCATCTTGGCCAACCCTAAGGCAATGAGTCATACCCTCAGGAGGTACTTATTACTGTCCAGCAGAATTGCCTTCTCAAGTTCTCATCATGTACGAGTTCCTGTACGGACGCTAACAAATTTGTGTTGTTGTAGTCAAGAAATTCCTACGGATGGAGAGGGGGATACAAGGGGCTCTCATAATCTTGTCGACGATTCAGATCATCCTTGGTTTCAGTAGTCTCTGGTGCAATTTTGTCAAGTTAGTCTGATTTTCGGCCTCTCTTGAATTATAGTAGTAGTATGCAATTAAGAGTTGAGTTAACTATCCTGCATGATTTCCGTGCAGATTGTTGAGCCCATTATCTGCGGTTCCTCTTGTTTCACTCATTGATTCGGCTTTATGAACTTGGCTTTCCAGGCTTTACGAAAAAGAGTTTCCCCCCGCTTTATATTATAAAGCAACAGCACCAAGCATCCAACAACATCCCAGGTTCAAGTTCAAAGGAGGGAGAGGGAAGAGAAGTATCAAGTGCAGCTGGGGGCACAGCATAACAAGCCCCAAACAAAAAGAAACTAGGTGCTAATCCGGCTCCGGGGGTGGTGGGGGGGGGGGGGGGGGGCGGTGGCGCCAACACGGAGGCAGTGGAGCGAAGACCCGTGAAGATGGCGTCAATGGCGTCCCGGTCGCGCCGCTTGCTAAGCGGCTTGCATAGCTGTAAGAAGCCACACATTTTGTAGATTGCGTCAGTCACACGGCAAGGAATTACGCGCTCGATGACTAATTTATTGCGGACGTTCCAAAGGGTCCACGCAAGAGTGCCCATGGCTACCCAAAGGGAGGGACACCTAGAATTGGGGAGACTAAGGATCTCCCCGAACATGTCCGGGAGATTGTCATGGCACCAAACCCCTCCAACAACCTCCCGGAAGCAACTCCAAAGGAATTGTGCCGCCGGGCAACGGAAGAAAATATGGTTGGAGTCTTCCGGGACATTACATAGGGGGCACAACCCGTCCCCAGGACCGTTACGCTTACGCACCTCCGTGCCAGAGGGCAGACGGCCGCGCACCCATTGCCAAAGGAAGATATGTATCTTCATTGGTAGTTTAATCTCCCATATCACCATGAGCTCGGTAGGACTGGGAGAGGCCACAATGGCATGATACAAGGATTTCATGGAAAACACGCCATTTGGCTCGAGATGCCATGTAAGGGAGTCAGGTTCGAGGGAAGGAGTGTGCAGGGCAATGCACTCTAGCAGTTCCTCCCATTGTGCCTGTTCCTCGGCCCCAAAGGTGCGTCTGAAGGCAATAGAGCCTAGGTTATCTAAGGCAGCGCCCACTGTAAGCTGTGGGCGGGTGCAGATCGAGAATAGAGTGCAGAACCGTTCCGCAAACGGTCTGGTTCTGGACCATCTATCCATCCAGAATAGTGTATTGGAACCGGAACCTACACTAATCGAGATTCCAATACGCAATATCGGCATCAATTGGATAATCGATTGCCAAAACTGGGATCCTCCAGTTCTAGTGGCGAAGGCAAGAGGCTGTCCACGCAAATATTTTGCGCGGATAATATCCAGCCATAGCCCACCTTCACCAGTTTCGATGCGCCATAGCCACTTGGAGAGAAGGGCAATATTCATCCGTTTAGATGAAATTGCCCCAAGGCCGCCCTGATCCTTGGGTTTGCAGATTTCGGGCCATCTAACCATGTGGTACTTCTGTCTATCACCCTCCCCAGCCCAATAGAATCGGGATAGGTATTTGGCAATGTCATGATGAAGGGATTCATGCAGGCTATAGAATCCCATAATGTACATCAGGAGGCTAATAAGGGAGGAGTTCATCAAAACCACTCTCACGGCTTTGGAGAGCCACCTTCCCTGCCAAGGCTCCATCCGAGGTTGGAGCTTGGAGACTATAGGGCGGAGATCTTTCTCCTGCAAGCGGGTATCACTAATTGGCATGCCGAGGTAGGTCGTTGGGAAGGATCCCAAGTGACAGTTTAGTCGGTTGGCTATGCGCTGAGCATCCTCCGCGGAGTACCCAAGCACCATCACCTCGCTTTTAGCGAAGTTAATAGTGAGACCCGACATCTCCCTGGAAGCAGAGTAGGAGAAATTTGAGGTGTATAATATCCTCCTCCGAGCCCTCCACCATCATGATAGTGTCGTCCGCATATTGGAGGTGGGTTAAACCCCCATCTCCGATGAGATGGAGACAGATACCCCTAATGTGGCTGGCACGTTTGGCCGAATCTAGGATCGTCACCAGTGCATCGACCACAAGGTTGTAGAGGAAGGGAGAGAGGGGGTCTCCCTGTCGAACTCCTTGCCCGTAAGGAAGTAAGGACCGACCTCTACATTAATGTTAACTGTCGTGCGACCACTTGTGACAAGCTGCATTACGCGAGCAATCCAATGTGGGTCGAAGCCACGCTTCATCATCACCTCCCGAAGGAAGGACCAATGTACTGTGTCGTATGCCTTGTGAAAGTCAATTTTGAAGAACACCGATCGTAGGTGCTTTCTTTTGACTTCGTGGATAACCTCGTGGAGAACAAGGATCCCATCCAGAATATAGCGTCCTTTTGTGAAGGCCGTTTGGTTCGGATGGTGAATCCTAGGGGCAATCAGGGCCACTCTAGTGGCGTACCCCTTGGCTAGAATCCGAAAGATCACGTTGAGGACCGTGATCGGACGAAACTGTCTAATATCCGAAGCTCCTTGGATCTTCGGGATTAGGGAGATGATCCCGTATTCAAACGAGATACATCCAAAGTTCCTCGAGAAAGCTCGAGGAACAGGGCAAGGACCACATCCTTGACCACCATTGAGTTCCAGGCTTTCACCACCATTGAGTTTCATGTAATATTAACATGAATTTTGTCCCCACAAAGAACAGTGGGGTATGCTCTATAACAATCGTTCAGACATCAAATTGTGAACTCTCATATTTGAATGCTCGGAAAACAGTTCAAAGCATATCTTGATACTATTGATGCTATCGAACATGCTTTTGGGGGCTCACCGCAGATCATCTACAAGAGGGGCTCAGTTCAAGAACTAAAGTTTATGCTTCACCAAGGATTTGAAGGTGAATTATCTTTTGTCCTTGGACAAGTCTCCTCAGTTTTCATTTTTATTTGCATGAACACAACCTCACTGCTTAAGGAATAATGTTGTCACAACCAAGTTATGCAGCTATATATTTTCTATTGATTGCTTTTCTTTTCTTTTTCTTTTTTGAACTTTATTGATTGCTTTTCATATGCACCATCTGAAATAAGATAGACAACAATGGTGCCACATATATGTTCGAACATCTTACTTCTACAACAATGTTGCCACATATATGTCTCAGCATCTTCTGTATGACTTCATCATCTAATTTATATCAGTCTACATCACTTTTCAAACCACAGGATCTGCACGGCCACGACCAGGAACCTCCAGAGTACATCATCTGCGGTGAGCACAGAACTTATCTATACTGTTTTGATGCAGATGCAGCAGCATAATTATTCTCGGAACTAAAACTAATCTAAAAAAACCAATGATCAGCCACGGGTAGTACTCGGGTGGGCCCGACGACCTCGGCTGGCTGTAGATGCTGCAGCCGGTGATCCAGGAGCATATCGAGCACTACTCTCCGAGCAAGATCATGTTCAACCTATGGTCATCATAAAGAACAGGAAGGACATGTACACCGCCGAGCTGAATGAAGTGGAAGGAGCAGATCCTGCAAGAGATGGACAGCGAGGCCGCTGACAAAGTTTCTAAACGGCATGCTAGCGGTGGTGGCGGCGACGACCGAGGCCGTCAGCGAGAAGATCGTGATGGAGTAGAAGTTTTGGAACGGGAAGATGGAGATTGTTAGGACGAAGCACAATCACATCTTGTCCCTATTCAACCTCCGCAAGGTGTTGGTGGAGAAGAAGCAGCTGAAGCCGCTCGTCGATAAGGCCAGGCAACAGAAGACCCCCACCGCCATCGGTGCCATCGCTAGCACGAGCTGACCACGCCAGACGTTAGTTGGACCATAGAATGCATCATGTCATCAGATACATCATCATCACTTACAAGTACATTCAAGAGGTTGTCATTGTTTGCATGCAGCTGTGTTACACAAATCGCTAAAAACAAATCAGAAAGTGCGTGTGTGCCTACCTGGCACTGCACACCCCCTCTTAGGCGGCGCGACATGGGCGCGCCCCAACCGCTAGTGTTATTCATTCTTGCCATGGATCCCCTGCAGCGTCTGTTTCCGAGGGTAGCTGAGGTGAACATTTTGTCTCATATTCCATTACGAGCCCCCGCGTCGCCCCCGCTCGGGCGACTCGGGAGGGTCCCCAGCCCTAGCCGCCCCGGCTCCCGAATCCACCTTCCCTCACACCGCCACTGCCGAAGGACGCTGCCGGGATGTGCCCGGGGGCCGACGGCGGTGGCGGGGATCCTCCTCTCTCCCACGTTTCACGAGTGGTGCGGAGCCCTTGCGCGTGCGGAGGCGCGGCAGATCTGGCGGCGGCGGTGGCTGGCCCTGTCGCGGGCGACGGCGACTTATGCTGCGGCGGCGCGTCATCCGGCTTCAGATCGGCGGCGGCGCGGAGGGCCTGGTGGGCGGCTTGGCGGCACCTCCGGTCAGATCTGATCTGGCCGGTGCAGCCGGCGGTGGTGGCCATCTCCTCTGTCGGAGGTGGTCGGCCTGAGGCTGGATGATCAGATCTCGAGATCCGTCATCTAGTTCCGGCTGCGAGTCGGGAAGACATAGTTGTCGGTGAAAGCCGAGCCGATGGCAGGCGATGGCGGCGTTCTGCGCGGTTACCTTGATGAAGGCATCGTCGTCAACGACTGTCGACCCACTTATGCTGCTCCGGGGAAACCCTAGGATCTGGTCTTCCAGATCGGACGATGGTGGTACCGCGGTGTCGTTTCTCTCTTGGGAGCATCGTTTGTGGAGCAACACTAGAAGACAGAGGCAGGAGGTGGAGCGGCTTCGTCTTGCATGAAGCTTCGGTGGAGATGTCAAGTCATGTCTGGGCGACAGGTGCTACGTTGTGCCATACCTGGTCGGCAGGTGCTACGCATGACAGATCTTCCAGAATCTTCGTGTCTGGATGGACGAGCGCGGGGCGGTGGCACCGTTGGGCGCCGTGGTGGCGTCGACGGATGGACGAACTGGCAAGGATGATGCGGATCTCTCTCCTGAAGATGGGTCAGCGGTCCGATGATGATGGCGGCGTCTAAAACGTGTGCATGTGGTGTACGCTTTAGGTCTACTGCACCGGCTATTCGTTCCGATACGTTATGTGGATGGATCGGTGACGACACCGGTTTAGATATTGGGAGTGATAGCACTCTACATTATCGAGTTTTGTAGGTGTGAGTGGTGGATTTGGATGGCTTGATGTATGTTCTTGTTAGACCTTGGTGAAATAATAAATAAAGATGACCGCATGCATCGATTGATGTAGATTCCGGGGTTTTAACCTCCTTTTCAAAAAAAAAATATTCCATTACGAGTTGCTCATCTACGGACGAGTTTCCATGCGGACGATGCGGCCCTTTTTGTGAATCCTTGCTGTTCTAAGTTAGCAGCCTTGAAGTGGATCCTCTCGAGCTTTGGGGAGATTTCTGGATTGATGATAAATGAGGCAAAATGTGTTCTGTACCCAATCCAATGCAACGAGCTGAATATTCCTGGGATGCTCCAACACTTCGGTGGACCGTGTGATTTGTTTCCTTGCACTTATTTGGGACCCCCCCCCCTCCCCCTCTCTTATTTGGGACCCCCCCCCCTCTCCCCCTCTCCACTCGCAAGCTTCGGCGGATTGAGCTGCAACCCCTATTGGATAAGGAGGCGGCCAGGTTAAAGGCGTGGAACGAAAAGCTTCTGCAGTGCACTTGGCGGCTCGCGCTGATCAACTCGGTGTTGACTAACACGGTGACCTATTTTTTGACGATCTTTGCGCTGTACAAGTGGTTTGTCAAGAAGCTTGACAAAATAAGAAGAAACTTCCTGTGAAACGCGGACGAATAGGCTCACGGGGGCAAGTGCCTGGTTAATTGAAGACGTATTTGCGCGCCTAAAGAGGTTGGAGGGCTTGGCATCAAAGACCTTTCGGCCTTCAGTACAACCCTACGGCTGCGGTGGCCCTGGTTTGAGTGGGACGCTATGGATAGACCGTGGAAGGGGACGCCAACACCTTGCGATGCTGCGGATCGCCAGCTCTTCCAGTCCTGCACCAAGATCACTATTGGCAATGGGGTAAGGACAGTTTTCTGGTCTAATCGCTGGATGTATGGGGTGGCACCAATGGAATTGGCTCCTGGTCTCTTCAACCTTGCAAGACATAAGCAAATCTTAGTTGCGGATGCTATCCATGAGGGTGGTTGGATGAAGGGCCTACATCGCATGACCACGGCTGATCTGCTGCATTCCTTTGTCACTCTTTGGCATAAAGTTCAACAATTCCAAGTGAACGAGGATGATGACAGGATTACCTGGACTCTTAGGGCCAATGGCGAATATTCCGCCAAATCGGCTTATGAACAACAATTCATTGCTCGCATTCCAATGCCGCGTTTGGTCAGAGTGTGTAAGATTAAAGGAGAGTCAAAAGTTAAATTCTTCATCTGGACCCTAATCCAAAATAGGCTTTGGACGGCTGATCGGTTGCAACGCAGAGGTTGGGACCACCAGGCTTCTTGTTGTACCCGTGACCAGGTCCTTGAATCAGCCAGCCATCTTATTTTGAGTTGTCATTTTGCTAAGAAGGTCTGGCACTTGATGGCCGATCAGTCCAAGGATGCAGTTGCGGCTGCCTTACAAGCTACTTCAACCAACAATTGGTGGGACAAGACGTTCATGATGAACCGAAAAGGGACACCGGTTGATGAGTGCATGGTGGCAATCTAGGTGGCCTGGAATATCTGAAACGAGCTCAACGGATGAATTTTTAAGCAGGAGCGGCGTTCAGCTGCAGACGTTTGCTCACTGATTTTAGACAAGTTAGGCCTCCAGAAGGAGGCATGGAGTAGTTCATTTGCTGTTTTGCCAGGATGCGTTAGGCAGGCCGTTGTACAGTTTTTTTCCCTCTCTTAAATGAAAAGGCAGGTCAAAAAAATCATAATCTCTTGCTCTTCTCCTACACTCGCATGGCTCAATCATTGAATTGGAGGAGATGTACTAACAGTAGTGTGCAGCAGATCGGACAACCACGGTCGTCCATGAGGCTGCTCCGCTGCTGAGTGAAGGAACTATGGCGGGCTAGTGGTGTAGCAGTTCACCTCCTCTGCACCCTTCGAGTCTGCAACCTGTTACTCCTAGCAGGCAAGTAGCCCTGTCCCGTTGGCTGAATTCATCAGAAAAACCCAATAGATAATGACATATGGTTTGAGGCTAATAGAGGCGTTCGCCTAGTGAAGAACTAAGGTGTTAGATTTTTTTTACTTTGCTTACTTTTGGAAAATATAGTGGTTGTTGGTGATCCGTTCATATATGTTGTATTTAAATATTTCATTTCTGTTTTTAAATAGTTTTTTGTTACTCTACCCATGTATAAAAGTTTCTAAGTATCAGTTAAATGTTAGTAATTGAATAATTGTAGCTTTAGCTAAAGAAATTCAACCTCTACCCTCGGAGGTGCACAATAGTACTCCCTCCGTAAAGAAATATAAGACTTTTTTTTACAGAGGGAGTAATTTACTAACGAATGTGTGGTTTCAGAAACTGCTGGAGTGCATTGCATTTAATAAATTTTCTGTGCCCAACACATAAAACCGATGGTCAATTGTTTTTTTAGTGCATGGTAGGAGCTCTGCGGATTTCGTCAAGAGAGAGAAAACAAATATAGAGTGACCAGGTTTATAAGGAAAACTAGGCCGAAAACCCACAACAACGACAAAGCAAAAACAACTGCCGATGATAACCCAAGCAGAGCACCAACTCCAATCATGTCCTTTTCCCGGAGAGATCAAATGCAAGATATTCAAAACCACATTCAAGAAGGCAAACGACAACCAAGAATGCCTCAGACACCGGCATCGACCACCGTCGATCAAAAGGTTTCGTCTAGACCAACACTTGCCACTCCACTGAACTTGCGATCGGTCCGGCGTAGCCAACAGCCTCCAACGCCTCTTCTGCTCCGACCGGCCACGGCCCAGTAAGAAGAAGTACTCTTCGACGATGCCTTCATGGGGCATCACCGACAACGACCCCCATTGAAGAACAAGGCTTTCGCCCAGAGCCTTATGTCTCGCCACCTCTGACCCTGGGGAGGAGCCAAGCTGTGAACCGAATTCGTCAACAGCGAACCACACCAAAACGGAGCACAAGAACGCCACGACCACCACATCACCATGGTGGACTTCCAGGGTCGATGCCGGCACCACCACCACCACGAAGGCTCCGGCATGCCACAAGTCAAATTTTGTCATTTTTTACTGGAATCAGTACGGGGAACACGTACTGTAAACCATGGGGCAAAAGGTTGTTTCGAGAGGAGTATTAGGGAAGAATTCAGGCTTTATACATTGGTCAGTTGTTGCTTTATATATATAAAGCAGGGCGAAAATCTGTTTCGAGAGGAATCAGCACGGGAGACACCTACAGTAAACAGGCTTTATTTGCTAAATATATATAGTCCTGTCACCCATAAAAAATGCATGCATTCCTGTAAAATTGTTCTCAGGTTTTATACATTGTCAATATTAGAGCGGAATCCAAGCTCCGCCAATGTCTCACCGCTGCTGTCAGGCTTCTTCTGTCCTGCCAAGGCTCTCCACTGCCTTAACCATGTTCGGATTGCAGTCAAGATCGGATAGTGGGATGCCTCCGGTAGTATGTAGTCCGGTGTCTTCTGCTGTGGCTTATGATTCCGTTCAAGAAACATGAGGTCCCAGGCCACTTGAAAAAATAGGTCCAGAGTTTAGTTTCTGAACTAAACAACAGTAAGTTTGTTGGCAAACACAAGCTTAGGCCTACAGAGCACCCTCAGGTCTATTTAGTTCATCCATACGGCTGGTATTGTATTCAATTAATTATGCATTTCAGTTTAATTTAATAGGAACAAGATCGTGTATAGTTTGACAGATTGGAATGGTGAAATGATTGTGTATGAGCTGATCCATTGAATTCCTTTTGTCAGATTGCAATTTTGTTATCAGTTAGAGAAATGGAATTTATGTTCTTCTAGTAATTAAGTTAAACACATCTAAGCAGTGAAAGATGCTCCCAATCTTTTGTAATAGTTACCCCTGTGTATATTTGTCCTCGTTTGCATATTATTTTCTTGAGTATAAATAGCAAAAGACTATCACATTACGAGCTAGGTAGTTCTCTGTAACCCTAGCCTGTAATGTGGTAGTTTTTTTTTTTTTTTTGCTATTTACTCTATTTTCTTGGTTACAGTTACATGGCATGATTGGCTGAATTATAATGCAAGTCATAAGGTTTTGCTTGGTAATGTTACGTTCAAGCAAACATGATTGGCTAGATTCGGTTTTTTTAAAGAGGGGTCATCACTCGGCCTCTGCATGAGTGATACACACAACCTTTTATTTATCATATCAAAATTCATCATCCGACCATAACAAAAGTTTAACCAATAAAATGTCGCGCATGATGCCCCAGAGGGCAAATTAAAAAATAGAATATCGTAGGGAAATAAGCCTCATGCATCACAAATCATACTAGTAGGCCGCCAACCAAATGAGCCGAACAAATCCCGAGAGATCATCTCCCATCGGTTGCATCCAAAGACCATGGGCGCCCGATCCTCCTTGCATAGTAATGACCATGTATGGATCCAGCTAGTGGCCTTGAAGATAACCTGCAAAAAGTTCGGAACTTTCGTTTTGTTAAAAATACAATCATTACGAGCGTTCCAAATGGCCCAAATAAAGCACAAATTCCCACACGGATCTGACTTCAACTTGGGATGCACCTCCACTAACCAGTTTCCAAACATATTCGTACTACTCGTGGGTGGAGGTAGATTGAAAGCTATATGGACCGTTCGCCGTAGCTTGGCAAGTGGGCATTGAAGGAATAGATTCTGAATCAACTCCTCATTGCCACAAAAGTAGATTGGCCAGATTCGTTTGCTGGTAATATCCATCTAGTACAACTTAAGGCAGATGATTTCAGTCTCTATTGCTGCCAGTGAAGTATTTTCGCTCTCTCTCTCACCGGTTTGTCGTATGGCAATTAGCGACATCAATCTAAACAAATAAAACAGAAAATGGAAAGAGAGGATATTGGATGCAGGGGTCATATTCTGAAAAACCGGTGATGCTACCTTGAGAAGTTATGCTATTTAATTTCCTGCATGCAAAAAAAAAACCTATATAAATCTTTATCTGTACTTGGATAGCTAGGATAGTTGGAGAACTGTACTCGGTCTTCACAATTGTTCTTCTCTTCGAGTGCACTTTCAGGACACACACAATTTAATTAAGAACTGATGTATCCCCGCAAAAAAATAAATATTAAGAACTGATGTAGACGGTAGGCCAACCCACGCTCCTCTTTTAATTTGTCACCAACTTTTTCATGCACTTATACATAAATGCATTCAACATTCTACATGTTACTAAACATTAGCGAATATTATCTTTGGAGGCCGAGCTCCATGGAGCTCGGTTTTGAAAAATTCGAATTTCATCAAATTTCATATTTTCTACGCTTCAAAAAATTCTGAAAAAAAAAACACAGATATACATGAAGGCATAACACACATGTGTGTAAATTTTCAGGGCAAAATACATTGAAATGAGGGCTGTGCAAAAAAGACAAATTTGAGGCTTTTTAACACATGATACTATTCATCCTCCCAGGTCATGAATTTGTCTTTTTTGTACAGGTTGCATTTCAACTTTTTTCATCCTGAAATTTTACACACATACACATAACATCCTTGTTTACTTCCACATTTTTTTTCAGATTTTTCTAAAACCGAAAAGTTTAAATTTTGATTTTTTTTTAAAAAGGCCTCCATGGAGGCCGAGGGCCAAACGTCCGTTCTCTCAACATTAGTCACTACTAACTTAATTTAAACTGTACTCTTACTATAGTTAGACAGATATTTCGCATGTTCATCAAGTTCAACTCCAAAATCATATATGTTCGGCTTTGTTCCTTCTATGATTTTACGTACTTCTTTTTCAGCTATTTCTTAACCATAGAAAGCTGACCTAAAATAGGTTGTGCTGATTAAATATACTATATGGTAGTATATCTTTGTCGTAAAAAATAATATGGTAGTATATCTAATATACTCGGTCTATTTGTGAAGACCGAGTACAGTTTTCCAACTGCACTACTAGGTCAGCTTTCTATAGGTACTAGTGCAGTACCTGTATGTTTAGAAAGGACAAAATCCGACTAATATATGTAGAAGACTAGGGTTAGGCCGTACAACTCACAATGCATTGATCGGGTGCACTAGGCATGTATATATGATGTACAAGACGGGGCCACAACCTCAACTATACAGGAAAACTAGGAGGTGGGCGTATGACACAATATACATGCACAAATATATTCAAACCCCCCCCCCCCCCCGAGGCAGTCGAAGCGTCACCAGAGACACAGAGACTGGAACGAAACTCCTCGAAGGTGGAAGTAGGCAGTCCCTTAGTCATCATGATAGAGGCAAAGGTGTCCCATCTTTCGATGAGATGGTGGCTATCGTTTTTTATGGAGTAGACTTTGACGATCCGACTACGAACGTGCGAGGACGTCGTGCCTTAGCAATCGCTAAACCAACTCCGATAGGTTATTGACCACGCCGGAGCACGGTCAACCAGACCTCGAAGGTCTATTTCCTGCAAGCAATCGAAGAACAAGCAAGAAACTGAAATTGCAATCTGGATATTGCGAATAAAAGATGAAAGCTTTATTGATCAAGGTGGGGTTTTGTGACGTCTTGGTCTGGTCGTTGAACACAAACGAAGTACGCGAAGTTGCAGCTATGGCGAACTTTTAATCTAAACAAAACCCAAAGTCTAAACGGTGCCCTAGGGCTGTATATATGGAGGAAGAGGGGGGGGGGGGGGATTTCGTGGCCCTTGAAGGAGGGGTCCGAAACCAACCCTATCTCTTGTTTCCCCACATATACGGACTCTAAAACAGCCTATCTCAAGTATTTCGAAATTACATGGGCCTGGCCCAATAATAAGGTGACGCAGCACCTATAAGCCTCTGGACGAAATTTAATGAGTGGCATCTTGTATATTTCGTCCAAGGCTTCATGCACTCATTATGGTGGCTTCAAAGTCCTGAAATCATCACTTGTAACTCCGTTCTTGTTCCCCTTGCGCATGCCATCATCTCCATGCTTGAACTTGCTCCAAGGTTCCTCTTTCTTGTCCAAGCTAGGCCCTTCATTTGTAAGCAAAACAAATGTATCCAATTTAGGCAGCATCATATTCTCATGAACATTAGAATCATTACCAAGAAACGAAAGTACCTGATAATTTAATCGGCGTGCGCGAGCTCTAGTAATTGGTCCAGTATGTATAGCAGCAGGGGCCGTGGGTGTAACAATGGTATTGATGTTCTCATCATCCTCCCCTTCTTGAAATAAAGTCGTCCTCGACGGAAGCTCATCTTCCTCACCCAAATAAGGCTTCAAATTTGCAATGTTAAAAGTGGGACTAACCCCAAAATCTGCAGGCAGCTCAAGTTTATATGCATTATCATTTATTTTCTCTAACACCTTAAAAGGACCATCAGCACGTGGCATTAGTTTTGATTTGCGCAAATCAGGAAATCTATCCTTACGCAAATGTAACCAAACAAAATCTCCAGGTGCAAACACAACATGTTTTCTACCCTTATCTCCAGCAAGTTTATATTTAGCATTCATACGCTCAATGTTCTCCTTAGTTAACTAATGCATTTTTAAGATCAATTCAGCACGTTGTGTAGCATCAAAATTAACCTTCTCCGAAGATGGAAGAGGCAACAAATCAATAGGTGCACGAGGTAGGAAACCATATACAATTTCAAAAGGGTACATCTTAGTAGTAGAATGCAACGAACGATTATAAGCAAATTCAATATGAGGCAAGCATTCTTCCCATATTTTCTTGCTATTCTTCAAAACAGCCCTAAGCATAGTAGACAATGTTCTATTGACTACTTCAGTTTGTCCATCAGTTTGGGGGTGACAAGTAGTACTAAAAAGCAGTTTAGTCCCCAACTTAGCCCATAAACATCTCCAAAAGTGGCTAAGAAATTTGGTATCACGATCTGAAACAATAGTATTTGGCACACCATCCAAGCGAATAATTTCACGAAAGAACAAATCAGCAACATTAGCAGCATCATCGCTTTTATGACATGATATAAAGTGTGCCATTTTCGAGAACCTATCCACGACAACAAATATGCTATCCCTCCCCTTCTTTGTTCGAGGTAAACCCAAAATAAAGTCCATAGATATATCCTCCCATGGAACACTAGGTACAGGCAAAGGCATATATAAACCATGAGGATTGAGTCGTGACTTAGCTTTTTGACATGTAGTGCAGCGAGCAACAAAGCGCTCAATATCCCGTCTCATCTTTGGCCAAAAGAAATGTGTAGCAAGTACATCCTCCGTCTTCTTCACGCCAAAGTGTCCCATTAATCTTCCTCCATGCGCCTCCTGCAACAACAAAAGACGAACGGAACTAGCTGGAATGCATAGCTTGTTAGCACGAAACACAAATCCATCGTTAACGATGAACTTGTTCCATGTTCTCCCTTCTTTACAATTCTGCAATACATCTTTAAATTCAAGATCATGCACATATTGATCTTTGATGGTCTCCAAACCAAATATTTTAAAGTCAAGTTGTGAAAGCATAGTATAACGACGAGACAATGCATCAGCAATAACATTTTCTTTACCCTTCTTGTGTTTAATGAAATAAGGGAAAGTCTCAATGAATTCAACCCATTTAGCATGTCTACGGTTCAGTTTTGCTTGACTTTTAATGTGTTTCAAAGATTCATGATCAGAATGTATAACAAAATCTTTGGGCCATAAATAATGTTGCCATGTTTCTAAGGTCCGAACAAGAGCATATAATTCTTTATCATAAGTAGAATAGTTCAGACTAGGCCCACTCAATTTTTCAGAAAAGTATGCAACAGGTTTGCCATCTTGTAATAACACACCTCCTAATCCAATTCCACTAGCATCACATTCAAGCTCAAAAGTCTTATTAAAATCAGGAAGTTGGAGTAAAGGAGCATGTGTCAACTTATCTTTTAATACCGTGAAGGCTTCTTCCTGTGCGGTACCCCAAACAAAAGGCACATCCTTCTTTGTAAGCTCATTGAGAGGTGCAGCAATGATGGTGGTATATGGACTCGGAGCGGTGGTGGTATATGGACTCAGAGAAATAGCAGATAAGCGGTGGTGGTATATGGTAGGAGCGATGATGATGGTGCGGCAGCGGCGTGACAACTTGTGAACAGAACTCGAAACTCTAAAGAACTAGACGCTAAGACCAGCAACTTGACACGACGATGCAACCGCAAATTCAACAAAGCAAATACAGAAAAGATTATGCAATGGCTCAGATTGGTTTGGATATGATGAACTAACCCTAATTTTTTTTTGGCTTTTTCCTAGACTGTAGGTATGAAGAACAGACTCGATCTAAACTACGAAAAACTGTAAATCTCACCGAGCAACCTGGAAATCTGATACCACTTGATAGAGGCAAAGGTGTCCCGTCTTTCGATGAGATGGTGGCTATCGTTTTTGATGGAGTAGACTTTGACGATCCGACTACGAACGTGCGAGGACGTCGCGCCTTAGCAATCGCTAAACCAACTCCGAGAGGTTATTGACCACGCCGGAGCACGGTCAACCTGACCTCGAAGGTCTATTTCCTGCAAGCAATCGAAGAACAAGCAAGAAACTGAAATTGCAATCTGGATATTGCGAATAAAAGATGAAAGCTTTATTGATCAAGGTGGGGTTCTATGACGTCTTGGTCTGGTCGTTGAACACAAATGAAGTACGCGAAGTTGCAGCTATGGCGAACTTTTAATCTAAACAAAACCCAAAGTCTAAACGGTGCCCTAAGGGCTGTATATATGGAGGAAGAGGGGGGGGGGGATTTCGTGGCCCTTGAAGGAGGGGTCCGAAACCAACCCTATCTCTTGTTTCCCCACACATACGGACTCTAAAAACAGCCTATACTCAAGTATTTCGAAATTACTTGGGCCTGGCCGAATAATAAGGTGACGCAGCACCTATAATAGCCTCTGGACGAAATTTATGAAGTGGCATCTTGTATATTTCGTCCAAGGCTTAATGCATTATTATGGTGGCTTCAAAGTCCTGAAATCATCACTTGTAACTTCGTTCTTGTTCCCCTTGCGCATGCCATCATCTCCATGCTTGAACTTGCTCCAAGGTTCCTCTTTCTTGTCCAAGCTAGGTCCTTCATTTGTAAGCAAAACAAATGTATCCAATTTAGGCAGCATCATATTCTCATGAACATTAGAATCATTACCAAGAAACGAAAGTACCTGATAATTTAATTGGCGTGCGCGAGCTCTAGTAATTGGTCCAGTATGTATAGCAGCAGGGGCTGTGGGTGTAACAATGGTATTGATGTCCTCATCATCCTCCCCTTCTTGAAATAAAGTCGTCCTCGACGGAAGCTCATCTTCCTCACCCAAATAAGGCTTCAAATCTGCAATGTTAAAAGTGGGACTAACCCCAAAATCTGCAGGTAGCTCAAGTTTATATGCATTATCATTTATTTTCTCTAACACCTTAAAAGGACCATCAGCACGTGGCATTAGTTTTGATTTGCGCAAATCAGGAAATCTATCCTTACGCAAATGTAACCAAACAAAATCTCCAGGTGCAAACACAACATGTTTTCTACCCTTATCTCCAGCAAGTTTATATTTAGCATTCATACGCTCAATGTTCTCCTTAGTTAACTCATGCATTTTTAAGATCAATTCAGCATGTTGTTTAGCATCAAAATTAACCTTCTCCGAAGATGGAAGAGGCAACAAATCAATAAGTGCATGAGGTAGGAAACCATATACAATTTCAAAAGGGTACATCTTAGTAGTAGAATGCAACGAACGATTATAAGCAAATTCAATATGAGGCAAGCATTCTTCCCACATTTTCTTGTTATTCTTCAAAACAGCCCTAAGCATAGTAGACAATGTTCTATTGACTACTTCAGTTTGTCCATCAATTTGGGGGTGACAAGTAGTACTAAAAAGCAGTTTAGTCCCCAACTTAGCCCATAAACATCTCCAAAAGTGGCTAAGAAATTTGGTATCACGATCTGAAACAATAGTATTTGGCACACCATCCAAGCGAATAATTTCACGAAAGAACAAATCAGCAACATTAGCAGCATCATCGCTTATATGACATGGTATAAAGTGTGCCATTTTCGAGAACCTATCCACGACAACAAATATGCTATCCCTCCCCTTCTTTGTTCGAGGTAAACCCAAAACAAAGTCCATAGATATATCCTCCCATGGAACACTAGGTACAGGCAAAGGCATATATAAACCATGAGGATTGAGTCGTGACTTAGCTTTTTGACATGTAGTGCAGCGAGCAACAAAGCGCTCAATATCCCGTCTCATCTTTGGCCAAAAGAAATGTGTAGCAAGTACATCCTCCGTCTTCTTCACGCTAAAGTGTCCCATTAATCCTCCTCCATGCGCCTCCTGCAACAACAAAAGACGAACGGAACTAGCTGGAATGCATAGCTTGTTAGCACGAAACACAAATCCATCGTTAACGATGAACTTGTTCCATGTTCTCCCTTCTTTACAATTCTGCAATACATCTTTAAATTCAGGATCATGCACATATTGATCTTTGATGGTCTCCAAACCAAATATTTTAAAGTCAAGTTGTGAAAGCATAGTATAACGACGAGACAATGCATCAGCAATAACATTTTCTTTACCCTTCTTGTGTTTAATGACATAAGGGAAAGTCTCAATGAATTCAACCCATTTAGCATGTCTACGGTTCAGTTTTGCTTGACTTTTAATGTGTTTCAAAGATTCATGATCAGAATGTATAACAAATTCTTTGGGCCATAAATAATGTTGCCATGTTTCTAAGGTCCGAACAAGAGCATATAATTCTTTATCATAAGTAGAATAGTTCAGACTAGGCCCACTCAATTTTTCAGAAAAGTATGCAACATATTTGCCATCTTGTAATAACACACCTCCTAATCCAATTCCACTAGCATCACATTTAAGATCAAAAGTCTTATTAAAATCAGGAAGTTGGAGTAAAGGAGCATGTGTCAACTTATCTTTCAATACCGTGAAGGCTTCTTCCTGTGCGGTACCCCAAACAAAAGGCACATCCTTCTTTGTAAGCTCATTGAGAGGTGCAGCAATGATGGTGGTATATGGACTCGGAGCGATGGTGGTATATGGACTCGGAGCGGTGGTGGTATATGGACTCAAAGAAATAGCAGATAAGCGGTGGTGGTATATGGTAGGAGCGATGATGATGGTGCGGCGGTGGCGTGACAACTTGTGAACAGAACTCGAAACTCTAAAGAACTAGACGCTAAGACCAGCAACTTGACACGACGATGCAACCGCAAATTCAACAAAGCAAATACAGAAAAGATTATGCAATGGCTCAGATTGGTTTGGATATGATGAACTAACCCTAAATTTTTTTTGGCTTTTTCCTGGACTGTAGGTATGAAGAACAGACTCGATCTAAACTACGAAAAACTGTAAATCTCACCGAGCAACCTGGAAATCTGATACCACTTGATAGAGGCAAAGGTGTCCCGTCTTTCGATGAGATGGTGGCTATCATTTTTGATGGAGTAGACTTTGACGATCCGACTACGAACGTGCGAGGACGTCGCGCCTTAGCAATCGCTAAACCAACTCCGAGAGGTTATTGACCACGCCGGAGCACGGTCAACCTGACCTCGAAGGTCTATTTCCTGCAAGCAATCAAAGAACAAGCAAGAAACTGAAATTGCAATCTGGATATTGCGAATAAAAGATGAAAGCTTTATTGATCAAGGTGGGGTTCTATGACGTCTTGGTCTGGTCGTTGAACACAAACGAAGTACGCGAATTGCAGCTTTGGCGAACTTTTAATCTAAACAAAACCCAAAGTCTAAACGGTGCCCTAAGGGCTGTATATATGGAGGAAGAGGGGGGGGGGGGATTTCGTGGCCCTTGAAGGAGGGGTCCGAAACCAACCCTATCTCTTGTTTCCCCACACATACGGACTCTAAAAACAGCCTATACTCAAGTATTTCGAAATTACATGGGCCTGGCCCAATAATAAGGTGACGCAGCACCTATAATAGCCTCTGGACGAAATTTATGAAGTGGCATCTTGTATATTTTGTCCAAGGCTTCATGCACTCATTATGGTGGCTTCAAAGTCCTGAAATCATCACTTGTAACTCCGTTCTTGTTCCCCTTGCGCATGCCATCATCTCCATGCTTGAACTTGCTCCAAGGTTCCTCTTTCTTGTCCAAGCTAGGCCCTTCATTTGTAAGCAAAACAAATGTATCCAATTTAGGCAGCATCATATTCTCATGAACATTAGAATCATTACCAAGAAACAAAAATACCTGATAATTTAATTGGCGTGCGCGAGCTCTAGTAATTGGTCCAGTATGTATAGCAGCAGGGGCTGTGGGTGTAACAATGGTATTGATGTCCTCATCACATCACATCGGTGAACTGTTGTGCGGTCGGAACATGAAGAACCCGAATGCGTCCAAGGGCTACCTGTCCGCGCACAAAGTGAATGTCAAGCTCGATGTGCTTCGTCCGGCGATGATGAACGGGGTTGGCGGAAAGATACACCGCGGAGACGTTGTCACAGTAGACAACCGTGGCCTGTGAGATGTCGTAATGCAACTCCTGAAGAAGCTGTCGAAGCCAGGTGCACTCTGCGACTGCGTTAGCCACTGCTCGGTACTCGGCCTCCGCGGTAGAGCGCGATACAGTAGGTTGTCGCTTGGACGATCATGAGACGAGGGAGGGACCGAGGTAGATGCAGTAGGCAGAAGTAGAGCGACGTGTGTCGGGGCAGCCAGCCCAATCAACATCAGAGTAGGCCACCATATCCATAGAGGAGGACGCCGTGAGAGTGAGTCCAAGGGACATCGTGCCACGGATATAGCGGAGAATCCGTTTCACGAGAGTCCAATGGGAGTCACGAGGGGCGTGCATATGGAGGCACACCTGCTGGATAGCATACTGCAAGTATGGACGGGTGAGCGTCAGATACTGGAGAGAACCAACAATAGACCGGTAGAATGGAGCGTCCGATGTGGGCGATCCCTCGAGAGCAGAGACCTTGGCCTTCATGTCAACAGGAGTAGCGACAGGATGAAAGTTGAGCATACCGACACGCTCAAGTAGCTCATGCGCATACTTCTGCTGATGAAGAAAGAAGTCGTCGGGTCGCCGAACGACCTCAATGCCAAGGAAGTAATGTAGAGCACCCAAACCCTTGATGGCAAACACGTCACGCAGTCGAAGAGTGATCTGCTGAAGAAGGGCTGCGGAGGAGGCCGTCAGGATGATGTCGTCGACATAGAGCAGCAAGCAGGCGTGTCGCCATGGTGATAGACAAACAACGAGGCATTCGAGCGAGTGACACAGAAGCCTAGTGTCTGAAGAGAATTGGCGATGCACTGGTACCAGGCGCGAGGGACTTGCTTGAGGCCATAGAGAGACCGAGACAGCAAGCACACATGGCCAGGATGAGTAGCTTTGACGAAACCAGTGGGTTGCTCACAGTAAACCTGCTCCGCAAGGTGACCATGAAGAAAAGCATTGGAGACGTCCATCTAATAAACCGGCCAGCCACGGGAGACCGTGAGCTGGAGAATAGTGCGGATCGTGCCCGGTTTGACAACCGGTGCAAACGTCTCGGTGAAGTCGACTCCAGCGCGCTGCCGAAAACCACGGACCACCCAACGAGCCTTATAGAGCTCAAGAGTGCCATCCGAGCGGGTCTTGTGACGAAAGACCCACTTGCCGCTGATGACATTGGCGCGAGGAGGCCGGGGAACCAATGTCCAAGTGCGGTTCCGCTAGAGAGCATTGAACTCTTCCTGCATCGCAGCAAGCCAGTGAGGATCACGAAGGGCTGCCCGGGCGGATGCGGGAATCGGTGACGGCTCGGCGGTGGAGGCAGCGAGGAGGTACTCGTCGCTGGAGTACCGCAGACTCGGTCGGTGGAGGCCGGTCCTGGCCCATGTGAGAGGGCGAGATGGCGGCTCCGGGACCGCGGCAGGCGTAGGTGGTGATGACGAGCCTGCCTTGGTGGAGGCCGAGGGGGCGGCCCTGCCCGGGACGGCGCCCGAGGCCGAGGGGTCGGCCGTGAAGGAAATATGCCCTAGAGGCAATAATAAAGTTGTTATTTATATTTCCTTATATCATGATAAATGTTTATTATTCATGCTAGAATTGTATTAACCGGAAACTTGATACATGTGTGAATACATAGACAAAACACCGAGTCCCTAGTAAGCCTCTACTAGACTAGCTCGTTAATCAAAGATGGTTAAGTTTCCTAACCATAGACATGTGTTGTCATTTGATGAACGGGATCACATCATTAGGAGAATGATGTGATTGACAAGACCCATCCGTTAGCTTAGCATAATGATCGTTAAGTTTTATTGCTATTGCTTTCTTCATGACTTATACATATTCATCTGACTATGAGATTATGCAACTCCCGAATACCGGAGGAACACTTTGTGTGCTATCAAACATCACAACGTAACTGGGTGATTATAAAGATGCTCTACAGGTGTCTCCGAAGGTGTTTGTTGGGTTGGCATAGATTGAGATTAGGATTTGTCACTCCGAGTATCGAAGAGGTATCTCTGGGCCCTCTCGGTAATGCACATCATGATAAGCCTTGCAAGCAATGTGACTAATGAGTTAGTTACGGGATGATGCATTATGGAACGAGTAAAGAGACTTGCCAGTAATGAGATTGAACTAGGTATGATGATACCGACGATCGAATCTCGGGCAAGTAACATACCGATGACAAAGGGAATAACGTATGTTGTTATGCGGTTTAACTGATAAAGATCTTCGTAGAATATGTAGGAGTCAATATGAGCATCCAGGTTCCGCTATTGGTTATTGACCGGAGATGTGTCTCGGTCATGTCTACATAGTTCTCGAACCCGTAGGGTCCGCATGCTTAATGTTCGATGACGATTTGTATTATGAGTTATGTGATTTGATGACCGAAGTTTGTTTGGAGTTCCGGATGAGATCACGGACATGACGAGGAGTCTTGAAATGGTCGAGAGGTAAAGATTCATATATTGGAAGGCTATATTCGGACATCGGAAAGGTTCCGAGTGATTCGGGTATTTTTCGGAGTACCGGGGAGTTACGGGAATTCACCGGGAGAAGTAATGGGCTTTATTGGGCCATACGGGAAAAGAGGAGGCAGGCCAAAGGGGAGGTGGTGCGCGCCCCCCCATGGGTCCGAATTGGACTAGGGGAAGGGGGCGGCGCCCCCCTTGCTCTTTCCTACTCCCTCTCTCTTTCCCTCTTTCCTTCTCTCCTACTCCGAAAAAGGAAAGGGATTCCTACTAGGACTTGGAAGTCCTAGTAGGACTCCATACACTTGGCGCGCCCCTAGGAGGGCCGGCCTCTCTCCCTCCCTCCTTTATATACGGGGGAGGGGGGCACCCCAAAGGCACACCAAGATTTGTCTTAGCGGTGTGCGGTGCCCCCCTCCACAGTTACACACCTCGGTCATATCGTCGTAGTGCTTAGGCGAAGCCCTGCGCCGGTAATTTCATCATCACCGTCACCATGCCGTCGTGCTGACAGAACTCTCCCTCGTCCTCAACTGGATCAAGAGCTCGAGGGACGTCATCGAGCTGAACGTGTGCTAAACTCGGAGGTGCCGTACGTTCGGTGCTTGATCGGTTGGATCGCGAAGACGTTCGACTACATCAACCGCGTTAAGCTAACGCTTTCGCTTTCGGTCTACGAGGGTACGTGGACATACTCTTCCCCTCTTGTTGCTATGCATCTCCTAGATAGATCTTGTGTGAGCGTAGGAATTTTTTTGAAATTGCACGTTCCCCAACAGTGGCATCCGAGCCAGGTCTATGCGTAGATGATATGCACGAGTAGAACACAAAGAGTTGTGGGCGATAATAGTCATACTGCTTACCACCAATGTTTTACTTTGATTCGGCGGTATTGTTGGATGAAGCGGCCCAGACCGACATTACATGACCGCGTTCATGAGACTGGTTCTACCGACATGCTTTGCACAAAGGTGGCTGGCGGGTGTTTGTTTCTCCAACTTTAGTTGAATCGAGTTTGACTACGGCTGGTCCTTGTTGAAGGTTAAAACAGCACACTTGACAAAAAATCGTTGTGGTTTTGATGCGTAGGTAAGAACGGTTCTTGCTAGAAGCCCGTAGTAGCCACGTAAAACTTGCAACAACAAAGTAGAGGACATCTAACTTGTTTTTGCAGGGCATGCTGTGATGTGATATGGTCAAGACATGATGTGATATACGTTATTGTATGAGATGATCATGTTTTGTAAAAGTTATCGGCAATTGGCAGGAGCCTTATGGTTGTCGCTTTATTGTATGAAATGCAATCGCCATGTAATTGCTTTACTTTATCACTATGCGGTAGCGATAGTCGTAGAAGCAATAGTTGGCGAGACGACAACGACGCTATGATGGAGATCAAGGTGTCAAGCCGGTGACGATGGAGATCATGACGGTGCTTTGGAGATGGAGATCAAAGGCACAAGATGATGATGGCCATATCATGTCACATATTTTGATTGCATGTGATGTTTATCTTTTATGCATCTTATTTTGCTTAGTACGGCGGTAGCATTATAAGATGATCCCTCACTAAATTTTAAGGTATAAGTGTTGTCCCTGAGTATGCACCGTTGCGACAGTTCTTCGTGCTGAGACACCACGTGATGATCGGGTGTGATAGGCTCTACGTTCAAATACAACGGGTGCAAGACAGTTTTGCACATGCGGAATACTCGGGTTAAACTTGACAAGCCTAGCATATGCAGATATGGCCTCGGAACACTGAGACCGAAAGGTCGAGCGTGAATCATATAGTAGATATGATCAACATAGAGATGTTCACCATTGAAAACTACTCCATCTCACGTGATGATCGGACATGGTTTAGTTGATATGGATCACGTGATCATTTAGATGACTAGAGGGATGTCTATCTAAGTGGAAGTTCTTAAGTAATATGATTAATTGAACTTAATTTATCATGAACTTAGTACCTGATAGTTTTTGCATATCTATGTTGTTGTAGATCAATGGCCCGTGCTACCATTCCCTTGAATTTTAATGCGTTCCTAGAGAAAGCTAAGTTGAAAGATGATGGTAGCAACTACACGGACTGGGTCCGTAACTTGAGGATTATCCTCATTGCTGCACAGAAGAATTATGTCCTTGATGCACCGCTATGTGAAAGGCCCGCTGCAGGAGCAGATGCTGATGTTATGAACGTCTGGCAAGCTCGATCTGATGACTACTCGATAGTTCAGTGTGCCATGCTTTACGTCTTAGAATCGGGACTTCAAAGACGTTTTGAACGTCATGGAGCATATGAGATGTTCCAAGAGTTGAAGTTAATATTTCAAGCAAATGCCTGAGTTGAGAGATATGAAGTCTTCAACAAGTTCTATAGCTGCAAGATGGAGGAGAATAGTTCTGTCAGTGAACATATACTCAGAATGTCTGGGTACCATAACCACTTAACTCAGCTGGGAGTTAATCTTCCTGATGATAGTGTCATTGACAGAGTTCTTCAATCACTGCCACCAAGCTATAAAGGCTTCGTGATGAACTATAATATGCAAGGGATGGAAAAGACAATTCCCGAGCTCTTTGCAATGCTAAAGGCTGCGAAGGTAGAAATCAAGAAATAGCATCAAATGTTGATGGTTAACAAGACCACTAGTTTCAAGAAAAAGGGCAAAGGGAAGAAGGGGAACTTCAAGAAGAATAGCAAGCAAGTTGCTACTCCCGGGAAGAAGCCCAAGTCTGGACCTAAGCCTGAAACTGAGTGCTTCTACTGCAAAGGGACTGGTCACTGGAAGCGGAACTGCCCCAAGTATTTGGCGGATAAGAAGGATGGCAAAGTGAAAGGTATATTTGATATACATGTTATTGATGTGTACCTTACTAATGCTCGTAGTAGCACCTGGGTATTTGATACTGGTTCTGTTGCTCATATTTGCAACTCGAAATAGGAGCTAGGGATTAAACGAAGATTGGCTAAGGACGAGGTGACGATGCGCGTGGGAAATGGTTCCAAAGTCGATGTGATCGTCGTCGGCACGCTACCTCTACATCTACCTTCGGGAATAGTTTTAGACCTGAATAATTGTTATTTGGTGCCAGCGTTGAGCATGAACATTATATCTGGATCTTGTTTGATGCGAGACGGTTATTCATTTAAATCAGAGAATAATGGTTGTTCTATTTATATGAGTAATATCTTTTATGGTCATGCACCCTTGAGGAGTGGTCTATTTTTGTTGAATCTCGACTGTAGTGATACACATATTCATAATATTGAAGCCAAAAGATGCAAAGTTAATAATGATAGTGCAACTTATTTGTGGCACTGCCGTTTAGGTCATATTGGTGTAAAGCGCATGAAGAAACTCCATGCTGATGGGCTTTTGGAATCATTTGATTATGAATCACTTGATACTTGCGAACCATGCCTCATGGGCAAGATGACTAAGACTCCGTTCTCCGGAACAATGGAGCGAGCAACTGACTTATTGGAAATTATACATACTGATGTATGCGGTCCGATGAGTGTTGAGGCTCGCGGCGGGTATCGTTATTTTCTGACCTTCACAGATGATTTAAGCAGATATGGGTATATCTACTTAAGGAAACATAAGTCTGAAACATTTGAAAAGTTCAAAGAATTTCAGAGTGAAGTGGAAAATCATCGTAACAAGAAAATAAAGTTTCTATGATCTAATCGTGGAGGTGAATATTTGAGTTATGAGTTTGGTCTTCATTTGAAACAATGTGGAATAGTTTCGCAACTCACGCCATCTGGAACACCACAGCGTAATGGTGTGTCCGAACGTCGTAACCGTACTTTATTAGATATGGTGCAATCTATGATGTCTCTTACCGATTTACCACTATCGTTTTGGGGTTATGCATTAGAGATAGCTGCATTCACGTTAAATAGGGCACCATCTAAATCCGTTGAGACGACACCATATGAACTGTGGTTTGGCAAGAAACCTAAGCTGTCGTTTCTTAAAGTTTGGGGCTGCGATGCTTATGTGAAAAAGCTTCAACCTGATAAGCTCGAACCCAAATCAGAGAAATGCGTCTTCATAGGATACCCAAAGGAGACTGTTTGGTACACCTTCTATCACAGATCCGAAGGTAAGATATTCATTGCTAAGAATGGATCCTTTCTAGAGAAGGAGTTTCTCTCGAAAGAAGTGAGTGGGAGGAAAGTAGAACTTGATGAGGTAATTGTACCTTCTCCCGTATTGGAAAGTAGTTCGTCACAGAAATCAGTTCCAGTGATGCCTACACCAATCAGTGAGGAAGTTAATGATGATGATCATGAAACTTCGGATCAAGTTACTACCGAACCTCGTAGGTCAACCAGAGTACGTTCCGCACCAGAGTGGTACGGTAATTCTGTTCTGGAAGTCATGTTACTAGACCATGACGAACCTACGAACAATGAGGAAGCGATGATGAGCCCAGATTCCGCGAAATGGCTTGAGGCCATGAAATCTGAGATGGGATCCATGTATGAGAACAAAGTATGGACTTTGGTTGACTTGCCCGATGATCGGCAAGCCATAGAGAATAAATGGATCTTTAAGAGGAAGACGGACACTGATGGTAGTGTTACTATCTAGAAAGCTCGAATTGTCGCAAAAGGTTTTCGACAAATTCAAGGTGTTGACTGCAATGAGATTTTCTCACTCGTAGTGATGCTTAAGTGTATCCGAATCATGTTAGAAATTGCCACATTTTATGAAATCTGGCAAATGGATGTCAAAACTGCATTCCTTAACGGATTTCTTAAAGAAGAGTTGTATATGATGCAACCAGAAGGTTTTATCGATCCTAAAGGTGCTGACAAAGTGTGCAAACTCCAGCGATCCATCTATGGACTGGTGCAAGCATCTCAGAGTTGGAATATACGCTTTGATGAGTTGATCAAAGCATATGGTTTATACAGACTTTTGGGGAAGCCTGTATTTACAAGAAAGTGAGTGGGAGCTCTGTAGCATTTCTGATATTATATGTGGATGACATATTGTTGATTGGAAATGATACGGAATTTCTGAATAGCATAAAAGGATACTTGAATAAGAATTTTTCAAAGAAAGACCTCGATGAAGCTGCTTAAGTATTGAGCATCGAGATCTATAGGGATAGATCGAGACGCTTAATAGGACTTTCACAAAGCACATACCTTGACAAGATTTTGAAGAAGTTCAAAATGGATCAGTCAAAGAAAGGGTTCTTGCCTGTATTGCAAGGTGTGAAATTGAGTAAGACTCAAAGCCCGACCACGACAGAAGATAGAGAGAGAATGAAAGTCATTTCCTATGCCTTAGTCATAGGTTCTATAAAGTATGCCATGCTATGTACCAAACCTATTGTGTACCTTGCCATAAGTCTGGTAGGGAGGTACCAATAGTGATCCAGGAGTAGATCACTAGACAGCGGTCAAAATTATCCTTAGAGGACTAAGGAAATGTTTCTCGGTAATGGAAGTAATAAAGAGTTCGTCGTAAAGGGTTACGTTGATGCAAGCTTTGACACTAATCCAGATGACTCTAAGTCTCAATCTGGATACATATTGAATATGGGAGCAAATTGGCTAGAGTAGCTCCATGCAGAGCATTGTAGACATAGAAATTTGCAAATATACATATGGATCTGAATGTGACAGACCCATTGACTAAACTTCTCTCATAAGCAAAACATGATCACACCTTAGTACTCTTTGGGTGTTAATCACATGGCGATGTGAACTAGATTACTGACTCTAGTAAACCCTTTGGGTGTTGGTCACATGGCGATGTGAACTATGGGTGTTAATCAAATGGTGATGTGAACTATTCGTGTTAATCACATGGCGATGTGAACTAGATTATTGACTCTAGTGCAAGTGGGAGACTGAAGGAAATATGCCCTAGAGGCAATAATAAAGTTGTTATTTATATTTTCTTATATCATGATAAATGTTTATTATTCATGCTAGAATTGTATTAACCGGAAACTTGATACATGTGTGAATACATAGACAAAACACCGAGTCCCTAGTAAGCCTCTACTAGACTAGCTCGTTAATCAAAGATGGTTAAGTTTCCTAACCATAGACATGTGTTGTCATTTGATGAACGGGATCACATCATTAGGAGAATGATGTGATGGACAAGACCCATCCATTAGCTTAGCATAATGATCGTTAAGTTTTATTGCTATTGCTTTCTTCATGACTTATACATATTCCTCTGACTATGAGATTATGCAACTCCCGAATACCGGAGGAACACTTTGTGTGCTATCAAACATCACAACATAACTAGGTGATTATAAAGATGCTCTACAGGTGTCTCCGAAGGTGTTTGTTGGGTTGGCATAGATCGAGATTAGGATTTGTCACTCCGAGTATCGGAGAGGTATCTCTGGGCCCTCTCGGTAATGCACATCATGATAAGCCTTGCAAGCAATGTGACTAATGAGTTAGTTACGGGATGATGCATTACGGAACGAGTAAAGAGACTTGCCGGTAACGAGATTGAACTAGGTATGATGATACCGACGATTGAATCTCGGGCAAGTAACATACCGATGACAAAGGGAATAACGTATGTTGTTATGCGGTTTGACCGAGAAAGATCTTCGTAGAATATGTAGGAGCCAATATGAGCATCCAGGTTCCGCTATTGGTTATTGACCGGAGATGTGTCTCGGTCATGTCTACATAGTTCTCGAACCCGTAGGGTCCGCACGCTTAACGTTCGATGATGATTTGTATTATGAGTTATGTGATTTGATGACCGAAGTTTGTTCGGAGTCCCGGATGAGATCACGGACATGACGAGGAGTCTCGAAATGGTCGAGAGGTAAAGATTCATATATTGGAAGGCTATATTCCGACATAGGAAAGGTTCCGAGTGATTCGGGTATTTTTCGGAGTACCGGGGAGTTACGGGAATTCACCGAGAGAAGTAATGGGCCTTATTGGGCCATACGGGAAAAGAGGAGGCAGGCCAAAGGGGAGGTGGCGCGCGCCCCCCCCCCCATGGGTCCGAATTGGACTAGGGGAAGGGGGCGGCACCCCCCTTGCTCTTTCCTACTACCTCTCTCTTTCCCTCTTTCCTTCTCTCCTACTCCGAAAAAGGAAAGGGATTCCTACTAGGACTTGGAAGTCCTAGTAGGACTCCATACACTTGGCGCGCCCCTAGGAGGGCTGGCCTCTCTCCCTCCCTTCTTTATATACGGGGGAGGGGGCACCCCAAAGGCACACCAAGATTTGCCTTAGCCGTGTGCGGTGCCCCCCTCCACAGTTACACACCTCGGTCATATCGTCGTAGTGCTTAGGCGAAGCCCTGCGCCGGTAACTTCATCATCACCGTCGCCACGCCGTCGTGCTGACGGAACTCTCCCTCGTCCTCAACTGGATCAAGAGCTCGAGGGACGTCATCGAGCTGAACGTGTGCTGAACTCGGAGGTGCCGTACGTTCGATGCTTGATCGGTTGGATCGCGAAGACGTTCGACTACATCAACCGCGTTAAGCTAACACTTCCGCTTTCGGTCTACGAGGGTACGTGGGCATACTCTTCCCCTCTCGTTGCTATGCATCTCCTAGATAGATCTTGCGTGAGCGTACGATTTTTTTTGAAATTGCACGTTCCGCAACAGGCCGCGCCCGAGGTGGCGCCTGAGGCCGAGGGGGCAGCCGAGCCTGAAGCCGCACCTGAGGCCGAGGGAGTCGGCGGCGAAGGAGCCGGTGAAGGGGCCGGTGGCGAGGCAGCTGAGGAGGCGGGCGACGCCTGACGTAGTCGGCGAGGAGGGCGCGGGGACTCCGAGGACGTCGAGGGGGTGCGGCCTGAGGCAAGAGGTGCAGCTCGTCCCACGGCGCGAGGAGCGCCAAAGCCCGGGGGCGGTCCGAGGACCGAGCGAGGCCGTCCACCAGACGGGGTCGCCAGAGGGCCGCTGGTGGCTGGCGGCGAGGTGACGACGGAGGGTACCTGCTGAAACGGAAACACCTTCTCATCAAAGTAAACATGTCGTGACGTGAACACGCGATGTGAGACGGGATCGTAGCAGCGGTAGCCTTTGGTGTTAGGTGGGTAGCTGAGGAAGATGCATGCAACGGAGCGAGGTGCAAGCTTATGAGGCGCGGTAGCGGTGATGCTAGGGTAGCAGAGACAGCCGAAAATGCGAAGCTCATCATAAGGGGGTGGTGCACCGAAGAGAAGATGGTGAGGTGCAAAGTTCCCGCGAGTACGACAGGGGCGAAGGTTAATGAGGAGTGATGCAGTGGAGAGAGCGTCAGGCCAGAAGTGCGGAGGCACATTGGCATGAAAGAGAAGCGTTCGAACGCAGTCATTAAGAGCGCGAAGAACGCGTTCAACGCGACCGTTCTGTTGCGAAGTGTACGGGCAAGTGAGACGAAAAGTCGTGCCATGTGTGGTGAGGAGAGTGCGAACAGCTAAATTGTCGAACTTCTTCCCGTTATCTGTTTGTAACGTAAGGATGGGAAGCCCAAACTGCGTGAAAACATAGGAGTAGAATGCAGCGAGAGTAGATATAATATCGGACTTACGCCGCAACGGGAAGGTCCACACATAGTGCGAAAAATCATCGAGAATGACAAGGTAGTAAAGATAGCCCGTATTACTTGCAACTGGAGAGGTCCATACATCACTATGAATTAACTCAAACGGGTACGATGCAACATGGGAAGAAGCCCTAAATGGAAGACGAGCATGTTTGTCGAGGCGACAAGCATGACAAGAGGGATCATCGATCTTATTACACGTGAATGAAAAACTCCGAAGTATATGACGAAGGGTGGCGGGGTTGGGATGACCCAAGCGAGCATGCCAAAGGTCCACACCGGTGGCGAGGGTGACAGGAGCGGCGGAGGTGGTGGAGGCTGTGGAGTGGACCGGGTAGAGCTCCTCAGGGCTGTCACATCGGTGGAGCACCATCCGGGTACGAGCGTCCTTAACAGAAAAACCACACTTGTCAAACTCAACGGTAACAGGATTTTCACGTGTAAAAGAATGAACGGAAACAAGATTTTTAATGAGATCAGGTGAGACTAAAATGTTAGATAATGACAATGGTGTAGATGTAGATGGAAAAGATGCATGTCCTATGTGCGTAATAGGAAGAGAGGAACCGTCCCCGACGGTGATGCGAGTGGAAGTATGGACGGGATAGGAGGTGTGGAGGTTACCGGGGTGGGCAGCCATGTGAGCCGTAGCTTCGGTGTCCATATACCAGTCACAACCCTCGGTGTAGTTGGCTGGGGTAGGAGCAGAGTGCAGAGCCGTCAGCAAGGCCGGGTCACATGGCGCTGGGGAAAGCGCGGGCATCAGCGATGGTGGCGGGGCCGTCAGGGGCAGCGGCGGCAGCCCTCCTGGCTGCGGCGGCTGGCCGTAGGAGAGCGGCCCATAGGGCGCCGCATAGGGCTGGGGCGTGGCGTAAAACGCCTAATGCGAAGGAGGCCGCGCGCCGAGGATCCCGGGAGCAGGGGGCGGGGCACCGACATGGAGTAAGCGTGCACAACCCCAGTCCATGGGTTCTGACTGGCGTACCATGGAGCCGGCTTACGCGATGCTCCGCCCTGAGGGCCGTTCGGCTGCGGCTGCTGCTGCTTGCGCCCGCCGTGCCGACCGCCGCGGCAGCGGTCATTGGCGGCCGGGGCGGGCGGCTGCTGGTACGGGAAGGCGGCCGGGGGCGGCTGAAGGGCCGGCGCGGGGCGTGGCTGAGGAAGGGCCGGGGCGGACAGCGCGGGCCCGCCGCGAGTGCCGGCGGTGTGGGTCGCCCGGGTCCGGGCCATCTTCATCCGCCTCTCCTCCAGCTTGAGGTATGCCACCACCTTGGCGAAGGTTGGCTCCGGGATGAGAGTAAGGTTGGAGGCGGCGTTCCCAAAGTCCTCGTTAAGCCCGGCGGTGAGGGTGCTGATGAGGAGCTCGTCACCGACCATCTCGCTGAGATCACGGAGCTCATCGGCGAGCTTTTTGAGGCGCATGCAAAAAATCGTCGATGGACGAGTCAAGCTGCTGGCACCCATAAAACTCGCCGTGGAGGAGGACCTTGCGCTGGAGCTTGTTGTCGGTGAAGAGGCCGTTGAGCTTGGTCCAGACGCATCGTCGTCGTCGTCCACCATCGTGTGGAAGAGATCCTTGGAGATGGTGAGGTAGAACCAGCGGATGATGGTGGCGTCGAGGATCATCCACTCCTCGTCGTTCACCATGAGGCTGGAGTCCACGGTGCCATCGACGTGGCCATGGAGCAAGTACTCGCGAAACACCAAGGAGAAATACCGCTTCCAAGCGGAGTAGGAGGCGGTGGATTGATCAAGAACCACCGGGACGCACTCGTGGATGTTGAGATCGCGAACGAGGGTGACATCCGGACGAGCGAAGGGATTGGTGGCGGTGGAGACGGAGGAGCCCGGGGAGTTCATCGTGGCGGCTGTTGGGTGGAGAGGGAGACGCGGGACAGCGGCGGCGGCTATGGTAAGAGCAGCGGCGACGACGTTGTGTGGTAGCGGCAGGGAAGGAAGGGCGGGTCGAGGCGTGCGGCCGCTAGGGTTGCGGGTAGGAGAAGGGTGGCGGAAGCGGGAGAGGAAGGGTGGCGGCGTCGATGCGCGGCTGCGGCGGCTGGAGGGCGGCAGCGGCGGGTGGCGGCGGCGGGAGGCAGCGGCGGCGCGAGAGGAGGCACGGCGGCGACGGCGGCTAGGCTAGGGTAGCATCGTGGGGGAAAACTGATACCATGTAGAAGACTAGGGTTAAGCCGTGCAACTCACAATGCATTGATCGGGTGCACTAGGCACGTATATATGATGTAAAAGACAGGGCCACAACCTTAACTATACAGGAAAATTAGAAGATGGGCCTACGACACAATATACATGCACAAATATATTCAACAATATAAAAGAAAATGATTTCAGCTCCGTGTGCATAAACATACGTGGAGCTGACACGATCTCTTTGGAGCAAAAGTTTCCGGTTTTTTGTTATACGACGAGATCCAGATTATTCCACTGATACACAATTGTCCTTAAGACAACTGAAGGTCTACAATGTAGTTGAGATTTCAAATGATTAAGCCATAAAGTCCCACAGCCTTGATGAGTTACTTTTGCAGGTACCTTAACTTTAAGCTAAGCATGGACTAACAGTGTGTAATATGTCTACCATCTGAGCTAAAATGCTCATTGTGAGCTGCCAAGTGAATCGAACCCATTAACAGTCGCACAAGCGGCGAGCAAAGAGCTATGCCACGTCCATTTTACTGTGCCTTGTACTAAGAATAAGAAAAAAAAAAGGTGAAAACGCGTCCAACCATCGATGCTCTCGTCTCCTCATTCACCCTCTCTCGTTTTCTCCTCCCCAAGCGGCGGCTAGGGTTACCGCGACCGCGCCGCCGCCGCCGCCGTGACCACACCCCAGCTTGCGGCCTCGGTCGATTCGGCTGTGTCATTGCCGCCCCTTTTCTCTTGTTTCCCCTCCCTGGTGCTCCGCCGCCGCCTCCTTTCTCCACCAAATCCACTCCATCCTCATCCTCCCCAATCACTGCCGTCGAGGTTCTAGCGTGACAGGGTCGCGGGCAAAGAGGGCAAGGCTAAGTCACGGGCGGAGGTCGGGCGCCATCAGGAGAGCCGATGGGCGGCGGTGCACGATTTGGCCAGGCGCGACCTGCGCGAGCAACACGGCCGACGAGGCACATGTTGCAGGCCAACAGCGATTGGAGGCGAGGTGACCGCGTTCACCAGGACGCCGTTGCAGATCCTCGTCGTTTCTCCGGGAGAGGGCTCGTCGATGATTCCCTCTTGTCCATGGATTCGCGACGGAGGTGCTCGAGGAGGAGCTTCTTCCCTAGACGCCATGGAAATCGTCAAGGTGCGCCTTTACTCCCCCTTCCCTTGTCTGGGTATGCTAGGTGTTGGATGATGGTTTGGCATTTAATCTTCAGAATCTCGATTCCTTGATTCCCCCCGTACTGAATAGTGGTAATTCAGTTTAAGCTCTCAATCATATATGGTCATGATGTTTCTACTTCTATTCATAAAACTTCAAATACTTAGGCTGCAAAACATAAATCTGTGCTTCCAGTTTGAGGTGGAACAGCAGGTTAAGGGAGCATTCCTCTTTTTTTTTTGGATTCAACGGAATCGCAGTAGTGTGGAGAATTAAAGCACTCAAGGTCTCTGGAGGATCGATTGAGAGAACGGCAGTTTAAGACATGGATATTGCTGTCGGAGCACATATAAAGGGATGGAAGTTTCTGTATCTTAACGATGTTGAGGTACTTGAATAACGTCTCTTATGGTTTATGACTTTTCTGTATGGTATTCAAACCTTTACTGATCATTCAAACTGCGCTACATGAATTTCCCTTTCAGTTCCAGTGTGAATTGCCGGAGTCATATATGAAGCATACAGGAAACAATAACATCGATGGCATTCTGGTCCGGTGTAGTTGTTTAGACTCTGCTTTGTAGACGTTACCAAATCAAAGGTATTAACTTAGGCGTATTTTGAAAGGCGAGTTTTTTTTTCCGGGGAAAAAAGATGAGTTGAACTGCATTATGTAGAGCACGTCGTTCAAAATTTAGTTCTATTCTAAGTATACTCGGTTTAGGTTTGTCCTTTTCTTGCGGCTGACAAGATTTTACCTGCACTCAGTTGGATAATTAAGTACAGTTTGATTAGTATGACAAGTCACATCGGTAGGATGAATATTTACAAGGTTGATTATTTCCCAGGAAGCTCAAGTAGGATGTATGTTTGCAAGTTTTCATAACTAAATTATACAAGTATACCTTTTTTTGTTTGAAGTTTGGTCAGTTAAAATCATTTTGAGTCGCCTATTGTTTAATGGTTCTATTTTGATCATATAATTAGATTTACATCTTGACTCGCTCGCTTTGATAAATTTCATTCTTACCAAGGGTCATCATGTATGTATTAAGTTGTTTCTTGATATAATGTGAGATGAATATCAAATCTTAAATTGCAGTGTAAGCATGTATCATCTACAAATACTATGTGGTAGAAATAATGATGAGAGGATGTCTATTGTGCTTCTTTTATGTTGCAATGGAACTTTCTATTTCTGTCTATGTACTCCAGATAGCTTCCACTGTACCTATCACTTGTGACCGAAGAAAATTCCATGTATACTAAAATTGCTTGTGCTATCACTTCCCCGTGCAAGATTGCCAGCCACGAACACAAAGAAGGCGGTACAGAGCGGCGATGCGTCGATCAAGGACTGGTGCCAGAAGCGGGGCGCCAAGGGGGAGCATGTGGTGTACACGGCCGAGTTCATGGTGGATGCCGGCTTCGGCGAGCCGGGCGCTGGCGTGGTGGCCATCTGGAACCACTGCGAGTTCTTCCTCGTCGAGGGCAGTGGGCTGCCTTGCGGCACCGTGCACTTCGCCTGCAAATCCTGGGTCTTCTTAAGCAACAAGGTACGTCTACTTTTTTACTTCAGGTTCAGGAAGACATGAACTTGTTAAAAAAATTGGTAGCATTGGGTTATGGTCTTGACTTTGTGCCCTGCTGCAGGACATGTTCCCATTCATTTTAGTTCTATATTATGATTCAAATAATGTTTCTTTTATGGTACTGTGAAATTGAATTGCACAGAAGAAAAAAAAACACTTTCTCATACATTAACTTGAATTACAGACGTGTTTCCTGTAATAATGAAATTCAGGGACGTCCTAACGTTACACAATTAACATACTTGTTCTGTTACATTAAGCCACAGAAGTATTCTTCTTCCAGACTATAGATTTAGTAATGTTTGTACACAGAAAAGGACACTCATACATTCGCTTGAATTACAAACCTGTTTCCTATAATAACAAAATTTAGTGTCACCCTAATGTTGCACAATTAACAGACCTATTAAGCCACTGAAGAATTCTTGTTCAGACTACAGTGACACATAAGCACTAAAACAGGGTTTGGTCGACTTGGCAATTTGGCATGGGAAGATGCTCGAAGGGGCGTAATGTGTAACAGGTCGTGCAAGACACCTGGACTAGGACGGTGGTCAGGTGGAGTATACTCAATGGTAGTACTAAGTGCTTTCTTTCAATATTAATTATGTATGAACAGATATAAATACAGTGTCCCATGTTTCACATTAATCTTTCTTATAGTACTGGATGACCAGGTTTGGCCAGCCAATACGAGTCAATTGGACATAGGAAAGTACCCAGAGAGAGTATACATCAGGTCTGGTACTGAAATATGGTCTAG
The DNA here is from genome assembly GCA_011799875.1 of Thinopyrum elongatum. Classification (NCBI taxonomy): domain Eukaryota; kingdom Viridiplantae; phylum Streptophyta; class Magnoliopsida; order Poales; family Poaceae; genus Thinopyrum; species Thinopyrum elongatum. The sequence continues at coordinate 154,379,832 of CM022302.1, read as the reverse complement.
ATGTTCCATCATATATGTATGTGCATCCTCTTTCATGTGAGACTGTTATAACTAAGATGTGGTCTGGCTGTTTATCCTCTTTCATGTGACACTTTCTTTTGCTTTTTCTTGGCATATTCTGTCTGTTCGTACGTGTTTGATAGCTCTGTGTACTTCATCCCATTTGTACAGTATATTTTGCCTTACCACTTTAGCTTGATAACTTATGCAGAGATGCTAGAATTATGTGGGATCAGAAGACTGGACGATCCAGAGGGTTCAGTTTTGTTTCTTTTAGGAATCAGCAGGTAGGTGTTACCATGGCAACTTAAAACATTAGTCTGGACTCAGAACTAAGTTTGAGTTTATTTGAACTGCTATTTATCATCTTCGTTTGTTATTTATTCAAAGGATGCACAGACTGCCATAAATGAATTGATGTTGCGCTCCCTGTTGCTTGTTGCTAGCTATGTCTAATTATGGAGTTAACAAATCAGCTTGATGTGATGATAATGTATGTTTGCTTTTCTTGTGTTCAGGAAAGTGGCTTGGCAACCGCCAAATTCGTACCCTGAGTTTTTAGGTTATCAGTTGACCGATCTTAATGCAAGTGCTATCTTAGTTATTAATGTTCTTTCCTGATGTACATGAATGACACTTTCTGGTTTGGCCATGGATAATGGGTTGGTCTCTTGATAAGAGGTGTATGAATGTGATTTAAAAAAGACCAAAAAATGTTTGATAGTGCTATTGTTTGTAGCTATTGGTGAAGTTGTGATATATTTTTAACAATTGTCGCTTGTCTACACTGTTAGCGTGTTATTAACTATGAAAGCTTGATTAGTGCGCCCAATAACGCCTCAGGAGGCGCCACCAGGTGGCGCCCCAACAACTAGTTCTTATAAGGTGTTGCACGGTTGGCTTCATTTCAAGTAAGTTATCAAAGGGATTGGAGCTAGCCTATCAACTCTTTATATTTTGGCCTTCAGTCTGGGGTTTATATATGACCTTGAAATGGAATGTATGAACAACAGTGACTGAAGGCTCAATGTTTTAGTGTACTGTACTTGGCTATGATTCCGTTACAATTTTATTCGACCGTACTTCTTTTCTAATAAATTTTCTACCGATTTTGATCAGTTTCGTAGGATATTGTACGAATTAAGTTAAATGTTAAGAAACACATACCATTTCTTCAGCAGTTGAGCTGGAATGCTGGATGTTAATGGCATGCAAAATTAAGATATGTTTAAATTGCCCCATAGCATTGACGTGTGATAAGTTTTTGATTTTATAAATTTGTATTTTTATTATGGAATGGGGGGAGTGCCTTCCTAATGCTCCATCTTTATTTAGTAAACTGTAAATAAGAAATAAGTGCTAACTACACACACACACAAAAGCAATAAGTGCTTACCATGTTCTGATGCCTCTGTAGATATATATAGCACAGCAGTTGTGTCCACCAGTCTATCCATCTATCTGCACATAAATCCTCAACAGATCAACATGATGCGCCGAAGGTTCGGCAGCCAGATGAAAGCAAAGGCGGCAGCCGTGCTGCTCCTTGTCCTCCTCGTATGCCACGCGTTATCCGCAGAATGTAAGTGCATATCATCTGTGTGAGTTAGTAACTGATGGTCATTTAAAAAAAAAGTTAGTAACTGATGGTTATGGTCGCCGTTTCATGTACATTTCTGATGCAATGTATTGGTGCAGGTGATGAGGTGCGGGGATCAGGCGGCTGTCGTCCGGATTTCGAGATCCGAGGCCGCGGCGGCGCCGGCGAGGTCAGCCTTGACGTGTGCCGGCCAAGCTTTTGTCAGCCTTGACGTGTGCCGGCCAAGCTTTTGCGGAGGTGGTTCTCAAGGCGATAACTGCTGGTGCTGTGAATTACTGGGGTCTTGCAGCTATGGGTCGCTGCAGGATTGCCTCGCGAACTGCCCCTCATCCCCATAGACGCCCTGCGGTTCCTCGGTACAGACGACAGAGGGATGCGAGTTTAATTGGCTGGATGATGCGAAACTTTCACTTTAAAAGAGACGTCCAGGCTAGAAATTAGACGGCACAATTCTGGTGCATGTCCGACAGATGGTCAATAAGAGAGTTACGGTACCTGTTAGCTCTTGAAACAACAAAAAGTAAACATGTTCACATTTTCTGCACTATCAGTTTTGGATTATGCCGCTGAAATGTTTACTAAGATTTCCTCTCCATTTCCGAAAAGAAAAGAGACAGATTTGTTGCAAATAGTGGCTTCGTATCTTCATATATATATATATATATATATATTGAAAAGGAGGATTGCCCTCCGGCCTCTGCATCCGAAAGATGCATGCAGTCATATTATTAAAGAAGTTGTAGCAAATAACAAGGTCCGGTATCCGAGTACAACTCGCAAAAGGAGTAAAGATAAATAAAAGCTAACAAAGTAAATCATAGCCACAACCGGCTGGACAATAGGATATGTCATCGAAACCGGTTGAAGATAGCCCGTGCTACCATCTCTCATCGGTTGCACCCAGTAACCAAATGCTCCCTGGAGTTCATAGGAGTGAGTAACAACCACGTACGGATCCATGCCGTAGCTCTGAAAATAACCTGTAAGAAATTTAGAATATTTTGTCTGTTAAAAATCATATCGTTCCTGCAGTTCCATATAGCTCAAAGTAGTGCGCATATTCTAATCCGAATACGCGACGCAATAACAGGTTGCACTCCAGTTAGCCACGTCCCAAACAACGCATCTATGCTAGCTGGAGGAGTAATATTAACGGCTATATGAATGGTTCGCCAAAGTAACTTCTCGAGAGGGCAATCTATGAAGAGGATTTGTATTGTTTCGTCTTGATCACAAAAACAACATCGTGCACTACCTACACATCGTCGCTTTAGTAAATTATCTTTGGTAAGAATCACCCACTTGTGGACAAACCACATGAAATTTTTGATTCGCAAGGGAACCTTTACTTTCCAAATATGTATCGATCGTGTGATTGAGCCAGAATTAATTAGATCCAAGTACATAGATTTAACCGAAAACACTCCATTGCCCGTTAACTTCCAGTGAAAGGAGTATGGTTGGTCTGAGAGTTGAACATCCATCAACCTCCGCACCAAGTGTAGCCAGAAATTCCAACGTTCCCCTACTAAAGACCTCCTGAACTGGATATTCAAAGGCACTGTATGTAATATTGTTGCCACGTAATCCTCCTTATGTTGCACAATATTATACAAAGAGGGATACTGAAGGGCTAGAGGCGTCTCTCCTAACCATGTATCCTCTCAAAACCTTGTTGTCGTTCTGTCACCAACAACGAATTTCACCCTATGAAAGAATGTCTCTTTTGTTCTCATGAGCCCCTTCCAAAACGGCGAATCATTAGATCTTACGGTAACCTGAGCTAGAGTTTTAGAGTGTAAGTATTTTTTTCTTAAAATTTATGCCCACATACCATCAGTTTCTACGGATAACCTATAGAGCCATTTGCTTAGCAGGCATTTATTTTAAATCTCGAGGTTCTCAATCCCAAGACCCCCCTGGTCTTTGGGTCGACAAATAATATCCCATCTTGCCAAGCGGTATTTTGCCTTAACCTCATTTGACTGCCAGAAAAAGCGAGATCGATAGAAGTCTAGTCTCTTTCGTACCCCTTTAGGTACCTCAAAGAAAGATAAAAGGAACATCGGCATACTAGTTGGTACTGAATTGGTCAGTACCAGCCGACCTCCATAAGACATAAGCTTACCCTTCCAGCAGCCTAGTTTTTTTTCAAATTGATCTTCGATTCATTTCCATTCTTTATTAGTTAATTTCCGATGATGAATTGGAATACCCAGATAGCTGAACGGTAGGGATCCCAATTCACATCCGAATAATTGTCAATAAGTATCTTGTTTCTCTTTGGCCCTACCAAAGCAAAACAACTCACTCTTGTGAAAGTTAATCTTAAGTCCCGACAATTGTTCAAAGAGGCACAACACTAGTTTCATATTCCTAGCCTTTTTCAAGATCATGCTCCATGAATATAATAGTGTCATCGACATATTGTAGGATAGAAACTCCCCCATCCACCAAATGGGGAACAGGACCACCTACTTGGCCCTTCTCCTTGGCCCGACCTATAAGCACGGTCAACATGTCTGCCACAATGTTGAATAGGATAGGAGACATGGGCTCTCCTCGTCTTAGGCCCTTATGCGTCTGGAAATAATGACAGATGTCATCATTCACCTTAATCCCGACACTACCTTTTTGGACAAAGGAATCCACCTGATTCCTCCATGCCCCATTAAAACCCTTCATGTGCATGGCCTGTTGTAGGAACGGCCACTTGACCTTATCATATGCCTTCTCAAAATCCACCTTGAAGATCACCCCATCTAGTTTCTTCGAATGGATTTCATGTAAGACAACAAGCCCTTCTAGGATATGTCTTCCAAGCATGAAAGCAGTCCGACTCGGTTGCACCACCGAATGGGCAATCCGTGTCAATCTATTGGTGGCTACTTTGAATATTTTGAAACTCACATTCAAAAGACATATTGGCCTAAATTGTTCTATTCGAATTGCTTCTTCTTTCTTTGGCAACAACGTTATCGTACCAAAGTTAAGATGGAATAGTTGCAGATGGCCATTAAAAAAGTCATGAAACATAGGCATAAGGTCATCCTTCACAATATGCCAACATTTCTTATAGAATTCCGCCGGAAACCCATCTGGTCCAGGTGCTTTATTCAGCTTCATCTGAGAAATCGCATCAAAAACCTCTTTCTCAGTAAAAGGTGCAGACAAAATCTCATTTTCATCTGACTGAAGCTGAGGTATGTCCCCAACTACAAGCTCATCCAGGGACACCGCATTGTCTACCGGAGGCCCAAAGAGTTGTTTGTAATAATTGGAAATATATAACTTGAGATTCTCATGTCCCACCATCGTTCCTTCATCTTGCTCGAGCTGTATGAATTTTTTCCCTATGTTTTCCATTTGCAATCATATGAAAAAACTGAGTATTATCATCCCCTTGGACAACTTTAAGAACCTTAGCGCGCAAGGCCCATTTCATTTCTTCTTCTCTAAGAAGAACGCGCAGTTTCAGCTCGACTTCTGACTTTGCGGCCTGCTCTGTCGCATCAAGCAGGTTTGTTTCCGCTTTCAAGTCCAACGCTTCAATCAGATGGATAAGTCTTTCTTTTTCTTGTTTATATATCCCGCTTTCGTTTCTGGCCCAACCCCTCAAAAATTGTCACAGATGTCTAATTTTGTTTTGCTAGCGTTCAACGCTGGATCTACCAGCAACATGCTTAGTCCATTCTTTTGCGACAATATCTAAGACATTCTCTTTTTCGAACCACACTGGTGCAGAAACGTGCTATACAAACGGTTTTTACCACCTTTCCACGACGGAGTTTTAAACCGTCGCTTAGTAAGTGTGTGCGATAGGGGGGTCCTTCCCACACGACCCAGAAACCGTCGGGGATAGGCCCTCCGGTAACACAAGCGGGGCAAAATGAGCTCGTGTTCGATCGGGCGAGGCATCGAAGCCTAATCGTTTTCGTTCGTATGTACATCCCACACAGTGAATCCCAGAAAAAAAACGTTTCCATTCGTATGTATAGCACATACAATTTTTTATGTGGAAACGTTTATGCAAGGTGGCCTAACGCAAACAGTTCTCTGCCGGAAGCCGTGTGTGATTGTTAATTGATCCAACACGCCTACTTTCTAGAAACCGTGTGGGTTGTTTGAGTTCATCGCCCACAGTGTTGTCAGAGTAACCGTCTGCAATAGAAAACCCCAATAAGCAGGGTAATTAGCCTATTATTGATAATCCATGTAGTAATCAAATTGATATTTCTTATAAAACACACCAGATATTTCATATCCGTATAACGGCAACCATGATTTCATAATTGAATTACATCAGATAGCTTCAGCACTCAGTTACACCAAAGAGGGATATAGCTAGCTACGCCATTACACAAAAGCACCAAGTTTCACGTGCAACATCGAAAACCTTTGGAAAGTAGCATCATACACGGTAAATAGACAGATGAATCTCATCTGGGAAACTGCAGAAGCGGAAGGCGAATATTGAGCCTTCAGTGATGTTGAATGTCCTTGCAACTTTAGGCCAGTGGCTATGGATAATTGCCCGCCCAACCTTCGTCCTCTTTAGGAAGACTTCAATATTATACCGTGGGTGTTGAATGAATACCTTCCTCGCTTCTTGACCATGCAGGTGGTTTGAGAGGTAATCATCGGTGAACTACTTTGAAAAGTACTGAAAACAAATATATGCATAAATTGCTGTTATAAATTTTGAAATGGCACAAGGGGTAAAAACAAGGTAAAAGAGTTAGTACCATCATATAGTTGACTGATGTCTTCTTCATTGTGCAAACAAAGATCTTGCTGTTATTCGTCGCAAGTTTCTTTATCCTAACAATCTTTCTGAGTTTCTTGACTTGACTGATATTCATGGACATCTCATTTCCCCATATGCAAAATGGGTCGAACAGTGGGTCTAAGCCTCTGACAGCAGGACCTACATGTGCAAGACCAAATTGTAAGAAACCTAAATATTAGAATGATTCCTGCAACTGCACAATAATGTGCTATTAGCGAAAGGACCATGCATGAGCAAACCTCGATGGTAAACCGCAGTGCCTCCCATTGTTTCCCTGCAACACATATATGGAAGATCTTGATCAGGTTAACTGAGAGTTGCCATACTATCAGTAGAATATGTATTGAGTACAGCCAAATTCGATTTATTTCTCACATGCATAACAATACAAAATTGTACCCACAACAAATGAAAATCAAATTGCAGAATTGAACCAAACATTTAACTGGACAACAGAACAAATGAACCAAAACAGTTAACTGAGCACAACATTGCAGAATAGAACATATACTAGAAGATAAGACAGTTAACGAAACCAAGAATGCTTGAGAACAGTACTACGAAATGTAGCAATTGTTGGACCAAACCGTTAACTGAACATTACATCGCAGAATATCAGATTGCATATTAACATTACAGAGGACAAATCACTAGAAGGCACTGGCGGTGGCCTCGAGAAAACAGCACAAACTGTATTTTAAAGTAGACAACAACGTGGCGGTGTCGACGGTGGCCTCGAAGATGAGGTGCTCCTCCAAGATCTGGCGGTCGGCACGCATGGCAGCCATCGCGACCTCGTCCGCGCGTGCGGTCGCAATTTGCTTCTTCGCTGCCAGATGCTACTGAGCTCCATGTTATACTGCGTGCAAAATGGCTGTGGGCGGCGCTTAATTTGTGGACGGGACCAGTGATTTGGGCGGAAGGTGTCTCGCCGTCGGTCGGGGCATGTGGGATGGGGAAGGAGGAGGATGGTGTGGGTGGGGTGTGGATTACCTGACCATATCGACGAGGCCGCGCAGCAAGAAGAAGAGTCGCTGGCGAGGAGGCGGCGCTGCAAGAAGAAGGGTCGCCGGCGAGGAGGCGGCGCTGCCAGTAAGCAGCAGTGAAGGTTTGAACTTGGAAAGCAAGGGGGAACAGTGGAAATGTGGCTTTTGGTGTGTGTGTGTGTGTGGGGGGGGGGGGGAGATAGATATTTCCGCGGTGGCAGAAAAATTTCGCTCGGTGCCGCGAGAAACTGGCGCGCAACTGTGGTTCAAGCGTGGGCGGTAGACTGTAGATGATGAAGCTTCCTATGTAAGCCAGACAAGATGGTGCACCAAGATATTTTATATCGCATCCCACACGATTCTTGCTAGTAAACTGTTTATGGTATACCTGGTTTTTTCATTCTGTTTTGAAAGACAAAATGGTGTTACGGAGGGAAATGATGATGTTTGAATTGCTAGAACATTTATCTACAGTGAACATGCAACTATATGAGTGTCTGATGTCTACTACGCAACTTTATTCTTGTAGACTCGTGTTGGGCCTCCAAGCGCAGAGTTTTCTAGGACAGTAGCAATTTTCTCTCAAGTAGATGACCTAAGGTTTATCAATCCGTGGGAGGCGTAGAATGAAGATGGTCTCTCTCAAACAACCCTGCAACCAAATACAAGAAATCTCTTGTGTCCCCAACACACCCAATACAATGGCAAATTGTATAGGTGCACTAGTTCGGCGAAGAGATGGTGATAAAAGTGTAATATGGATGGTAGAAATATATATTTATAATCTGAATAAATAAAAACAGCAAGGTAGCAAGTGATAAAATGGAGCACAAACGGTATTGCAATGCTTGAAAATAAGGCCTAGGGTCCGTACTTTCGCTAGTGCAATCTCTCAACAATGCTAATCTAATTGGATCATATAACCTTCCCTCAACGTGCGATGAAGAATCACTCCAAAGATCCTATCTAGCGGAGAACATAAGAAGAAATTGTTTGTAGGGTACGAAACCACCTTAAAGTTATTCTTTCCGTTCGATCTATTCAAGAGTTCGTACTAAAATAACGCAAAGTTATTCTTTCCATTCGATCTATCCAAGAGTTCGTACTAAAATAACACCATATGATACGCATCAACCAACTCTAATGTCACCTAGATACTCCAATGTCACCACAAGTATCCATGAGTTAATTATACGATACGCATCAAACAATTTCAAATTCATAATACTCGATCCAACACAAAGAACTTCAAAGAGTGCCCCAAGATTTCTACCGGAGAAACAAGGACGAAAACGTGCATCAACCCCTATGCATAGATTACCCCAATGTCACCTCGGGAATCTGGTGGGTTGTGCCCCCCTCGAGGCACCCCCCAGGTGCTGCTCTGGCCCATTGGATGTCTTCTGGTCCATAAAAAATCAACAAAAAGTTTCGCTGCGTTTGGACTCCGTTTGGTATTGATTTTCTGCGATGTAAAAAACAAGCAAAAAACAACAACTGGCACTGGGCACTATGTCAATAAGTTAGTCCCCAAAAATGATATAAAGTTGCTCTAAAATGATTGTAAAACATCCAAGAATGATAATATAGCAGCATGAATACTTCATAAATTATAGATACGTTGGAGACGTATCAGTGTCGTGTTAAAATTTGGAATTATTCCGGGTTTGTTTGGCCTTTTTATGCATTAATTGAATTTGTAGGCATTTAATGTGCATAATTCAAATTTGAACTACAAGCACATGCTCCGGTGCACCAAAGTTTGTTGAAAAATCACATGTGTGTCTTTGGGTGAATTTATAGGTTCCATGCAAGAATATGAATGAAATTCAAACATCTGGGCGTCGTGGCTTGGCCGGAAACATTGAGAAATTTGGTTTTTAAATTCCTGTAAATCCCAAACTCGCCTGAAAATCATGAAACTTGGCATGGTGTCATTTCATGGCACCAACATGTTGTGGTAAATTTTTTGGCCAAATTGGGACAAGTTTTGGTATAAGCTTCTTGCAAATTGGAGCTTCTCTCAAGAAGGCGTGTGGTTTCGACAGGGAACGTGTCACCTTTGTGTGCGAAACGACATACACTGCCCCCCCTCTTGATTTTTTACAGAGCCAACATAGAACTATATGAGTGTCGTGTTAAAATTTGGAATTATTCCGGGTTCGTTTGGCCTTTTTATGCATTAATTGAGTTTCTGTGCATTTAATGTGCATAATTCAAATTTGAACTACAAGCACATGCTCCAGTGCACCAAGGTTGGTTGAAAAATCACATGTGTGTCCTTGGGTGAATTTCTAGGTCCCATGCAAGAAATGGGAATGGAATTCAAACATTTGGGCGTCGTGACTTGGCCGGGAATATTGAGAAACTTGATTTTTTAATTCCTGTAAATCCAAAACACACATGAAAATCATGAAACTTGGCATGGTGTCATGACATGGCACCAACATGCTGTGGTAATTTTTTTGGCTGAATTGGGACAAGCTTTGGTATAAGCTTCTTGCAAACCGGAGCTTCTCTCAAGAAGGCTCGTAGTTCCGAGAGGGAACATGTCACCTCCGTGTGCGAAACAACATACACTGCCTTCTCCCGCCTTGATTTTTTTATAGAGGCAGCTTAGACCAATAAGAGTTTCGTGCTAAATTTTGGAATTATTCTGGGTTCGTTTGGCCTTTTTTATACATTAATTGAGTTTCCAGGCATTTAATGCACATAATTCAAATTTGAACTACAAGCACATGCTCCAGTGCGCCAAAGTTAGTTGAAAAATCATTTATGTGTACTTGGGTGAATTTCTAGGTCCCATGCAAGAAATGGGAATGGAATTCAAACATCTGGGCGTCGTGGCTCGGCCAGAAACATCGAGAAACTTGGTTTTAAAATTCCGTAAATCCAAAACTCGGCTGAAAATCATGAAACTTGGCATGGTGTCATGACATGGCACCAACATGTTGTGGTAAATTTTTTGTCCGATTTGCGAAGGCGCACATATTAACAATCAACAAAGTCATTTTGGAATAAGTGATGTCACGTTACAATCGGAAACACAAGTATTATTTAAACCGTGGGCGTTCTACTTACCATTTATGTGCCGCCACGCGTCCCCTTTTTTATTGGCTTGGAGGTGCCGTGCGGGGTAGCCATTTGAGTACGTGACGCATGCGATCAGACCCCTGCGCGTGCTTATCGGGAGGAGAGCCCTTTGACCTCCATCCGCCACCCACCTCTCTCCCAACATCTCCATTAATGGCGCCCGAGCCCCTGTTTAATGGCGTGGCTATATCTCACTCGACTGAGATTTAAGAGAGAAAAAAAAGAAAATCTGAAAAGAAAATTTTGCACGGATCTTGATGTAAGATCCGACGGACCTATATAGCATCGACTGCGACTTATAGCAAGACTGATGAATATATAAGGATGATGACAGTGGATAATAATTGTCTTACATATTTAGGAAGATAATTAAAAAAGCCACATGCGGCAACGCCTGAAATACACAAGGGCAAAAGAAGAAGGAAGACGCAGACATGATGCGTTGTAGACCACGGAGACTAGTTCTCACAGCGAGCGGCGATGATCTCTTTCATGTCCTCAATATGCTACTTGGTAGCATCCACGGGTTCCCCCACCAGCCTTTCGTGCTCGATGCGGAGCATGGCATTCTCCTCCATAAGTTTCTTGACGATGGCGCCCGTCCTCTTCAACAAGGCAGTGGTCTCCTCGTGCTCCTGCGCTCTTCCAGTGATCTTCGCCCTCAGCAGGTCGCGCTCGGTGCGAAGCTTCGCCTTGTCCTCCCCTAGTCCCCGGATGATGCCGGTAGCATTTTCAAACGAGGCATTCATCTCGTCCTACAACTTCATCCAGCCGGAGATCCGGCCCATCAGGTCATCGAGCATAGCGCGCATGCGCCTGTGAGAGTCCTCGCCTACCCGCGAGACATTTTCCTAGGCCGCCGTGGCACGGGAGGACCTCTTTGCTGCATTCGCGGCGCGGCGGGACATCTCTGCTGCTTCCGCGGCGCGGCCGAACCAGTCTGCTACATCGACGGCACGGCGGGACCTCTGTGCTGCTACGGCGGCGCGGCGGGACATGTCGACTGCTTTTGCGGCGAGGTGGGACATCTCTCGTGCTTCCGCTTCCATGCTCGCCTCTCCCTGGTAGTAATCTCTCGGCCTAGAACTCATGCGGGCCATGGCAGGCGCAAGGGAACGATGATGAAAGACTTGTTTGTTTTTGTGGATGAGGAGTTGAGGAGGAATGTGCAGTCATCTTGGAGTAGGTAGTATTTATAACCGAGTACTAATATGCTCCTAAGTGGAAACCGTTTAGGTTTTGATCGGTGTGAACAGGTTTGCAATTAAATATAGCATGGTAGTAATTTGGAATGCGATGGGACGCAAGCTCAAAATTTATTGACGGTTCTAATTTTGAAGTGCGACACTATTCCTGGATGGCATAACGTGGGCACGCGTTCTCGGCCGCGTACGTGGCGTTTCCACCATAGGGTGCACCACAATAGGCGATGTTAGCACACGTCCTGTTCCATCAACCGTGGGCGCTCGTTATTACCATCGCGCATGCTTCTTTTAATTAGAATGTGTGCCCGTCTATCGCACAGACGTTGATCTGTCTAACTGTTTCTGTTTGCTGTGGCTAATCACAAACAGTTCATCCGTGTGAAGTGTATGCCATCAATCGCAGACACCTTGATCTGGCTGACCGTTTCTGTTGTGTTGCCTAATTGCAAATAGTTCATCCGTGTGAAGTGTATGCCGTCAATCGCAGACACCTTGATCTGGCTGACTGTTTTTGTTGTGTTGCCTAATCACAAACAGTTAATCCGAGTGAACTGTATGTTGTATATTGCGCACACCTTCATTTGGCTGCCCGTTTCTGTTGTTCTGCCTCATCGCAAACAGTTCATTCGAGTGAACCGTATGCCCCGCATCGCACATGCAACTAAAATCAGAACCGTGTTTGATGTATCCGCCATCGCAAACATTTTGCATCTTTTTTGACGGTTTTATTACATCACCGTTTGTGATTAATGCATAGCACACAGTTTCGTCGAAGGGTCTCTGTCGGGGCCGGATTTTGGGGACACAAAATCCTAGAAATTAACCCCTCGTGTCACCACCAGCCCAGGATTACTGTTACTAGTGGACACGTCCTTGTTACAGAATTACCAAGCTATTACAAGAATTGGATACAAGACCATAAAGGTCTAATGATACAACAGGGATTCCGGTGGTGGATGACGGAAATGACTCGTGGTACTCCAGCGTCGATGGGGCTCCATTCCCACAAGAATAGCTGACCCGGATAAATTCCTATCCGCGTGGCTGCTATCTTAGGCTCTGCATGGTCGTCGCTGTGGTACTCCACGTAGAACTTCTGACCTGGCAAAGTAAATAGCCAGGAACAAGCCTGTAAGTACGTTTGAATGTACTCGCAAACATCATGAACAAAAGATATACCGAATGCAGCAGATAAAAATATATGATCATGATGAGCCAAACTATATGCATATGCTCATGCTGACTGAAATTTAAATCATGACAATAAAATGATATGAACGTGAACATAGCATGTTAGTTATGATCAAACTTATTAGAAATAAAGCAAATGAATGCCACGGGTAGTCTAGCCAGCCCAAGTGACATTCAGCAAAATAAAAGAAATGCCAATCGGGTGTCCACAAGAGTAGTGGCGGGACCACCTGTAAACTCGAGAGACGCCATGAGATGTCTTGAAGAGAAATGCCAGTCGGGTGTCAAGTGACACCACGGTCGGTCTTGAAGAGAAATGCCAGTCGGGTGTCAAGTGACACCACGGTCGGTCTTGAAGAGAAATGCCAATCGGGTGTCCACAAGAGTAGTGGCGGGATAAACCGCCTGTTAACTCGAGAGACGCCACGAGAGGTCTTGAAAATAAAATTGAGTGCCCGGGGTAGTCTAGCCAGCCCCTGAGACACTCAGGAAATACAAAATAAGAGAAACGGGTTAGTCCTCAATAATATGCATAATCATAAAAATATTAACATGCATAAAATATTCATGGTAGCATCAGGGTGACAACAATTATCCTGCAAAATAAATCAAGCTCAATTTAATTATTTTCCTCCGAAGACCGACACTTGACCAACCCAGACTGTAGCCCTTAACCGCGGACACGGCTATTCGAATAGGTTTAAACTCTGCAGAGGGTGTACTCTTTACCCACAAGTAAAGGATTTCTTTAGTCAGTACCGTGACACCGACTAATTCCCTTTACGGTCCTTGGGTTGAAAACACACCTAACCAGCACACACCAGATTAACTTTCCAGATGCCAGGAATCACCCAAAGCATCGTTCAAGAAAAACTTTAAGACGGAGAGACCAACGTCCTGCATGGGATCACTATTAATACGCGCGGATTACAAGGGGTGCCCCCCTCTTAGTCACAACTGGAAACACCCATGCCCCCTGACCCGATGACAGGATTTAGTCCACCAACATGGAAACCCTCATCGTAGCCCTCTATGTGGTGTGTGCACGGAAAGGGGTTAACAACTTACTAAACCATACCCCACCTGTGGCAGGGACAAGTGGCAGCACGAATCAAGTATGGGGGTTACCGGAACAAGACTCGATCTACGGTCGACTCAGGAGGTTTAATTTTTCCTGCAGTGGTCAGCACAATATATTCCTTGGTGATACCCAACAACATCACCACCCGGCATGTCCCGACATGCCCTTACTGATCATTCTAGTCACCACGAGAAATTTCAGTCTCACGGTCACTTTACTCGTGACTGATTCTTTCCTGCAGTTTAGTCCGGACCGGCACAGGCATATGTGACAAATAGAATAGCCATGCTTACTCATACTACATATATGTCAGCAAAATGGTCATGGATCATGCATGCCAAAATAGCTATATGCCAAATTTTATTTGAATTCAAATTATTCATAACACCACTATTCATGCAAATAACCAACCATGCATTCACCATATCAAGTGTTCAAGATGCTTTCCTTGAGCATGCAGGGGTGTTGGTTGCACTCCTAAATTTTGAAACGTTTCTTCCCTCCATTTTTCCTATTTTCAAAATATTACAATAATCATCTAATTTGAAAACAGCACCAAAAAGTGTTTCAAATATTTTTGAAATAAATACTAAAATAAACTAGATGAAATATGAAAAATAACAGAAAAAAATCAAATTATTTGGAGTTGGTATGAATTACTTATGGAATTTCTAAGTTGAAATAATTGATTAAATGGACTATTTAATTGATCCAACAGAAACTAAGCATAAGGAAAATGTTCACCTAGGCTGGAATATAAGAGTATGATTTTAGGAGTATTTAGAAATTTGAATCATCAGATTTGAGTGTAAAATGACTGCTATGGAAATTATTTAAGTATCTGGATAAAAGAAAAGGGACAGGGAGATTCCCACTGACAGAGGCGTGCACTGTACGAGGCCCAGCAATACTGGGCCGAGCCCAGAGGAGCGGCCGACTCGGCGTGACCCTCAGCCACTGACGGTGGGTCCCGTGGCCCACCAGTCAGGTTTGACCTGTCAGCCTCGCACCTCCTCTCTCCTCGACAGAACAGGGAGCCTCGCCGGCGGTGATTGCCAAAGAACGGCGGCTCCCCACGGGTATTTGAGGGCATGGTTGGCATCAGGGGGTCCTGGCGATCTCGACGGGGTCCGGCACTCTCAACCTCGGGCTCTGCATCGCCGGCGGTGAGGTTCCCAGCGGATGGCGGCTCCGGCCAAAAGAGGGGTTCCCGCCATGGTTGATTATGTGCAGAATTGAGGTGGGGAAATGAAGCGCCATGGTTTGGCGATCCTGTTGGTGAAAGAAATCTAGGAGGGGGAGGCTTGGTCAGCTCGGAATCATCCAAGACAGAGCAACGGCTACCATTGCCGGAATTGGAGAAGACGACCCTCTACGGGTCAGGCAACTGTCTATGGAGGCAGCTAGAGGTAGGAGGAGTCGTGCCCTTCAATGGGACAAGCCCAGGGTGGCTTTTTATAGTCCGGCGAGGTCGGTTCGACTGAGACCGTTCCAACCGTAATGGCGGCGCCATTATTGGTGGAGCAGGACGGGGGCGAGGCCGTTGGGTAGGTGAGGTGGCCGGTGGTCTTGCAGCTTATCTCCAAGTGAGCTGGAGGGCTCAGGGGAGCGCCAGGTGGCCCGGACGGCGCCGTCCACAGCAGACTGCGGCGGCGGCCATTAATGGCGATCAGGGTCGATGGCGAGGCCGGCGAGCATCGGATGAGCTCAAGTGGTTGGAACTTAAGTGCGCAATGCGCTGGTGGTCTCTGATTGATGCCGAGCACCTTGGACGGTGCCGTACACGAGTCGGCGACCGCGGGCGGTGGCTCTGGTCGGCGGAGGGCGGCGCTAGCGGCCAAGGGGAGAGATGTGGGCGTGGTGCGGGCAGCCTGCGATGCTTAACTGAGGGAGGTGGGAGCAGGGGAAGGCAGCAACGGGGTCGGCAGGGCTCGGGTGCCGGCAGCTGCAGTTCGGGCGCTCTGCTCGTGCCCAGTACACGCACACAGGCTGCTCGTCGAAATGCCAATGGCATCTACAGGAGCCTAAATGGGCTACAAATTAGCAGGGTGGTGCTTATGGGCATGAGAGAGGTGATGGACATGCTGGTTTGGGGAGAGGGGCTAGTTCTCAGTGCAAGTTCAAAAGGGTTGCAAGAATCTGTCATGCATGTGAGGTGTTCGACAGAATGATAGGACCATCTACAAGGCTTTGTTGGATGTGCAATTTGACAGGATGATGTCTCCCTGGTTGATAGAGATGGTGGAGGTGTTGGTTTGGCAAAAAGAAATACTTGCTAGTGCAAGTTTTGAAGAATTTCAGTTCTGGACAGAAACTTTAGAGGAATATTTGATGAACTAAAAAGATTCCAATGGAGCTAAAATTTTGGACTTAAGGGTTTAGTTGGAAGGACTATAAGTGGGAAAAATTTCAGGATTTTTGGAGCAAGGAAAATTAGGGTTGTAGTAGAAACTCAAATACTGGACAGAATTGAAAAGAGATTGTTTCACTCAAAACTTTCAAAAGACCAAGTTTGGTTTTTGCATAAAAGTGATATGTAGGTAACATATGACCTCTCCTAATTTTTGTGGAAATTAAAAAGAATTATTTAAATTGGTTGTAGTGCAACAGAGGCATTTAAAGAGTTGAAAAATGCTGTTAAAAGAATTGTTTTGGGGAAATTTTTATTATGAAAATAATTCTTACTGTTGTTAAAGTAATAATGAAATGGTTTAAGAAAACTCCCAAAGCTACAATATTATTTTTCAGAAATTTCTATATGGAGGGAAGAATTTTGGAAATCAGAAAACAGAAAAATGTTCTAAAAATTATTAAAGGACCTGTTATAAATCAAAAATTTATTTTTGGCCAAATTTTACTCAATAAAATTGTGGTTAAATTTTTGGGGTGTTATAGTCTCTGATTGTAGTGTCGCGTTAGTAGCATCCTGCAGTAGTGCCAGCTTAGTTCGAAAGAGAAAATATTTTTATTGCCCATATGCGTTGCTTTGCCCGAGTCCACCAACAAGGGTGTATGGTTTGAGATTGCCCTCTGCATCGTGTGCACCGATACAAGTGGGTATTTATGTTCCCATTCCACACTTGCAAGCACTTTGTCTAACTTCTCATATGTTGGATTAGGTAGCATGTTCTCCCAAGTGAACTGCCTACCCGTTAGTTCAATCTCTCTCAGATTAAGACTCAATGATCGTATTGAAAATAAAGGACCACCGTCCATCAAAATTATTATTATTCTTCTCTTCTTTCCTTCTAATGATGTTGAAATCCCCTCCAACTAATATCGGCAACCTTTGATCCCCGCAGATCCTAACCAGATCAGCCAAGAAGTTAGGTTTAAATTTGGGTTGGGCTGCGCCATACACAGCCACTAGAGCCCATTGGAATCAATCCAATTTTAACCTCACCCAAAACTTAACTGCATAATCCCCTCTAACCATGTTTAACACCTCTAGTGTTTCGCACTTAACCCCCAAAACAATCCCGCCGGATCGTCCTCTAGGAGGCAGACAGTGCCAGTCAAAATCAATTCCACCAGACAAAGTTCCGAGGAACTGCGAGGTGAAGTTATCTCTACCTGTTTCGAGAAGTGCAATAAAATCGAGTTTATGATCAATCCATGCTTCAGCTAGGATACTTTTCTTAGCCAAGTCTGCTAGACCTCTGCTATTCCAAAAAATTCCTTTCATTGGGCATCATGAATTTTTTTCTTAAGCTTGACTGTCGCACTTCTATGAACAACTGACGTTGGATAAACCTTCCTCTTCCAGGAACGCTTGGGTTTATCTGCTACCATTCCCTCGTCCACTTGACTAGTGGCCGCTTGTGCATCACACACTAGCGTAGAAGGATCGACATGTCCCTCAGACTCCGTCCCCTCTGCCTCAGCTTCGACATCCGAAGTAGGCATTAGTTCTTCACAAAAACTCTCTAGCGCAGATATCCCCAATTTGTTAATATCAGCGTCAGTCATAGGCCTAACAGCCGCAATATTACGGATCAGCTCAGACACTCTCTCAGCCTCTAAGTCAAGAATATCATTGACTGATTTAGCAATCTCCTTCCCGTTAGACCCTAGAGATACTCCTAAGTCGTTTGCCTTACTAATAATCTCATGCTCAGAAAAATGCATAATGGAAAAATGCTTATTAATTGACATACCTGTAGTAGCCTCGACATCCCGAAGCTTGGCAGCCCTCATAGCATGCCCTAGCTGCAGGTCGTTAGTGTCTGGTTGGTCCTGGATCCAGTTACTGACACGGCTGCCAGTCGACACCGGGTCCTGGATCCCACCGAAAGCGATCACCTCGTCGGTAGTCCAATCCGCGAAGACTGGTCCATCGCCAACCACCCGTCCGTCCTGACAAGTGCTGACGTAGGAGGCGGGGCTG
This sequence comes from Thinopyrum elongatum, assembly GCA_011799875.1. Taxonomy (NCBI): domain Eukaryota; kingdom Viridiplantae; phylum Streptophyta; class Magnoliopsida; order Poales; family Poaceae; genus Thinopyrum; species Thinopyrum elongatum. The sequence continues at coordinate 154,361,500 of CM022302.1, read as the reverse complement.
ACAGGACGCCGCCTGCAGCCCCACCCAACATCCCCTCCGCCAGTGCTGTGAGGGATGTGCTCCCGGTGTCGGTGAAAATGGCGCCAGCCTAGGCTCCGGACGGTGCACAGGAGAAGGTGAATCACGGCCCTCCTGCCCAGGACTCTCCCTCCCCACTACCACAGCAAGACGCCGAGAAGATCCAACCGGCGGCTGGGATACAATCTCTGACGAGGAATCCCGAAGTGAAGAAAGAGGACCCTGGGCCTCCTGCCCAGCATCTCCCTCCCTCCACCCCCAACGACAAGAGCTCTGCCCGCGAAGAGGGCGAGGTGGGACTCTGTCGGGAAACCTCCTGTCTCGGACTGGAGCCCGTCCCACCCAACACCGCCGCCGACCGAACATCCCCAGAAGATGCTGCCATCACAAGAGGTGGCAACACGTGCTCCGAAGGATCATCCCTCTCGACTCGGTCACCCTAGAGACGAGGAGGCGCTGATGAAGCCCCAAACGAACCAAACCTCATAGTGTTCATGGGAGTAGAAGCTGGTGGTGTCGCCCCCGTCACTAGCGCTGCTAACGGTGCGGGTTTTCACTACAAAAAAAGACACATCCGTGACATTTTGGCCCGAACGAAATTTTTTCTGTCATGCTTATGACACTTCTATGACGATAATTGTGACAAAACCCGGTATCATTATAGATGTGGTGGGCTCCTACTTCTATGGCAAAAAATCATGATAGAAAATGGGCTTTTCGTCCTGGGCGGGCCGGAGATGCACCTGCATGACATTCTTTGGGCCGTCCATGACGGAGAAAATCATGGTAGAAGCGAGGGCGAGGAAAATTTTGGGGAGTTCCCGGTTACGGTGGGTGGTCAGGGCCGAGCAATGCACAGAGGGATTACGCGTTTCTCTCGTACACGTACGCGCGTGTGTGCGGCGAGGCGTTGGGCTCTAACTGAACCCGAGCGAGGCGTTCGCTTACTAAACCCGAGCGATTGCACTAGCTACGTTACTGAACCCGAGCGATCGATCCTTGTCTATTAACTGAACCTGATCGAGCGATTCCTTTGCTACTGCTGCTAACTGAAGCCAATCGAACATGCTGGCTCTTGATGAACAGTGACCATTGTTGGGGGTTGGATGAACAGTTCCCGGTGGGGGTTGGATGAACAGGACCCCGTGGTAGTAGAGGCCGTTGCCGCCGGATGAACAGGACCCCGATCGAGGCGAGGCCGGTGGAGGGTGGATGAACAGGACCCCGTGGAGGCTCCATGAACAGTAGCTGGCGGAGGCTGGATGAACAGGACCCCCCCGTGGATGAACAGTAGCTGGTGGAGGCTGGAGGAAGTCGACGATGGATGAACAGTAGCCCCGTGGAGTCCTGTTTTGCGGTACGCCACACCCCTCCCGATGAACATGACCCCTGTTTCGACCGTAGGCGCTCCAACACAAGTCCGTTTCCTCCGTTTTGCGGTACGCCACACTCCTTCCGATCAACAGCACCCCGTTTCGACCGTAGCCGGTCGAACAGAAGGCCGTTTCCTCCGTTCTGCGGTACGCCAGACCCTTACCGATGAACAGGACCCCATTTCGACCGTACGCGATCGAACAGAAGGCCATTTTCCTTCGTTTTGCGGTACGCCAGGCCCCGTTCCGGCTGTTCCGTCCAAGCTGGTTGGCTCCCGATGAACAGGACGCGTTCCGACCCAGTGGCTTTGCTTCCGATGAACAGGACGCGTTCCGACCCAGTCACTTGGCTCCCGGTGAACACGACGCTGTTTCCTCCGTTCCGACCCAGCCGGTTAGCTGCTGATGAACAGAACGACGTCGCTGCCGTCCGTTGCCTCTCCATGTACACGAGCCCTGGCCGTCCGTATGCGCGAGTACGTGTTTCGAGACCCCGCTCGTATGTACGTACGTGGCCGTATTTTTTGGCGTGTGGCTGTATGTACGTGTACACGGTTTAGACGGGACAGCCTGAACTGCTATGTGGGGGGCTCTACTATGACATGTGTCGCTACTTACTCGGCCACGGTTCATCGTTGCAGAGCGACCGATCGACCAGTATGTACGTACACGTTCGTGACAAGACAGACAACGCTAGGTACGCTTCGACTGGGTGGGTCCCAGCTGTCAGGGAGGATAAGGATGCACTTCCTTGCTTGCGAAGATATAGCTGTTGGATCCCAGCTATCAGGGGGAGGAATCATTTTTTTGCCCGTAATAAGAACGCACTTCCTTGCATGTGAAGATGTAGCTGGTGGGTCCCAGCTGTCAGGGGGAGAAAACATTATTTTTCAGGGTAAAAAGGATGCAGTTGCATGCATGCGTCCATGGGCGTGGTGTGTCCCCACTGTCAGCCTCTCACGTACAGTCATGTTCCGATGACTCTCGTTTGTTGACCAGGTTGACCACACCGTGCCGAGTGCACCAAGGCCGATGGACGACGGCGAGGCCCCAGATTGGAACGACCCGGAGATGGGGAAGACGCGGCAGTGGAGTCACAGATGGAGAGGAGTGGGAAACTTGACTGGTTCGGGTGTGCGGCAGCACTGCCGCCCACGGGAGACAGGAGCAAGAACAGAGGTTGAAGAAGCAGCACGGCTGTTGGATTAACATCCAACGGTCCAGCTGCTAGAATCATTTGTTGATTAAGTTGACAAAGCCCTGCATACACGTCAGCTTAGTAGGCCCACAAGTCAGCCACCAAATCTGCCGGGTCCCAACTGTCATCGGGAGGAATAGTTTTTTTCGCATAACAAGGAGGCACTTCCTTCCGTGCGAAGATACAACTAGTGGGTCCCAGCTGTCAAGGGGAGGAAACATTTTTTTCAGCTTAATAAGGAGGAACTTTCCTTGCGTGCGACCATGGACCTCGTGGGTCCCAGCTGTCAGGCTCTCCACGTACAGTCCTCTTTCGATGACTCTCGTTTGTTGACCACGCCGTGCCGAGCGCAGCAAGGCAGTGGACGACGGCGAGGCCCCAGACGGGAACGACCCGGAGATGGGAAGACGCGGCAGTGGAGTCGCAGATTGAGAGGAGTACAAGGGTTATAACTGGTTCTGGTGCGTTGTGGGGCTGTAGTCGGTGGAGAATAATAGGAGGTGTGGAGGGGTGGAGGGATAGCCTGGCTGGCGGTGGGGTAGCTCTTCACAGTGATGCGTGCTAAGCAGAGCCGCTAGCCGCCGGAGGCCGGAGCAGGCGGTCCTGGCGACGCTGGAGGAAGAAGACGAGAGATTGAAGGTGCATGCCGACCGTTGGATATAAATTCAATGGCTGTGGATGTCAGAATCATTTGTTGACTAAGTTGACAACACCTTGCGTAGGCTTCGACCTATTGGCCCACATGTCAGCCTGCCAAAATGTGGCATATATTTAACCCAATGTTTTCTAGAATTTACAGTCCATTTGCTGGGCTGGGTGAACAAATAATTTCGCGTTAATGCGGCCCATTTAATATTTTCTAAGAAATCCCAGCCCATTTGCACTTTCTTGAAATACACGAATTAGCTGGGCTTGTTCTATATTTAACGTTAGGTTAGAAGGAGCAATTAATATCAAAAAATAAACCGGAGCTACACATTTTATTATATATAAAATTAACAAATTAGTGAGTTATTGCTCAAAAGAAAAATGAGCGCGTTATTATTACATTGGTCCTTAAAATCTTCGCAAGCTTTTGTACGCAATCATCAGGATTTTCCTTGCCTATGAGTCAAAAACAACCAGGATTTTCCTTGCCAACTTCTGTTAAACATTTACTTTTATAAGTTAATAAGACGTGGGATGTTTTTATAATGTATAGATAAGTCTCTATTAAATATACGATAATAGTAATAATATAAATATATATAATGTGGTTAGAAGGGAAAACATAAATTGGACACTGCATTATTATTCTTATATATAGATAAATAGAACAGAGATCTGCGTTTTATTAAAAAAAATACATTGGGCTACCGATGTTTAAGAAAAAGTAAAACCTACGCTGGGAGGCCCATAGGCGGGTACGTACATGATGGACCTCAAAAAAATAAGTTGAAACCACTGTCTCGGTATGTCATGGGCTACGCATGTTAAAAAACAAAACCTAGGCCTAGCTAATACTTGTTCGCCCTCTGATAAAAATGATACCAGCTAGATCCCCGATACCCCTTTCCCGCAACAAAAAAAAAGATCCTCGATACCCCTGAAAAAAAAGCTCCCCGATGACAATCATCATTGGAAATTTATTTCGTTTATTGACTAGGTTGACAAACCCGTGGGCCCCAACGTCAGTATACAATTAGGAGGAACCTTTTTTTCCAATGAGGCACTTGCCTGCGTACGGCTTGGACCTGGTGGGTCCCCACTGTCAGCCTCTCGGCTTACAGTCCTCTCCGGATTCCTCTCATTTGTTGAGCATGTTGACAACGGCATACGGCGGCACCACGACGAGCGCACACAGACGGGAAAGAACCGGAGCCGGGGAAGACACCTTCATTCTTTCGAACATACCGCACTAGCCCGGTGGCTGCAGCCCTCGCACCCAAAAGCTATACTGCCCGGGTTCGATTCCAATTGGTGCAGTTGAAAAATATCTAACACTTGCCAAAATTTCATCCCTAGTTTACCCAGTTTTTCGCACACTCAACATTGTCTTGCCATTTTGAAAATAGCATATCTTCTTGACTTTGCATCATATGAAGATGTGCTACACATGAATGTTGATCAGCATGATGTTAACCTGTTGTTAGTTCCATTTTTTTACCATGAATAAAATTTCCAACATTCTGTTATCCATGTTTGAAAAGTGCGTGTTGATTTAAATGCTCTGCCTCTGAAACATGCAGTTTCTTATCTGAAAATCAGTTGGACAAGCAGCCATCACCGGTGTTGGATTCGATGCCGCACTTCTTCAATCCCCTAGCAGCGTGAGGGGGGAATAAACTTCCGTCCCGTGTTGTCGGTTGGGTAATGGAGCGAACTGGATTAAAGAGGGGGCCGGCGGCGCGACTGAAGAAGCACATCAGACGCATTTTTTTTAGTGGATGGCTCTCGATGGCATTTTTTTACTTGCCTCTACACCATACAACTTGTATTTTTAGCCTCCCAGTCCATGGTGGACCAGCAGCCCATTTGCTGGGCGAGCCAACGTACAAAAAGCAGTACTTGATTTTTCATCAAGGCCCAAAAACAACGCAGTACTATGTTTGTTTTGAGGCCGAAAACATTACAGCAGGGGTTGAGCGGGGGAGGGGGGAAGACAGAGCAAAAAGATAAAAAAGAGCTGATGCGTCGTTGCTACCGTAACAAGCAGGTGCAATTCTTCTCGGGACGAAGGTGTGCCGTTGACACTCACACGTCACAATCCCACAGTAGACATTCTAACAAGTTCACACACAAGTACAACAGAAAAGATAAACATTCGTATCAGACTCAGGTTCACAGGACACGTTCATATTCATAGCCAACATTCACAATCAACAACTCAAAAGATTCATATATACACAAGTTCAGCATGTCTATGCATCCAAATGATTGATAGATCACAAGACAATATTCATAGATAATTCACAAAAAGATTCGGATATACACATGTTCAGCATGTTTATGCATCCAAATGATTGAGAGATCACAGCCAATATCATCCATGGACAAACTTTAATTACCTAGGGTACAGACTGGTAAGTGGTGTTCACTCGGTGGCACTTCTTGCTAAAATTAATGCTTGTACGAGCAAACTTTTGAGTACATAAGAGGCAGCACAGACAATCTGAACTTTGCTTGTAGGTTTATCCTCGAGATAGTGGCCTCGATGCCGAGGGAGGTTTGAGCAACTTGGCCACTACTTTCATCCAACTAGTTTACTGGCTCATCTTGGTCCTGTAGCTCGCCAAAATTCTACATTACAGACAAGAAAGGAGGCGGTCGATAAAATGAACCACCAATTTTTTTTGTGCAGTTCAACTGAAATGGAGCATCCCTGGCGTGCAGACTAATTAAGTGCCAGATGAATATACACGTCAACCAACTTGTCTGGAATCTTTAGACTCCATGCCATACAGTTCGCTACCATATGTGCCGATAACCAAAAAGCACAAGTTGGGACCAAAGACTGGACTGCGTTTTTCTGGGCTATGCGCCAAGCAATGTTGTTGGCGTTCACTCTGGCACTTCTTCTTGTCAACATCGATGCTTGTCTGAGTGAACTTTGCAGTACATAGCAGCAGCATAAGTATCTGTCCATCTGATCTTTTTGTGAAGTTCTACTGAAATCATCCAATGTAATGATTTGCCTGCGAGTTCAGGCTCCAAGTTACTCCTTTATGAAATCGGCAAACAGTAGCACAATACCAAATTACCAATACATATGACAAGCACAATAATCAGGATAAAGACCGGTACCAACCTGTGTGAGGAAGCATATCAATTACTATTTCCTTTGAATGGAAGCCGAAATAAGTGACTGACAGGAAAGGAAGGATGCAGTCGAGGCAATGAAGCACCCAAAGTTTTTGTGCAGTTCCACCAAAATCGAGCATCCCTGTTGGCACATATATTGAGAGAGTGAGATTACTGTAATAGTGGGACTAGTTGATGAAACATACACTAACAAATAGAAGCACCCTCATTATCTTAATGGGTAAAGTTAGCAACATAGTAGTCTTGCTTAAAGAGAGGTATTAGTTTATTTAATCAGTGCCAATTAGCTCAACACTCAAAGCATTGCCATGTATCATAGATTGCAAAACTTTAACGTGCAAAGATAAAGGAGTTCCTCATGACAATTGCAACACAGTAGCACGATACAAATAGAGATGACAACAAACTAATATGGATGATGGCCTTAGGCCGGTACCAACCTGAGCAAGAAGGTTATTCAAGTAGTCCCAGAAGAGATGATAAAGCACTCACTGGAATCATTCAATAGTATATATTTTTGTGCACTTGAAATGTATGGTTGACATCACTCTTGTTTACCAGTGGTGAGATTATATCGAAAGATTATCAAGAACTTCTAGCAGAGTTAAAGCACTGGCTGGGATACAGTTCATTGTATTCTCTTGTGCAGTTCCACTAAAATGTACGATTGGCATGTGACGACCCCGGCTTAATCATGCACTAATCATACACGCAAATGCACATGATCAAGCCTAGGACTCACTTGAAGATATCACAACACAACTCTAAAACATAAATAAAGTCATACAAGCTTTATATTACAAGCCAGGGCCTCGAGGGCTCGAATACATAGCTCGATGCCACACAAGCGTCAGCGGAAGCATCAGATATCTGGGTATAGATATATTACAGAAAAGGAGATAAGCCTCTAGAAAGGCGGGGTAAAATAAAATACTACGACCGAAAGGCGTAGGCCTCCTGCCTAGGACCCTCCGAATCCTACTCCTGGTCGTCTGTCGGCTCCTCGTAGTAGTACTCGCCTGGAGGGTAGTAGTAGTAGCCGTAGTCGTCGACGGGTGCAGCTACCTCAGGGGCTCCGTCATCTGGCGGCGTCAAATGGATAAGGGGAGAAAAAGAAAATAAAGCAAACATGAGTACTCATCCGAAGTACTCAGCAAGCAAGGATCTACACTACATATGCAACATTTTCAAAGGAGGGCTGTATATGTGGACTGGGCTGCAGAAAAGCCAGAATAGAGGGGGAAAGCCTAGTCCTATCGAAGACTAGCATCTTCAACATCTTCAACAGTCTTGCAGCATAAGAAGAGCGCAGAAACATAATGTAAGTAGTTGTAGTATCACCAACCTCGGCCAGAGATCCTTTCTCGACTCCCTGCGAGAAAGCAATCCCAGAGCCATACTATCCATTTCATCTCAGTTCTAGTTGTACCGATCGGGATACAACTCCAAGTGTCCGTTACCGCAGGACAGGCTATCGATAGATTAGTTCTTCCCTGCAGGGGTGCACCAACTTACCCACCACGCTCACTTAACTCCGGCCGGACACACTTTTCTGGGTCATGCCTGGCCTCGGCTAAGCAACACGCCGCAACCCGACCAAATACTTAACAGAGAGGTCAGCACGCCAGACTAAACCTATGCCCCCAGGGGTCTTGGGCCTTCGCCCCGGGAACTCCTGCGCGTTGCGTAGGCGGCTGGAAGCAGACCTAGCAACCCCTTAATACAAGCGCGGTTGCGTAACCAGTCCAATCCAGCGCACGCCGCTCAGTCGCTGACGTCTATTAAGCTTCGGCTGAAGTATACGACGCAGAACACCCATACTGTGCCCACGTGATGGTTAGTGCTATCAGGCCAGAGGCCCCTCGGATCAAATATCCAAACCGTTAGTGGATTAGGAGCGCGCGGTAACGAGCAGAGACTCACGATCGATGTGACCCCGTCGCCCCGTCTCAAGGACTTGCGGCAAGGGCTAAGAATGCCCGGCCACGGCTCGTAGTTATCTCGCGGGCACCTCTCAGGTCAACCCGACTCCACATCACTTCGCATTCATGCTCACGCGGGTACCCCTCAGGGCCGACCCGTCTTTAGTGTCATGGTTCAGTGATCAGCCATAGTATCCAAAGTATTCGTGTGTCTGACACCAAGGGGGAATCCTGAGGAATCACCCCCGATGGAATCCCACTCGATGCTATCATCAAGGTGAACGAAGGAGGTATCACCCTTGAGGTCCACACTTGAGGTGTTGCACGACGGCGTCGGTATCGGGGGTGGTGTAGGAGGAATCACCCTCGCTTACCACGACCGATTAACTAACCTACAAGGTTATCATCAGAAGTGCTGACGAGGTATCACCCTCGGCACTCGTTAGTAACCCAGTAGTGTCGAGCAATTTTTAAGGGGGAAGTGACGTGCGGTGCCAGGGTCTGATCTTCGATCCCGTTGCTCGGGTCTTCTAAGAGTCCAGCGGGGCAGTCGGGACAAGTGGGGTCTCTGATGGTCTCTACCCAACCTATTCTAAACAATTTAGGATAACAGGAAGGTATGAACAACAGGTTACAAGTAAACAGGCTATGCAACAGATATAGGATACAATAATAGCAGCAACTTCTAATGCAAGCATAAGAGAGAAGGGATTGGGCGATATCGGAATGCTCAAAATGGGGGTGCTTGCCTGTCTGCTCTGCGGCAAGGGCAAGGTCTTCAGCGGTGTCTTCGGGGACGTAGTCGTGCTCCGGAACTGCGTCTGCCTCAGGAGCTACGTCAACGTCGGGGTCTAATCGAGAGAGAAGAGGGGGAGGAAACGGGTAAACATAATGCAAACAGATGCAACACGGGGCATGCTATGCTACAATGCAGTGCAGGGTTGCCTAAAGATATGTCTAAGTCATTTTGGGATTAAAGTTGGATTTATTATCCGGTGGTTATGCACTATTCATCTACCGGATACGGACGAAAAGTTACGGGTTCTCCTACGTAGGAGGTTCCAGCATCGAAACAGATGACATGATCAAATTCGTCTCGTCGTTCTGAGCAACTTTCATGTTTTAAGTTTTTCGATCTGAGCTACGGTTTAAAAGTTATGAATTTTTGAAGTTTAAATGATTTTCTGGAATTGTTTTAATTTTAACAGAAATTGATATATGACGTCAGCAGTGACGTCAGCAAGTCAAACCGGCTGACCAGAGTCAAACCTGACCGGTGGGTCCAGTGGGACCCACTGGTCAGTGACTCAGCTAACTAACTGGATTAGTTTAATCTAACTAATCAAATTGGCAAGTGGGCCCACTCTGTCAGTGTCTGATCAGGGTCTTAATTAATTAACTTAATTAAGTGTAATTAGCCGCTAACTAAAGTGCTGACATGGGTGTGGCACCCCGATAGAGGGCCGACGCACGCCAGCCCCAGGATAAGACCTGGTGCACGTCAAAGACATGATACAGCAATTCCAGGCACAAAAATGGCTTTATTACATAGAATGGAGTATTACAATACTGTTGCTTACAACAATATTACATAGCTCCAAGGCTAACTAAGATGGCAGCGAAGGTCTTGGTTCAGCGGCAACAACGTCTCTGGCTGGGCTCCACAACTCACAGGACTGGCTGGGTTACGATCTAGCACGACGGATCTTCTCCTGCAACTGGCCACGTGCAAGGCCAGGTGAGTACTTTGAATGTACTCGCAAGACAACCAAATACATAGCATCCAAACAAGCAGATGACAAAGCAAGCCGTATGCTACACAAGTACTTATTCTAAACACGTCATGGAATTAACAGGAAAACATGACATAGCATACCCTTCTAGCATTACTAATTATCATGTTGTAGTAAGATTACCTGGCATGATTAAACATCTAGCAGCATTGATCATCATGACTTAACAAGGTTATCTAGCAAGATAACTACTGAAGTAGAGTACAGTGAAGTAAAGCATATTAAGTATACAATCCATATTTCGAATAATCTCAAGACCCAATCTGGACTGATCCCAAATCCAAGTCTCTCGGTCATCTGACCATCTCTTCCATAGCCATCTCATGGCTAACATACCATGCTCCTGACAACATCTGCTGCCCATGCAGGACAGGTTCTTCCACCATTATTATCATCATTACGGTTGATCACCTAGCGAGGTCTGGACGGGCTGTCCAATACCGTGGACGCGGCTATTCGAATAGATTTTACACTCTGCAGAGGTTGCGCACTTTACCCACACTATGGAGCACTGACCTCGTGATCCCATTCGGGTGGACCAGCATTGCTCCAACGAAACTTGCCTGACCCGTGACTCTTCCACCGTACCACCGGCAATCATCCTCCCCCGGAGTCCTGCCCTGGGTGGCCCCTGTGTCACTCCTGACACCTGCCACCATCGTGGCCAGACAAAACTGTCCCAAATGGGGACGGGTACCCAAACAACTCAACTGGGCTCACAGGGTTATCGCCGCCTACCGGGCTAGGGCAGCGCGCGCGCATAACCCTCCCTCTTTGGAGGTACCGGTGAAAGAGCACGCGATCAGACCAAGTCAAGGCCGTCCCATACCGGCAAATGTGGTTGCACGGATAAGCCCGGACAGGTGACTCTTGACCAACCAACTAAATTTATCAATATATCTCCATCATCCCACCATTACCTTAACAATTATAAGTGTGAACAGCCACTTAACATCAGCATAGCGGAATCATTACAACGTTGACAAACATGGCAAGATATCAGATCATGGCACTCACATGATAACGGTATTCAAAATATTGTTACTAGCATGGCAGGATACGGCATGAAAACAAGGCATGATGTTAGATGAAAAGTAATGCTAACATCTAAAACAGATGACATAACAGGTGTATGCAAGTGCAGGCTAATAGGTGATACAGATTTACTACAATGAACACACAGGGTGCAAACAAAGTCATCACGCAAGTCCGAAGCTCATGGAAGAGGTTGGCTTGCCTGGGGTGAAGGAATACACCGGGTGGAAGTGCAGTAAAACTCCGGGAAGATTCGCCGGAAAAGTTTCCCTCTCGAGGAAGGCTGATTAAGGGCAAGGGCAAAATGGTCATTTTCACAGTGTGAAAACATTATGAAAATGATGCCATTGGAACGGGCTCGTCTATCTGAAGGCGTGGGCGTTGGTTTTACCTCAATCGGAGTTACGGTTGCGCAGAAATGCCCGTTCGTTCGTTAGGCCGAAAACAGACGAAAATCTGTCCGTTTTAGTCCTTAACGGGCGAACGTCCGCTAATTAACCATTTCGGCAGCCGGCTGGAAAAACAAAAGCGCATTTCAGAGAAATACGCCTCTGCATGGGAAAGCGTATTTTCATAAATACGTTTCCACTTAAACCTGACAGCGGGCCCGGTTGACTTTTCTCTCCAGCTGACGAGCGGGCCCCGCCTTATCCCTTTCTCTCTCGCTTGCCCTGGTCGCTCTCTTCCCCGATAGAAGCAGAGCAGCACCGCAGCGGCTCGAGCAGCGCTCGCCGCCGGCGACTGGCAGCACAGGGAGGGCTCGCCGCTGGCTCACCGGAACCGGCGCCTCGCACCGCGGCCGAGGGTAGCCGCAGGGAAGCTCGGAAGAGCTCAGAGGGGAGGTGGCCATGGCCGATAGCAGAGGCGGCTACATCGGCGCTTGAGGCGGGGCGGGCTGCTCCGGCAGAAATTGGAGAGGGCGGCGGCGTAGGCGGGCACTGGGGAGGCTGAGGGCGCGGACAAAGGAGAGGGGAAAGGCCAGGGAGCCGGAGCTGGCAGAGGGAAGTGGATGGCGGCTCATGGCCGTGGGATGGGAAGGGAGCTCGGGGAGCTCCAAAAGCTCGAAGGGGAGGGGCTGGGGCTTGCTGATGCTCGGGAGCGGCTCGGGAACGCGCTTAAATAGCCGCGGAGAGGAGGTCTCGCGACGGCGGCAGCAGCTCCAGAGTCATGGCGAGGATCGGCGAAGAACCGATGTCGGCAGAGGCACTACGAGCTTCTGGACGAGGGGAAGAGGCCTCTGGATGGATCACGCACGCGCTAGGGAGCTCTACGACACTACTGGACATGCTGGAGCCAGCTGGGGACGAGCTCCCGTCAACTCCAATGCACAGAGCACCACTTTGGCACGCTCTGCCCGTGGTCACCACGTGGCCACGGCGTTTCCACGCCGCACATGAAGCCAAACCATGTCTAGGCTATTCACCGTCCTACTCTGAGTTGACCTATGCGGCTGAATGACCTGAGAGAGGCCTGAGATGACTGCACCATGGTCAAACAGTTGCTAACAGTGACCTGTTTGTGCTGTGGTGTGGCCACCACAGTGCTCACCTTGGCCGGATCTTGGGCATGAGCTAATCATACACTAAGATGAACATGATCACAAAGTTTCAGCACAAATGGATAATACTAGCTGGTACTTCCTTTGTAACCTTGCCCACTGACTAGAAATGCAAATGATGATGCTGGGGTCAAATGGCTAAATGGATTTGAATGATTCTTGGTGTAGAGTGATGATATGGTCATAGGAACTGTCTGGAAAAGTTTCAGCTCAAATTGATCATCTATGAGGGTACTTCCTTCACAGAGATGCAATCTGGACAAAAACTTAGATAATTTACTGAGGAAGATTGGCTAGATGGAATGAGCTGATTTTTGGTATCCAGGGGTAATATATCATAATGAATCACCCTGCAAAATTTCAGCCCAAGGAGATTAAGGAATCAAGCACTTCCTTTGCAAACTGAAAATCTGAACATAATTTGCAAAGTGGTGTTGTGCTCAAAATTTAATGGGTGGAACTTGATATCTTGATGGAAATGGTGAATATAGGGATAGGAAAAGCTCCACAAATTATTTGGGATTTTTCCTAACTACCAAAATGGTAGTTCCATTGGAAAGGCCCCAAATTAAAATATTGGCTTAAAATAGGAAAATGCAATTTTCCTTATTTAATTATGGCCAATATTTTTATGAGAGCTCATTATGATCATAAGGAATATCTCCACAAGATTCCTCGGAAAGGCAGAAAAAGGAATTAATTCTAGATGAGAAATATTGAATATGACTTGGCCATATTTTTGCACATCTAGGGTTTATGAGTGAAGGTTGATCTCTAGAAATTTTGGGAGGATCAACTGAGCAAGAAAAATGATAGTTCCTTTGTAAACACAAAGGCAGGATTTCCAGTTTCGATATTTTGGAACTAGGGTTTGAATGAGGTTCGGGGTTTACTGACGGGAACTTGACTGGCACAAGAACATGGAAAATTCATGGAAAGGCTGAGGATTGTCTGGATTCACCTGGTTACTCACCAGATTCGGGAGGAAAAAATTCGGGAAAGAAAAGCTAGGAAGGAATAACAGCACAAAAATCGATAGCCCGATTTTTGGGGTGTTACAATGGGGGACCCACACGTCAGTGGCGGTGGGCGCCATGTCAGCTCGTTGACCTAGTCAACTGGTTAACTGGGCCCTGCGGGACCCAGCTGCCAGCGACCCAGAGGCGCCACGCGGGCAGCCAGCTCAGCACCGGCGTCGGAATCCTCTCCGACGAGCGCCGGGAGCGGCAGAGAGCTCCGGCGAGCTCAGATTTTGCCTGTGGTGCTCCATTTTCGCTGCGGTTTGTTGCATCTGAACGGCCAGTGCAGCGCGTGTCGAGTGGGACAGCCGGTGAGCTCGGGGGTGGCCGGAGTGCGCCAGAACAAAGCTCGCGGCGGCGGCCGGAGTTCGGGCAACGACGAAATCATCGTTTCAGTTCGTTTGCGCACGATCTAAAGGGATAGGAAGCATCAGGAGGCAGCCGCGAGCACGTTGGTGTGCTCGTTTGGCCATGACAGGGGCTAACACGACGGCGGCGAGCACGTCAGCGGAGCTCGAGCTCCGGCAACGGCGCCACGGCAAGGTGAGGCTCGCGTGGAAGGAAGGAGAGAGAGGAGCGGCAGCGGAGCTCACCGAGTGGGCGCACGAGGGCCCGGTGGAGGCTTAGGAGCTGCAGCTATGGCGAATCGATGGCGAGGAGCTCCGGTGGCCGTAGCGGAAGAAGACGGCCTGGCGTCGCCGGGGTGGCCTCCCGGCTCCGTTCAGCGGGCGTAGTCGAAGTAGCGGACGTCGGCACGTCGGTTGGGCACGGTGAGATGGCGAGCAGGCGACGGTGGCCGCGGGATCGAGCGGCAGTCGACGGCGAGCTATCGGGCGAGATGGGGAATGGGTGAGGGAAAGCGAACGGGGACGAGTGGAGGCGGCTAGGGTTCCAGGGGGTGCTCGGGGACCTTATCCACGCGCGTGCGGCGGCGGATGGACGACGCGTGCGGCGGCTGTCGCCGTGTCGGTGTGCGCGCGCGACAGCGCGGAAGGAAGGGGATGAGCGCCGGTGGCTGGGCCAGTTGGGCTGGCTGAGCGCACTGTGGCTTCGGCCCAGAGGCCAGGTAAGTGCACAGTAGGTCCTTCCAATTCTTTTTGTTTTTCTTTTATTCTTTTCTGTTTTGTATTAGTTAGGTCACTTTTGCATTTTTGTAAAATGTGGGACTTAGTCCAAATATTACAGTGCAATATTCCTTGTCTCCAAAATCTGGTTTGGGTGAATTTGGATTTCATTTGAATTTGAAATGAAATTAATTAGGTTAAATAATCCTGTTTTGGTACTGTTTCATGTGGTTTGAACCATTTAACTAGTTCCAATTCCATTGGTTATATTTTTATGAGTGCTTCTGGAATATTTGCTATTTAGTGAACATTTTTGCAATAGCGTTTGAGCAAATTTATTTTACACTTTTGAATTTGAGTTGATTTTCAGAATGGAGTTTGAATTGCTTTGGTTAACCACTATGTTTAAGCACTGCAAATGTTATGACTTGGCATTATTAGTAGTTGATCACAGTGGCTATTACACAGGGGTGTTACATGGCATAACATGATCCCTGTTTGCACAAGTAGGAACAAGGTGAAACTTTCTTTAGCTTAGTGAGAAAGGATAGAAAGACATTAGCATATTACTTTAACAGTAGCATCAAATTCATGATGGACAATACGCAAAACATTGCCTCATTGAACCAGTGGCAATAAATTGACATGCAAAACAATAGCATTATTATGTCATGACACTACCAAGATTCCCTCCCTGCTCCACCACATGGTTCACCTCCACAGACACACATACACACGTACATGATTCAGCATAGGGTGCTACTAAAGATTTGTTTAACTCCGACAGGAAAATTAGGCAGCAATTAATTAGTGCTACTTAAGTACTCCTAATTAATTAAGTGACCTTCCAGGAGAGACAACAGAAGTGGAAGGGCTCCTGGAGGATCGTCTCACATGTAAGGAAGACGTTGCCGGAGCCCTTGAATGGCCTCGACTTAGGCCTTGGCTTCAGCAAGATCACCTTGGCACTATTGATCATGTAGAGCTGGGTCACACATGCATCCAGAATCCATTTAATTAGTATGATGTGTCGTCAAGCCAAGTACTACTCTGCTGCATTTCTCTATCTATCTACTCTTATAAAAAACAGAGTTGGTGATGATGGTGTGCCTGCCATCCTGCAATATAGGTCATCCGATTTATATCTGACGGATAGGAAGGAAACTATGGCAATTTTGCAAAAAGATACCCACACCCCTCTCCACATTTGCAAATAAAGCCTTCCCTCATTCTTCCTTTTCTCTCACAAGATAAACTACTCATACAAATGCATCTTGATGTTACGTGCAACGCACGGGCATCTTGCTAGTCTTCCAAGTAAATTAAGACTAGTAGCAACACAGCAATACAATACCACTAGCAAGATGTCAGGATAACATAGGACGGTACCATCGTGTGATCTTCTTCTTCTCCTCCTCCTCCTCCTCCTTCTCCTTCTTCTTCTTCTTCTTCTTCTTCTTCCTCCTGGTGGCGGTGATCAGGGCGTCGCCTAGTCGCTCCCCCCATCCATCACCTTCGCCCGCGCCCTCTCGATCTTGTCAGACTCCATCTCGCGAGTTCTGATGAGGTCAGGCTGGGCTTCTACCCAGGCACTCCTTTTGCCCTCTTCGCCTCTCGCGGTAGTTCCTAGGAGGAGAGGGACAAGAAAGGGATTACGGGGCACTTATCTTTTTTCAGTCTAAGACATGTAGGCATTTGCCAAATTTTAGTCTTCAAATATGTAATCTTCTTTATCCATGTTTGTGTTCTGTAAGATCTGTACTTGTTTATCCGCATATTAATGAAAAAGACAAGCTTTGCCGGGTACTTGTGCATGTGTTATGTCCATGCATAGGTGAGATGCCTCTATACATTTAAGTAAACAAGTTATCTCCGGCAAGCTATCCTGCCGGTTCCTTCCGTTCGTTGCCGCGGGGCTTAGCCTGCCGGGCAAGGACCAGCCCCTTGTCGAACCTCCTTTGTCAAAGGCCACTACAACCGCCTTGACCGAAGCAATCTTTCGGGATAAAGGATGGGAGAACCTATGCTTCGAAGGCGACAAGGTTTTCATATGCACAAGTTTTCATCTTACAGAACATTTATGGACAAGAAGGAACTTATCTGTTTGGCTTGTCAAGGACTAATATGTAGGCTTGTCTTCATTTCTTCTCTTTGGGACCGAGTCCGCAGCAAGAGCCCTGCAGTTAAGTGCAGAGGAAAACAATGCTACATATGCTCTTATCTACATGATCATGCCATGCTCATGTTATGCTATGCATGCATGCACGTTTTTGAGGCCCCCAACGCTTCGTTTATTTATCTGCTGCTCAGGGTCTACGCCTGGCTTTGTACAAAGGGTTACATGCAGCCTCGGCAAAGCTTGTACAAAAGGGTGGCTGCCGGGCAGGGCCCGACAGCCGCACCTTACGGGTAGAACTTACGGAGATGCTCAATATTCCATGAGTTTTGCAATTGAATGCCATATCCGGTCTCCAGACGGACTACGTCGGGTCTGGTGACTCGTACCACCCGGTAAGGGCCTTCCCACTTCAGCATCAACTTGTTTGTACCCTTGGCGGACTGAACGCGCCTAAGGATAAGGTCACCTTCCTCAAGGCTCCGGGGATGAACCCTGTGGATGTGATAGCGGCACAGGGCTTGCTGATAGCGTGCAGCACGCGTAACAGCCTGGAGACGGTTCTCCTCGAGGAGCACAACATCGTCATGTCGGTGCTGCTCTTGCTCTACTTCATCGTAGGCAAGTACTCGAGGTGACCCGTATATGAGTTCCGTGGGGATCACTGCTTCTGCCCCATAGACTAGGGAGAAGGGAGTCTGGCCGGTAGCTCGATTTGGTGTCGTACGGAGGGACCAAAGAACCACCGGCAGCTCATCAATCCAGTGCCTGCTGCATTTCTGCTGCCTATCAAATGTTCTTGTCTTGAGTCCTCGCAGCACTTCAGCGTTCGTCCTCTCAGCTTGTCCATTGCTTCTGGGATGAGCAACAGAGGCAAATGAAACCTTGCTGCCGAGGGGTTGAACATATTGCATGAAGGCACGGCTCATGAACTGGGTGCCGTTGTCAGTGATGACCCTGGCTAGTACTCAGAAGCGGCACACCAGTCCTTTCAGGAACTTGATAGCTGACTGTGCGGTCACCTTCCTCACGGGCTCCACTTCCGGCCACTTTGTGAACTTGTCGATGGCGACATACAAGAACTCAAAGCCCCCGGTAGCACGGGGGAAGGGGCCCAAGATGTCGATCCCCTAGACCGAAAAGGGCCATGACAAAGGGATCGTCTGGAGAGCTTGAGCAGGTTGATATATATTCTTGGAGTGGAACTGGCAGGCTTCACATCTGGTGACTAGCTCGATTGCATATTGGAGGGCCGTGGGCCAGTAGAAACCTTGCCGGAAAGCTTTTCCAACCAAGGCCCTTGATCCAATATGCGAGCCGCACATGCCTCCGTGTATCTCTGCCAACAGTTCCTTCCCCTCTTCCCGGCAAATGCACTTCAATTTCACACTGTTGGGCCTCCTTCTGTATAGTGCATCATCGACGAACTGATACATACTGGCCCTCCGGGCTACTCTTTCAGCTTCTTCTTGCTCTTCCGGAAGTTCTCCTGTTTGGAGGTAACGGACTATGTGTCACGCCCAAGTTGGAGCCTGAGGCTCGACAACAAGGATGAGCAGGACCTCCTCGTTCGTGGGAGCGCACGCCTCAAGCACGAGGATTGGTAGTTCGGCGGGAGGGTGCTGCTCGCCAAGCGAAGTGGAGTTGTTCCTGCCAACCTCTCTGCCGGGGGCTTCTGGAAGTTTTGCCAGGAGAGGCTTGCCGGAGTCCAGTTTCCTCCTCTTTCTGGCCATTGTTGCCGGGGATACGGAGGGCCGAGTCAGGTGGAGAACAAAAGTCCCTGGTTCCACAGGAAGCTTTTGTGCAGCGCACTTTCACAGATGATCAGCAATGCTGTTTTCCGCACGGGGTACGTGCTCTGTTTGCAATCCGTCAAAGCGCTCCTCCAGCTTTCTCACTTCCTCCACGTATGCCTCCATCAATGGACTCTGATAATCCTTGTTAACTTGCCTCACCACAAGCTGTGATTCTCCTCGTATGATCATCTTCTTAATCCCCAACTCTGTCGCGATTCTGAGCCCGGCAAGGAGTCCTTCATACTCTGCAGTGTTGTTGGTTGCCTTTTCCCGGGGGAAATGTAGCTAGACCACATACTTGAGGTGCTCTCCAGTGGGCGCGACGAGGAGCACGTGAGCTCCTGCACCTTGTAGTGAGAAGGCACCATCAAATTACATGATCCATTCTTGGGGTGCTTCCTTGCCGGGGATAACCGTTTCCTGTGCCTCTTCGTTTGGGGTAGGTGTCCACTCCGCAATAAACTCTGCCAGTGCTCTGCTCTGAATGGTTGATGTGCTCTCAAATTTTAAACCAAAGCTTGACAACTCCAAAGCCCATTCCACTATTCTGCCGGTGGCTTCAGGGTTCCTCAGATGCGTTACAAGGGGAAACGGGTGACAACCATGATCTCGTGGGCTTGGAAGTAATGGCGCAGCTTCCTTGAGGCCATGATGAGTCCAAAGATCAAATTTTGAATGCCAGAGTACCTTGACCTAGCCCCTTGTAGTAGGGAGCTGACAAAGTACACTGGCCGCTGCACCACCTTCTTCCTTTCCGTGGCCCTGGAATTGTCTCCGTTGCTTCACTCCCCTTTGTCCTAATCTGCATCTGACCTTGTCAGGATGAGTTCACTTTCCCCTCCGGAGAGGACGGTAGCCATGGCTGCTCCCTCATCTACCTCCCACTGTGCCACCAGCGCCACACTAACCACTTGATTGGTTGCTGCTAGGTATAGCAACAACGGTTCTTGCGGTTTAGGAGCGACTAAGGTGGGAACAGAGGAAAGATAGGTCTTCAAATCTTGTAGCGCAGCTTCTGCCTCCGGGGTCCACTCCACGGGCCCTGCCTTCTTCAAGATTTTGAAGAATGGCAAGGCGCGCTCGGCAGACTTGGAAATGAACCCGCTTAGCGCGGCAACACATCTAGTCAAACGCCTTACATCTTTAACTTTCTTGGGTACTTGAATCTGCTCAATCGCCTTGATCTTGTCGGGGTTGGCCTCTATCCCCCGGTGGGACACGAAGAAGCCAAGTAGCTCGCCAGAAGGAATGCCAAACACACACTTCTCTGGGTTTAGCTTCAAGTTGATCTTGCACAGATTTGCAAAGGTCTCTTCCAAGTCCTGAATGAGAGTTGACTTGTCCTTGGTTTTGACGACTATGTCATCCATGTAAGCTTCAATATTCCTGTGCAGCTGGGACTCAAAACCAATTTATACTGCTCTTGCAAAAGTGGCTCCAGCGCTCTTTAATCCGAAGGGCATCTGTACGAAGCAGTACGTGCCACAGGGGGTTATGAACATTGTCTTCTCTTCATCTTCTTTGGACATGAATATCTGGTGGTACCCGGAGTAGGCATCCAAGAAAGAAAGAAGATCACACCCGGAGGTGGAGTCCACGATCTAGTCGATGCGCAGCAAGGGGAACGGGTCCTTCAGGCATGCTTTATTCAGATTTGTGAAATCTGTGCAAAGCCTCAATTTCCCATTCGCCGTGCGCACCACCACTGGGTTTGCCAACCATGTCGGGTGCAATACCTCTCTGACCAAACCAGCCACCTCAAGTTTCTTGATCTCCTCATGAGGGCAGATAGCAAGGTGGTGCTCGATTACCTCCCTGGGAACACCGGGGATGTCAGATGGTTGCCAAGCAAACACATCGACATTCCCCCGTAGGAAGGCAACAAGCGCGCTTTCCTATTTGTCGTCAAGGATGGAGCTGATAGTGAATGTACCATCAGCGCCAACCAGCCCTGCCGGGACCTTCTTCACAGCGGGTGCAGCAACCTTGGATCTCTAGCTAGTAGAACTCTCCGGCAAATCATCAACGAGTGCAGCATAATCCGGAGAGGCGCGCTTACCGGATTCCTTGCCGGCATCCTTGCTAGCTTTTCTCCCTTGTTTGTATTCCTTGGCGGGGACTGCGGCCTCCGCGGCCTCGGCAGTGACCGCATCCCGGTACATCTTGTCCACGCATATAATTGCGTCCTTCTTATCTGATGGGATGGAAATAACACCCATTGGTCCTGGCATCTTCAAGGTATTGTAGTCATAGTGGGATGCCGCCATGAACTTTGCCATGGTAGGTTGTCCAAGTATCCCATTGTACGGAAACGGAAGCTCAACCACATTGAACACAATTTTCTTAGTCCGGAAGTTCAACTCCCCTCCAAACGTCACCGGCAGCGTGATCTTCCCCTTTGGACGACTCCTGCCGGGGTTGATTCCCTGAAACGTGCCAGTAACTTTGAGCTCTTCATCTATTATCTGTAGTTTGCTGAGCACCTTGGGGGAAATCAGATTCAACCCAGCCCCGCCGTCAACCAACATCTTTGTGACCTTGAGGTTGCGGATTGTTGGTGAAACCAACAATGGCAAGCACCCTACCGTAGTGGTGCGGTCAGGGTGATCCTCTTCATCAAAGATGATGGGCATGCGAGACCATTTGAGCGGTTTCCACGAATCTGCTGTTGGCTCCACAACATTGACCTCACGCGCCCATTGTTTCGGCTGGCAGTGGGAGGAGTGCAAGGATGCACCCCCGTCAATGCACAGGGCGTCAGTGGCTCTCTGAAACTCTTGCTCGCTGGTTTCCTCTTCATCCCCTTCATCGCTTTCATCATCACATTCCTTCTTCTGAAGACCTCTGGCAGGTTTCTCTTGACATTGGGGAACCTTGCCGGGGCGGCCTCCTCGGCCGCCTCGGCCCTTCCCGCCAATGCCATCTTGGTCTCTCTCCTTGTCGCGCTTCTCGTACTCAGCTTTTTGCTTCTTGACGAGTTGCTCAACTTGATGACACTCTTGGAGACCATGGCCCTTGGTTCGATGGATCTTACAGTACGGCCCATCTGCCTTTCCAGCCTTCTCGGCAGCCGCACCTTCCCGGCAATCAGTGCATGTGGCAACTTCCTTGCCAGGAGCCTCGGTCTTGGCTTTCTTGCCAGAACTAGGAGCGGTTGATCCTTCAATAGCCAGCACTGCTTTATCCTTGCGCTTCTTGTTGTGTTTCTTGTTCTTCTTCTTCTGGCTAGCAGCATTGTCATCATCTTCTGAGTCGACGTCGACGCCATCCTCTTCTCCGGGGAGACGCCTCCCCTCCTCCGTAGGGGCACACTTATCCGCCAAGGTGTAAAGCTCGTTCACATTCTTGGGCAACCGGACGTTCATTTTGGAACGTATCCTCCGGTTGCACACATTGGACTGGAACGTGACAATCACAGCTGCCGGGTGGATATCTGGAATGTTCCTGTGCACCCGGCTGAACCTCTACATGTACTTCCGTAAACTCTCCTCTTCCTTTTGTGGAAGGAGCTGCAAATCGCTGGGCTGCCCTGGTTCTTGATGGCCGCCCATGAAGGCACCAACAAACTCGTGGCACAGATCAGCCCAAGTCGAGATGGAGTTCTCCGGCAAGTGCATCAGCCACGACCTCACATTTGGCTTGAGCGCCAAAGGGAAGTAGTTGGCGAATATCTTTTCATCTCTTCCCCCGGCGGCTTGAACAGCAATAGTGTAGATGCTTAAGAACTCTGCTGGGTTCAGTCTTCCATCGTATTTTTCTGGTATCTCTAGCTTGAACGTACGGGTAGATGGCCAACGGACTTGCCGCAGCTCACGAGTGAAGGCAGGACACCCAACCTCGAAGGGTAGGTATCCATCTCCACCGGGCGCAGGCTCGTCGATGTTGGGGCCATTGCGCCTATCGGACTGGCGGTGGGTTTCACGGCGCCATTCTATGGTGACACGCGCGTCTTCCCTTCGCCTGTCCTCCAGGACCTGCCGCTGATCTTGATGGGCTCGAGGATCAGATGAAGCCATCGACACCTCGTCGTGTTCCTGGTTGTGGGGCTCTGACCGCGGCCCCTGCGCTGGATGTCACCGGGGGGGGGGGGGGGGGACTGCACCGTGAGGTTGGCCCCTTCAGCACGGCCAGCGGCTCGGGCCATTGCCGCTGCCTGCGGATGTCGTGGCGAGCCCGCCCGTTGCGATCCCCCTGCCTTAGCGAAACCAATCAAACTTTGATTGGTGGATCTCCATTCATCCATTTGGTAGGCAGCTGACGGGAATCTCAACAGGAGCTAGGCTCGAGCCATAGCCTCCAAAGCAGTGCTTGGCATGGACGACGACGCAGGTCGTGATGTCTCTCGACTCCTGATGGTACCGGTCGTGGCGGCGTCGTGCTCTCATCGTCGCGAGCCAGTCGCGAGGGCGGCATGACTACAAGAAGGACGCGCTTGGGGATTGACAGCTCCGTTCGGCGCTTCGTCTTGATCGCCTTGTCCTGGGGAAGGCGTGTGTCTCATAGCTGCACCCATAGCTAGGGCAGCTAGGAGGTTGCGGTTCACGCCGGAGCGGGCGCCATCGCTGCGGCTGCATTCTCCAGTGAGGTGGAGAGGCAGGAATTGGATGTTCTCCCCTCCCGCATCTTGTGGAGCGTGGCCGCTAGGATGTTGTCGACGCTATCCTCCTCCGGTGCCTCTTGCTCTCACCTCAGCCGCGGGAGGAATGACGACGGCGCCGCCTGCGCTGGTCGCGTCCCCCGACGCCACCGCAGCCCCCATGGGATCGGTGGCTACGTGCGAGGGGGCCTTCGAGGTGGAAGGACGGGCTGCTGCACCGGACTTTTTCTTGGGTGCCATGGGTGATGACGCCGTCGTCGAAGGAGATGGTGATGAAGATCGACACACTGTTTACATCCTTGGGTTCGCACAAGCGCTTCCCCCTACCTGGCGCGCCAAAGATGTCGTGGTTCGACACGATAACCTATGGGGTCATCAGCCCCTTTGTGGTTCGGCAAGGGGGAAGGGCACGTTGCACAAAGAGTGGAGGTCGTAGAACAGCACGGCAATGGTGATGCGGGTAGTTTTTACCCAGGTTCGGGCCGCTGCGAGGCGTAAAACCCTACTCCTGCTTTGGTGGATTGAGTGGTAGACCGTGGCGAACACGCAGTGCTCAAGCCCGGCAAGGTCGCCTCGGGGAGAGCAGCTACGCGCGTATGAGTGTACAAGGATCCAAATCCTTTCTAAGGTTGCCTCGGCGCTCCTTTTATAGGTAAAGGGGTTACCACAGTGGCAAAACAGTCATTATCCAGTGATTAGATAGCCACAGTGCTATCATACCTAACTCTGCAGACAGGACAAGGTGCATTAAATGCACCGATTAGTGTCACGTTGTGGATGCAGCCCGGCAAGCCTTGCCGTGCCATTCAACCACCTTCTCTCCTGCCTGCATGACACACCCATGGACGGGTGTCATTTAGGGGTGATCTTCCTCAGGAATGGCTCCCACATGCTGAATGACTGCCACTTATTCACTTGAGGGCTCGACACCGCACAGATAAGCGACTTGCGTCATTGTGAGGTGGAGCGGTGGAGCCTTGGCGGGATAACAGGCCACCAGCGCCCGGGCAACCCTTGCCGGGGAGGTCTTGGGACTCGCTCTTAGGGTGGCCTCGATCTGACCAGGCTCACCTGCCCGGCAAGGGAGGCTTTTTCCCTTGGCGATATCTTGCTGTCTAGGCTTGTCTTGGTCTTCTTGATGCGCCCTTTGATTCTTCAAACAGCTATCTCTCCCGCTTGGCCTTGTCTTGGATGCTGGAACCTTGCCCTTGAGCCTATGTATAGTCAGGGCAACATACACCAGGGTTTGTTGCACCGACAATGATTGGCCTTCTATTTCAAACTTGGTTTTGTCAGTGAGGGAGTACAAGTGTACTAGTAAACAATAGCATTATTTTCGCATGGCAGTCGCAAAATAGAGGTCAACATATGCATTAAATATCATTCTTACCTAAAGGAAGGTTATGGTGCCAATATGGAGGATGAAGATTGGAACATAGATCTCCCTTTGTGCAGTTCCACTGAAATGAACCAACGGTTCCATTCTGACATTCCAGTTAAACAGCACAAAAGTCACTTCTTTTAAGAAGTGTTTTGTGCAGTGCACCAAAAGGTCGCAATAGCAACGAGGTGAAATGGATATCCCTATTTGCACAGAAAGCTATAGAGGAAACAGTCAGAGTCTCAAATAATTACTGGCAAAAACAATCGGTCAAACTTGTCATGGCTTATAACAGTGGCATGGCTTCATTTTACCAGGGGCATTAGATTAAGAACAACTAAATATTTGCTATAAGGGCATGGGATAATGGGTGCACCAGCAGTCCAGCACCATGTACCTAAACCGGGGCATAAAGTGGTGATTCAGAGTTTGTTCCCCGAGAAACAAACATCCAAGAAACATATCTGGGTTGGTCCCATTTTTGTTCACTCTAGCCACCTATTCCTATGTGTGGATAGCAAATCTAGTCCTGGTCATACCACTGTGTATAGCGTTTCCCCTATATTTCCCTTTTCGACCAAGAGACCGGTTGGATGACCAGTCTGTACTACTTTCACCCCCTTTCTTTCCTGTTTGTACCAAGTCTGATGTACATACTAATTTCCCCCCCTTTATTTCTTGTTTGAACCAAGTACAAGATTCGACTCCATGAAGTAGCTTTACCTCTAACAATAGAAAAAATGAGGTGACATTGGACCATCCGATCGAGCCTAGCTACGAGGGGGGCTGAGAGGTAGAAAATGATGCAAATGCAGCGACGTAGTGAGCTGGGGAAGTAGAGCTAGGACGGTTTCGAAGGAAGATATACCTGAAGGTCGTCGGGGTGTGGATAAGTGGGTGGCGGGAGGCCGCATCCGCCCACACTAGGGCAGCGACGAAGGGATCGGAGGACCTCCCGCGCCGGCGCTCGGCCAGAGATAACGGTGCGGCCGGCAGTGGGTCTCCTCCCTCGCTGTCGACGACGGCCTAAACGCTGCCCCTCCTCCCCTTCACCGGCGTAGGGGGATACATCCAGATCTATAACCAGCGGTGAGGATAGAAAGACAGTGTTACCATCGCTATCTTCTTTAGAATCTGGAGAGGATGAGAGTGTGTGAATAGAGCAACCCTAGCAAGCAAGCGCGGAGGCTCCTGCCTATATATATACGTATAGTAGGGTAGTTTTATTTTTTCACTCCATCAATACAATCCTTTAAAATTGTGTACGTGCCAGGTCGCCTTTTTTTTGAGTTGTTGATTGTTTTTTGAGATAGCTACCTGCTTATTCCAAGTGGTGTTACAGGGGTGGATTAACGAGCTGCTCAGCTCGGTTCGTTCGAAGCTCGTTAAAAGAAAATTCACGTAAGATGAGACATGTGTTGTGTTGTTACTAACGAACGTAGCGTGAAACTTGTTAGCTGGTTCGTTAAGGTCCTTAATAAATTGATGATTGGCTTTGTTCATTAAGAAGCGACCCACAAGGATAACAAGCCGAACTATCGAGGGATCATTGCTCGCAAGCTACGAGCTTTTGTTCCAACCCTAACGGTGTGCCAGGTCGCACTTTGTATCATTTATGTCTGGTACTAGACCCTCCATTAAGTGAACAACCACCGCCTCGTAAAAATTGTGAACAAGCCCACGGCTAAAATTATCGGAAACGTGGGCTGCACCAACATGCATTATTATTTATTTTTTCTATGTGGGAGTATACTCAAAACAAAATGTGACAGTACAATCTTTATTGGGCCCCTTTGTAATTTGTGCTAAATTTTGACCAAAGATTTAACTGACAAAATGTTAGTGCATGTTAACAAAAATTATATCCTTGGATTCGTATTTGAACATAGTTTTCAATGATGTAATTTTTTGTGACATGCATGAACATTTGGTTAGTTAAATTTATAGTTAAAATTTGGCACAGATTATCATAGGGATCAATAAACCAGGACGGAGCTCCTCGTCTGTCGTCCAAACTACTATATGACTAGCCGCTCTATTACATGCGGGACATCAAGCATCCGGGCCTGCATGCCATCCACCAAATCACAGCGAGGTGCTACAGTCGAGACTCACCAGTCACCCCGGTGTGGCCGCCATGACCCGTCATATCACAAAACCCACACCTTTACCAGCAGTGGTAAAGTGGCCTCGAAGTTGGACTGGACGAAGCAACCGTCATTTCACTGGAACGCTCGTTGAAGCCCTTTCTCCCCTATCTTGAAGAAAACGTCACTCCAGGCTACTCACTTCTGCCATTTTTCTTCTGTACCGACGAAGGAAAGGTGGGCGAATCAGTGATGCTATGATGTCTACTACACAACTTTATTCTTGTAGACCCGTGTTGGGCCTCCAAGCGCAGAGTTTTGTAGGACAGTAGCAATTTTCCCTCAAGTGGATGACCTAAGGTTTATCAATCCGTGGGAGGCATAGGATGAAGATGGTCTCTCTCAAACAACCCTGCAACCAAATAACAAAGAGTCTCTTGTGTCCCCAACACACCAAATACAATGGTAATTTGTATAGGTGCACTAGTTTGGCGAATAGATGGTGATATAAGTGTAGTAATGATAGTAGATATTGATTTTTGTAATAGGAACAATAAAAAATAGCAAGGTAGCAAGTAACAAAAGTGAGCACAAACGGTATTGCAATGCTTGAAAACAAGGCCTAGGGTCCGTACTTTCGCTAGTGCCATCTCTCAACAATGTTAATCTAATTGGATCATATAACCATCCCTCAACATGCGATGAAGAATCACTCCAAAGTTCTTATGTAGCGGAGAACATAAGAAGGAATTGTTTGTAGGGTATGAAACCACCTCAAAGCTATTCTTTCCGATCAATCTATCCTAGAGTTCGTACTAAAATAACACCAAGCTATTCTTTCCGATCGATCTGACCAAGAGTTCGTACTAAAATAACACCATATGATACACATCAACCAACTCTAATGTCACCTAGATACTCGAATGTCACCGCGAGTATCCGTGAGTTGATTATGCGATATGCATCAAACAATTTCAGATTCATAATACTCAATCAAACACAAAGAACCTCAAAGAGTGCCCCAAGATTTCTACCGGAGAAACAAAGACAAGAACGTGCATCAACCCCTATGCATAGATTACCCCAATGTCACCTCTGGAATCCGTGAGTTGAGTGCCAAAACATATATCAAGTGAATCAATATGATACCCCATTGTCACCACGGGTATTCATAGCAAGACATACATAAAGTGTTCTCAAATCCATAAAAGTATTCAATCCGATAAAACGAAATCTCAAAGGGAAAACTCAATTCACAATAAGATAGAGAGGGGAAAACACCATATGATCCAACTATATTAACAAAGCCCGCGATACATCAAGATCGTGCCATCTCAAGAACACGAGAGAGAGAGATTAAACACATAGCTACTGGTACAAACCCTCAGCCCCAAGGGTGGACTACTCCCTCCTCATCATGGAGACCATAGGGATGATGAAGATGGCCTCCGGTGATGATCTCCCCCTCCGGCAGGGTGCCAGAACGGGGTCTAGATTGGTTTTTCGTGGCTACAGAGGCTTGCGGTGGCGGAACTTCGGATCTAGGGTTACCCCTGATGGTTTCTCTATTTATAGGAATTTTTGGCTCTGGTTTCACGCTAAGATGGGCCTCGAGGTGAGCACAACCCACCGGGGCACGGGCAAGGGCCCAGGAACGCCCCGGTGTCTTGTGCCCTACTCCTTCACCTTCTGGTCCTTCCACGAAGCTTCGGGGGTCTCTTTTGTTCCAAAAAAAATCGTCAAAAAGTTTCAGCTCATTTGGAGAACTTTCATTTTTGCACAAAAAACAACACCACGGTAGTTCTGCTGAAAACAGCGTCAGTCCGGGTTAGTTCCTTGCAAATCATACCAAACCATATAAAATTGTTGTAAACATGGCATGAATACTTCATAAATTATAGATACGTTGGAGACGTATCAGCATCCCCAAGCTTAATTCCTACTCGTCCTCGAGTAGGTAAATGATAAAAGAAATAATTTATGAAGTGTGAATGCTAGCAAAGTGCACAAGTTTGATCAATGATAATTTTAATCACTTTTCCTAGCATCATAACAACAATTCTTTCTCATAAAACTTCTCATGTTAAAGTAGCAATTGAGAACAGAAATTTTTTTATGTGGAATGCTGCCTATCATATTTATCATATACTCTTTTCTTTTGTAGCATGGACATTTGGACTTGAATGATTCAAAGCAATAGTCTATAATTTGACATGAGGACATCAATACTCAAGCATATCAACAAGCAACCATGTCTGTCAAAATATCAACACTAAAGAAAGCTATCCCTAGCCCATCATGCTCAATCATTGATCCATTCATGAAACACACTCGCATATTAGCTACATCCAATGCTCGAGTACGATCATAGTGCCCCTTAGTTGGTGCTTTATAAGAGAAGATGGAGACTCAAATAAAAATAAAAATTTGCATAAAGTAAATAGATAGGCCCTTCGCAGAGGGAAGTAGGGATTTGTAGAGGTGCCAGAGCTTAAAGCTTAAATTGAGAGATAAATTTTTTGAGAGGCATACTTTTCTCGTCAACGAAAACGACCGAGTAATTCCCAACACTTTCCATGCTAGATATATCATAGGCGGTTCCCAAACAGAAAATAAGGTTTATTCCTTTTTCCACCATTCTTTCACGATCCATGGCTAGCCGTATCCACGGGTGCCCTCCATACCAACACTTTCCAAGGAATTTATTATTTGACAACATAAAGTAAATTCATTTCTCATGTCGGGACTGGGCATCCCTAATACCTTTGCCGTACTCTCGTGCAATGACAAGTGAATAAACACTCATCTTGAGAATAACACATCTAGCATGAAAAATATTGGCCACCCCCTGCCGCTTCATGAGCGGTACGAGCACACAAAAAGGAAATCATTTTGAAAATTTAGAGATGGCACATACAAATTTGCTTAGAACGGCAAGGAAATACCGCATATAGGTAGGTATGGTGGACTCATTTGGCACAACTTTGGGTTTAAGAATTTGGATGCACAAGTAGTAATCCCACTTAGTACAAATGGAGGCTAGCAAATAGATTGAGAAGCAACCAACCAAGGAACGAAAATTCACATAAACGAGCATTGACCATAACTAACACCGAATAATGCACCACAAGTAGGATGTAATTTCATTGCATAACTATTGACTTTTGTGCTTGCATAGGGAATCACAAACCTTAACACCAATATTCTTACTAAAGCATAATTACTCACCAACATGACTCACATATTATTATCTCCATATCGCAAAACTATTGCAAGGAATCAAACTTATCATATCCAATGATCTACATGAAAGTTTTTATTATATCCCTCTTGAACATCTATCACTTTGAGACCAATTTCATAGCTTCTGAAAATTGTCATCACTATTATCAACTCTCAAAATAATATAAGTGAAGCATGAGAGTGTTCGACAAACTACTCCAAAAAGATATAAGTGAAGATCATGCGAGTAGTTAAGTAAATGGGTAGCTATTTGAGGACTCTCTTTTATTTAAAAACTTTTAGATCTAAGTATTTTATTAAAACAGCAAGCAAAAAAAAAAAAATGACATTCTAAGAATAGCACACATCATGTGAAGAAGCAAAAACTTAGGCTCAACCGAGGCTAACCGATAATTGTTGATGAAGAAAGGTGGGATGCCTACCGGGGCATCCCCAAGCTTAAATGCTTGAGACTTCTTGGAATATTAACTTGGGACGCCTTGGGCATCCCCAAGCTTGAGCTCTTGTGTCTTCTTCATTCCTCTCAAATCACGGTTTCCCTAATTCTTAAAAACTTCATCCACACAAAACTCAACAAGAACTCGTGAGATAAGTTAGTATAAATCAATGCAAAACCTTATCATTCTCTACTGTAGAAAATCACTAAAATTATTATTTAACATTTCATACTAAATGCCTCTGCATATTTAATACTCCTATCCTCAAATAGAATCATTAAACAAGCAAACATATGCAAACATAACAGCAATCTGTCTAAACAGGACAGTCTGTAAAGAGTGCAATATTCATCATACTTCCCTAACTTGAAAAATTCTAAAAAATTACAACACTGTAGAAAATTTATTATAGCTTACTATGCAAAAAATTTCAACCTTTTATCACATTCTGACATTTCTAGAGATTTTTTGCAACAGCGATAAACTTTCTGTTTTGAAACAGCAACTCATATACTTGCAAAATAAGCATGGAAAAGGCTATACTTGACGTTTTTATTGAAGTAAAAGATGCAAAACATTATTATAGATAAAATAAATCAAATACTAATAAAATAAAATGACACTCCAAGAAAAACACATATCATGTGACGAATGAAAACATAGCTCCAAGTGAGGTTACCGATAATGTTGAAGACGAAAGAGGGGATGCCTTCCGGGGCATCCCCAAGCTTAGTTGCTTGGATATTTCTTGAATATTACCTTGGGGGTGCCTTGGGCATCCCCAAGCTTAGGGTATTGTCACTCCTTATTCTCCTCATATTGATATCTCACCCAAAACTTGAAAACTTCAATCACACAAAACTTAACGGAACTTCGTGAGATGGGTTAGTATGATAAAGACAAATCATTCACTTTGGTACTGTCAAAGACAAGATTCATAGTTGTTCTCACACAATTCCTACTGTACTATACAATTTTCACAATTTATATTAAGCAATATAAGCCATAGAAACTAGAAAACAAGCAAATTATGCATTGAAAACAGAATGTGTCAAAAACAGAACAGTACGTAAAGATCTGAATTAAGGTCATACTTATGTAACTCCAGAAATTATGAAAAATTGGTATAACGTAGAAAATGTGTAAACACATCAACTGTAAAAAATTAAGAATTTTTCCAAATTCCATTAAAATACAGGAATTTATGCACTGGACGCAAAAGTTTCTGTTTTTGCACAGAATCAAGTCAACTATCATCCACGCTATCCCAAAGGCTTTACTTGGCACTTTATTGAAACAAAAGCTATAAAACAAGATCACTACAGTAGCTTAACCATGTTAACACACAAAAACAGTAGGTATAAGTGTTGGGTTGTCTCCCAACAAGCGCTTTTCTTTAATGCCGTTTAGCTAGGCATGATGATTTCAATGATGCTCGCATAAAAGATAAGAATTGAAACATAAGGGCGCATCATGAAGCATATGACTAGCACATTTAAGCCTAACCCACTTCCTATGCATAGGGATTTTGTGAGCAAACAATTTGTGGGAACAAGAATCAACTAGCATAGGAAGGCAAAACAAGCAAAACTTCAAAAATTTCAACACATAGAGATGAAACTTGATATTATTGCAATACCTACAAGCATATGTTCCCCTCTCATAATAATTTTTAGTAGCATCATGAATGAATTCAACAATATAGCTATCACACAAAGCATTCTTTTCATGATCCACATGCATAGAAATTTTCTTACTCTCCACATAAGCAAATTTATTCTCATCAATAGTAGTGGGAGCAAACTCAACAAAATAACTATCATGGGATTGAAAATTAAAATCATGATGAAAAGTTTCATGGTTATCATTATTCTTTATAGCATACATTTCATCACCATAATCATCATAGATAGCAACTTTGTTGTCATAATCAATTGAAACCTCTTCCAAAATAGTGGATTCATCACTAAATAAAGTCATGACCTCTCCAAATCCACTTTCATAATTATCACAATAAGATTCAACACCCTCCAAAATAGTGGTATCATTAGTACCTAGAGTTGACATTCTTCCAAACCCACTTTCATCAATATAATCATCATAAATAGGAGGCATGCTACCATTATAACAAATTTGCACATCAAAACTTGGGGGACTAAAAATATCATCTTCATCAAACACAGCATCCCCAAGCTTGTAGCTTTGCATATCATTAGCATCATGGATATTCAAAGAATTCATACCAACAACATTGCAATCATGCTCATCATTCAAAGATTTTTTGTCAAATATTTTATAGAATTCTTCTTCTATCAATTGAGCACAATTTTTATTTCCAACATTTTCACGAAAGACATTATAAAGATGAACAATATGATGCAACCTCAATTCCATTTTTTTTGTACTTTTCTTTTTATAAACCAAACTAGTGATAAAACAAGAAACTAAAAGTTTCAATTGCAAGATCTAAAGATATACCTTCAAGCACTCACCTCACCAGCAACGGCTCTAGAAAAGAGCATGATGTCTACTACACAACTTTATTCTTGTAGACTCGTGTTGGGCCTCCAAGCGCAGAGTTTTGTAGGACAGTAGCAATTTTCCCTCAAGTGGATGACCTAAGGTTTATCAATCTGTGGGAGGCGTAGGATGAAGATGGTCTCTCTCAAACAACCCTGCAACCAAATAACAAAGAGTCTCTTGTGTCCCCAACACACCAAATACAATGGTAATTTGTATAGGTGCACTAGTTCGGCGAATAGATGGTGATATAAGTGTAGTAATGATAGTAGATATTTATTTTTGTAATAGGAACAATAAAAAATAGCAAGGTAGCAAGTAACAAAAGTGAGCACAAACGGTATTGCAATGCTTGAAAACAAGGCCTAGGGTCCGTACTTTCGCTAGTGCCATCTCTCAACAATGTTAATCTAATTGGATCATATAACCATCCCTTAATGTGCGATGAAGAATCACTCCAAAGTTCTTATCTAGCGGAGAACATAAGAAGAAATTGTTTGTAGGGTACGAAACCACCTCAAAGCTATTCTTTTCGATCAATCTATCAATCTATCCTAGAGTTCGTACTAAAATAACACTATATGATACACATCAACCAACTCTAATGTCACCTAGATACTCCAATGTCACCGCGAGTATCCGTGAGTTGATTATGCGATATGCATCAAACAATTTCAGATTCATAATACTCAATCGAACACAAAGAACCTCAAAGAGTGCCCCAAGATTTCTATCGGAGAAACAAAGACAAGAATGTGCATCAACCCCTATGCATAGATTACCCCAATGTCACCTCCGGAATCCACGAGTTGAGTGCCAAAACATATATCAAGTGAATCAATATGATACCCCATTGTCGCCACGGGTATTCATAGCAACACATACATAAAGTGTTCTCAAATCCATAAAAGTATTCAATCCGATAAAATGAAATCTCAAAGGGAAAACTCAATTCACAACAAGATAGAGAGGGGAAAACACCATATGATCCAACTATATTAACAAAGCCCGCGATACATCAAGATCATGCCATCTCAAGAACATAAGAGAGAGAGATTAAACACATAGCTACTGGTATAAACCCTCGGCCCCGAGGGTGGACTACTTCCTCCTCATCATGGAGACCATTGGGATGATGAAGATGGCCTCCGGTGATGATCTCCCCCTTCGGCAGGGTGCCAGAACGGGGTCTAGATTGGTTTTTCGTGGCTACAGTGGCTTGAGGCGGCGGAACTTCTGATCTAGGGTTACCCCTGATGGTTTCTCTATTTATAGGAATTTTTGGCGTTGGTTTCACGCTAAGATGGGCCTCGAGGTGAGCACAACCCACCGGGGCACGGGCAAGGGCCCAGGCGTGCCCCGGTGTCTTGTGCCCTACTCCTTCACCTTCTGGTTCTTCCACGAAGCTTCGGGGGTCTCTTTTGTTCCAAAAAAAATCGTCAAAAAGTTTCAGCTCATTTGGAGAACTTTCATTTCTGCACAAAAAACAACACCAAGGTAGTTCTGCTGAAAACAGCGTCAGTCCGAGTTAGTTCCATGCAAATCATACCAAAACCATATAAAATTGTTGTAAACATGGCATGAATACTTCATAAATTATAGATACGTTGGAGACTTATCATGCTACTATATTTTCATTCCAAGAATCTTCTTTTTGTGAAGCACCAACCGATTCTCACTGCCTATTCTTTTCCCGTTTTCATTGCGATTGTGGTTTCCTTTCGATTGCTTTTTGTTTGTCAGTTTATTGATGGATCCTAGAGCACTAGGCAAAGAGTTGCCGGTGGACAACCCACTCGAGACAGAGATCTCTAGGAAGCGAGCACCGACCAATGAGTTGGCCATGTTGGCGGTCCAACTCATGGAGACGAAGAACTCCAAGAAACAAGCACTGGCCAAAGATTTGACGAAGTTGGCGGATGAACTCCTCAAAGAAAGCTGCAAGAACAGCAAGGGCCCCACCGTGCGTACCCCAGAAACTCTAACAGCCAGCTATGAGATGTTCAAGGCCGAGTTTGAGGAGATAGTCGCCGTTGACAAGAAGTATTTCCCTGGCAAGGCGATGGCCCCCATCGAGGAGATGGCCCCCCGGAGGGATGGGATCCCCCGGTGAGCTGCACAAGGTAAAAAATGGCTTACCATAGTTGTGGTTTTTTATTATTTGCAATGTGCTTGCTAATATGTTAGGGTTGTGCAGGTGCTGGTGGACGTCCTTGGTAATTCCGATGTCGCGGTCCGTCCTGTGGACATCGCCCCAGAGATCGTTTTCGATGTCGCGGTCTGTCCTGTGGACATCGCCCCGGAGATCGATTCCCATGCCGTTGTCTGTCCTGTGGACATCGCCGGAGATCGATTCCGATGTTGCGGTCCGTCCTGTGGACATCGCCCCAGAGATCGATTCCCATGCCGCTGCCCGTGCTGTGGTCATTGCCCGAGAGATCGATGACAAGAAATAGTTGGTCGCGCTAATCCTTCAAGGTAGTTTGCATTGTGTTTAATTACCAGAACGATGCGTGTTATCAAACCATCTTAGGGCTAGTGCACTGTCTTGTGTCGGCGGTACTTGCTACTTTTGTTTGATAGTGAATCATGCGAACCCTCTCCGAGTAATGGAAACAGATGTATCCTCACCAGCTTTTGATGTAATATATGGCATGCTTAGATGTAAGTTTAAACTATTTATCATATCAGCAAGGCTTGTTTGATGATTCTTGGTGTTAGTAGGCTAGCTATTGTGCGAGCTATAGTACTTGCAAACACTCACCAAAGAGAAACATTGGGGCTGATGAGCTTGTGGTACGCTTATAGGTCTGATTCGTCGTCGATTGGCCAATAGCCCAAGCTCCTAAAATTGTAGGTTTAGCGATCGATCAGACAATAGTCCACAATTATACATTAATTCACATCAAACCCAAAGAGTTGGTTCACGGATACATTCACATTAATAGCCAGCAAAATTGGCATGTACTTGTAACATGCGTGAATGTGTAATTTTTTGTTGGAAGTGTGAATGTGTAGTGACGTCGTACTTTCGGAGTGGCTACAGAGAGTGTGTACGTGTGCTAGAGGGGTTGTGGGATGGAGAGAGATCTAGAGAGAGAGAAAGACCCTTCCATTTCTTTCTACTCCTAGTCGTTAGATTGACAAAGGATATTTTTTGAGAACACAAAATCATAGCAGTACAGAGACGTACAAATCCTAGGCGGGCTAGTTTGGCCTAGAGGGTTTCAGTGATATGACGTGCTACAGTGTCGTCCAGTCTTCGCGTGTGGTAGTAGTATTGCGGGTATAGTAAGTTTTCTTGAAGAAGCGGATTCAATGAAGTCATGATGGTTCCTTCATCCGACCAACTTACAGTGGGAAAGGTTGGGCCTGCGCTATGACCGGGGTGACTCTCCCCTACAGTACTGTCTGGTGCACTACAGTATAATTTTGTGCATGGCAAGTGGACCAGGATGGTCGACGTCCCACATGTCGGCGAATGAAAGTATTCTTTTATATATCGAGGACGAGCAAGGAGTATTCATTGTTTATTTTTATGAAAGCTATTGTCTCCACTGTTACGACGGAGGAGTGTGAAACACGGCAGCCCAGTGAACTTGGCATGTGCACAACTCCCTCCTTCCTCATGTACCATAGTGTTGACTATAAGGTTGGCTATAAGGTTACAACTTTTTCTCACTTTCTCTATATCTATTTCCTCTCAAATGTTTTTTACCTTCTTTTTTTAGACACAATTGTTTTTTTATACCTAGGAGCATGTGTAGAGACGGGCTCTTGCAGAGCCCAGTATTGTACTTGCTATGAATGCTGGCAGCTGGCGCCTGGGGGGGGGGGGGAGGGGTTTTTTGGTGGGCCAGGGCGGTCAGAAGCGGGCTTGGAAGCGGTCCGGACTCCCGCATGGCCCACCTCACATTATCACCATATTTCTTAGAGTCCGTGCACGGCGGGTGGGCGATCTCTTCTCCCTCCCCCGTCTCTCTCTTCTCAGCCGACGCTCACCGAGCGATTAGATTTTGACTATCGACGGTTTATTCAATTGCAGTCCCACATGTCAGTGAAAATGCAGGACAATGCGTGTCCCCTTTGGTGAGCGGCGTGCGAGACGGACTGTCGGGGGTGCGACGCGAACGCGACAGGCGTGCTTTAAGTGTGCCGCCTTTTGCTTTTGAACTTGGAAAGTGTAACATTTTTGTGTGATCGATCGATATAAATCCAGAACAAAATGACGAGGGCAGGGCTTTCCCGCGCGTTAGGTGGGCTAGTTTGGCCTAGTGGGTTTGAGTGATATGACGTGCTACAGTGCCGTCCACTTGCTCCATTTTTATGTAAGCAAGCGTCTCCACTCTTACGTGGGAGGAGTGCAAAACACGGCGGATCTGATTTTGATCGAGGGATAACTGTTCCCTGTGAAATAATGGAGCATTGTTAGCGATTATAGCATGATACTAG
The DNA here is from genome assembly GCA_011799875.1 of Thinopyrum elongatum. NCBI lineage: Eukaryota > Viridiplantae > Streptophyta > Magnoliopsida > Poales > Poaceae > Thinopyrum > Thinopyrum elongatum. Next base: position 154,324,090 of record CM022302.1, on the reverse strand, counting down.
TTAGGGCATCTCCACAGCTGACCCACAAATTTACACCGGCATCTGTCCGAGGACACTGATGCCAGAGGATGCCATCCAATGCTGCCCGCATACCTTTCCACAACTATATGAACTAACCGGGCGAAATTCATGCAAACAAAGCAAATTTCAAATTAACCGGATGAAATTCATTACATTTCGAAAACTTTTCCTATAAACCAAACGAAATTCTTTACATATTTCGCACAAACCGTACTAAAACCTACTGTAAACCTAATCTAAATGATCGTCGGCACCCGACCACCATGTCCGGCCATGAGCCCCGAGAAGTGATGCTCCGGCTATTGCCTTTGCCTTCTCCTCTTCCGCCTCGGCTTTGTCCAGCTCCGCCTCAATAACCTCCTCCTTCGGAGCACAAGGTTCTGAAGATTTCCGCCTCCACGTCACTGTCAAGCGGCTAATCGGCCGCTGATGTTTACCCCACCAAGCTTGGCGTCGACTGAGTGGAGGAGCGGTGGCCTTCCTGGGACCAGAGCGGCGGTGACCTACCATGTACTACTCTTCCTTGCTGCCGGCTACGCCCGTGCACGTGCGCCGGCTTCGTGATCGTGGCGGCGGAGGGCGGCCGGGGGGGAGCTGGTGATGTCCTTCGTCTGCTCCTGCGACAGTACGTCCAAGAGAGCTTTGGAGCGCGCCCGGAGCGGAGCCGGCGATGTCCTTCGTCTGCTCCTGCGACAGTACATCCAAGAGAGCTTTGGAGTGCGAGGAGGCCATGGTTGGAGGGGTGCCGACAGAAGGAAGAGACCAAAGGAGAATGACTGTGGGTCTTTGGCTATGGCTGGGGCTGAAGTTAATATAGCGGGTGAATGGCAATGAGCCGCGACAGACGGACGGACGGCTGGCGCCGGAGTAGGTTCATCGGCAGCCGCGTGTCATTACTGTGGGCGGCGGACGGATGAATGGCCATGGTGTCGTTAACGCGGAGCAGTCGCTTGCACCGGGATGCCACGCGGGTGGCACTCTCTCGGCCGTCGCGCTGCTGCAATGCCGGCGCCAGTGAGAGGTCGCGTCGGGCGTGAATGCGGCATTGACGTTCTGGAGCGACGGTGACCGTTTCAGGCGGGAAGTGCGCGCTAGCGATGGAAGGGCTTTCAGTGGGCCAGGGCAGTCAGACGCTGGCGTGGTGGTATATTGTTTTTGTAGTTTGCAAAAGTACTCAATTAATGTGGCAGTTCACTTTTTTTCTATGATCAACATACACCCTACAAATCATCGTGTTCAAATTTGGCACTTCTCCGGGTTCATTTACCATATTTAGGCCATTATGTGCATTTTGTAGAATTTACTACCACTATAAGAATTAAACGAACATCTACATCATGCATATATGACTCAAAGCTTACATGCTATAGTGTGGTATTTACTCATAATTTGGTTGCCAAATCTCATGCGTGCAATGCACGTGTACCTTACTAATAAACATAGTTTCTAGTGATATTATTTGTAGTTACATGCATCAACCAGGACAGAGGTGCAGAAACATCAAATCATAGCTACAGCTACACGGGTGTGATGATAGGGACGTGGAATGCCGTTCGATCACGGTGCACGCGCGCGATCCGCGTGGCTGGGGTGGCAGCAAATCAGAAAGCAACCCACAATAGGGTCAGCACACACAGTTTCCACAGGCAATGGAAAGTAACCGTGTGCGGTAATAAAGAGTAAAATGCACTAGCGGTCATCGAACTTGTCTCGATAGCTCACTTTGGTCGCTGTACTTAAGAATATGATCAATACGGTCACTATATATGACTTAAGATGATTATACGGTCACTTGCTTAGCGTATAGCTCTGTATTTTGTCTGGTTGACCGGTCAAATAGTCCACATGCGCCTCACCCAGGTTCTACGGCCCCACCCATCAATGGGTCAAGAATAAATAAATTAGAAAAGCTAAATTATGCATTGCATGGGTGGGGAATTAACCCCGAACCTCTCCAGTAAAGCCCCACGAGCTAACCAAATGAGGTATTTTTGCAAGGAGCAAACGCGACGCACAAGCATGCATGCGGACGACCCACACACACACAGTATGCACGCGCACGCACACAATACATACTAGCATGCACGAGGACACACTTACGCTGTTACGCTTATGATTGTACTGGAATAAATTATGTGAACTCATGGATGACGAGCCTTTGAAGCGTATGCGGCACGTACAGACAACCAGGCGTTCATGCAACCGCTCTTGTCACCAGCTAGCCTTCAATGACCACCATTAGGCACACACAACCATGCATAACTTATGAATAATGGATGAATCGATCAAACACACACTTGTGTGCAGTGGCACTATGATCGGTCACCATAGTACCCTCTCTAGCTAGGCTGTTTATAGATTGTCGTTGTGATGGATGATATACATGAGCAAGGCGCCGAGTCACATCGTCGCGTCGTGTGCAGAGCCATGGCTAATGTCGAGCAGCTCGGCACCCAAGCACGAGTATGACCTTGGTGTTGAGCCAGGTGAATACATGCTCGGTGTTCGCGGAGGCCGCCAGCAAATGTCTAAACAGTAATGTCAGGCACTGCCGGAACGCGCAGGTTTCGGGCTCGCCATTTGCGTTGCGCCATGAGCAGGACTTTGATTGAGAGGGCGACGTGCATGCATTACCATGGTTTGACAGCGTGAGCGTGAGTGTCTGCACGCGTACATGCTACTTGCGTCTGTGGACGGTGTGCGCTAATGTGTGCATCACGTATAATATAAAAAAATCGGTTTGTGCATTTAACGCAAAGTATTTTATTTTCATTTGGCTGACGAGTGTGTGCTGCAGCGACGAGTCTGTGGTTTGATTCCTCACATACGCATAATTTTGGTTTTTATTTTTTTCTCCACTGACAGGTAGGCCCGCATAGATTGCTAGATACAGAACACGAGCTGATGAGGCGCATGTGGACTGTTTGACTGGTCAACCAGACAAATACGGAGCTATACGCTGAGCCAGTGACCGTATAATCATCATATCTCGTATATAATGACCGTATTGACCGTATTCTTAAGTACAATGATCAAAGTGAGCTATCAAGACAAGTTCGATGACCGCCAATGCATTTTACTCGGTAATAAATGACCAGGATTGAAGGGGAATCTAAATTTCCTTCGTCGTCTGTCCTTGAGCTCTTGACAAACCAATGCACTATACGGTTGTCTGGCCACTCCGCCCTAGAGCTCTCACCAAGCGTCGTTCATGCCACCGCGCCACACACTAACCGGTAAGGAAGCGATGGCATCCTGCCGCGTCGAGTTCCTCGCTGCCCATGACCGCACACAAAATGGTAGGGAAGCGATGGCATCCCGTCGTGCCGAGTTCATCGCCGCTCATGACCTCACACCTACCTGGGCGGACTTTGAAGCTGCCAAGGCCGAATGGGCGGTAGAGCAAGAGGCGACCAAAGCCGCACAGAGGGAGCGGAAAAGGCAGAAAGCACTCAAGAAAAGAGAGTCCCGCCACCGCAAGAAAGAAGAGGATGCATGCGCTGCTGCGGAGAGCTCGGCGGAGATCCAAGCAAGGTGGGGTGTCGCCGACAAAGCCGGGAAGGAGAACAACGGCGTCTGGCCAGCATGTGAGAAGTAGTAGTACTAGTAGTTAGTGTGTGTGTCTGTGTCGCCCGTATGTTTGTTTAATTAATTACGAGCATGTACCGGTACTAGTTACCAGTACTAGTTTTTAGAGCAAATTACGAGTACATTAGCCTAGACTCAATGGAAAAATTCCTATCCTATACATCAAATGGCATCTCTTTCTCTATAGGAATTGAGATGCATGTCATCTCACTTCCTATGATTTTCATATTCCTATAAAATTCCTATCCTATGATTTAAAGGAGGCCTCCACTGGAGTACAGTACTACTGTAGCTACCAGTATTGCTGGTACAGTAGTTTTCTTCAAGAAGCGGAATTCAACGAAGTCATGATGGTTCCTTCGTCCGAGCAACTTTACAGTGGGAAAGGTTGGGCCTGTGATTTGACGGCTCATTAGTCATTATTACTGCGGCACGATGACCGGGGTGACTCTCCCTTGGAGTTCTGCGTGCATGGCAAGTGGACCAGGATGGTCGACGTCCCACATGTCGGTGAACGGAAGTATTCTTTCCGATATCGAGGAGCAAGGAAACCGCGTGGTATAGTATCACTGCTGATTTATATTTACTTTTTATTTTTGATGAAAGCTAGCGTTTCAACTCTTACGACGAAGGAGTGCCAAACATGGCACGTGCTGGATGTCCCACACGTCAGCGAAAGGAGTGCGTCATGAACATCGTGGTAGAGCGTCTCCACTTCTTCCACTTCTAGGTCGGAGACCACACGTAGTACTAGTAGTATGTAATGATACAAAGTGCGACCCGTAGAGAAAGACACGTCTAGTTGGAAGGTCTCGGCCCATACACGTAAACAAATATAAAACCTAATATGTGCCTCCGATTAATATAGTAGTAGAGTGCTTAGGCACGTACATCATAATATCACTGTGCATTGCACGTACAACATTTAGTGGTACTAAGACAAATGCCTATATGCCATGCATGTTCATACTATTTCTGCCTTTCTACTTCACTTACTGCGCTACATTACTCAGGTTCGTACATCCCTGGGTACATGTCCGTCTCGTAGTTCCAGTCCCTTCGGAAAGGATGTTCTGCGGGCGCGCACTAGTGCAGTTTATAATTGAGACTAGCAAGAGGCCCATGCATTGCACGGAACATCAAGATGCATTTATATGAGCTGTTTATCTCGTGGAATACGAAGATGAACGTGGGAAGACCTTATCTGCAAATGTGGAGAGGGGTGCGGGTATCTTTTTGCAAAATTGCCATAGTTTGCTTTCTATTCGTCAGATATAGATCGAACGGCCTATATTGCAGGATGGCAGGCACACCATCATCACCAACTCGGTTTTGTATATTTATTATTATTATTATAAGAGTAGAGATAGAGATTAGGGAGCTGGCGGGCGGTTCGTTGTATGGCACGTTCGAGTCCATCCACTAGCCCGGAATTAAAGCACACACGGCATTTACAGCGACTGGAATTAGTTGTTTTCCGGGCGCATGGACCAACGCGGACTAGCGGACCTGGTCGCCCTTTTTCGAGCACGCCTTCAACAAGTACGTGCGTGCATGCAAATCTTGCATGAACCGTGCGAAGCGGAGCAGTAGGCTATCGAACTGCAGCCTGCATGTTGCAGCCATGTCATCCACACGCAACCTAAAGGCCAATTCATACTCCGCTGGACTATACTGTACCACTATGCATTGTTTGGCACGAACGTTCCTTGGAGCTCGTGCTGCAACTGCCGTACTCCACAGCCCGCTTCCCTTCTCCTTCCTCTTCCACCGCCCGCGCACGTCTGTGGGAAGCGACCGGTCAACCCTTATATAGGAGTGCTAGCACAAAAAGATGCATGCATGACCACTAAAATTTCCTTTCTCTTATCTCTATGAAATAAATGTGGCGTGAAACTCAAAGCCCTTTAAGTCTGAGTATAATGGAAATCATCGTCCTCCTCTGGCTCCGCTTCGCCCGCGTCATCGTCCTCCTGTTCCGGCTCCGCGTCGTTGTTCTCCTCCTTCGGCTCCGCGTGCTGCTCCGCCTTCAACGCCTCCTTGTCCGGCTCCGGCTAGTCCGGACTTTGGAGGCAGGGCGGCTGCGATCCAGGCTTCGCATCGCCTCCAGATCAAAGCGCCACTCCAACGGGAGCATGGCGTATGTCGTTACCTTCGGCCGGGCCATGGCTATCGGCCGACGGCGACCAGAGAAGAGGCGGCGGGAGGGGAATGAATGCAGCTACTGTTTGGGTTCGCCGTCCAGCTTAAATAAATGCACACCATCACATGTACCCGCGGGTGCACAAATTGTAACATACGGGTTTGCTTAGGGGGCGTCACATAACTGGTATGTGTGTGAGATTCTGAGAGACAGAGTGCGTGTGTGCGACTCTACTCTACGGACATGTACTCCACCTTTTGCATCAGGATATAAGTATAATGATATTACACTTTAGCTTGTGATTTACGTGGCCATGTTAACGTGGTTGTGTAAAAAAAATGTCACTTCCTGCTCGTGATTTGCATTATATAATTATGAGAAGTTTGCTAACTACTCCCTCCGTCCCATAATATAAGAACGTCTGTCAAGCTTACATAGCTTGAAAGACGTTCTTATATTATGGGACAGAGGGAGTACTAAAATAAAGTGGAATTTGTCCATGTTATATAAGTAAATTAAGGTGATTGTTTATCATACGGGTAAGGTTGGACCAAGGGTGGTAGGAATAAATGCTCCACCTAGAGCATGTGTGTGTGAGATGGAGTCTTAGTGTGTGTGTGTGTGTGCAGCGGAGTCTTCGGTGGCGAAAGTAATTTAAGTGTGTGTGGCTTCATCGTAGAGAGGTCATGTGTATGGCAGAGGCCACCAACGAGGGGGGTGCGAGAGAGAAGAGGCCCGTAAAGAGGGAAGAGATGGCATGTGCGCGTGAGAGGAGTGGACATCGAGATAACGTGTTTGTTCGAGAGACACTGAGGAAGACTACTATATATCAATGGTGCATGTAGATGGGAATTAAACAAAGGGATGGTCTTATTGGTTTTGGGGATATAGGGGAAGAGTGAGAGAGGGGGTAGCTAGAAGGAGATTGTTAAGTGTGAGTGTGTGTTTTAGAGAAGAGACCCATCTAGGCGGAAGTCATGTGCACACAAGAAGAGAACGATTCAATGTGGGGTTAGGGCTGAGGGTAATTAACTACGTATGGAGACATAGGAGACCTTGAACGTGCATGTGCGAGAGGTATACATGTATACGTGGGATGTGTGTGTGTGCGCGCGCGCATGATCGAGATAAAAGAAAGAAGACATAAGTCATAAGATCAACGGCATGGGAGAGACGGATCGGTATGACAATATGCATGCATGTGAGAGTGGAGGGAAGAAGGCCCGATAATTGAGCATGTGTTTTTGTCTTTAAGAGATAGTGGCGTGGGCTGGATCATGCATCTATGGCGAGCAGAGAGAGCGAGACACAATGATTGTGCAAAAGAGATCAACCTATAGATGCATGTATAAAGAGACAGATATAGTGTGCGTGATAGGAAGCAAGAGTGCGTGCGAGAAAGAAAGGTTGACGGAGAAACTGCAGATAGATAGAGAGATAGAGATGCTAGCTAGAGGGACATCGGCTAGTTTGTGTGTTAGAGATGACCGCCGAGTGGTTCAGAGGGGTGAAGTTATGTGTGTGTGTGAGAAAGATAAAAAGAGGGCGCATGACTGCATGTAGAGAGAAATATATATAGTGTGCGTGGTAGGAAGCAAGAGTGAGGGCGAGAAAGAAGGTTGATGGAGAAACAGATAAATAGAAAGATAAAGATGCTAGCTACAGGGAGATCGGCTAGCTAGTGTGTGTGTTAGAGATAAGAGTCGAGTGGATCAGAAGGCTGAGTTACGTGTGTGGGTGTGAGAGAGATAGAGAGAGGGTGCATGTGAGTCACATACAAACAAATATCAAAGAGAAATGAGATCCCGAGAGATGGAGTTTTGTGTTTGCGAGAGAGAAAGATATCTCACAAGGAGAGTGATAGCTAGAGAGACATATCAGGGAACGCGAGATATCGCTAGGGAGAGAGAGTGTGTGAGCGACATACAAGGGAATGGTGGAGAGATATGAGACCCTGGGAGACAGAGTTTGTGTTTGTGTGTGAGAAAGAGATATTTAAGAGGGAGAGTCGTAGCTTCTCATACCTATGGAGCGCAAGACATCTCTGTGTGAGAGGGGGTGTGCGAGCGGCACACAGGGGAATAGCAGAGAGAAATGAGACCCCGGGAGACGAAGTTTGTGTTTGTGTGAGAGAAAGAGATTTCACAGGGAGAATCATAGTTAGAGACACATAGTAGGGAGCGAGATATACTTAGAGGGAGATAGAGTGAAGGTCGAGGGAGAGAGTACCATCAGTGTGTTACGAAGATAAAAGATCATTAATTGTCGACATACAAGTAGCACGAGAGATACCTGAGAGACGATGAAGGCGTATAGGTCTAGAGAGATATATAAGCATGAGTGATAGCTATATGAGACGAATATCTGGATTAAAGGGATTCAAATATTTAAACTAGAGATCACGACATCGATAATATCATAACGAAAATTGGTCTATCAAACTTGCATATCCATTTGAATTTGGGGACACGTGTAATGTTATATAGTTTATTAATATTAGTGATCCATAGATTCTTTAATTAGAGACAATGCATGGTTTATATGCAATTAATGTCTAAACGGGATTACACTATATGTTGCGTGTGTCAAACACATTATACGTGTTTGACAATTAAAAAAAATTCGCATGAAACACACATTAATTGAAGACAGTTAGCGAGGAATGCATACATTGGATTTCAACATAAAGTGGTTTCAAATATTTGAAAATCCAAATTAAGATGGATCCAGCCTTATGAATCTGAGATCATGCCATTTGTAAACTATATTTATGTATAAAGGATGTTATGCTTTTGAAAGTATATGTAAAAAATGATGTATATAGATTTGTATTCGAATACAAAATGGATCCTGCCCGAAAAAAATACAAAATTGATTCGAATTGAGTTGGCACGGTAAACGTGCCCTCTTTCTCTGCAAAAATTTGAATGAAGCGGGGAAACTCACAGTAACCGCCCGAAACCAAAATCTGCGAGATGGAAATTACTGCCTATCCCTGACATGCAAAGCCTATCGGCTCGATTTCTATAGGTTTCGATAGGGGTAGGCTTGTAATTTCACTCAAACATGACATAACCGCCTCCGCCTCTCACCTCCCCGGATTCATACACGGTGGGCGCCAAAACACAGTTCCTCCTCGGCCAAAATCGCCTCTCACCTCCCTCCCCGATTCATACACGGTGGGCGCCAAAACAAACTCTCCTCGGCCGAAATCTCCGTCGGCAAATATTCGGTGTATGCGAGATTACCGTCCTATCCCCAACTGACTAATATTGATGTGATGTAGGAAATTTTAAATGGGGGCTAAGTTTGTAAATTTCCTCGCATTTGAGACAAGCGCGCCCTGAAGACATGGTTCCCCCTTACCTCTCTCCCTCCATTTCCCCATTTGTACTCCGTGGGCGCCAAAACACCCTCTCCACTGCAGTCTCCTCCGTCCGCCACCCCATCCACCGCTGTACTCCTCCACCATGCCGGAGCTGATACCCCGACGCCGTCGTCCATTACAAGAGATCGACCTCTCTCATTCACGGCTTCGGACCAGGATCCTTGCATCGCGTCCTCTCGCTTCATCCGTGCCATCATCCACCTTGCCGAGGCCGCTCGTACGACCGTCTCGTCCACCGCACCGGGATATTTCCCTCGCCGCCACTGTCTGCCCTCCTAGATCTGCTTCCACGCCGCCGACAGCCATCGCTACCGTAGCACCCTCAACACCTCAGCAGATGCTTACACGACGCCACACCAGAGGCAGTACTCTTTCGTATCGGCTCAAGTTATTTATCTTAGTAAGAAAATAGATCGCCACTGCTTTACTGTGATTTCTTGTCCATCACTTAGAATCTTACTTGTTAGTTGAAACCAAACATTGGTTGCAAAGTTGCCTTTGTCTGGTTTGCACCTTCAGATCCGCCATGGCACGCTCACCACTATACTCGCAATGCTTATGGTTTTCCCCTTTTATATTCCACATTAGCTTAAATGATAGTCGACTGAATTTCAAATTGGGGTCAGTCCATTTTTGGGAGTTCGCCGGAGGGAAGGAAGGGGCTCGTCGGAGGGCTGCCCCATTATCTATCTTAGGGTTTTGGGTGGGGACAGTGGTTGTGGGGGGCTGTCGTCGGGCTATGGTGGGGCCTCGCCGGAGGCAAAACTTGACGCGGGTGGGGGGTGGGGTTAGCTAGAGGGATGGCTGGGGGCGACGGAAGACCGGAGGTGGTGGGCGGTTCAGGGGAGGGCGGGGGCCAGTGGTTCGGCCGGCGGCCCGTGCGGTGGTCTTTAGGGGAAGAATAAGAGGCGAGGAAGAAGAAGGGTTAGGAGACGTAGGATCTTCATCCAACCGCCTGAAATGGTCGACTGACCCAAATGACGAAAGTCAGGCGACTTGCAAGTAGACATTCCCATATATTTAGTACCATCATCGTAGGTGTTTCGAGACGTACGTGCAAGGAGTGCTCCTCAACCCATCAAGCTAAACAACATGCCACTCACAATTCCAAACTTAGTTGCTCAAATACGAATCTGATATGATGCTGACATGTACTAAAACAAAGAATGTTTAATTGGTCAGCTAATGTTCCTACTTTACTTTCGAAAAGCACATGCGCCACATATCGAGGGACAGTAGGGAGTTGCGTTCTTTATGTGCTCTGGTTCATCATGTGCAGCCAACCAACATTTTATTATCCAAAATCTGCTTGCTCTTCTTTAGCATGCTCCTCTTCTATTCCTCTTTTGTAAGTACTCTCTCCGTACCTAAATATAAGTCTTTGTAGAGATTCCTCCATGGACTACATACGGAGAAAAATGAGTGAATCTACACTCTAAAATGTATCTATATACATCCGTATGTGATGTATAGTGGAATCTCTACAAAGACTTGTATTTAGGAACAGAGGGAGTATAATAGTTGTACAGTATGTTCTTTGTAGTGAAGAGGAGCATGGACATTTGCAGTACAGGTCTATTCGGTCGCTTGTCATGGACGCTTTCAACTCTTCGTGTTGGTCTTCATGTCGATTGTCATGGACTCTTTCAACTCTTCGTATTCGGTCGTATGTGTCGCCTTTGAGAGTTAGACTAATAGTAACAGTACTGCGCCTTCAGTTGTAGAGAGCTGGTATCCGAAGCCTTTCTAGCCATATCGGCAATACTAGCACATATTTTCCAGCAAGTTCCACTTTTCCTGATTTTACTCCTGATGCTTAGGGTTTTCCCATTATATCTACACTATGATCTGCGTAGGTGCTTTGTGTCCTACTAGCAGCTGTCCACCCTTTAAAGCTAAATAACACACCAATCATACGTCCTAAGCTTCTTCAAATATGAATGTGATATGATACTGACATTAGCTAACAGACACACATTTAATTGGTTAGCTAATGCTCCCACTTGAGTTTTCAAATGCATGTGGCCACATATAGAGAGACATCATGGAATGGCATTTCTTTGGGCGCTCTAATTCATCATGGGTGGGCAATCAACATTGTATAGAAAGAAGGGGAATCTCAATAATATGCTTCCCCTTCTATTCTTTAACATGTTCCTCTTCTGTTCTTCTTTAGTAAGTACAGTATGTTCCTTGTCAGGAAGGGGAGCAGGGACATCTACAGTCGACAGCTCTATTGGGCCGGTTCTGCTACATAATTTCGCACTTCGAGTTGGTCTGCCATAATATCCCAAAAATGGTGGGAGTCACGCGGTCTTTGATAGACTAGACTGATAGTAACAGCAGTGCGCCTTCAGATGAATAGAGCTGGCCTGTAGGTGATCGATAGGCTGCATATTAGTAGCGGTAAAACCCCATATTTTCTAGCCAGTTCCGCTTTCCCGATTTATTTATGGTTGTTATGGTGTACCCCTTTTATCTACACTATGATCTGCCTAGTGGCTGTGCGCTCTCGTTATCATGGTTTGGCAATAAACTTTCTATACGGTATATTATGAACCTATCATCTGCCAACTATCCTTATATCTGGTGCTCCCAACAGGGAGCCTATTTTTTTGTGTAGTTGTGCCAGATTATATTAATCTACTCACCATATTACAGCACACATGGGCTCTCTCATCAGAATCCAGTGATAGCACACAAGGGTTTATAGGGAGCCCCTATTATATTACAATATCCTCTGCATTACAAAGATAATCTCACTACTATTTATGTTTTCATGCTTTTCAGATATTGTACGTAATCACAATGAATATAAGAATGCGCACATCAGAAGAATATTGCGGAACAGTTCAATGGGTAACAAACTTGGCATCAAGGGATTGAGGTCCATTGTGGATGCAATGAAACCCACATGCTCCCGACCTATAGATTCGTATTCAGAATATGATCCTAATGACTATTCTGAGCTCAAGGAGTCAAAGGCAGATGGCCTATCCTGTTCACCCAATAAGGTGCCTGTTCTAATTTGACAAGGTTTTATTGGTTGCACGTATCTTGCATAAGGTGTCTTGCATTTCTTTTGCTTCGTTGCACCGCCATCTTCTTAGTTTACTCATGATATATGTGAGGATGCCATGCCCATCCATTATCAACACCTATTCCATTTGTCGTCATACCATGTTTTTCCATTCAAATGCCATTCTTGTGTTTCAGACATCCAAAAGGAAGAGGGTGATTGCAGAACCTGAAGGAGTACAAGCAAAGTCCTTGAAAAAGGTGGTGCTACCGGAGAAATCAGATAGCACCCCACTTATATTGGCGATAGAACCAGCGCCGCAAAACCTAGGATATCGCAACTATGCTGGTCGCTGCTTTGCTCTTGTGAGTACCTATTGTCCTATCGCTGTACTTACATTCATACCTGGTGGATTATGTGACATCATTGTGCATTATAGCTTGCTTATCCACTGTTCGCTTCAAATTATCAGATCTATATTAATGCTTACATTAATGTAGAATAAACCCAATGCTTATGAAGAAATTTAGTTCTGCATTGTTCTTGCAAGTATCTGCTGTCCTTCATCACTGCACTTATATTGTCAGCTAGTTCTTCATGTACACTTTGCAGCTTATTTTCCCTTGCCCTCCATTTTCTACACATCAGATCTATATTTACTCTTGCCAAAATATTGAATAAAACCAATGTTACTGAAGAAGTTTAGCTCTGCATTGCTCTTGTCAGTGCCTTTTGCCTGTATGCTGTATTTACATTTGTAATCTGCATCTTAGGTTAAATAATCGCCATTTGTTCCTATATTTTCACATCTATATTTACTCTTAACAAAATGTAGAATAAAGGCAATGCTCTTGAAGAAGAGTGTGCGGTAAACTTCTTGAATTGCCCCCCCCATCAATATGGACAAGGGCTTTATAGAGCCGGTCTTCACTACTAATGTAAGTTTGTCCTCCTCGAGCCTTCAAACTTTGTTGTGTATATTTGGGTAGCTATGAGTGCAAATGTTATTTATTTTTGTCGTCTGCATCAAATTGCTTGTTCAAAATTTATAACAAAGAAGTACATAAACATAAGTTTGTCCTTCTCAATTTCAGTCTTTAGTTGTACAACCTAGTTCCTTATTCATACCATGTAAATTAAACTAAACATAGCAAGTTATCTTCTTTAGCACTGCGTGTATGCTTGTGTTCTTGATCTGTAATCCAGTGGTGTGGTGAAACTACCAACTCCAGCACAATGTCATATCCAGCTATGTCTCAACTATGAACAATGTCATATTATATTAATGTTATTTAGATCATGTCTCTTTATTTACCAATCTGAAATGATATAAATTGATAGTACACTCACCATTCATGCTTATATGTTGTTTAGCACTACATGTATGCTTGTGTTCTTGATCTGTAATCCAGTGGTATGGTGAAGCTGGCCGCTCCTGCATAATGCCATTTCCTGTCGTCTTAACTATGAACAATGCCTAATATGTTAATGCTATTTTAAACCGTGTCTCTTTATTTCTGACAAAGAAATGAGATGAATTGACAGCGCTGATGCTTATATGTGCAAAACCTGTTATCTACCTACTTGTTTCTCTTTCAGGGTGACAGCACTGATGCTAGGAAGAATTGCCACAATGATAGTGAGACGAACCCATTGTTTGTACCTCTAACATATATTCCAGAGAAGAAGGCCACACATCTTGAGGGTAGTGATACAACCCCAAAGTCATGTCTTGATGCAGTGTCGAACTTACTCGGTGACACAAGCTCGATGAAGTCGCCGCCTAAATCTGTTCTACTTCTTCAGTCTGAAATTCAAGCAGAAAGACATGCTTTCGCTCAAATCCGACTAGAACTCCAATCTCTATGCAAGATTAAACATAAGTATAGGACGTCTATTGATGCTATGCATCTTGAGTTGGTGGATATAAGTATCAAACAAGTGCAGTCTCATCAGGTTGCTAAGCTGCTTCCGCTGCAGCTCCTGGGCCGGGCTAACCTTTCTTGAACTGTGTTGAAGTGCTGTCGGTTCTGGCTATTATTTTGTCAGCCTGTTTACTTCCACTGGTGGCGACCTGCCCAGTTTATGGAATCTGCTGTCTGGTTGCCCTTTATTATCACTGGCGGCGAACTTTGATGCCCAGGGGATGTAATATGCTGTAATTTCTTTGTTGTATAGTCTAGGTTTATTCTTCATCACGATGTTGTAATTTATTTGCTATTTATGCTGTCGTCGCTCTGAGAAAAGGTCATAATCTTCAATCGGAGTGCAATGAGCCAATAGGTTAGGTTTATAAAAAAATAATTTTGGTACTAAAACTGGCCGGTCGCCAATCACTAGTTCGGGCCGAACCGTGGGCCTACAATCATCTTGGGCCATTAGTTAGGTCTAGACTTAATCTGGCCCACTATTAGTTTCAGGCCTTTGAAATGCCAAGTAAACCGCTTGCCTTAATCGGGCCAGAAAATTAAATAGGCTTTTAACAGGTTGAGATCTAGATTGAGCCTTAATTGTGGCAAACAAATCACGGGCCGACAGCAGGCTGTAATATACATTGGCCCATTATTGACCCATTTGTATGACGGGCCATTAACAGGCTGAAATGTTTTTGGGCCTTGGCTGACCCAAGTACATGACCGGCTAGAAGCAGGCCGGATGTATAATGGGCCAAAATTAGGCTCAACACTATCAAGGGCCTTTAATGGGCCGATAGGCAGTTTGGGCTAGAATGTATCCACGAAGACTACGGGCCGTTAAGAGGCCGAAAATAACTACGGACCAGAATTAGGCCCAGGTGCAACTCGGACCTTTAAATGGACGAAAGTGAAACTGGACCGAAAGAGGCCCATATGTAGACAGGGCCGCTGACAGGCCAAAACTAATATCGGGCCGAACAGTTAAACGAGCCATTAAGAGGCCGAAGAGCAAATCAGGCCCCCAATCGGCCCGATGGCACAGTAGCTGTTAAAGGGCCGTATCTGTAATGGGCCGTAATTTGGCCCAAGATATGAAAGTCAGTTAACGGGCCGGATCAGGTATGGACCGTAATTTGGCCCAAACTATTGCAGGTTGTTAACGGGCCGGATCTGATATGGGTTGTAAACTGGCCCAGAATATTGCAGTCTTTTAACGTCCCGTGTCTGATGTGGGCCATAATTTGGTCCAGAAAATGTTAGGCTGTTAACGGGCCGGCCCATTAGATCTGATGAAGTCTTGTGGGCCTGTTCCTGGGCCGGCTTTTAAACCTATATGGGCCTCTATTGGGCCGCCCCACGTGTCAACGCTTCATTGGTGATTCTTGTCCAATGGAGGGTTGACATCTGTCCCAACGCTGAGCTGACACGTGGATCGTCGGTGAATGAGAATTTTACACGTGGAAAATCGCCATTGGTCTGGGCTGTTAATGGGTTATCAGATCCAAACCAGAACCCGATAGCTTAACGGCGACCCGTTACGGTGGATGCCACGTGTTGGTTACCCTTGACAAAAGCACTTCCATGAAGCGCCATTTACTGTCATGGAAGTGGACACTTCCGTGATGATAATTTTGGTAATGTCATGGAACACTTCTACGACAACACAAGTATGGCTATCTTGATTCTATCATAAAATCATCATAGATGTACATGCATGACAGAAAACGTGACCTACTGTGACAAACTCGTATCATCACGAAAGTGTATTTTTTTTGTAGTGTTTCCAACTGACTTGTGATAATCCTCCCGTGAACTACGATCATCTCCCTTCTCTTTGCTTCCCGTGCCATTATCAGACATATCCACGTCGCCCCCTTTCGTTCAGCTCCTAGAACATGGCAGATTCCTCCAACTCGATGTCCAAATTATATATCATACCCGCATGCGTCCATCTAATGACATCCGGGATGAACTCAATGTCCACTACGCTAACGAGTAACCTCGCAACACCGTGAGCGTGAGTAAAAGGCATATCCACACATTCAGTCTTGCCAATGAGAGACCCAAGACTCCACGTGACCCGAAAGTCGTTAAGAGGCTTAGGCGGTGCCCCCGAAATGCGAACCCAAATCCGAGGTAGTGGAGTACCCTTTGGTTCTGTTTGCTTCCAAGCATTAAACTCTAGGATACAGTTAGTACTGGCACCCGGCACATGCCAAACTTAAGGACCCACTTCAAATCTTCCGTCGATGGAAAATCAACCTTATAAATTTGATCCTCTAGCCTGATAAGCTCCCACTGAAAATTCCCTAGAGCAAGCTCGCTTAGCCGTTGTACAATCTGCGCCTCAGACAACAAGCCATTTGTCACTTTGACCACACTCGTAGTCGAACTCTGCGGTATGGGTGGGACTGCGGTAGTGCCAGGTGATTGAAAAAACGTAAGTTCGGAATAACACACCCCGTATATGGTGACCCCCGGTTTTGGCTCGAGCAATAGCGGGCATTCTCCCGGTACGTGCACTGGTTTGAGGCATAAGTCACAAAGCTCCGCCGTACAGTCCACGACAAACTGCCTTGGTTCACCACACCGATAACAATTAAGCTTCTTCTTCTTCCTAGCCCACTTGGAAGCCCTCTCACCATCAGCTTTGTTTGGTGCCTTGTCAGTTCCAGAGTCCCGAGCCTTCACCCCGGGAATGAGCACAGTCCCCTCAACCGGCTCACCGGCAGGAGCGTTCCCAGCGGCCACATCCGACACTGAAGACGCCGTAACCGCGGTGTTATCCTCTGACGCCCCTGTAGGCTTGGCTGCCGCCATCGGCGGCGGAGGAGGTCGAGGAGGTGGTGGCCTCCTGCCACCCCCTGCCTCTGCGGTGCGGGCGGAACGCGCCCCGATGATGATTCGGCCCCGACGCACCCTCCACGAAGGTGCCTGGAGGATCGTGAAAGCCGCGTCCAAACCCTTTGTCGCCTTGCCAAGCATATCCGCGGCCTCCTCCCATGGAAGAAGACCCGCGGTGCTGCCCCTTGCCATACGCATCAAAGCCATCATCACCCCATCTGCCCCGAGGAGGTTCCCGACCGCCATCGGCGAACTGACCCCTCCCAGCGCCCTGCGCCACCGTGCCAAAGGATGGCGCCCGGGTATCTCTCACAGCCGTCGCGTGAGCCGACCCGTCGCCACAGGCCTGCAGTGGAGCACCAGCACCACGAGCAGGCGAAGGCGCATCAGCAGACCTACCTGGTGGCGGCGCGCCCCTGGACTACGATGACCCCTACTTGGGAGGAGGAGCACCGCCCCGCCCTGCCATGAACGCCGAGCCGCGCAGGACCATCCGCTGGATCCATGCAGCCCGACCAGCAGCTAGCGTGGGGAAACCTAGTTGCGCAAGACGTGGAACCCTAATTGATGAACATGCATGCGGTGGCTTGCGATCCAAGACCCCTTCATGCAGCGACGACGATTGAGCCGATACAGGGGTAGCGGCTTGGGCCTCCAGCTGGGCCATATACCCAGTATTTTTGGAGCCCAAGCCATAGTAGTTACTGTCGGCCCTTCCTGGCCCAGTAACTTTTTCAAACAAGCCCTCCTGGTCGCTTGAATCCCCCCATCACCGACAGGCAACGGCGGTGGCGACCGCAATGCCACTCGGCTCTTCTTCCACCGCGTGACCAACGTCCAAGACTCCGGCAAAAAATTCGAGAGGGTCACCGGCTGCCGACTTACCTTCGGGATCGGACCGATCCACGGCTTCACTCGCGGCGGCAACCTGCTACAGACGACGTTCATCATGAGGTTCTTACTCACTGTCGCCCGCTCTCCACGTTCCAACAGCCCGACGGAGGCCGACATCGACGATGTCGGCTGTGTCATGAGCGACGATGCCATCTTGCACCCGTCCGCAACTTGAATGTCAGCAGACTCGTCGTCATCATCTGCGAGGACCCAAAATCTGCCCCCAAACCATGGCTCCAGCTTTGACTCTTCAGATTCAGACGACAGGTCAACGACCTCGATTTGATCCACCTTGATCAACTGACCCTGCATAAACTCAAAAACAACAACCTAAAAAATGTCAATAGTCAAACACATACCTTCGAAGATCCGCTCATCTTCATCCTGGTACCGTACGGCGAGGATGTCCTCCTCCTAATCTCTCACCGTCGTCCAGCGCGACGGTGAATGCGAGTGAAGAAATCCCTCGTGCTATCCCCGGCTCTCCGGATGTCGACGAAACGAATCTGCCACCGCGCCAGATCCAAAAACCCCGCGTCAGGATCGTTCGCAGCTGATGTGGTGGATCCGCCATGATCCCCGACCCGCGGCCGTGGCAGCCCTGCCGGCTGCATTGACGACGGCGGTGACGAGGGCGGCGGCTCAGGTGGTGGCGGCTGGGTCACCGCCCCCTCTCCCTCCCCGCCCACTCTCATACCTACCCTTTTCTTCTTAAAATCGGGGGAGAATTTCACTTCCCTAGCCTCTCAATGTTGATGGTCCTATACCCTTCCCATTCGGACCAACATAGGGATGGTCTCCTCCCCGTGGCACTCCCTCCCCACCCAGCTGATGAAATTCATCGGCACATGTCTAGCGGAGTAAATAAGAAAAAAACTTCCACATTTGGGGCTAGGGTTACAGAAAACTACCATTTTCTTTAATTTCTCAAAAGGCTATCACAAAATTAGTTGAATGTTCCAAAAAAACACTAATGATTGGAGACTAAAATTTGATCCGGATTATGACAGGGCGGACCCACATGTTTGTTTGATTGTTAGGTTGACCATTAAGTCTGACATTATGATAGGTGGGCCCAGATGTCAGCTTCTTCTTTGCCCCTTCTTCCCTAGCACCGGTGACCTCATTTTCCTCCGGTGTCGTTTCAATGGACGTCATTGAGGGGGATCCGCGTCTGAGGCCATCAAGAGAGTAAGTAGGATGGGGGAGGAGGTTCCCTTGAGGCCATCGGGAGGGAGGATGAGCTCGCAGGCTCGAGCCTGGGCCAGATCAGGGTGCCCACGGCTGAGCCCCGGCCAGATCAGGTAGCCCACGGCCGCAATGCATGTCCATGGCTGACCATGGTGGGGCGGTAGCAGCAGGTGCTACTTGTGAGCTGCGTTTGGTTTTCTTCGGAGAGGAATGGAGAGGCAATATAGTAGCAGATAGCAGGGGCGAGCCCACGTTGTGCCAGCAGGTAGCACAAGACACCGGGTAAAAAATGTCTTACCTTATAACTATAGAGCCCATGTACACTGGGACACCCCAAATTTTTCTAGAGGGACACCCGTACAAAACAAGGCTCCACCCAGCACAAGGCAAGTGCAGCCCGGCGCATGACGAAGGCCCAGTCCAACCTGTCTAGATGCGCACCGTAGATCGATCAATCAATAGATCGATACGTGCTTTCCTGTTCGTCTGCTCCACGCTGCGCTTTGTGCCCTTGACCTTTCGCTTTCGTTCGTATCCCCCCGTACGCCGTACTCGCCGCCTATTGCCATATCATGGCAAGTCATCGAATCAGTGGAGAAAAGAAGGAACAGGTACGCTGCATCAGTCCCCAAACCCAATGCGGTGTGCCTCAGCCTCTATTGCATATCCGGTTCTAATTATTGATTTTTTCTCTAACCCTAGGGAATTAGGGCTACTGAATAAGACTAGATATTTTGATTGTATTGGATAATTGGACTATTTTAAATAATTGTGCACCGAGTGGAGACCAATATTGCAACACTCTAGGACGCCAACACAATATCAAGTAAGTTTTATGTTACATTCAAGTATTCTATGTGTACACATGATTCATAGTTCTTTTCTTCCTTGCAAATTTTAATTATCTAAATAAATTAAAAATTTCAGGTGAAGCTCGGTTTATGGAAAGTTTCTAAAAAAGAGGAGAACCTCAGTGCAAGATGAAAATGTTGGTCCATCACACAAACATAATAATCAGAATGATGTCTCTGTCCCGCCACCATCAGATGGACAAAGTAATGCCTCACTGCATGAACAGATTGATGTTCCGGCCCCACCATCACCACATGGACAAAATGATGCCTCCAGATATGGAGTTTTGCCAATAATACAAGGAATTCATTTCAAGCTTAAGAAGACATCAATTGGGAAGAAGAAATTAAATTTGATTGAGGTAAAAGGAGAAGCATTGATGAGTACCATCCAAGTCAGCAAGATTTGGTAAGAAGGAAATACTTGGCCATGTGGCCTCTCAACCTCGTACTTATTCTTAAGTGGATTGTTTTAATGATGTTATTGATTGGTTGCTTCAAGAACTTGATAATAGCTTCACGGAGAAATATTCTGAACTGCTTGTTCGCTCGGCGACTTTGAGCCCAAATGAATTATTTTGTGATTTCAACATAGTGCATTTGATGAGTCTTGCTAAATTTTATCCAAAAGATTTTGATGATGGAGAACTCAGTGACCTTAGACATCACCTTCATCTTTACATTGTTGTGTCCGAGCAGATGATCGCTCCTCTGGTTTAAGTAATATTTGTGAGCTCTCTCAAACAATGGAGACAAGAAAACATATTGTCTATCCCTTGGTTTATCGGACTTATTATTGCACAACTATAATTAATATGTTACTAAGTGGTTTTGTTTGTTTTGATTTGTAGGCAATCAAGTTCTAGTGTTGCAATTTCTTGTCATCGGTTATACTTTATTCATAATCTGGACACTTCGGTTCTTCTTCAATGTTCAATTTCCTACTATCAACTAATATTTCAAGTGAAACTCTTTATTTTGGATCTCTGGTAAGCATATTCAACGTTATATCGTATATTCAACGTTATATCGTATTCTTGGTATATTATATTGTTATAAGTGTGTTACTTTTATCTATATAATTACTTGATATCGACATATATGTGATAGAGATGGGACCCCGGGTCATTTTTGTCCTGGGTCCGCCCCTGGCGGATAGTATTGCCCTCAGTAGAGAACAAAGGTTATCGAACCAATAGGAGATTCACATAGACAAAGGTCGACAGTACCTACACACACAAATAAAATACTTGCACCCAACGCGGGCAAGAGGGTTGTCAATTCCCTTGTTCTCGTTAATTGCAAGGATTGATTCTGATAGTGAAAGATATATAAATTGCAAAAGGAAATAAAAGTTAATAAATTGCAGTGAGCTTTTTTGGGTTTTAGTAAATATGGTGAATGGACCCAGGGGCCATAGTTTTCACTAGAGGCACCTCTCTCAAGATAATAGCATATGGTGGGTAGACAAATTACTGTTGGACAATTGATAGAAAAGCGCATAGTTATGATGTTATTCATGACATGATCAGTACATAGGCATTACGTCTGTGACAAGTAGACCAAAACAATTCTGCATCTACTACTATTAGTCCACTTCGAGAGTGCTTCTATGCTTGCCTCTCTAGGTATTAAGTTCATAACAAACAGAGTAATGCATGAAGTATGATGACACAGTATAGACAAAATAAGACCAATCAATATGGATCGAACCCCGTCGTTTTACCCTTAGTAGCAACAATACAAATATGTGCCTCGCTACCTGATAAGTCTCCAACGTATCTATAATTTTTTATTGTTCCATGCTGTTATATTATCAATCTTGGATGTTTTATATTCATTTTATAGCAATTTTATATCATTTTTTGGGACTAACCTATTAACATAGTGCCCAGTGCCAGTTGATGTTTTTGCTTGTTTTTTACTTCACAGAATATCAGTACCAAACGAAGTCCAAATGCCATGAAACTTTTTGGATATTTTTTTCTGCACAGAAGACAACTTGGGAGCCAAGGAAGTACCAGATGGGAGGCCCGTGGGGCCCACTAGGCACCAGGGCGCGCCAGAGGCCCCTAGCGCGCCCTGGTGGGTAGTAGGGCCCACAGCCCCCCTCTCCACCGCCTCTCAGCTCTATAAATACCCAAATATTCCATAAACCCTAGGGGAGTGAGAGATCAGAGTTTCCACCGCCGCAAGTTCCAGAACCACGAGATCCAATCTAGAGGCCTTTTCCGGCACCTTGCCGGAGGGGGAAACGATCACGGAGGGGTTCATCATCCTCATTGGTGCTCCTCCGATGATGCATGAGTAGTTTACCACAGACCTACAGGTCCGTAGGCACTAGCTAGATGGCTTCTTCTCTCTTTTTGATTCTCAATACAATGTTGTCCTCAATGTTCTTGGAGATCTATTTGATGTAATGAACTTTTACGGTGTGTTTGTTGGGATCTGATGAATTGTGAGTTTATGATCAGATCTATCTATGAATATTATTTGAGTCTTTGTTGAACTCTTATATGCATGATTGTTATAGCCTCGCATTTCTTCTCCGAAACTTTGGTTTGGTTTGGCCAACTAGATTGATTTTTCTTGCCATGGGAAGAGGTGCTTTGTGATGGGTTCGATATTGCGGTGCTCAATCTCAGTGACAGAAAGAGACATGACACGCATGTATGATTGCCATTAAGGATAAAAAGATGGGTTCTATTCCTACATGAATAGATCTTGTCTACATTATGTCATCGTTCTTATTGCATTACTTCGTTTCTTCATGAACTTAATACACTAGATGCATGATGGATAGCGGTCGATGTGTGGAGTAATAGTAGTAGATGCAGAATCATTTCAGTCTACTAATCTTGGATGTGATGCCTATATACATGATCATTGCCTTGGATATCGTCATAATTATTTGCTTTTCTATCAATTCCCCAACAGTAATTTATTTACCCACCGTATGCTATTTTCTCGAGAGAAGCCTCTAGTGAAACATACGGCCCCCGGGTCTATTTTCTATCATATTGCTTCAGATCTATTATCCAAAAACCCAAAAAATACTTTGCTGCACTTTTTCTTTATTTATTTTATTTTGTGTTTTCATCAGATCAGTTTATCCAATCTTATACTATTTAATCTATCTCAATACCGAGAAGGGATTGACAACCCCTCTTACGCGTTGGGTTGCAAGTTTTTATTATTTGTGTGAAGGTACTGCTTACATAGTTTGGTGGATCCTCCTACTGGATTGATACCTTTGTTTCATAACTGAGGAAATACTTACCGTTATTGTGCTGCATCATCCTCTCCTCTTCGGGGAAAATACCAACGCAGATACAAGCAATCAGGAAAGAATTTCTGGCGCCGTTTTCAGGGAGGATCAAGTCTAGATCTATCAGCTACACAATCGCAAATCTCATCTCCTTGCAATTTACTTTATTTGCCTTTTACCTCTCATTTTCATCTCCCCCACTTAACAAAGATATTTGCCTTCTTTTCTGTTTGCCTTTTTCTCGTCATACCTCTTGTTTGCTTACGATATTGTTGAAGTAAGTTATCATGTTTCAAGAGGATTATCGTGGTATTCCTTATCCTAATATCTTGGTAGAAATAGAAAAAAGTACTAAGTTCTACATGACTACTCAGTTTGAGCATAACAAAATTTTCATTGATGAACTTAAGGAACACTCTATTTTGCTTGATGCCATCACAAAGCAACTTGATCATGTTAGTAAAGAAGTCACTAATCTTCAATCCCAAGTTGCTCATACTGAAAATTTATTGGGAAAGATTTCTGATGTATAAGAAACATTAGTAAATCGAATGGCAGCTAAGCCGGAATCCTTAGAGACTAATAATGATGAAGATCTTAAAATGATTGGTGTTTCTTCTATTGATTCCTTGTTTATTAATATTAAAATTGATGATAAAGGGACTGAAGAAGAGTCAACTTTAGCTAGAAGGCATCCCCATAATTCGGAGGGTGAAAATCAGGTTGAAAAATTGATACAAGTGGGTTTGGAGTGGTCAAAAATTTAACTAGTGATGTGCCCACTCTTTTGGATTACAAAGACTTTAATTATGATAGTTGTTCTTTGATTGAATGTATTTCTTTGTAGCAATCCATGATAAATTTGTCGGTGTACTAAGTATTGGGCCACTAGTACCCCGTACTTGTGCACGGGCAGTTGTAGCCATCCTCGTGGCAAGGCTTGCCGTTAACAGCTCGAGGTCGATTCAAGTCACCAAGGAAATCATCAAGTCAGAGATCTGAGGATCAACGGATAAGCAAAGCTGGAATCCGAAGGCCAGCTCTCCCCAGCAAGATCCTTGCCGGGATGGCCTGTGGCGCCCGGCAAGGCTTGGCGCCCGGCAAGCCTTAGCGTCCGGCAAGGCTTGGCCCGGCAAGGTTTGGCGCCCAGCAAGATTCGGCACCTGGCGAGGTTCTGCCACTGTGCCACCGCTTCGGCACAATGACAAGTCTGACATTCTGGGTCCTTCTCTGGATGCGTGGTGACACGCCAGTTGAGGAGAGCTTAAGCGGTGCTGATGGGATGGCCCCTTTTTCCATCCCCAAGAAAGTGAGGACACCTAAACGGACACCTCACGGTGCATTAAATGCGCTTGTCCTAATCCGTCAGGGGTTAGGTAGGATACCCTGTAGCTACTTTACACCTCAATGTATGTACATTTTGCCACTGTGGAGACCCCTTTGAGCATATAAAAGGAGGCCCAAGGCAACTGCTACAGAGGAGGAGAACTTCTGGCCCATTCTGCATGCGTAGCTGCTCTTTGAATGTACTGTTCATTGCGAGCGCTCCTGAAGGCTGGGCTCAAGAACATCAATAAGAACACAAAGCAGGAGTAGGGTTTTACGCTGATCAGCGGCCCGAACCTGGGTAAAAACCTCACGCGTCGATCACTGGTTCTGCTCTTTGCGTATACCTCTCCCCCCGCCGAATCGTAAAGGGGTCTCTCGGGATCCCATAGGTGTTGTACCCCGACATCTTTGGCGCGCCAGGTAGGGGAAGAAGGTTTCCTGAACCTGATCTAGTGCTCGGCGCCCTAGTTTCTTCATCATCTTCATCATCATGCCGCCCAAGAAGAAGAGCGCTGCGACGGCGGAACCGTCCACGTCCGTTTTGCCTACACCTTCGCGTACAGGCGACGGCGTGGGTGTAGAAGGAAGAGTACTAGAACCCCCGCGGCGTTCTGGTGATCCAAGCCAAGTGAGCGGTATCATTCGCAGTGGCAGTGGTAACCTGCATGCCGCTGGATCTAGAGATGGCGCTGTGTTGCCTACGGGTGGCACAACGAACTCGAGAGATCGGAGGGCACCTGTTGGAGCTCCCGCGCCGGTGCAAGCCTCGTGACCTACCCAGGTCGTGCATGATGAGCGACGTCATGGTGCTGGTGGTTCAGGGCGTCCCCATGAAAAGGTTTTTGCGCATCGATCCCAAGATGCGCGGGACCAGCATGCACACCGAGCTACCGGTGGAGGTGGCGCACGGTCGCGTGACCGTGGTGGTGCTCCTTCTAACATGGTTAGGAGTCAGAGCACCTCACGTACCTCGCACTTGTCGCCGCCACCTACGCCAGCAGAAGCTTTGGCACGTGCGTAGCTGCTCCTCGATTTTCCTCCCACCCCGGAGAAGATGGAGGAGTGGCGAGCTACTATCCAGAGCCTTATCGGCTTCGCCAACAAGGATGGACCGCAAGAGGCAGGGCCCTCGCAGCGGAGGCCCATCGATCCGGTGCGAGCCGATGTAGAGAAAACTGGAGGTGGTGCAACCACAATGCACTCCCCTCCGCGGCACCAGCGGCGGCCGACAACTCAGCAAGTCGACCGCCATGAAGAAGTTTCCACGGTGTCGTCCGATCCACGGATGCGCCGTGATCAGCGTCTAGTTCTCCAGGAACGAGGCAAGGAGGACGCTCGAACAACCATCGAGCAGCGACGGGAAGCACGCTATTAGTCTGATAAGCGCGCGGGGCCGGCTGTCGATGAGCCTGCGCCAGGGGACGTAGGAGACTTGCCTTATGAGGTAGGGACTCCAGCGTTTACCCGTGAGCTGCGGCAAGTCCGGTGGCCCAATTCCCGAACCTTCAAGCCGGAGGTCCTGGAGAAAGATGATGGTAAGACCCATCCCTCGGAGTTCCTGAGCATCTACACCATTGCGGTGCAGGCTGCCGGGGGCCGAGATGACAAAATACTTGCCAACTACTTCCCGTTGGTGCTCAAACCCAATGTCAGGTCGTGGTTGATGCATCTGCCAGAGAATTCCATTTCTTCCTGGTCAGATCTGTGCCATTAGTTTGTTGGCGCCTTTGTTGGAGGCCACCAAGCTCCTGGCCAAGAGAGCGATTTGCACATCATCCCTCAGAAGGAGGGCGAGTCCCTGCGCAAGTTTATGCAGAGGTTCAGCCGAGTGCAGTATAATATTCCCGACGTTCATCCTGCCGCTGTCATTAGCGCGTTTCACCAGAACGTGCGTAACCGCAGAATGCGGGAAGAGCTGGCAATGAACAAAGTCAGGAGTATTGCCGAGCTTTACGCTCTGGCCGACAAGTGCGCTCGAGCTGAAGAGGGGAGGAAACTCCCTGGTGAGGCTGTTGGCGCGGCGGGCGAGTCCAAAGATGAAGATGCCGCGGCCCCGTCAAGGAAAGGCCGGCGGCGAAACAGGAAGCGCAGAAGCAAGGCCATGCTTGCTGTCGAGGAATCCGACAACCCCGGCGCCGCCAAGAAGGCCAAGGTTGGCGACCCCGGTAAGGATCTTGCCGGGTGCCCTTCCTGTCAGGCCTTGGCGGCTGCCGACAAGTCAGAGAACTCCGGCAAGCAGTATTGCAAGATCCATCGCACCAAGGGCCACGATCTCCAGAACTGCCGGCAAGTTGAGCAGCTTGCCGAGAAGCAGAGGGCCGAATACAAGAGGCGAGATAAGGAGAAGGCCCAAGATGGTGCTGAGGGGTCCGGCAAGAAGCGCGGTGGCCGAGGGGGTCGCCGCGGCAAGGCTAAGCAGCAAAAGGATCGGCCCGCTTGGGGCCGAGACAAAGAAGGAGATGATGATGAGGAAGATGATGAATCCAGTGAGCAAGAATTCCAGAAGGCTACGGAGGCCATGTGCATTGATGGGGGTGCCTCGCTGCATTCCTCCCACCGCCAACTCAAACAGTGGGTGCGGGAGGTCAATACAGCAGAGCCATCCCCAGAGGCATGTAGGCCCCTGAAGTGGTCCAGCACGCCTATCATTTTCGATGCCGAGGATCACCCCGATCGCACAACTGCGATCGGGTGCTTGCCATTGTTGGTCTCCCCAACGATTCGCAACCTCAAGGTGACAAAAATGTTAGTTGACAGCGGGGCCGGCCTAAACTTAGTCTCACCGGATGTGCTCAGAAAGCTCCAGATTCCCGACGAGGACCTCGAGGAAACGGGTACGTTTCAAGGGGTCAATCCGGGAAGAACCCAGCCTAAGGGCAAGATTACGCTGCCGGTAACATTTGGCAGCGAGCTCAACTTCAGGACAGAGAAGGTGGTGTTTGATGTCGCCAAGATCCCCATGTCATACAATGGGATCCTTGGTCGGCCAGCGCTGGCTAAGTTTATGGCGGCATCACACTACGCGTACAACGTCTTGAAGATGCCTGGGCCGTTGGGCGTCATCACTATCCATTCCGATAAGAAGGATGCGCTCATCTGTGCCGACCAACTTTACCGGGAAGCAGTTGCAGCACCTGCCATCAAGGCACCTGCTCCTGCCGCTGGAACTCCCGGGGGGAAGAAGAAGACCGGCAAGAACCTTGGCGCGAACTCCGGCAAGCGCACCTCCTCGGAGTGCTACGCTTCCGTGGAGGACGTACCAGAGAGTTCCACCGGCAAGAACAAGAAATCCAAGGCTGCTCCACCGGAAACCAAGAGGGTGCCTATCAGAGAGGACGGAACAGGGGGAACTTTCACCATAAGTTCCACCCTAGATGACAAATAGGAAAGCGCGCTCGTTGCTTTCCTGCTGGCGAATGTCGACGTGTTTGCATGGCAACCGTCTGACATCCCCGGTGTTCCCAGGAAGGTAATTGAGCACCACCTTGCTGTCTGTCCTCATGCGCGGCCAGTCAAGCAAAGGGTCAGGAAGCAGGCCTTGGAGCGGCAAGAATTCATTGCCGAAGAGATTAAAAAGCTGGAGGCGGCAGGACTGGTCAAAGGAGTGCTCCATCCAACCTGGTTGGCCAATCCGGTCGTAGTGCGGAAAGCGAATGGGAAATGGAGGCTTTGTATCGATTATACAGATATCAATAAAGCCTGTCCAAAAGATCCTTTTCCCTTGCCGCGCATCGACCAGATTGTGGATGCCACCGCTGGTTGTGATCTCCTGTCCTTCCTTGATGCCTATTCAGGGTATCATCAGATTTTTATGGCAAAAGAAGATGAAGAGAAGACCGCCTTTATCACCCCATGTGGTACGTATTGTTTTATACGAATGCCTTTCGGGTTGAAAAGTGCTGGTTCAACATTTGCCAGAGCAATCCAGATTGGTTTTGAGCCACAACTCCATAGAAATATGGAGGCATATATGGATGATATAGTGGTCAAAACCAAAGATAAAGCAACGCTCATTCAAGACTTAGAAGAAACATTTGCAAACTTGCGCAAGATCAACTTGAAGCTCAATCCTGAGAAGTGCGTGTTCGGTGTTCCTTCCGGCAAGCTCCTCGGATTCTTTGTATCTTGCCGGGGAATCGAAGCGAACCCCGACAAGATCAAAGCTATTGAGCAAATTGAAGCGCCGAGACGCGTCAAGGATGTGCGTCGTCTTGCCGGCTGTGTTGCTGCTCTAAGCAGGTTTATTTCCAAATCTGCTGAGCGCGCCCTGCCCTTCTTCAAAATTTTGAAGAAGGCAGGTCCAATGAAATGGACTCCGGAGGCGGAGGCTGCATTGCAAGATTTGAAGAAATACCTTTCCTCTCCGCCGACGCTAGTCGCGCCTAAGCCACAAGAGCCGTTGCTGCTGTATCTAGCAGCAACAAATCAAGTGGTTAGCGCTGCGCTAGTGGCGCAGAGAGAAGCTGATGAGGAAACAACACCAGCGGCAGGACCGCCAGATGACGCGGCAAGATCTTCCCCGGCAAGACAGGATCTGCGCAAACAGAAGAACCCGTGCAGAAGAAGAAGGTGGTGCAGCGCCCAGTTTATTTTGTTAGCTCTCTTTTACAACACTACTAGGAAAAGGCCTACTAGTGGCGCACCTATTTTGGCCATTAATGGCGCACTACAGGTGCGGCACTATCATCACGCCATTAGTAACTAATACTAATGGCGCACCCCTGGTGCGCCATTAGTATACCAGACTATAATGGCGCACCAGGCAGTGCGCCATTAGTAAGTCACACGATGCGCCATTAGTATGCCTCCCAGGGGGCCATATTTACCTTGTGCTCTGGGTTACTAATGGCGCACTAACAGATAATGCGCCACTAGTATTTTTTATAGCAGTGCGCCACTAATGTGCTGTATGGTGCGCCACTAGTATGAATATTAGGAATATTTTTTTTTCTTTTCTGATATTTGCACAGATTACAAAATATATTACTACACAGAATATAGACAGCAAAACATATAAACAGCAGATTCATCGAATACAATAGAAGATTAGTCTCCGAATACAATTCATCATATTAGCTAGTCTCCGAATTCAAAAGACCGAACAAAGTTAGAACATTACAAGTCTCGAGACCGCGAGTAGCGAGTTTGTCTTCACATTACAAGTCGATATCGATCATCTAAACTACCATCACATAGAAGAGAGCTGCGGTCATCACGATGAGCATCATCGCGATGAAATTGGTCTTCATCCGGTTCCTCCTCCGCTCCCTCCTCTCTCCCGCTAGATAGCGCGCGTATCTAGTTTCCGCCTCCGCCCTAGTGGTGTACCCTTTGTAACTGTTACCGCTGAAACGGTGAACCTGTCTCTGACACTCCTCCCAGTCGTCGTAGACTCCGGGAACCTTACCCTTGTACACGACATACGACAGCATCTCTATGCACTAGCCAAACAAAATGTTAGTAGCAATTCACAGACAATACATAAGCAATATATAAGTATGCAACAAATGGATCGGAAGAGAAAAGCAAGATATTAATAGCACGATTCATGGTCCTACTAATAAATAGCATCGATTACATATAAGTTGAACGACTGTCCAAACCAAAGAGACATACAAGTTCATTAAAGTTTAATTACAACATGAGCTAATCGATATTTCAGAACTACATAGCATCACTACTTTCGACTCGACTCAGGGACCGGAGCATGGATGAAGCTGCCGTCTGTCGTGATGGTCATGAAATCGCGGGCGTTGTCAGCCTGCATTTGTAGCGTTGTTTCTATCTCACTGTTGGACGGTTGATATCTAAGGTAGAACTGCCCCGAGGTACGAAGGGCAGCTCTTGCGTTATCCGTCTGCTTGAGAAGCAGCTCTTGAATATGAGGGTCCTGCACCCAGCCCATCGATGGTCCATTGTCGTCTGCTCCGGCATCTTCATCTTCATGATCATGCCCTTCGTCTTGATCTTCCTCATCATCATGTCCGGCATCTTCTACATGATGACTTTGTACTGCATCACCGTCGTGATCATGTCCTGGAGATTCTTCGTCTTCTCGCCCGCCCTCGCCGCCGCGGTTGTCTTGCTGCCCTTCCTCATTTCTAGCCCGGCCCCCATGGACGACTTCATAGTCATCTTCATCACCTTGCCACCGATAGCCATCCATGAAACCACGCAAGAGCAGGTGGTCCCGCACCTGTTCGGAATCCGGGTCCGTAATAAGGCTCTTCAGCTTGCATCTTCGACACGGACATCTTATCTCCGTCTCGTTCTTTTGAAGCATCTCGGCCTTCGCGGAGCTCAAAAACCTATTCACGATGCCTTCGGTCACCGTGCGGACCATGGTCGCCTGCGGGGTAGAGCAAAACGATATTTTAGAACCAAGAAAAAATTTGGCATGACTTTGCCTAAAAATAGGACCAAAAAGAATGCATAGTGCCAAATTCTCGCCGAAACGGAAATGAATCAATATTCCGGCAAAATATTGGCAACTATCGCATTTCAAATACCGGTACCTGCAAACACAAACATATGCAACACCACAAACATATGCAACACCACAAACATACGTAGATCTAGGCCATAAAAAGTGCATGTGCACGTTGTTGGAGGGAGAAAAAAGTAGATATACAACATAATTAAAGAAAGCTTTCCCCTTACTTACCTATCAAAAAAAGGTAATTTAACCACTTAATTTGGGTGAATCTATGGTGCAAATGAGGTGAGGAGGAGGAGGCAGCCAAGACAAGCTTGGAGGAGGAGGTGGAGAGAATGAAGTGGGGAAAGTGAGTGTGGTAGGTGGCTGTCCAAAATATCTAGCTGGTCTCAGGTTACTAATGGCGCACCACCTAAAAATGCGCCATTAGTAACCCTGGTTACTAATGGCGCACCAGTTAGGGGTGCGCCATTACTAGTTTTGCAAAAAAATATATATATAATTGTTAGTAGTGGCGCACCGTGGTTGTGGTGCGCCATTACTTTGAACTAGTAATGGCGCACTTCACATAGGTGCGCCATTACTAGTTTTGAAAAAAAAGAAAAAAATGTTAGTAGTGGAGCACGGAGCGTGTGGTGCGCCATTAATAGTTAAAACTAGTAATGGCGCACTGTGCGCTGGTGCGCCATTAATAGTTTTGGAAAAATAAAAAAAAATAAAATTTGCTAGTAATGGCGCACCGTGTGTCTGGTGCGCCATTAGTAATGAGGACACTAATGGCGCACCTGTATCTGGTGGCGCACCACATACATGGTGCGCCATTAATGTCCATATCAGCTATAGCCCTTTTCCTAGTAGTGCAAGGAGCTAGGTCAAGATATTCTGGTGTGCAGAAGTTGCTTTTCGGCCTCCTTATGGCCTCGAGGAAGCTGCGCCATTATTTTCAAGCACATGAGATCACCGTCGTCACTCACTTTCCGTTGCAACGGATTTTGCAAAATCCGGAGGCAACCGGCAGGATCGTGGAGTGGGCGTTGGAGTTGTCTAGCTTTGGCCTTAAGTTTGAAAGCACTTCGACAATCCAGAGCAGGGCCTTGGCGGAGTTCATTGTAGAATGGACCCCAACGCCAGACGAAGAAGTTCAAGAAACAACTCTCCCTCGCAAGGAAATTGATCAGCAGTGGGTTATGTACTTTGACGGGGCTTTCTCGCTGCAAGGCGCCGGTGCTGGCGTGCTGCTTGTCGCACCCACCGGAGAGCACCTCAAGTACGTAGTCCAAATGCACTTTCCCCGGGAGAGTTCGACCAACAACACCGCAGAATACGAGGGTTTGCTTGCCGGTCTCAGGATCGCGGCGGACCATGGTATCAAAAAGCTCGTCATCAAGGGCGATTCACAACTTGTCGTCAGACAAGTTAACAAGAGTTATCAAAGTCCATTGATGCAAGCCTACGTAGATGAAGTGAGGAAATTGGAAGAGCGTTTTGACGGTCTGCAAATGGAGCATGTTCCTCGTGCCGAGAACAATATTGCTGACGACCTGTCAAAGCGTGCTGCCCTCAAGTTGCCTGTGGAACCAGGAACTTTTGTGCTCCAATTGACTCAACCATCCGTGGCGCCATCGATGCGGCAAGAAAAGAGAAGGAAGTTGAACTCTGGCCAGTACTTCCCGGCAGAGCTCCCTGGAGCCGCCGGCAAGGAAGTTGCCGGGATCGACATGCCTGCCGGGGAACAACAGGCTCCCGCAGGGCCTCAGGCCCTTGCTGTTGAGATGAACGTTCCCCCGGTAGAGGAGACGCCTTTAGTCCTAGCTGTCGAGCCTCAGGCTCCAGCATGGGCGCAGCACATTGTCCATTTCCTTCAGACAGGTGAACTCCCTGAGGAATAGGAAGAAGCGGAGAGAGTAGCCCGTCGGTCTGTTATGTACAAGTTCGTCGATGACGTCCTGTACAAAAAGAGACCGAACGGTGTGAAATTGAAGTGCATTCCTCGGGAGGACGGACTAGAGCTGTTGGCGGAGATACACGGGGGCATATGTGGTTCTCACATAGGGTCAAGAGCGCTTGCCGGAAAAGCATTCTGGCAAGGTTTCTTTTGGCCTACCGCTCTCCAGGATGCGACTGCACTAGTAACCAAGTGTGAAGCGTGCCAGTTCCATTAGAAGAAATTACATCAGCCAGCTCAAGCTCTTCAGACAATCCCTCTCTCCTGGCCATTTTCGGTCTGGGGGCTCGACATACTGGGCCCTTTCCCCCGTGCTACCGGGGGCTTTGAGTACTTGTACGTTGCTATCGACAAGTTCACAAAGTGGTCGGAGGTGGAAGCGGTGAGGAAGGTGATAGCACAATCAGCCGTCAAGTTCTTCAAGGGAATTGTTTGCCGTTTTGGTGTGCCCAACAGGATCATCACCGACAACGGCACGTAGTTCACAAGTCGCACCTTCATGCAGTACGTCCAAGACCATGGCGGAAAGATTTGTTTTGCCTCTGTTGCTCACCCGAGAAGCAACGGCCAAGCGGAAAGGGCCAATGCTGAAGTGCTGCGCGGTCTCAGGACCAGAACCTTTGATAAGCTGAAAAAGTGCGGAAGACGCTGGATTGATGAGTTGCCAGCGGTTCTTTGGTCAATCAGAACGACACCAAATCGAGCCATCGGCCAGACGCCCTTCGCTCTGGTCTATGGAGCAGAAGCAGTTCTCCCCACGGAACTCATATACGGATCTCCTCGAGTGCTCGCTTATGATGAGCTCGAGCAAGAGCAACTGCGGCAAGATGACGTTGTGCTCCTTGAGGAGAATCGTCTTCAGGCTGCTGTGCGAGCTGCACGCTACCAGCAAGCTTTGCGCCGCTATCATAGCCGCAAAGTTCATGCCCGAAGCCTTGAGGAAGGCGACCTTGTTCTTCGGCGGATTCAGTCCGCCAAGAATTCAAACAAGTTGACGCCAAAGTGGGAAGGCCCTTATCGGGTAGTACGAGTCACTAGGCCCGGCGCTGTCCGCCTGGAGACCGAAGATGGCGTTCCAGTGAGCAATTCCTGGAATATCGAACATCTTCGCAAGTTCTATCCATAAGGCGCGGTTGCCGGGGGCTCCCGGCAACCACTCTTTTGTACAAGTCTTGCCGGCAAGGCATGTGATCCTTTGTACAAAGCCAGGCGCAGACCCTGAGTACAGATGAATAAATTTAAGTGTTGTACATTCCCTTATTGATTCCCATGTTCATATTTATATATATGCATGTTTGTCTAAGATGTTGTATGACACCTAATCCTGGTAAGTTCTAACGAACCGCCAAGGTTTCATGTCTTTATTTTCTCTTCTTTCTTTTTCAAAAAGACAGAAAGATTCCTCGTGTGCACATTTGCCGGGGGGGGGGGGGGAAGGAAGATATGAATACCAGTTGGCGACGTTCGGAATCGACGCTTGCTGGAGGAAGGACAGTGATAGAAAGCTAAGTCCTAAAAACTCAGAGCAAGTTTTTCTTTTATTACAAAGTTATTTCCTTGGACGATTCCGACTCTTGTATGGAAAATCTCCACGCGAAGGAACCCTTGTTGTAATCGGTCGCGCCCTTATTTTGTTTCGAGCCCGCTCAGCAATTTAAGTGGCTGCACTGAGAACACCAAGGAGTCTTGCCAGCCGCTGCGCCTCCAGCAGGCTGCTGAAGTCCCGCACCCAGCGCTCGCGGCAGGTTGCGCGCCGGCAAGTTTTTCAATAAGCGTAGGATGAACTCCATACATAAAGGAATCAGACAAGGAAAATAGCAAGCATGAACCTAAACATAGGCAAATTGTGTTACATCCATGAGTTGCCGCAATTCTAACTTGAGACTTAATTGTCTTTTACATGAGATGACGACGGCAAGGAAAAAAAAGGGAAGCACTCAATCCCTGCGCTGGCCTTCGATCTTTTTGATGTAGTCCACCTTCTTAAGGATAGGCGCGATACACTCTTCAAGCGCCTCAACATTTGCATCCCTTGGCAGATGGCCGAGCGCGTTGGAGAGGCCGATGCCGGGATTGCTGTGCACCACCTTGATGAGCACCTTGCGGAGGATGGCCCGGCAAAGCCGGCGAGTCTCGTTGGCCAGTTGGGTCGCCCGGCTAGACTGGAGCGCCCTCAACGCGTTGATGATGCTTTCAAAGAACATCGTCAACCTGGCACTTGGAGATATTCTTTCCTCGGAAGAATACTTGAAGTTCGACAGGCCCATGGTTGACAGTTCTGCGGTAAGCTTCTCCGCGGTGGCAATGAGACGTCCAGTCCAGATCTCCACTCCTTTCTCGTACTCGGCTTGGGTGGCGGCGGCGCTCTTGAGCAGGTTCCTCTCTCCTTGGAGATCCTTGAGTAGAGCCTTCTCACGGGCCCTGTCGGTCTCAAGAGACTTCTGCAGCGTGGTCAGCTTCAGCTCCAGAACCGCAATGTTATCAGCCGCAGAGGAGAGCTACTTGGTCTTGTCAGACAGGGCAACTTGCATCTCTGCCAAGGAGTGGAGGGTTTTTTCCCTGTCCCCCTTGAGCGTTGAGAGCTCCTTGCCGTGCTCTTCGGGATCTGTTTCCAGCCTCTTCACTTTGTCGCTCAGCTCGTTCTTGGCGGCCTCTGCAGCCTCGGCAGCATCGACGGCCTCCTTGAGCTTGCCGGCGTGACTTGCAGTCAGAGCTTCGAGCGCCTCCTTATGTTTTTGCTCCAGCTCCTGGGTCCGCCGCGTGACAAGATTCTTGATATCCTCATCCTTGCTACGAAGCTTGGCGGCGAGCACCTGCTCACGTGCGGTGAGATCTTCCTCATGAGCATCAAGAGCAACGCGGCGCCCCGTCAGGAGGGCATCTTCGGCAGCAATCCTTTGAATAGCTTCATCATGCACCTTCTCCATATCGGATTGCTTCAGGAGGATCTCATTCCACTGCTGGCTCACTTGTTCTCGGTCGGCAACCAACTCTTGGAGGGCCTCGGCGTGCCAGATCTGCATTTGTGCGACACGCCTTTGAAAATCCACTTTGGCCGCCTCGACAACTGCCATTCTGGAGTCCGCCTTCTCTTTTCGGGTGCGATGGAGAGCCTGGAGCTTGCGGAAATTCTCGCCCATGGCCTGAAGGAGCTGATCCTCTTCAGATTTTCCGCTGCTAGTGCTGGGGGCGTCAACAACTTCGAGCCCGGCGGCGGCAATGATTTCTTCAAAAACTTCTCCTTCGGCTGGTGCCCCAGTGCTTGCCGTCCCCGGCAAGTTGACGAACAGGTTCTCGCCGACCTTGAGGTACTTGCTGGATGAGGGGCCTTCAGATGTTGATGGCTGGTCTTCAGTGGCCGCCTCACCAGTGGCAGGAGGCTCTGTGGCCGGTGCAGCGCCTGGCGCTCCTGCGGCAGGAATGCTGTCAGTGCGGTCCTCAGCCTCCCTGTCGCCCCCTTCAGCAGGTTCTTCGGCGGTTTCCTCTTGTGCTGTCTTGGTGGCCTCCCCGTCAAGAGCACCACCAGCCTCGACAATGTCATCCTTGGTGGCCTCGCTGGCAGCGATCCTGTCTGCTTCGGCGGCGGCATCCCTGGCGGTCTCCTCGATGACAATGTCGACGTCCATGTGTTCCATCACAGGGAACTCTGAAGGGCGAAGGAGGAAAACAGAATAAGATCGAGGTTGAAGTTCAAAGTGACTAAAGGCAGAAAGATAAGAGAAAAAGAGTAACAAGCACTCTGAGGCAATCGAGTACCTACGTTGAGCTGTTGGGAGGTGGCTTCGCCCCTCTCGGCAACTCCGATTGCCGGGGGTGGGTTGCCGGAGTCCGCACTTGCCGGCTCCTCCTCAATTAGGATGGGCTCGTCGGCAGGATCTCTTGCCGGGGACGTGCTTGTGGGCGGAGCAGTCGATGAAGGAGGCACAATGGGGATGTCTTCTCCTTGTTGCCGATCTTCTCCTGCGAACCCAAAGATATCAGCGGCAAGAATGAAAGCCTCGGCACCCGCCAACGGAAAAAGAACAATGAACTTACGCTGGGGGCTGTGCTGGGGGCTGCGCTGGGGGTTGTGTTGAGGACTGGACTCCGGGCTGACAATGACAGTTTCTGGCACGCTCGTGGAGCCTGCCGGGGGCTCGTCACCCGTAGAAGTCCTTGACCTCTTCGCCATCCTCTCCAGCAATGTTTCTGTGTCACTGCAGAAACAATACAAGCAAGTCAGTAAAATTGATCCAGGATTGGAAGGTAAAAGCTGTGGCAAAGTACTCACTCTTCTTCCTCTCGCTTCGGACTAAAGCCGGAGATGTCGAAGTCGACCTCCATTGCGATGTCTAAGTGGGGAGGCGGAGGAGGAGTTCTAGGCCGCTTGGCTGTGGCAGGCGCCGGAGCAGCTTCCGATGCGGTAGTACGAGACCCTCCTGCCGCCCCAGCAGTGGCCGCTGGTGTGGGTCTCGCGCGCCGCACAGGCTGTTGACGAGCCCCCTGCCGTGGTCCAGTCTTGCCGGCCACTTTCTTGCCGGGGGCTTCGCCGCTCGACGAAGGCTGGCTTGCCGGGATGCCAGATGCAGCCTTCCGAAGAACACGCTTCGTCTTCTTCGGAGGTGGGGGCTCTTCTCGCGTCTCTTCTTCGGCCGTGTCCTCGCCGGACGAGCTCTCAGCAGCTACGCTGCTCTCTTCCCCGGCAACCTTGTCCTCCCCGACAGGCTTTACCTCCACTACCACCTCTGCGTCGCTGGCTTCCCACTCTGTGAAGCCGACGCTGCCGGCCTCCGCGGCAAGATTTGCCTCCTCCACTCTAGTAGCAATGTAAGCTACTTCTTGATCAGTTGTGGCTCGGATGAAATCTGACTCTTGCCGGACAGGCTTCTCCGTCAAGTTGTCAAAAAACTTCTGCGCTTCCTCCTCGGATGGCTCGGCCCAGGTCGGGTCAAGGCCGTGGGCATTAAACATCGGCATGAAGGCAATGATTGACCCCAAGGCAGAATTGTTGCACAAGGGGACAATCCTTGCCGGCAGCCGGTGTTTGTCTTCGCGCTGGAATAATTTTTGACGGAGAGCGCCAAGCTGCATAGCGGTCGGGTTGTTGTTTAGCCCGGGGCGCAATCTCATGACATCTGCCGCATTCTTGTATTCCCAAGCTTGCCTTCCCCTATTCTGCGGAGGGGCGATGCGGCGGCGGAGAAAGTCGAAGCCGATCATCTCCATCGTCAGTCCGGCAGCCTTCAGGCGAAGGATTCTGGTAGTGGCGATTGTGAGCCTCTCGTCCTCCGCTGTGGGGTCACTCCAGTCCTTGCCGCGGACCACCTTCTATTGCCGGGGATGACAAAATGGATGGGGATCTGCTTCCTGGATCCAGCACCATTCAGCCCGCCACTCGTCCCACTTTTCGCGGTAAACTCCCTCTGGATATATTTCCATATTCCAAGCCCTTGGAATCCAGGCAATAGAACCAGAGAGAGCCTCTCCTTTTTGGATGCGAGGGAAGAAATAATGGCGAAAAAGAGCAGAATTGGGGATCACGCCAACGAAGTTTTCACAGAGATGGGCAAAGATAGACATGCAAAGTACTGCATTCGGCGTGAAATCGAGAAGACGAAAGCCGTATGTGTACATGATATCATTGAAGAAGTCGGAAAAGGGGGGACAGAGCCCGCAATAGAAATATGCAGTGAAGAAAGGGTATCTGTCCGATCCGCCCTTGGAACAAGCACCTGGGATTACGCGTGTGGCGGGGTGAGCTTGCGTCCCTTTTGCCCACATGCATTGGTATCGCCCCTTCAGAGCTTCAGCATCGAGCGTTGGAGGGAAGACGACGAGCCTCTTCCGCTTCTTCGCCAGTTCGCTCTCCGGAACATCGGCTTTTGCCTCCTTGCCCTTGCCTTTGCTGGCCTTAGGCGCCATGGCGACGGTGAGAGCGGAAGCTGGGGATGGAGCGAACGCGGAAGCAGCGGGCGGAAGAGGAAAAGCCTTCGCTCTGAGCTCGAGAGGAGGAGGGCGATGGCGATGGCCAGATTGAGAAGAAGAGGGGGGTAAATAGGTTTGTGCCTCTGCGCCTTCTCCTTTTTATGGGGAAGGAGCGGGGCCGCCTCTTTTATTCCCCAATGTGAATGCGCCTCTATAGGCGCGAGGCAGTTGCAGCCTTTTTGGCACGCTTCCCACGTCAAGCGCTCCGTGCGCGTAGTGGGGGGCACAGTAAAACGAGATATTTACGAGCAGTTAACTCCCTGCCACGCATGCCCGTGGACTGTTTGGGCCTAGCCCAACAACGCCTCGCACCCGTGTATGGCCTAGGCCCGGGGGCTCCTGTCGGTGTACTAAGTATTGGGCCACTAGTACCCCGTACTTGTGCACGGGCAGTTGTAGCCATCCTCGCGGCAAGGCTTGCCGGGAACAGCTCGAGGTCGATTCAAGTCACCAAGGAAATCATCAAGTCAGAGATCTGAGGATCAACGGATAAGCAAAGCTGGAATCCGAAGGCCAGCTCTCCCCGGCAAGATCCTTGCCGGGATGGCCTGTGGCACCCGGCAAGGCTTGGCGCCCGGCAAGCCTTGGCGTCCGGCAAGGCTTGGCGCCTGGCAAGATTCGGCGCCTGGCGAGGTTCTGCCACTGTGCCACCGCTTCAGCACAATGACAAGTCTGACATTCTGGGTCCTTCTCTGGATGCGTGACGATGCGCCAGTGGAGGAGAGCTTAAGCGGTGCTGATGGGATGGCCCCTTTTTCCATCCCCAAGAAAGTGAGGACACCTAAACGGACACCTCACGGTGCGTTAAATGTGCTTGTCCTAATCCGTCAGGGGTTAGGTAGGATACCCTGTAGCTACTTTACACCTCAATGTATGTACATTTTGCCACTGTGGAGACCCCTTTGAGCATATAAAAGGAGGCCCAAGGCAACTGCTACAGAGGAGGAGAACTTCTGGCCCATTCTGCATGCGTAGCTGCTCTTTGAACGTACTATTCATTGCGAGCGCTCCTGAAGGCTGGGCCCAAGAACATCAATAAGAACACAAAGCAGGAGTAGGGTTTTACGCTGATCAGCGGCCCGAACCTGGGTAAAAACCTCACGTGTCGATCACTGGTTCTGCTCTTTGCGTATACCACTCCCCCCGCCGAATCGTAAAGGGGTCTCTCGGGATTCCATAGGTGTTGTACCCCGACATCTTTGGCGCGCCAGGTAGGGGAAGAAGGTTGCGTGAACCTGATCTAGTGCTCGGCGCCCTAGTTTCTTCATCATCTTCATCATCATGCCGCCCAAGAAGAAGAGCGCTGCGACGGCGCAACCATCCATGTCCGTTTTGCCTACACCTTCGCGTACAGGCGACGGCGTGGGTGCAGAAGGAAGAGGACTAGAACCCCCGCGGCGTTCTGGTGATCCAAGCCAAGCAAGCGGTATCATTCGCAGTGGCAGTGGTAACCTGCATGCCGCTGGATCTAGAGATGGCGCATAAACTCATGGATACTCGTGGTGACATTGGAGTATCTAGGTGACATTAGACTTGGCTGATGTGTGTCATATCACCACAGGAATCAGGCACTTTGCCGTCCGCCATGGCTGACGGCAAAGGCATGCCTGGCGGACGGCAAAGGCCTTTGCCTTCAGCCAGCAGATGGCAACAGGTTCGGCTGAATAAGCTACGACAAAGGGTTCTTTGCCGTCTGCTGGCGGACGACAAAGATGAAATGGTCTTTGCCATCCGCCAGCAGATGGCAAAGAGCCTGGACGGCACACGTGGCAGGTTAGGTCCGTTAGGGGGTTAACGGTGTGCTTTGCCGTCTGCCGGCAGACGGCAAAGACCTTTGCATCTTTGCCGTCTGCCAGCGGACGGCAAAGTGCACAAAAATGCCAGCCCAGCCGACCCCAGGTAGCT
This sequence comes from Thinopyrum elongatum, assembly GCA_011799875.1. Classification (NCBI taxonomy): domain Eukaryota; kingdom Viridiplantae; phylum Streptophyta; class Magnoliopsida; order Poales; family Poaceae; genus Thinopyrum; species Thinopyrum elongatum. The sequence continues at coordinate 154,283,388 of CM022302.1, read as the reverse complement.
GCCACGTGGCAAGCTATGCCGTCAGCTGGCGGATGGCAAAGATGCCAAGGTCTTTGCCGTCTGCCAGCAGATGGCAAAGTGGCCAAATAGGCCAGCCCAATGCACCCCAGGTTGCACAGGTAGCTGCTACGTGGCAGCTTTGCCGTCTACTGGCTGATGGCAAAGCTCTTTGCCGTCTGCCAGTAGACGGCAAAGAGCCTGTACAGCCCGTGTTTTTTCTTAAATTTATTCAATTTCACAGATATATATATATATATATATATATATATATATATACACACACGTTTGAGAATACTTTCAACAAGCATAACAACACATATACATACCAAATCATATCCCTGCCATATGGATATGATCATCCAACACATATACATACCAAATCAAAAGTCCATATGCAACATATATAGCTAGCCAACATATCCAACAACAAGCATACAATGGTTTCATCCATACATACATATATAGGTAGCAAGTTTCACATTGTTCATCCTACAAAATCAAAGCAAAAAGGAAGTAGAAGGAAAAGAGTAGACTCCATCAACGCAAGCTTCCTCATCGAAAGCAAATCTGCAACTTGGAAATAAGAAAGTTAGAAGAAGAAGAAGAAGACTAGAAGAAGAAGACTAGCTAGAAGAAGAAGAAGAAGAAGAATTTTTCTTCTCTTTCTTTTTATCCTCTCCTCTTCTTTATCTTCTTCTTCTTCTAACAAAGGTAGGTAAAAATGCCATTTTTTAGCTAAGCTAGGTAAAAATGCTAAGTGTAGGTCATTTTAGAGCTAAGCTAGGTAAATAGGTCATTTTGGAGCTTAGTAAGGTTATTATGTCATTTTTGTGGAAAATAAGCTAAGTCTATGTCATTTTGGAGGTAACAAAGATTATCATGCCATTTTTGACCTAAGTATGCTAAGTATGTCATAAATGAACTGAAGAAGCTAAGTATAGGTCATTTGTGAGCTAACCTAGGTAGTTATGCCATTTTTGACCTAAGTAAGCTAATTATGTCGTAAATGAATTAAGTAAGCTAAGTATAGATCATTATTGAGCTATCCTAGGTAGTTATGCCATTTTTTAGCTAACTAAGCATATTAAGTCATTTAGGAGGAAAAAATGCTAAGTATAGGTCATTTTATAGCTATCCTACGTAAAGTATAGGTCAACTAAGCTTATTATGTCAATTTGGAGAGAAATAAGGTAAGTATAGGTCATTTTTGTGGTAACCTAGGTGATGATGCCATTTTTGAGCCAACTTACGTAAGTAAAGCTCATTTTTTATCTAACTTAGGTAATTATGCCATTTAGGAGGAAAATAAGCTAAGCATGCATTTGTAAAGCAAAACACTAGAGAAAACTTACCCTCATCACAACAAATGTGATGAAGATCGCAACTAAGGTAACAATTGATCCAACAGCATAATGATACCAAGCCTCATTATCAATGGCATATTTTATAATCTTCTTAAGCTTCAGGCGCATTGCATCCATCTTCAAGCGCATTGCATTCATCTTCATCTTGTGATCATCGACGACAACGGCAACATACAACTCCAATGTCATCTTCTCTTCTTCAATTCTTTTAATTTTTTCTTTCAAATACTCATTTTCTTTTTCAACTAAATTTAACTTCTCGACAAGAGGGTCGGTTTCAAATTTCGGTTCACATACCTCCTAGATTAAAATATCTCTATGTCAACTTGATGGCCATAATTGTCATAAATGCAAAATGCAACAAATAGTTATAAAAGAGAATTTACAACATCTGAATCATAAAGCGGGCAAGGGCCGATGGGGACGGACATCAAGACCATGGCACTATGTATAAGAAACAATCATACAAAGTAAGAAAATTATACAAGTAACTATATAAATCATACAATCATACAAGTAAGTATATAAATCAAGTACAACATAAAAAATTGAATACCTAATAATAATCTGGATCGTCGGGTTCAATAAATGCTCTGGGATCAATAAATGCATCATCATCATCACTATCAGTAATGACGTGCTCATCATCATCATTAATAAATGCATCATCATGTGGAAGGCCACCTTTACGTAATCGGTCAAGCATTGACAGGTCATCCGCAGCAGTAACCTCTTCTAGTTCAGGCTCTTCTTGTTCCGGCTCAGGGGTGAAGTCGGGTTCACTGTCGCTGTCTACTTCAATGTTTTGGGGTGAAGTAGAGCGGTTCTTGAAACATTTTTTGGAAAGACGTGTTTCTTGGAAGAATTCTCCTTCATATGTGTCTGGGTTAATGTGAGGTTCATAATCCTCTTCATTGGGGGGAGGTGGTCTAACACGTGGCGGCACTTCATAAACGACATCCCAACCATTGAGATTTGGATCACTTTGACAGGCCCACGGTAGATAGAAAACTTGGGTTACCTGTTGAGCCATAATATAGACATCGGGAACATACAAATGGGTGCTTTGTTTGATTTCCACTAGCCCTAAGTGTTCATGAGTCCTTCTAGTCTCCTTCGGCTGGAACCAATAACATTTGAAGACTACGGCGTTTGGTGGGTTTGCACCATAGAATTGAAGTTCATAAATTGCTTCAACTCTTCCATAATACTCGGTATCTCCTTCGCCGATAGCAGAGACACAACAATTTGTAGACTTTCGGTCGGCCATAGATAGCTCTTTGCCATAGGTACGAAAGCGATACCCGTTGATGTCGTATTTGTCAAATGAACGGACCTTAAAGTCAAAACCATTAGCGACTTGTCTCAATTCAGCGTCCATAAACTCTAAATTAGCCTACAAGTTCAATACGAAAGGGATTGTTGCATTAGCCACAAATTAGACGAAGAAATGAAATGGTCTAATGGAAATTACCGTTTGTTTGAACCAAGAGATGAAACGGGGATAGCCGCCTCCATGCTTTGCCAGAAGCTCATACTCTTCGACGGAATCCTTTTGGATCACCGCTCCATACGAGAATTTGGCGACGTATCGACTGTATCAAATTTATCCGGGAATAAGAGCAGTTCAAAGGAATTAGAAGTTGCGAAACAATGTACCGAGAACTTACTCGATGTACGGCCACACTTCTGTTAGGTTGGTGAAGTTATACAACGAAATGATCTGCCATTCTTCGAAAGCCAACGTTAAGGAATTAGAAGCACCGGCTGGTGTGAGATCCCCTTTGAATAGGCTGAGGTTGGATCCACCCTTTTTAGGGTCGTCAGCATTGTACCGAGGCTTCGGATTATGCAAATGATGATTTTTGGCTTCGTAGTGTGCTGTCACGAAGTTTGCCGCCTCCTCAGTAATGAATGCCTCAGCCATCGATGCTTCAATTCTACATTTATTTTTACATTTTGCTCGTAGCATCTTCTGCATCCTCTCAGTTGCGTAGCACCAACGATTTTGCACGCACCCCCACCCCAATCTTGCCTCCGTTGGGAGATGCAAAATCAAGTGCTGCATTGGATTAAAGAAGCCCGGCGGAAAGATCTTCTCTAACTTGTAGTTCAACTCCGGCGCCAACTCTTCCATTTCTTCTAGCAGGCCAGGCGATAGTTCTTTCGCACAAAGAACACGGAAGAAATAGCTCAGCTCTGCCAGTACTAGCCATTCATCCTCAGGGATGAAGCCACGCAACATCACCGGCATTACCCGCTCAATCCATATGTGCCAATCATGACTCTTGAGACCAAATATCTTCAACTTATCAAGACTCGCTCCCCTCTTTAGATTCGCTGCATACCCATCGGGGAACATCAAGTCCTTTTGCACCCACAAGATAATTTCCCTCATAGCTGGCCTTCCAAGATTAAACCATGCCTTTGGCTTTGTCCAGCTCTGCTTTCCTTTCGGTGGTTGCATGTTTTGTAATGGTCTATGACATAGCGCCTCCAGATCGACTCTAGCCTTAGTATTATCCTTTGACTTCCCATCTATGCCGAACAATGTACCAAAAAGTGCCTCGGCGATATTCTTCTCAGTGTGCATCACATCGATGTTGTGTGGGCAAAGGAGGTCTTTGAAGTAAGGCAGATGCCACAAGCATGTCTTATGAGTCCAGGCGTGTTTCGAATTATACCCCTTGAAATACCCTGGACGCTCTGGATCTGGCTCGAGAGCGTTTAACTGATCCAGGGTCTCTTGGCCTATCAACGCAGGTGGTGCAGAGTTTTTGACAACTCTACCTTTGATGAAGTTCTTCTTGTCTTTCCTGAACTTATGGCGAAGATCCAGGAACTGTCTATGCATGTCGAAGCAAGAAAACTTGCGATCGGCCTGAAGCCAATGAAACTCAAGAGCTCCCTTGCATGTGGGGCATGGGAATCTTCCATGCACACACCAGCCAACGAATAGCGCATACGCCGGCAAGTCATGCATCGAGTACATGTACCAGACACGCATTATGAAGTTCTGTTTGCTAGAGGCATCGTATGTCTTGAACCCATTATCCCAGGCTTCTTGCAATTCGTCCTTCAGCGGCTGCATGTACACATTCATATTCTTCCCCGGATAGTTGGGCCCTGGAATTATCAACGTCAGGAAAATGTTCTTTCTTTGCATAATCTGTCCGGGGGGGGGGGAGATTGAGTGGAAAGACAAATACGGGCCAACAACTGTATTGGGCTGCCATCAGACCAAACACACTGAACCCATCCGTGCTGATGGCGACTCGAGGATGCCTCAGATCTGCCGCTTTGTCATCATGTAATGCATCAAAGTGCTTCCATGCTTCACCGTCCGATGTGTGCACCATCATCAGCTTCCCATCTGCATCTAGTTGGGTTCTTTTGCCTGTTTTGTGCCATGTCATCTGTCTGGCCGTCTCTTCAACCATGAAAAGACGTTGAAGTCTTGGTATGATTGGCATATACCGAAGAACATTAATGGGGATTTTGGTCTGCGTCTTCTCAGCCATACCGTTGTCTACCACAACATACCTGGATGACTTGCAAATGGGACAATAGTTCAAGTCCGCATACTGAAGCCTAAATAAGGCACATCCTTTCTCACAGGCATGTATCTTCTCATAGGGCATCTTAAGAGCACGAAGGATTTTGTCTGACTGGTACAGGTTTGCAGGTAGTACATGGCCTTTGGGTAGAAAACGTCCAAATACTGTCATCATTGCGTCGTAGCATTCTCTGCCCAAGTTGAATTGGGCCTTCAGAGCCATTATTTGTGAGATGGCATCCAGCTGACAAAGCTCAGTGTGCTCGTGGAGAGGACGTTTTGAAGACTCCAACATTTCATTGAAGGCCTTTGCAGATTCCTCCATCTCATCGTCCGAGTCCCGAGCATCATCAAAGTCTTGCACCATGTCTTGCATCCCGGTACCATGCTCGTCGGTGCGACGACGAAGCACCTCAGCTCTGGCACGTTGGGCAGACTCACCATGAAATGTCCACACCATATAATCTGGCGTAAAACCCCTCTTTTGCAGGTGTTTGCCCATTTCATCCTCTGTCCTCTTGTGCCAATTGTTGCACCCAGCACAGGGGCACCATGTTGTCCTCTAGCCATTTGCAAATGTGGCTCTCAGAAACCCCTTGGTTTTTGTTAACCATTCAATGGTCATGTCTTTCTGACTAGTGTGACCAGTGTACATCCACGCACGATCACTGATCTTGCCTAGCTACTGGACACATAAGAAATATATAGATAAATCAGCATGTATATATTCATCAGTTAATGGAGTTTGTCACTTTTATTACGTCCATGCAACCTAGACGCTAATAGGTAAAGATAGGTCCTAATCCCACCCGAGTATGTGTAGATTGGGTTTGTTTTCCCATGCTCTGCTCCGGATCTGACGCAAAATTTTGGCAGCACCTCCCCGCTGTTCTCCTGATACACGTCTCGGCAATAAGCAGGGAGGATGTGTACCCGAAGAACAACAGGGAGGCATTGACGAAATTCTGCATCGGATCCGGAGCAGAGCATATGGGAAAACGAACCCAATCTACACATACTCGGGTTGTCCATGGATAACGTTGGACAATTCAAAAGAATCACGGTTATAAATATGCAAATGCATGCATATTTATAGATGTAACCCTTTCGAACGGGAGACGCATAGTGGTCACGCATACTGATGATTGAAGACACCTATAGCTAGCAAGTTTCATCGGCACAAAGACCGGAACAGAGCAAATGAAGGGGGGAGGAGGAGATTTCATTTGTGCTCACCCACGAATGCAGGGGTGGAGCTCGTCGAACACTAGACCCTGCAGCGACGAAAAAACTGCACATTTAAATCAAAAGATGAGTAACATAGCAATATTGTTTTTTTCGTCAACCTAACTAAATATTTACAACAGGACGGGTGGGTTAGGGGGTTCCTCGGCGTCGATGGAACCCTAAATAACAAGTATCATCGGTGCGAGATACATGTGGCGCTCGGCGTTGAACACTAGATCCACAACCCACAAGTGACGTCGGCGCCCGGCGTCCCGCGTGCAGCAATAGTTCTGGGGGCCGATGACGGTCGAACACCTTGGCGAATTTGTCTGGCAGCCTCTGCGATGAGGATTAAAGCCAAGGTTTGAAACTTCAAACAAACAAACCGACTTGAGTCTGTTTTGGTGTTTCAAGTTTCAACACTTGTCTTTTAATCGTCATCGCAGAGGTTGCAAGACAAATTTGCAAAGGTGTTCGACCGCCATCGACCCCGAGAACTGTTGCTGCGGGACGCCGGACGCCGGCATCACTTGTGGGACGTGGATGTAGTGTTCGACACCGATGGCCACATGTATCTCGCACCGACGATACTTGCTATTTAGGGTTCCATCGACGTCGAGGAACCCCCTAACTCGCTCGTCCCTGGGCGCCCTCTGGTATGGCGACGCATGGTCGACGGGTCAGCACTCGAACAGGGGGATTCTCGGCATGGGCGTCGGTACCGGCGGGACCCACTGGCTCCACCATCTATCCCCTCGGCGACCGGCGATCCACGACCCTCTTCCTTTTTTCCTTTTTCATCTTCTTCTACTTATTCTTCTTTTTTTCAATTTTTTTCTTCTTCTAATTATCTAAACTTAAACCTAGCACTAACCTAATCCTACCACTAACCTAAACCTGTTAATAACACCTAATCCTAAACACAAATAACAGTAGAAAAAAATTCACCTTGGCTCCGGCGGTGGTGGAGGAGGTGGCGGGCGCCGGGGCGGCGGGGACGGGGCGCCGCCGGGGCGGCGGGGTGGCGAGCCAGGGTGGGCCGGGAGGCGGGGCGACGGGGGTGGGGCATCGCCAGGGCGGCGGGGTGACAAGCCAGGGCGGGGCGGGCGGCGGGGCGGCGGGGGCGGGGCGGCGAGCCGGGGCGGGGCGCTGGGGCGGCGGGGCGGGGCGCTGGGGCGGCAGGGCGGGGCGGCGGTCGGGGGCGGCGGCGCGGGTGGTGAAGGCCAGGAGAGAGAGATAGAGGGGAGAGAGAGAGGGGTGGGGCACGAGCGCAGCCCCTTTTCTGCTAGGTCACAGCTCTTTGCCGTCTGCTAGCAGACGGCAAAGAGCGTACCTAGTGGGGTGGGGCCGGGGGGAAACGGCCGTTAAAACAGCCAGTTTCTTTGCCGTCTGCTGGCGGACGGCAAAGAAAGTGGCCGTTAGGCCGTTCTCGTTAGCCCGCCACCCACCCTCTTTGCCGTCTGCTAGATGGCTGATGGCAAAGCCTACCTTTGTCGTCCGCTGCCTCTTTGCCGTCCGCTTTCTGGTGGCTGATGGCAAAGCCTTCCTTTGCCGTCCGCTAGCAGACGGCGAAGAGTGGGCAGACGGCAAATCTGCTGATTCCAGTAGTGCATGGTGTTATTTTAGTACGAACTCTTAGGTAGATCGATCGGAAAAGATAACTTGGTGTTATTTTAGTATGAACTCTTCAATAGATCGATCAAAAAGGATAACTTTGAGGTGGTTTCGTACCCTACAAACAATTTCTTCTTATGTTCTTCGCTAGAAAAGAACTTTGGAGTGATTCTTTGTCGCACGTTGAGGGATGGTTATATAATCTAATTATATTAGCATTGTTGAGAGATTGCACTAGTGAAAGTATGAACCCTAGGCCTCATTTTCAAGCATTGCAATACCGTTTGTGTTGAATTTTGTTACTTGCTACCTTGCTGTTTTTTATTGTTACTATTACAAAAATTAATATCTACTATCATTACTACACTTGTATCACCATCTCTTCGCAGAACTAGTGCACCTATACTATTTAGAAAAAAGTCCATTTTACTACCCTGAACAAAATGGGTGGTTCACATAACCCCCTGATGATTTTTTCTGCTCTCTTAACCACCCCGATCTATCCAATACCGTTCAAAAATTATCTTGGCTGGGTTTCTTAGGTGGTTTGCTAATGTGGATGAGGTCAAAGTGGTATTTGACCAGTGGGACCGCTCAGGTGACCCGTCACTGCCGACGCATTGTTGGCCCTCAAGTCTGCCATGGATGCATCGGTGCTCGATGGCCTCCTCTGTCCGCGCTAGAGGCAGAGCCAAGGTGGAGTGAGGGGGACCGCCTTGGTTCGCTGGAGAAGGGCACCACAAGAGGAGGCAGGAGCGCACCATGGCCGCAGCGGCTCCGTGCAGGATCCGTGGTAGGAGGCCAGAGCGCGCATGCCGGGGAGGCGCTCGCCCGGATCAGGGTTAGGAGGTGTAGCTGGGTGAGAGAGCTTTGGTCGGGGTTGTAGGAGGAGTGCCGCAAACTGGATCCAATTTGCATAGCTGTTAGCGCGCTGCAGCAGGGCCGGTGTGTGGCAGGGAAGTGCGGCGGCTCGCCAGGATCCGGAGCAGGAAGTATGGAACGAGGACGGAGTGTGGTGGTGCTTTGACCATTCGTGGCAACTCTGATTGAGAGGAGGTCAGCCAACATAGGCTCGTGGATCGGGAGCATGATGGCCAATCCGGGAATTAGCGGCAACGCTCCGTGTGTTGTCGCAGCCCCAGAGCGCCGTCGCGTACTCGCGCTGCGATTTGAACAGATAGTTTTATACATACATCAATTCCTCGACTTACAATACCTCTGTTCATGTCCTCGCCGTCGCCGCTACCGCCGCATGTTGTCCGCTGGTAGACCCGGCATGTGCTCCAGGCAGCGGGAGCACGTCGAGAGACATGAGGGTGTCTGGCGAGACGGCGCCCACCACGGACTCCTAGCATGCAGCCCGGTGTCACTAACGTGCTCCCTGGAGCAGAGCATGGTTCTAACTCCTAACATGCGTGGACTCAAGCACGTACACATCTCGGCCCGAATTGACAGCTTGAGGATGCCCGATTCCTACTGGCTCAGTCCGCCACAGGCGCATGCAGTGCCACACACGGCAGCCATGAAACACGAGGTCGATGTGCGCTCCAGTGGGTGATGTCCGCGTCTTACGCTGCCGCCACCACCAGATGCAGACAAAGATTTCAGGCAAAAAAACGCCAAAACGTGTGATTCCTGCTCACCATGGTGAGCTTCCAGTACACGACCTTGAGGTCAGCGTTGGAGCACTCCTTGTTCAGCCTCAGTCCGGTGTACAGGTCGCTGCTGGCAGCAGCCAGCTCGCTGCACCTGTCGCCGCCGGTGGCCATGCCACTTGCATCGCTGGTAGGAGAGGTCGGAGGCTGCATAGGGAAAGAGGAGACCCATGGTCAACAAAACAGCCTTGACCGAGTCCAACTAGCAAAACCACCCGACCAAATCCACTTTGGGTGGGTATTGAACGGGATTGATTTTATTAAAGGGTTAAGTGAACCATTTTAGACTTCAGGGGGTTATGTGAACCACCCATTTTGTTCAGGGGAGTAAAATGGACTTTTTTCTACAATTTATCATTGTATTTGGTGTGTTGGGGACACAAGAAACTTTTTTTTATTTGGTTGCAGGGTTGTTTGAGAGATACCATCTTCATCCTACGCATCCCACGGATTGATAAACCTTAGGTCATCCATTTGAGGGAAAATTGCTACTGTCCTACAAAACTCCGCGCTTGGAGGCCCAACACGAGTCTACAAGAATAAGTTGTGTAGTAGACATCAAGCTCTTTTCCGGCGCCGTTGTCGGGGAGGTGAGTTCTTGAAGGTATATCTTTAGATCTTGCAATTGAATCTTTTAGTTTCTTGTTTTATCACTAGTTTGGTCTATAAAAGAAAACTACAAAAAATGGAATTGAGGTTGCCTCATATTATTCGTCTTTATCATGCCTTTCTTGAAAATGATGGAAAGGAAAATTGTGCTCAATTGATAGAAGAAGAATTCAATAAAATGTTTGGTAAAAATGATGAGCATGATTGCAATGTTGTTAGTGTGAATTCTATGAATATCCATGATGCTAATGATATGCAAAGCAACAAGCTTGGGGATGCTATGTTTGATGAAGATGATATTTTTAGTCCCCCAAGTTTTGACGTGCAAATTTGTTATGATGATTGCATGCCTCCTTTTTATGATGATTATATCGATGAAAGTGGGTTTGGAAGAGTGTCAACTCTAGGTACTAATGATCCCACTAATTTGGAGGGTGTTAAATCTTATTATAATAATTATGAAAGTGGATTTGGAGAGGTCGTGACTTTATTTAGTGATGAATCCACTATTTTGGGAGAGGTTACAATTGATTATGACAACAATGTTGCTATCTATGATGATTATGGTGATGACATGTATGCTATAAATAATAATGATAACCATGAAACTTGTCATCATGATTTTAATGTTCAATTTGATTATGTCAACCAAGTATCTCATGATAGTTATTTTGTTGAGTTTGCTCCCACCACTATGAATGAGAATGAATTTGCTTATGTGGAGAGTAATAAAATTCCTATGCTTGTGGATCATGAAAAGAATGCTTTATGTGATAGCTATATTGTTGAATTCATTCATGATTCTACTGAAAATTATTATGAGAGGGGAAGATATGCTCATATATATTTCAACAACATCAAGTTTTGAAGTTATACTTGTTTTGCCTTTCTATGCTAGTTTATTCTTGCTCCCATAAATTGTTTGCTCACAAAATCCCTATGCATAGGAAGTGGGTTAGGCTTAAATGTGCTTGTAATGTTTTTCATGATGCTCTCTTTATGTTTCAATTTTTATCTTTTATGTGAGCATCATTGAAATCATCATGCCTAGCTAAAAAGGCATTAAAGAAAAGCGCTTGTTGGGAGACAACCCAATACTTTTAACTACTGTTATTGTGTGTTCACATGGTAAAGCTACTGTAGTAATCATGTTTTATAGCTTTTTTTCAATAAAGTGCCAAGTAAAGCCTTTGGGATAGTGTGGATGATAGTTGACTTGATTCTGTGCAAAATCAGAAACTTTTGCACCCAGTCACATAATTGTTAAAAATCATTGGAGCATCGAAAAATTATGAATTGTTTACAGATAATTTATATACAAATTTCCTACGTTTCCCTAATTTTTCTGAATTTTTGGAGTAACAGAAGTATAGTCATTATTCAGATCTTTACAGACTGTTCTGTTTTTTACAGATTCTTTTTGCAATGCATAGTTTGCTTGTTTTATGGTTTCTATGGCTTATATTGCTTAATATAAATTGCGGAAATTATAGAGTATAGTAGGAGTTATGTGTAAACAAGTATTAATCTTGTCTTTGACAGTACCCAAGTGGATGATTTGTTTTACTGTGCTAACCCATCTCACGAAGTTCCGTTAAGTTTTGTGTGATTGAAGTTTTCAAGTTTTGGGTGAGATATCGATATGAGGAGAATAAGGAGTGACAAGACCCTAAGCTTGGAGATGCCCAAGGCACCCCAAGGTAATATACAAGGAAGATCCAAGCAACTAAGCTTGGGGATGCCCCGGAAGGCATCCCCTCTTTCGTCTCCAACATTATCGGTAACCTTACTTGGGGCTATATTTTTATTCGTCACATGATATGTGTTTTGCTTGGAGCATCATTTTATTTTACTAGGATTTTCTTTCTGTTATTTATAATAATGTTTTATATCCTTTATTTCAATAAAAGTGTCAAGGATAGCCTTTACCATGCTTATTTTGCAAGTCTATATGTTGCTGTTTGAAAACAGAAAGTTTGTTGTTATGTTTTGAATATTTGTGAATAGTCAGAACATGATAAAATCTTGATATATTTACACGGTGATCTATGACAAATTTTCTACAGTGTGCTAATTTTTCATAATTTTTGGAGTTAGGGAAGTATGAGTATAATTGCACTCTTTACAGACTGTCCTGTTAAGACAAATTGCTGTTATGTTTGCATGTTTAATTATTCTATTTGAGGATAGGAGTATTAAATATGCAGAGGCATTTAGTATGCAATGTTAAATAATAATTTTAGTGATTTGCTATAGCAGAGAATGATAAGGTTATGCATTGATTTATACTAACTTATCTCACGAGTTCTTGTTGAGTTTTGTGTGGATGAAGTTTTTTGAGATTTAGGGAAACCGTGATATAAAAGGAATTAAGGAGGCACAAATGCTCAAGCTTGGGGATGCCCGAGGCATCCCAAGATAATATTCCAATAACTCAAGCATCTAAGTTTGGGGATGCCCCGGTAGGCATCCCACCTTTCTTCATGAACAATTATCGGTTAGTATCGGTTGAACCTAAGTTTTTGCTTCTTCGCATGATATGTGCTATTCTTGGAATGTCCTTTTATTTTGTTTTGATTGCTGTTTTAATAAAATACTTAGATCTGAAATTTTTAAATGGGAGAGACTCCTCACATAGCTACCTATTTACTTAACTACTCACTTGATCTTCACTTATATCTTTTTGGAGTAGTTTGTCGAACACTCTCATGCTTCACTTATATTATTTTGGGAGTTTATAATAGTGATGAAAATTTGCACAAGCTATGAAATTGGTCCTAATATGATGAATATCCAAGAAGGATATAATAAAAAAATCATATAGATCATTGGATATGATAAGTTTGATTCCTTGAAATAGTTTTGCGATATGGAGATAATAATGCGTGAGTCATGTTGGTGAGTAATGGTGCTTTAGTAGGAATATTGGTGTTAAGATTTGTGTTTCCCTATGCAAGCATGTAAAGTCAATAGTTATGCAATGAAGTTATATCCTACTTGTGGTGCATTATTCGGTGTTAGTTATGTTTAATGCTTGTTTATGATCGTTTTTGTTTCTTGGTTGGTCGCTTCTCAATCTAATTGCTAGCCTTCATTTGTACTAAGCGGGAGTACTGCTTGTGCATCCAAACTCCTTAAACAAAGTTGTGCCAAATGAGTCCACCATACCTACCTTTATGCGGTATTTCCATGCCATTCCAAGTAAATTTGTATGTGCCAACTCTAATTTTCAAAATGAATTTCCTTTTTGTGTGCCCGTACCGCTCATGAAGCGGCAGGGGGTGGCCAATATTTTCCATGCTAGATGTTTTATTCTCAAGATGAGTGTTTATTCACTTGTCATTGCACGAGAGTGTGGCAGGTAATAGGGATGCCCAGTCCCGAAATGAAAAGAAATTTTATTTATGTTGTCAGTAATAAATTCCTTGGAAAGTGTTGGTATGGAAGGCACCTGTGGAAACGGCTAGCCATGGATTGTGAAAGAATGGTGGAAAAAGTAATAAACTTTATTTTATGTTTGGGAACCGCCTATGATGTATCTAGCATGGAAAGTATTGGGAATTCTCGGTCGTTTTCGTTGACAGGAAAAGCATGCCTCTCAAAACAATTTTATCTCTCAATTTAAGCTTTGAGCTCTAGCAGCTCTACAAATCTCTGCATCCCTCTGCGAAGGGCCTATCTATTTACCTTATGCAATTTTTATTTTTATTGAGTCTCCATCTTCTCTTATAAAGCACCAACTAGGGAACACTATTGTCATACTTGTGCATTGGGCATAGTTAATATTCGAGTGTGTTTCATGAATGGATCAATGATTGCGCATAATGTGCTAGGGATAGCTTTCTTTAGTGTTGATATTTTGAAAGACATGGTTGCTTGTTGAGATGCTCGAGTATTGATGTCCTCATGTCAAATTATAGACTATTGCTTTGAATCATTCAAGTCCAAATGTCCATGTTACAAAAGAAAAAGAGTATATGATAGGTAGCATTCCACATCAAAAATTCTATTTTCAATTGCTACTTTATAATGATGAGTTTTATGAGAAAGAGTTGCTGTTATGATGCTAGGAAAAGTGATTGAAATTATCATTAATCAAACTTATGCACTATGCTAGCATTCACACTTCATAAATTATTTCTTTTATCATTTACCTACTCGAGGACGAGTAGGAATTAAGCTTGAGGATGCTGATACGTCTCCAATGTATCTATAATTTATGAAGTATTCATACCATGTTTACAACAATTTTATATGGTTTTGGTATGATTTGAATGGAACTAACCCGGACTGACGCTGTTTTCAGCAGAACTACCGTGGTGTTGTTTTTTGTGCAGAAATCAAAGTTGTCCAAATGCAGCAAAACTTTTTGACGATTTTTTTGGAAAAAAAGAGGCACTAGAAGCTTCGTGGGAGGGCCATAAGAGCCACGAGGGCCCCACAAGGCACTAGGGTGCGCCAGGTGTGGTTGGCTTGCCCTGGTACCTTGTGGGCTACTCGTGGTCAGTCTTCGCATGATTCCAACGCGGAAAAATCATATATATATATATATATATATATATATATATATATATATATATATATATATATATATATATATATATATATATATATATATATATATAAACCGCTAGAAATAACCCTAGATCAGAAGTTCTGCCGCCGCAAGCCTCCATAGCCACGAAAAACCAATCTAGACCCTGTTCCGTCACCCTGTCGGAGGGGGAAATCATCACCGGAAGCCATATTCATCATCCCGGCAGCCACCATGAGGAGGAGGAAATAGTCCACCCTCGGGGCTGAGGGTTTGTACTAGTAACTATGTGTTTGATCTCTCTCTCTTGTGTTCTTGATTTGGCATGATCTTGATGTATCACGAGCTTTGTTAATATAGTTGGATCATATGGTGTTTCTCCCTCCCTCCCTCTCTCTCTCTTGTTGTGATGAACTGAGTTTTCCCTTTGAGATTTCGTTATTATCGGATTGAATACTTTTATGGATTTGAGAGCACTTGATGTATGTCTTGCTATTAATACCTGTGGTGATAATGCGGTATCATATTGATTCAGTTGATATATGTTTTGGCACTCAACTCGCGGATTCTCGAGGTGACATTGGGGTAACCTACGCATAGGGGTTGATGCACGTTTTCGTCCTTGTTTCTCCGGTAGAAATCTTGGGGCACTCTTTGAGGTTCTTTGTGTTGGATTAAGCATTATGAATCTGAAATTGTTTGATGCATATTGTATAATCAACTCACGGATACTCATGGTGACATAGGAGTATCTAGGTGACATTAGAGTTGGTTGATGTGTATCATATGGGTATTATTTTAGTACAAACTCTTAGATAGATCGATCGGAAAGGATAACTTGGTGTTATTTTAGTACGAACTCTTGGATAGATCGATTGGAAAGGATAACTTTGAGGTGGTTCCGTACCCTACAAAAAATTTCTTCTTATGTTCTCTGCTAGACAAGAACTTTGGAGTGATTCTTCGTCGCACGTTGAGGGATGGTTGTATAATCCAATTATATTAGCATTGTTGAGAGATTGCACTAGTGAAAGTATAAACTCTAGGCCTCATTTTCAAGCATTGCAATACCGTTTGTGCTCACTTTTGTTACTTGCTACCTTGCTGTTTTTAATTGTTACTATTACAAAAATCAATATCTACTATCATTACTACACTTGTATCACAATCTCTTCGCCGAACTAGTGCACCTATACAATTTACCATTGTATTTGGTGTGTTGGGGACACAAGAGACTTTTTATTATTTGGTTGCAGGGTTGTTTGAGAGAGACCATGTTCCTCCTACGCCTCCCATGGATTGATAAACCTTAGGTCATCCACTTGAGGGAAAATTGCAATTGTCCTACAAAACTCTGTGCTTGGAGGCCCAACACGAGTCTACAAGAATAAGTTGTGTAGTAGACATCACTTCCCCGAGCCCACTGAGCTTCCCTTCTGACTCGCTATAAGCTCCTACGCCGTTCCCCCTAACGGCGCCATCGATTGCATCTCGTATCCATAGAATTGCATCAGAGCCATCGCACACTACCGCCTGAGCTCGTCGCCGACGATGCTCCGGTAACCATTTGGTCACTAAGGTGTGTCTAACATGCTCGCCGCATCGCGTAATGCCTCTCTAGTGCAAAACCCCACTTGTTTGCATGCCGCAACAGCTAACCCGAGAGCACCCGAACTCCGGCCACCGTGGAAGAGCTCGACGCCATCGATTCCGGCCACCCCAGGCCCGGAAACCACCACCATTAGATGCTCCGCAAAGCCAGCGTTCCAGAGAGACCAACACCATGCCGAACGATGCTCTGTAGAGCATTTTCGAGCCATTTGGTCGCCGCTGACCTCTCCACCGGCAAATCGCCGGCGGGTTTGACCCGTTTTGGTTAGGTTTGACCTGGGCGGCTCCTTTGACCTGGTGATGTAAGGCTGACACACTGCCGACGGCATAATGATTTTCTGGCATTTTTATATTTCAGAAATGATTTATAAATTCCAGAAAATGTTTAAACTTCTAAAAATCATAGAAAATAATCTATAGCTCAGATGAAAATAAATTATATAAGAAAAATATCAGAAAAATATGGAGAATCTGTTTATGCCATAATCATGCATGTTTGAACAAGTTAACTATGTTGTTTAGGACAAATCATGTTTATGGATATTGTGATAAATAGATTTGGAGTTGGAATTTGATTTAGGTTTGAATTCCACTTCAATTAACTTGGCTAACTATTGCATTAGGTGAATTCGGTACCTTAAAATGTCATGTCATACATTTGGTTGTGCATTGCATTGATTGCGTTTCCTTTTCCTGTTCGTCGGTGTTTGTTCCTTCTCGGTAGAAGATGATTCCGACATTGTGATCGGTTACACCAATGAAGAGTAGTACCATCTTCAGAAGTGCCTGGCAAGCAAAACCCCTTGTTCATCTCGATACAATCCCACTCTCTCACTCATGCTCTCTTTTATCGCATTAGGACAACAACGATTCAACTATTACATGTTTCGGTAGTTGAACCCATTCCTTTGCATGACCTATCATTGTCACAGTAAATAGTTAAACTTTACTAGCATGAATATGAGTGGCTTGAGCCATGATGTGACTTCATCCATGCAATGCTTGCTATGCTTAGAGTTGTGTCAGGTCTGATTCTTCTGGGAATGAATTTAAATTTCATGATCATGTTGTGATGTTCAGCGCTAAGTGTGTGAACATGATTTGGTAAAGGTAGCGATGATGAGAGGCCATGTAGGAGTACATGGTGGGTTATCTCATTGAGACTGTCGTTAAGATCTGAGTTATGTGTCTGTTATCCAAGAACAGTTACCACCACACATTGGGATACTTAATTGACCCTCTTGACTTATTAATCGCCTTGATCTATGTCCAGGAGTTCCAACTAGTTTCTCATGTTTGTAGGTTGTTTTAGTGGTCTACCAAGTGGCACACAGTACAGGTGGGCTTGGGACAGACTAGGCATAGTGGCATGGTGTACCAAGCGTAGTTCCATCCAACGAGGTGGGATTGGGAACCCTGCACACATCGTTTGGGTCCGTAATGGAAACTTCGGTCGGACTTGCCTTGCGGGTTCAGCCTCAGATAGGCGATAAACCTAGACTAGAGTCTTGCATGGTTAGTCAGGTTGTGGCCGACACCCTCGCCAGGCTTTCGCTTGAAGGTTACCGAGATACATGACGTGTATATGGTGGTAAGTGGTTAGAGCATGTGTGAAGAAGTACACCCCTTGCTGGTTACCTCAAGTGGCCTGCAATGCGTATCATAATGGAAAAGCCATCCCCAAATAGAACACCGTCTCCGACCATCCCCAGTATTGCAGCACCATCACCATCTCCCAACATTCACGGCATTGGATCGCCACCTAGACGGTATCCTCTAGGTCTTTGCAACCCCGTATCGGCTAAGGATGTCAAGAAGAGCACATGCTTGAAGAATCACAAAATTCTAATTATGTTGAAGATGAGGCGACGCTGCCAGCCCATACCGAGACGCAACCTTGCAAGAAACCAAAGTTTACTCCTGCAACACTGAAGAATGTGGTGGCCCAAGAAGCAATGTCCTGTCCGCCCATTTCCGTCCAACCGGTGAAAAAAATGAAGACGCATCTAAAGGCTGCAAAAGTGAATACTAAGGCAAACACTTTTGCCACCACATGTGCAAATGGTAGACCACTGTTAAAGAAGGCACCGAAGAAGTCCTTGGCATATGAACAATGTGCTGACAACCCAAAAGCACCTGTCTATATCCCGGGTTAGAGAATGCTACCAGACAAAGTGTACGAGCACCTGAGGCTTGAGATGAAGATTCTACATGACAAAATTGTGGAATCGGAGCTAGCCAATAATAAGCAGGAATCCATCATTAACCCAACACATTACACTGCAAAGGTGCCAAAGGGATATAGTTTCTTTGAAAAATTCAGCGGGGACAAAATATATGTAGATTCTGTTGGGACTGAGAGTATATCGAACAAAGGGGGGTGAATGGGAGATTCAAAAATTCTTTCGAATGTTATGAATTGATCCCAAACACAGTAGCGGAAATAAGGTTCGGTAGATACAAACTTAAACAAGCACTCTATCAAGGAACATATCTATCGAGGAAAGAAGCAATGATAGTACGAGCATAAGACATCACAGGTTTGACAATGACGATGGTAATACAATATGCTAACAGATGTAGCAGCATGAGAGAGAAACAAGATGAACTATGATAGATAACCATGAGAAAGAACTATGACAGGGTGAATGAAAAACAACACAGAGAGACACACAAGATTGAATGAGCGGAGTAAGTGACTGAAATGACTACACTGAATGAGGAGAATGTAACATAGCGAGCAACGAATGATAATAGATGATAAAGACGAAAGATATGCAACAGATAAGAACTAATCAGATAAATTATCGACACAGAGCACGAAAGAAAACTACTAAAGGTAATGCAGTAAAATAGATTGAACCAGTGGTGCTCGATGGCGACAGATGAATTTGGTAGACCAGTTTGCCTTTCTGCCAAAGGACTACGTCTGGTTGGAGGAATTGTGATTTAATACAGAAGATAAACTCTCTTTGCCCTATTCTCCTTCAACTCGAAGCTGATCAGACTCCATTTGATTTCACTCATGATAGATACTTGTTGGCGATCTCCAAACCTTCGAATGAACTTCGCGAACCACAATCACTCTTGGTTGCTGAAGATCTTGCTCGGTGAAGACAACAACTCTTCAACACTCGAGCCGACACCTATCTGTCTAGAGAGTGCGCAACTCTCAAGAGTAATAGGTACAAGAACTATAGACTCAGAACTACTGTGATGCTAAATCACTGTCTAAGTTTTGGGATCTTGATTTTTTTATTTTCTCTCGATGAATCTTAAACTCAAATCACTCGGAGAGGGGATGCTCAATCAATCTTCTCAGAAATCTTAAGTGGAGCAGCCAACGGACAACGTTGGAGCGGGATGGCTATTTATAGCCGCAGCCTTCCCTGAAGGGAAATGACCAAATTGGAGATGTGAAGCAACCAATGGCCGAACGACACGAGTCCAACAGTCGGAAATTTGAGCACAACGGTAACATTTCTTGTGAAGCAAGTAATGCTAACTCATTAGTTTGAAAGATATCTCCTTCAGCACAAAGAACAACATCTACTGCTAACAGGTAATCATTCGAAACACAAAGAGATTTCTCTCAGTCTCGCATAGGTTTGGGCTAAGCATCACAGCGGATCTAAGCTTCGAGAACTTATACCCCTCTTAATAGTACGGAGGTCCTATGACTCAAATAAATGAAAGAAGAACAACAAAATGAATACTACGTCTTCACTTTGTCTTCGACTTCCACTCACTACAGTCAATTTCTTCGGACAACAACACCTAACCAATTGCTTTGCTTCAGCAATAAATTCTTGAGGGGTTAACTCCTTCACATCAATCTTCTCGTCTACATGTCTTCAACATGTGTAGCTCAATCTTCTCTGCAATGCAGATATTCTTCGGTGAAGTTCCTCGAACTTGGCACCGGAGACAGCATTCTCTTTGGTTCTGCATGGACTATTTCTCTCTGTGTGCACTAGCAAACAAATCAGTCCATGCATGTTTCTGTCAACAATCTCCAAAACATAGGAGGGTAAATAGTGCACCAACAATCTCCCCCTTTTTGGATGATTGTTGACAAAACAGAACACATCGAAAGATAGATAATTGAATGAAATGGAATGTGAAGGATAATAAAAGACGAGAGATAACTACGAAGATAAAACACGCTCCCCCTGAAGATATGCATCGAGTGCATAGAAGATAAGATGGTAGGTAGCGAAATGAATATTCATACGAGTGATATTGACACATGATCTCATTCGTGGTCTCTTTCAATACACTCGACTGTGTCTGAGGTACTTCCTGTCACACACAATCTTTGAAAAAGATTTATTAGATATAGCGAATACTTTGAAATGATTTGTGACGAACGATAAACCATGAGGATTTGCTCAGAACACAGTTTGAATCCACATGAGATATAAGTTCCTTGCAAGTTAGATACTTGACGAGAATCAGAGCAAGGGAAACAAAAACATATTGGCTCAGAGTAGATTTGCTTCGGACAAGATTTTCTTGCATCAACAGATGATACAAAGAAGATATGCGAGAGAAAAAAACATCTTGTGAAACTGATAGGGAGAATTAGCTTTTGAAGCTTAATTCAATCTGAAGCTAAATTTCTTCTCTTGCAAGGTTAGATAGCGAGATATAAGCATTGTAGAATATCTAACCATAAGACACATATAGTTTCAAGGAGTGAAATATCTCTTTCTTAGAGAAGTATGATTTCCTGTCCTCCTTGAAGTGCTTTTACTTTCCCTGCACGATAGATAAGTATCGAGAATAATAATTGCAAGGAAGTAAACTTTCGATTGCACCTGCAAACAAATAATTTGGAAGCAAATAGCATTGCAGGGGGGTTATTAACAGTACATGATGACCGAGTATCAACACCCTAGACGGTGCTTCAAGTTCCAAATGCAAACTATTCAAAGAAAACCAAATAGTTCAAGAGCAAAGCAAATGGCAAATGAAAACACCCTGCAAATAACCCGCTGGTCTATCACTCGATGTTCTTCTCCCCCTTTTTGTCAACAAGTGTCCAAAAAGGAAAGTGAAGGCATGCGAGGAACTACTCGTCCGAAGAATCCTCATCAGAACTCGAACTGCTCGGAGAAGCAGAGCGAGCAATGGTTGAGGCCGAGGCAGGAGTTGGAGATGCAGCTTGGGCTTCGGGAACAGCTTCGAAAGAGGCATTGCGGGGTGCATGTGGCTTGTAGATAAACATTCCTTCTGTGTCTTCAAGAACATCATCAGGTTCGACAAACAGCAGGTCAGTTGAGGCAGAACGCTGAGGGAGCACATGGGTTTGCCTTCGAATGCGAGGTACTTCAAATAGTTCCAGATGATCATATTCCTTTTCAATACCCTTTGTAGAAAGTTTCTTACGAGTGTAATGCTTGAGCAGAAGGGTCCAGGAGCGCTTCTTCCGTTCCTTCTCATATAGAAGATTTTGGCGAGAATAATTGTGAAGCAAATTGATCTCTATCAACATTTCCAGCTTTACTTTTCTATCGAGCTTGATGTGGCTTTCCAGTGCTTGCTGAGTGCGAAGACAAATCTCATATAGTGAAGGATTTTTTTCACGAGGGATTTCAACTTTGGCCTTCTTTATCTTCGGAACTTCAGCAGAGGCAGGCAAAGAAGCAGAAGTAGTGGCATCCAATGGAATTTTTCCTTTGCCTATGTCCTTCACAATTCTGAGCGGGTCGTGGACTGGTGGCATGAAAACTTTTAGAACATATGGACAGTAGAACTTTTCTTCAAGGAGCTGCTCAATGGCATACATGATCCAAGGAGCATATGGCTTCAAGACTCGAGGGCTGTCAGCTGGACAGGCCAAGTTGCGAATGAAAAGATCTGGGATATCGAAGCGAATACCATGAGCAATGGCAAGCAGTGCATTTCCCACGATGCCATTGATGGATTCTGGCCTGTTTAGTTGGAGTGAGGGAGTTGCAGAGGATGTAGAACAGTACTTTGTTCTCATATGCCAGATTCTTTGGGTTGATCTCAATGCATTCATCACCAACCAGCTTCGGGTCCATCAGCATATGCAATTGAGATTCGGATACTTCCCAATAGTGCAGCCTATGTTCACGACTTGCATCAAATTCACACCGAGGCAGATTCAACAACACTAAGAACTGATCTGCCGAGCATTTAATCTTTTCCTCTCCTGTCATCCATTCGAGGATCCAAGAGCTGCTATCTGTGAGATCTCCTGTGATATAAAGAGTGACATAGAATTGATGAATCACTTCATGATTCCAGCCATGATTAAAGCGAAGGAAACTCTTTAGGAAAACAAGCTCAATTTGCTCGATGGTGTGATGGAAGTAGGGTAATCTTTCGAGCTCTGCAAAGTTCAGAATTTTGTGATTTAAGACTTGATTCTTTTCATACAGGATGCGAGCATAATACACAACATGTTCCTTAGTCCAGAACCTTGGCGACAATGAGGTTCTCTCTCCTTCATACGGACTGGTCCCAAAGAATGCAAGTTTCGAGAGGTGAAACTGCTCGTTAAACACATGACCATTTGGGCCATCTTCAGCTGGGAACAACGGAAATGTTTCCAAAGGATTTTTCAGATGTTCTTCACTCACATTCCGGGTTCGAATATCATCCGATGCTTGCACACCTTCCTTGATTGGTTTGAGTGGAGCATGAGGCTTCCTAGACTTCTCAGGTGCAGATTTCTTCGAGGAACTAGACTGACCATCATTCTTGCTCGCTGGAACTCCTTCAACGGCTTTCTGGCTTTCAGGAACTAGGGCCTTTTCTTTCATGGTATTTCCTTTGGCTTGGGGCACAACTGCTTCCTTCTTGGATGCTTTGGACACAAAAGGTGGGACAAATCCTTCATGAGCCATGGGCTCTTCAGATTTCTTCTCTTCCTCTTCCAACTATGTAGCAGTGGAACGAGGAGCAGGATCAACATCCATCTGGTTAGGGGCACCAGATGATGCGACCGGGGTGGTTTTCTCTCGGGAAGCATTTAGCTCCCCCTCAATCTTGTCATTCTCCTCCTTAGATCCAGAGGGCTCAGCCTGCAATTTCTTCAGAGACGATGGGTATGCCTTTTCAACCTCAATCTCTTCATCAACCTCATCATCAGCTGGAGCTTGCTGCTTGGGTAAAACATTTCCTTCATCATCCTTCTTGAGGAAGATATCAACAACTTCTTGTTGCTCTTGGGCTACTGGAGTGGGAATGATAACCTCCACATGGACAGCTTGCTGCATGGGTTCATCTTCATGAGGTGGCGAAGGAGGAATCTGCTGCAAGGGAGTGCTAGAGTCAATAGGTTGATCATCAGCAACAGTCTGAAGGCGACGATCCTTGATTCCTTTCGGTTTGTTGGCTTTTGCCTTAGCCTTCTGACGTTTTTCCTCTTTGATTCTCCTTTGAGCCAGATCGGCCTTGCACTCAATCTCATCATTTCTTCTGTAACACAGCTGAGAAATATCCATCTTCAACTGCGAGAACCAATCAATTTTGTCATTTCTCATTAGACTGAGTGCCTTTGTGAGCTCAACAATCTCTTTGTTCTGGCATTTCCTTTCGGATTCAGTATTGGCATCTCTCCTCATCTGCTCAAGAGTTTGCTTGTCCTTGACAGCCTGATTCAGCTTCTTTGTAATTTTCCTCAGCTCGATGAAATGTTTCATCACCATTTTGGTAACATTGTCAGGAAGGCCCAGACTGCTGATCTTTGCAGATTTTGCATCGTAAGCAGCACTTTCAATCACATCAATCATAAGATTGAAGTCATACTTTTGTTCCTCTGTGGAAGTAGGAACACTGTGTTTGGGCTTCTTTGCAGAAGCTTTAGCTTTTTCTTCAGGCAGCATCTTTCTCTTCGTAGTAGTGGAACCTGAAGGTTTATCAGTGAGGGGACTTGGTGCATGCCTTGGTGATTTCCTTGGTGATGGTGAAACTTTTACTGGTGAGGGGCTGTTGTGCAGCTTGTTGAGGATGGTACGTTGATCATACATGGGAATTTCATCACCATCTTCACTGGATGACTCATCAGATGAGCTAGAAACTGCCTTCTTTGATTTTCTGGAGATTGTTTTCTTTCATGAGGCACGAGAAGAAACTGACCTTCTGTACTTGCTTCCTTTGGATGCACGATCCTTTTTCTTCTGCACGTCTTGCTGAGTCAGCGCGACGTTTTTAGCTTCGACTTGATTTTTCTTCGATTGCCTAGCATCACGCTTGGCTTTAGCCTTTGCCCTCTTGGCTACTTCATCGAGAAAATTCGTGATGATTTTCAGAGACTCGGGATGAGCATTAGATGGTGCTGGTGGTCTGACTTTTTCATCATCTGGCCCAATGCAATTTTTTGCTATGCGGTCGTTCCACGACGGCGTGAAGACAAACAATATTTGATACTTTTCCCAAACATTTTCATAGTTGAACCATTTCTTTGCCCAGTGACGGTGAATCCTTTGTAGCCTATTATTTCGTTTGGTTGTTGTTTCAACCCCAGGTGGAGTTCTATAACCATCAGGTTCAGACATCTCAGCAGTGGTATTCTTGTCTCTGCCACGACCACCCTTCTTGGGATTTCCATCAAAGAAGAGAGTAAGAGCATCAGTGACCAGTTCATCCTCAGATTGACTGTGAGCAGAGGGAATTTCATCATCTTCTTCTTCAGATTCAGAATCAGATTTCTTCTTCGGTGTCTTGGGTGGCTTTGATGATTTTCCTCCACCAGTCAATCTCTTTCGGTCAGATCTGGGAGGATACTGAGGCAAACCTCCTTTAGACTCTATGTACTCATCCGAACTCTGTGCCATGGCTGACCTGTGAAAAGAATAGATGCGAGGGAAAATAGGGTAGGGTCATAAACATGCACATAAGCATTTTCGAATAAAAATGAATGTTTTTCAGAAGGAACATAGGAATCCATGGTGCATTAGAAGAGATATCTTTGATAGATTTTTACCTAGCCACTGATAGAACAAGACTGGTCAAAGACTATCTAATCTTTCGAAAAGTACTCATGAACCCTAGATTGAGGAGAACCAGTACGAGGGTAAAACTACAAATCGTACCAGTCATAACCTAGAGATTCCTAAAGATCTACCGTAGAGAATAAATCAAAAGAAATGGCGTCGGTATGAACTGCCCAATGAATAGAGGACGGAGTAGGAGCAGATTCGGATCTAGGCTCCCTAACTTGGCAGCATAGATTAACTACGACAATGCAGAGAGGAAGATTACTGCACTGGCGTGATTAACTGCGGCGAGACTTCACCGGAGTCGCACGGCAAGTGATACGTCACCAACGTATCTATAATTTTTTATTGTTCCATGCTATTATATTATCTGTTTTGGATGTTTTATATGCATTAATATGCTATTTTATATTATTTTGGGACTAACTTATTAACCTAGAGCCCAGTGCCAGTTTCTGTTTTTTCCTTGTTTTTTACTTTTACAGAAAAGGAATATCAAACGGAGTCCAAACGGAATAAAACATTACGGTGATTTTTCTTGGGCCAGAAGAAACCCATGAGACTTGGAGAGGAGGCTAGAAGATCCACGAGGAGGCCACAAGCCGTAGGGGCGCCCCCCAGGTCTCGTGGGCCCCTCCGGGACCTCCTAACCCTAATCTTCGCACTATAAATCCTCAAATATTCCACCTATGCCAGAGGGCACACCAAAAATACTTTTTCGCCGCCACAAGCCTCTGTTCCCGTGAGATCCCATCTTGGGGCCTTTTCCGGCACTCCATCGGAGGGGGATTCGTTCACGGAGGACCTCTACACCAACCTTGCTGGCCTTCCGATGATGTGTGAGTAGTTTACCACAGAACTACGAGTCCATAGCTAGTAGCTAGATGGCTTCTTCTCTTTCTTTGATCTTCAATACAATGTTCTCCTCGATGTTCTTGGAGATCTATTCGATGTAATCTTCTTTTGCGGTGCGTTTGTTGAGATCCGATGAATTGTGGATTTATGGTCAGATTATCTATGAATATTATTTGAGTCTTCTCTGAACTCTTTTATGCATGATTAAGATATCTTTGTATTTCTCTTCGAACTATTGGTTTGGTTTGGCCAACTAGATTGGTTTTTCTTGCAATGGGAGAGATGCTTAGTTTTGGGTTCAATCTTGCGGTGTCCTCACCCAGTGACAGAAGGGGTAGCGAGGCACGTATTGTATTGTTGCCATCGAGGATAAAAAGATGGGGTTTATATCATATTGCTTGAGTTTATCCCTCTACATCATGTCATCTAACTTAAGGCGTTACTCCGTTCTTGTTAACTTAATTCACTAGATGCATGCTGGATAAAGGTCAATGTGTGGAGTAATAGTAGTAGATGCAGGCAGGCGTCGGTCTACTTGTCACGGACATGATGCCTATATTCATGATCATTGCCTTAGATGTCTTCATAATTATGCGCTTTTCTATCAATTGCTCAACAGTAATTTGTTTACCCACCGTATGTTTTCTTCAAGAGAGAAGCCTCTAGTGAAACCTATGGCCCCCGGGTCTATTTTCCATTATATATTTTCAGATCTATAAACCAAAAAACCCAAAAATACCTTGCTGCAATTTATTTATATTTACTTTACTTTGTCTTTTTATTTATCTTTTATACCTATCTCTATTAGATCTCACTCTTGTTCGTGACCATGAAGGGATTGACAACCCCTTTTTCGCGTTGTGTGCAAGTGTTTGTTCGTTTGTGCAGGTGCATATATTGGGGACTTGCTTGTGCCTCCTACTGGATTAATGCCTTGGTTCTTAACTGAGGGAAATACTTATCTCTACTTGTGTGCATCACCCTTTGCTCTTCAAGGGAAAAATCAACGCAAGCTCAAGAAGTAGCTGGAAGAATTTCTGGCGTCGTTGCCGGGGAGTTTCTACATCAAGCCTACCAAGTACCCATCATAAACTCTCATCTCTTGCACTTACATTATTTGTCATTTGCCTCTCGTTTTCCTCTCCCCCACTTCTAAAATGTTTCCACAAAAATATTTGCCTTTTTATTCGCCCTTCTTTCGTTCGCCTTTTTCGTTTGCTTTTTTGTTTGCTCGTGTGTTAGATCACTTGCTTTGCCATCATGTCTGAATCAGGGGAGGTTATCGTTGAAAAAAGTAGTAATAATCTTGAGGGAAACTTTGATGATTTTGCTAATAATGATCCCCATGAAGAAGAACCTACTATCATGCACACTAAAAAAACTCCGTGTGGGTAGCGGTAATATTATTGGAGAAGGGGTTATTCAAGATTTCTTTACTTGTGTTGGTACAATACCTATGCTTGGAGGGTCTATCCTTAATAAAACTAATATACTTGCGGATGCCATATCATTGCTTATAGTTGAACTTGAAAGACAATTTGTTCACATGCATCCATGCATACAAAGGATTTTCTTAGAATTCTCTAATATTCATCACCCCTCCGTTAAATGTGTCACCGCCATATTCCTAGCTCACGAACTTAGATACATCATAAAATAGGCTAGTGAAATATTTGCTCATTATAATATCAATAGTGGTTGCTCTCCCATAGAGGAGATCCTTTTTAATCAAGAGGAAATAATGAGATTGCAATCTCTGGATTATGCTACTTATAATGAAAACTTAAGAAAAAGAGTTCCTACCGATGTTTTGATTGATAAGATTTCCGAACTTTATGATAATTTTGCTATACAAAATAACGGATTAGGGTTTGTGCTAAGAGATAGACTTAGAGAATTCAATCGAAGGAATGTTTACAATGAAGAGATAATTATCAATTACAAAGGGCCAAAAGAGGAACCTATTCCTCCCAAACTTGATATTATAGATCCTTACCCTATTAAATTTTGTCCCTTTGATTATTTTTGCTTACCACAAAGGAAACTTGCTGCTGAGAGGAGGGAGTATGAGATGAGTATGGATGATCTCCCTCACTTCTATTACAATACCTAGATCTATGTTTTATGCTTAGCTAGGGGCGTTAAACAATAGCGCTTGTTGGGAGGCAACCCAATTTTTATTTTGTGTTTTTTGTTTTTGCTCCTGTTTTTCAATAAATACACATTATTACCTCTGTAGTAATTGTGTTTTGGTGTTTTCATTAGTGTTTGAGCCAAGCAAGACCTTTGGGATGCTTTGGTATATCGTTGATTTGGTTTTGCTGAAAAACAGAAACTTTTGCGTCCAGTAACAGAATTGTTTAAATTCACTGGAGCGTGGAAAAATTCTGCATTATTTACACAAGATTGATATATGATTGCCTCTATTGTCCTAATTTTTCAGAATTTTTGGAGTTACAGAAGTTTGACTAATATTCTGGTTACTACAGACTATTCTATTTTTGACAGATTCTGTTTTCTATGTGTTGTTTGCTTATTTTGACGAATCTATGGGTAGTATCGGGGGGTATGAACCATGGAGAAGTTGGAATACAGTAGATATTACACCAATATAAATTTATAATGAGTTCACAACAGTTCCTAAAGTGGTGATTTATTTTATTATACTAACGGATCTTACGAGTTTTCTGTTGAGTTTTGTGTTATGAAGTTTTCAAGTTTTGGGCAAAGTTTTGATGGACAACGGAATAAGGAGTGGAAAGAGCCTAAGCTTGGGGATGCCCAAGGCACCCCAAGGTAATATTCAAGGACAACCAAGCATCTAAGCTTGGGGATGCCCTGGATGGCATCCCCTCTTTTGTCTTCAATCCATCGGTAAATTTACTTGGTGCTATATTTTTATTCACCACATGATATGTGTTTTCCTTGGAGCATCTTATATGATATGAGTCTTTGCTTTTTATTTTGCCACAATCATCCTAGCTATACACACCTTTTGAAAGGGACACAAATTAATCGTGAATTTATTAGAATACTATATGTGCTTCACTTATATTTTTTGAGCTAGGTAGTTGCTCTAGTACTTCGCTTATATCTTTTTAGAGCACGGCGGTGGTTTATTTTATAGAAATTTATGAACTCTCATGCTTCACTTATATTGTTTTGAGAGTCTTTAAATAGCATGGTAATTTGCTTAGGTTATGAATTTAGTCCAAATATGATGGGTATCCAAGAGGGGTATAATAAAAACTTTCATATGAGAGCATTGAATAATATGAGAAGTTTGATTCCTTGCATTTGTTTTGAGATATAAAGATGGTGATATTAGAGTCATGCTAGTGAGTAATTGTGGATTGGTATAAATACTTGTGTTAAAGTTTGTGATTCCCGTAGCATGCACGTATGGTGAACCGTTATGTGATGAAGTCGGAGCATTATTTATTTTTTGATTGTATTGCTTATGAGTGGTGGTAGGGAACGAGCGATGGTATTTTCCTACCAATCTATCCCCCTAGGAGCATGTGTATTAGTACTTTGCTTTGATGGCTAATAATTTTTTGCAATAAGTAAGTGAGTTCTTTATCACTAATGTTGTGTCCATGGATTATACGCACTCTCACCCTTCCACCATTGCTAGCCTCTCTAGTACCGCGACTTTCGCCAGTGCATTAAACCCACCATATACACTTCCTCAAAACAGCCACCATACCTACCTATTATGGCATTTCCATAGCCATTCTGAGATATATTGCCATGCAACTTCCACCATTCCATTTATTATGACACATACCATCATTGTCATATTGCTTTGCATGATCATGTAGTTGGCATAGTATTTGTGGCTTGGCCACCGTTCATATTTTTTATACATGTCACTCTTGATCATTTCACATCCCGGTATACCGCTAGAGGCATTCATATAGAGTCATATTTTGTTCTAGTATCGAGTTGTAATTCTTGAGTTGTAAGTAAATAAAAGTGTGATGATCATTATTAGATCATTGTCCCGTGTGAGGAAAGGATGATGGAAGCTATGATTCCCTCACAAGTTGGGATGAGACTCCGAACTTAAAAATAAAAGAGGCCAAAGTGCCCAAAATAAAAAAAAAGAGGCCAAAGAGCCCAAACAAAAAAAAGAGAGAAAAGAGAGAAGGGACAATGTTACTATCCTTTTTCCACACTTGTGCTTCAAAGTAGCACCATGTTCTTCATGATAGAGAGTCTCCTATTTTGTCACTTTCATATACTAGTGGGAATTTTTCATTATAGAACTTGGCTTGTATATTCCAATGATGGGCTTCCTCAAATTGCCCTAGGTCTTCGTGAGCAAGCAAGTTGGATGCACACCCACTTAGTTTCTTTTTGAGCTTTCATACACTTATAGCTCTAGTGCATCTGTTGCATGGCAATCCCTACTCACTTGCATCAATATCAATTGATGGGCATCTCCATAACCCATTAATTTGCCTAGTTGATGTGAGACTTTCACCTTTTTGTCTTCTCCTCACAACCTCCACCATATTCTATTCCACCTATAGTGTTACATCCATGGCTCACACTCACGTATTGCGTGAAAGTTGAAAAAGCTTGAGAACATTAAAAGTATGAAACAATTGCTTGGCTTGTCATCGAGGTTGTGCACGATGAAATATTTTGTGTGATGAAGATAGAGCATAGCAAGACTATATGATTTTGTAGCGATAACTTTCTTTGGCCATGTTATTTTGAGAAGACATGATTGTTTTATTAGTATGCTTGAAGTATTATTATTTTTATGTCAATATTGAACTTTTGTTTTGGATCTTATGGATTTGAATATTCATGCCACAATAAATAAAATTGCATTGATAAATATTTTATGTAGCATTTCACATCAAAAATTCTGTTTTTATCATTTACCTACTCAAGGACGAGCAGGAATTAAGCTTGGGATGCTTGATACGTCTCCAACATATCTATAATTTTTTATTGTTCCATGCTATTATATTATCTGTTTTGGATGTTTTATATGCATTAATATGCTATTTTATATTATTTTTGGGACTACCTTATTAACCTAGAGCCCGGTGCCAGTTTCTGTTTTCCCATGTTTTTGAATTTTACAGAAAAGGAATATCAAACGGAGTCGAAACGGAACAAAATTTTACGGTGATTTTTCTTGGACTAGAAGAAACCCACGAGACTTGGAGAGGAGGCCAGAAGATCCACAAGGAGGCCACAAGCCGTAGGGGCGCACCCCGGGGGGGGGGGGGCAGGGCTTGTGGGCCCCTCGGGGACCTCCTAACCCTAATCTTCGCACTATAAATCCTCAAATATTCCCCCTATGCTAGAGGGCACACCAAAAATACTTTTCCGCTGCCGCAAGTCTCTGTTCCCATGAGATCCCATCTTGGGGCCTTTTTCTGGTACTCCGTCGGAGGGGGATTCAATCACGGAGGACCTCTACACCAACCTTGCTGCCCTTCCGATGATGTGTGACTAGTTTACCACAGACCTATGGGTCCATACCTAGTAGCTAGATGGCTTCTTCTCTCTCTCTTTGATCTTCAATACAATGTTCTCACCGGCGGAGCTATGTGTTGTGCTGCATGTGCCATGGCCCCCCCCCAGCCCATGAATATTTTGTGAAGAAACACTATTTAGGTGGACATAAATTAAGATAAATAAAATATTTGGCCCCTCCAGACAGTTATATTTGGCTATTTGCCCCCTCGGTAATATCTCGCTAGCTCCGCCACTGAATGTTCTCCTCGATGTTCTTGGAGATCTATTCGATGTAATCTTCTTTTGCGGTACGTTTGTTGAGATCCAATGAATTGTGGATTTATGATCAGATTATCTATGAATATTATTTGAGTCTTCTCTGAACTCTTTTATGCATCATTAAGATATCTTTGTATTTCTCTTCGAACTATCGGTTTGGTTTGGCCAACTAGATTGGTTTTTCTTGCAATGGGAGAGGTGCTTAGTTTTGGGTTCAATCTTGCGGTGTCCTCACCCAGTGACAGAAGGGGTAGCGAGGCATGTATTGTACTGTTGCCATCGAAGATAAAAATATGGGTTTTATATCATATTGCTTGAGTTTATCCCTCTACATCATGTCATCTTACTTAAGGCGTTACTCCGTTCTTGTTAACTTAATTCACTAGATGCATGCTAGATAGCGGTCGATGTGTGGAGTAATAGTAGTAGATGCAGGCATGAGTCGATCTAATTGTCACAGACATGATGCCTATATTCATGATCATTGCCTTAGATGTCTTCATAACTATGCGCTTTTCTATCAATTGCTCTACAGAAATTTGTTTACCCACTTTATGTTTTCTTCAAGAGAGAAGCCTCTAGTAAAACCTATGCCCCCCGGGTCTATTTTCCATTATATATTTTCAGATCTATAAACCAAAAAACCCAAAAATACCATGCTGCAATTTATTTATATTTACTTTAGTTTGTCTTTTTATTTATCTTTTATACCTATCTCTATTAGATCTCACTCTTGTTCATGACCGTGAAGGGATTGACAACCCCTTTTTTGCGTTGTGTGCAAGTGTTTGTTAGTTTGTGCAGGTGCATATATTGGGGACTTGCTTGTGCCTCCTACTGGATTGATACCTTGGTTCTTAACTGAGGGAAATTATCGATGCAACAAACCCTGGGTCTATTGCCCTGTCTGTGCACAGGCACGAGAACAAGATTACAGCACCAAGGCCATGCCAAGATACAAGAGACCAAGATCTTCGAAGAACCAGCATGCTGATTAAGAAGGCCAAGACCAAGACAGAGAAGCGAGACACCAGCAGGAGAAAAGCATCCCTTCCGGGCAGGCGAACTTGGCAAGGACAAGGGCTCCCCCAGAAGAAAGCATTCAAGACATCCCGGCAAGGCCTACCGGGACTCACGAGGGCAAAGACACCTCACCAAGCCATCTCACCACGACCCACGTCATTGATCAATGCGGTGTCAAGCCGCAAAGTGACTAAGTGGCAGCCATTCGCCACATGGCGGCCTCTTTCTATAGGAAATACCTACAGATGACACTCGTCCTGCGACGTGTCAAGCAAGCAGGCATGGAGCTGGCAAGACGAGCCCGACAAGGCTTGTCGGGCGAGCAACGATGTGACGTTGAGCGGTGCATTTAATGCACTCTGTCAGCCTGCAGAATTAGGTATGATAGCACTGTTTGCTATCTTATCAGTGCATAATGACTGTTTTGCCACTGTGGTGACCTTTTAACCTATAAAAGGAGGCCCATGGCAACCATAGCAAGGGTTGGAAAGTTGAACGCCCCCATGCTCGTACGCGCATAGTCACTGTCTCCCCAGGGTGAGCCTGCCGGGCAAGTGTACTATGCTCCACCACCATTTTTCCACCATCAATCCACCAAAGCAGGAGTAGGGTTTTACGCCTCGCGGCAGCCCGAACCTGGGTAAAATTGCCTCTGTGATCTCTACCGTGCTGCCCCATGTTCTTCTGCTCTTTGTGCAACGCGACATCCCCCCTGCCGAACCAGCAAGGGGCCCCTTGGCCCCATAGGTGGCCGTGGTTTCCCTCGACAGAAATACTTATCTCTACTTTGCTGCATCACCCTTTCCTCTTCAAGGAAAAAATCAACACAAGCTCAAGAAGTAGGAGCAAGGCACCTCGCCCGAGTTGCTTCGAGCTCGGGCTCGGGGTGAGGAGAATGAGGGTTTGAGGAACAATTGAGGTAGAAGACGACGGGAGGGGTATTTATAGCAAGTGAGAAGAACCATCTCTCCGAAATCCATGGCCTACAGAAGCGGGACGATCCAAATTCGATGGACAAGATCACAATCATGGAGATCGTGGGCACGTGGCAACCGTTTCCTGCGAAAAAGCTCAGGACGGGAGCGGGAAGACGAAAGGTTTGAAGAAGGGCAAGTGCCAAAAATAGATTAAAGTTCGAAGTTGATTTCTTTCGCACCGAGGATGCCGAAAAGAAATTTTCTTCAGATCAAGTTGCATGTTTATGACGAACATCATAGATTGGATGAGAAATAATAGAGGGATAACAGGGTCCGAAACAAAACACTCAGCCAAATGAAAGGAAACACAAAAGCAGAGAGCTATGAGTGAGTTGTTTATTGGACGAAACACAAACACGGCGAAAAGAAGACGCAAAGATTAACGAGAGCAAATGAACACAAGGGGCGAGCACCAACAATGCAAATCTCAGGGTTAAGAATAAATGATAAGAATCCCTGAGAGAGTTCCTACAAGAAGGATTAGTTTTTCTTCACAACCCACACTTGCATGGGCAGCGAGCATCTCTTTTGCTTAGGTTGAGCAGGGACATTCCTTCGGTGAGATCTGTAGTTCACCTGTGCATTTCGAGAGTAATCAAATGAATATGCATTGAAATTGTTTCCAATGACATGAGCATAATAATTCGAGGAAGTACGCATGTACTCCTTCTGTCGAAAGTTTGACTGAAATCCATTCGAGGAAGTTTCAGTACCAATCTATGAATGGTAACCATCTCCTCGAAGGGAATTTCTCTGCATATTCAAGTCAGCAGTGATAGATAAGTTTTCAATGATGCACTTTTTCACCCAGATTTGCGTCTTGGGTGAACCTGACCTACAGTTAGTTCCAACATATCGAGTGAAAACCTTACCATTCTGTTATTTGAAGAATTTGTAGTTTGAGTCATCAGATTCATCAGAAACAACAGAAATAGGAGAGTCATACCCAGATAGAATTGCAGGTTTGAGAGTTTTGCTTTTAGCAAGAACCCCACTCGTTCGTGGATATTGCTCGGGAGTCCAGTAGGTTCCATCAACGTTGAGTTTTCTTTCGAAACCCAAACCTTCCTTTCAAGGGTTTTTGTGCAGTATAGACTTCTTGAGCACATCACAGAGAGTTTGATGCCCTTTGAGGCTCTTCAGCATTCCTATCTCAAGCAAGCTCTTTAATCTGCAATTTTCATCAGATACAATAGCAAATTCCTCGGAAGAGGGGTTAGAAATATCATTCATAGGAGTAGGAATATTCTCAATGATAGTAGTAGATGTTTAAGCATTTGAATCAGTATTGCTACATTCTAGGTATTTTGAGCAAGGAGGCACAAAATCACCAGGAAGTTGTTCAGATTGCTCGGCGAAGATTGAAGCATTTTCTTTCGCAAGCACATTATGAGACTCTTTCAGTGACTTGAGTTCTTGATTCCTGTTAAGGAGTTCATCTGATAAACTCTTGTAGTCAACTGTAAGGGAATCATATCGGCCAGAAAGATCATCGATAGTTGAGGAAAAAGCATCATGCTCTTCGATCAACTTTTGATTCTTCTCCATCTCTTCGACCAGTAATCCTTCGGTTTTCCTAAGATTGTTCACAAGTTTATCAAGCACATCTTGTTGTGATTTTGCAATCTTAACCAGCTTGGCATAGGCAATATATTCAGGAGAATATTCATTCATAGATTTTTGGTGTTTTGCTTATACCTGATCCTTTGAGGTTTTAGCCATGAGACAGAATGCGATAGGTTCATCGTCACTTGAAGCATAGTCATCAGTGTCTGATTTGAGTGATTTCTCAGATGATTCAAATGCCACGGAAGCATTGCTCCTTCCTATCCTTCTGTTAAGCTCTTCATCTTCTGATTCTGATTCAGATGTCTCATCTTCAGGGTCCAGGTTCATATCAGCACATGCTTTCTTCAGCTGACATATTTTGTTCATATTGGATTCGATGGTTGCTCTGGCTTTCATGTCAGTGACTGGTCTCGTCGAAGAAGATGAGGAAGATTCATTTTTCTTTGAGAGCTTAGTATGACGATCCATTCAAGTGAATCCATTGCCGTGAAGATACATCCATCTGTTTCTTGGTTTTCTATGATAGCAAGGACAGTCTGTGATGAGGTGACCGAATTGTTCGCATTTGAAGCACTTCATTTCTTTCGGTGGTAACATTCTTGAAGATTCAGGCAAGTCAAATCCGTCATCATTAGTGAGACACAAATTTAGTCTTCTAAGATCACTTAGCCTTTCTATGAGTGTTTCCAGATCCCTTGTGATGGTGTGTTGATTTTCAACATCTTCTTCTTGTGAGCTGCCATAGTGTGAGATAATTTCCCCTTCACTTTCCGAAGAAGATTCTTGATCTGCATTTTCAATTTCCATCTTTTCTTCGTGAATGGACAACAGTGTCATGACCTCGACGTAGTGAAGTTCTTCATAGTCTGGTCTTTGCTTGATTTCAGCTACGATTGGATCGAAGGTTGTATCAAGAGCACTCAGTAGCTTGTTGACCACATCTCTATCAGTGATATCAGTTACTCCTCATTGATGAAGCATTTCAACAATATTGGTCAACCAATCAGTGAGTTCAATATCACTTTCCTTACGAAGACTTCTGAAACCAGCAAACAGAGCGCGAAGCATTTCAGTGTGGGAATCTGTTCTGGTAATGAATTCTTCATGAGCATTTTTTATGGCATCCTTGAGTTGCTTTGCAGTGTCAAGCTTTCGGAACCGAATGAAAATTTCTTTCGAGATACTTTCACAAATAATATCTTTTGCGTGTGTATTCAACCGCAGTATAGCTTTGTCATCAGAATTTGGTGCATCTAGGTGCTGAATGATATATCCATTTTGCACAATTTGCCACAGATATATGTTGATTGCTTGAAGTCTGATTCTCATTCTTTCTTTCCAGTAGGCATAGTCATTTCCATCAAAGATAGGAAACCTTTCAGAGTGCGAGGATCTACCTGCATACGACATACTTAAAACTCCAAGGTGGTTAAACCTTTAATAAGAAGAGACAGGGAGTGCTGGCTCTGATCCAATTGTTGGGACCGAGAGTATATCGACCAGAGGGGGGTGAATGGGAGATTCAAAAATTCTTTCGAATGTTATGAATTGACCCCAAACACAATAGCGGAAATAAGGTTCGGTAGATACAAACTTAAACAAGCACTTTATGTAGGAACATATCTATCGAGGAAAGAAGCAATGATGGTACGAGCATAAGACATCACAGGTTTGACAATGACGATGGTAATATAATATGCTAACAGATGCAGCAACATGAGAGAGAAACATGATGGACTATGATAGATAACCACGAGAAAGAACTATGACAGGGTGAATGAAAAATAGCACAGAGAGACACACAAGATTGAATGAGCGGAGTAAGTGACTGAAATGACTACACTGAATGAGGAGAATGTAACATAGCGAGCAACGAATGATAACAGATGATAAAGACGAAAGATATGCAGCAGATAAGAACTGATCAGATAAACTATCGACACAGAGCATGAAAGTAAACTGTTGAAGGTAATGCAGTAAAATAGATTGAACCAGTGGTACTCGATGATGACAGATGAATTTGGTAGACCAGTTCGCCCTTCTGCCAAAGGACTATGTCTGGTTGGAGAGGTTGTGATTTAACAAAGAAGATAAACTCTCTTCGCCCTATTCTCCTTCAACTCGAAGCTGATCAGACTCCAGTTTATTTTGCTCGTGGTAGATACTTGTCGGCGATCTCCAAACCTTCGAACGAACTTCGCGAACCACAATCACTCTTGGTTGTTGAAGATCTTGCTCGGTGAAGACAACAACTCTTCAACACTCGAGCCAACACCTATCCGTCTAGAGAGTGCGCACCTCTCAAGAGTAATAGGTACAAGAACTCTAGACTCAGAACTATTGTGATGCTAAACCACTGTCTAAGTTTTGGGCTCTTGATTTTTTTTCTTTTCTCTTGATGGATCTTAAACTCAAATCACTCGGAGAGGGGATGCTCATTCAATCTTCTCAGAAATCTTAAGCGGAGCAGCCAACGGACAACGTTGGAGTGGGGTGTCTATTTATAGCCGCAGTCTTCCCCGAAGGGAAATAACCAAATTGGACATGTGAAGCAGCCAATGGCCGAACGACACAAGTCCAACGGTCGGAAATTTGAGCACAACGGTAAAATTTCTTGCGGAGCAAGTAATGCTGACTCATCACTTCGAAAGATATCTCCTTCAGCACGAAGAACAACATCTACTGCTGACAGGTAATCATTCAAAACACAAAGAGATTTCTCTCAGTCTCGCATAGGTTTGGGCTAAGCATCACAGCGGATCTAAGCTTCGAGAACGTATACCCCTCTTAATAGTACGGAGGTCCTATGACTCAAATAAATGAAAGAAGAACAACAAAATGAATACTACGTCTTCACTTTGTCTTCGACTTCCACTCGCTGCAGTCAATTTCTTCGGACAATAGCACCTAACCAATTGCTTTGCTTCAGCAATAAATTCTTGAGGGGTTAACTCCACATCAATCTTCTCGTCTACATGTCTTCAACATGTGTAGCTCAATCTTCTCTGCAACGTAGATATTCTTCTGTGAAGTTCCTCGAACTTGGCACCGGAGACAGCATTCTCTTCGGTTCTGCATGGACTATTTCTCTCTGTGCACTAGCAAACAAATCAGTCCATGCCTGTTTCTGTCAACAATCTCCAAAACATAGGAGGGCAAATATTGCACCAACAGATTCCAAAGAGATCTTCTATATGTTCAGATTCTATAGTCTTGAAACTTGCCTAATGAGGCTATGGGCGCTTTTTCAAACAACTAAGGTAAGAAGCAAGAATATTTCCGATGTCGCCATAGCCGGCCCTTATCTCATGAACGAGGAAAACCTAAAAAATGAGGAAGGGAGCGGTGCATGGAGAGTTACCTTCTGGATTTCATGCAACAGAACAAGCTTAAAAACTTCCTCCTTGTGCGGACCCATGTATGTCCTTCTCTAGCTTTACGCTTTCATTTTTGTACCATTTTCCTTCATATATGTTTTCACGTCTCAAAATTTGTAACTTTGTCATGATCGCGGTATGTTTATTCTGTTTTGCATAGTAACCATTGGGTTCTCCTAGTGCTAAGAACACAAAGGTGCAATTGTTACTTGCTGGATTGCACGAAGAGCCCGGGAAAAGGCTGGTCGCTCCTGAAGGACCTTCTCGATGATTGTCTTTTCGATTTGAATACTACAGGAGGCCACACGGTTGAAAAAAACTACAAAGGAAGTGGAAAGAAAATGATTGCCTTCAGATGGAACACTCCATCTTGTATGCAACAACTGCCGACTAGTCTGACCTATGGCTTCTACGCCTGCATTCACATGGAAGAATTCATACGGTCCACAAAAATGTTAAATTAGCATGATAAAATCCTCAAATGGGGTCAAGAAGTACAAAACAATTTGGTCGAAGCTGGCTTAGTGCTCGAAGAACTACAAGTCAAGTTCGCGACTATCATAAAAAAGGAGGTGTGCTCATTGTCTGACATATTTTATAATAACTCCGAAGAAGATGAGTCCAACCAACAAAAGAGCCTAACCTAGCTTATTGCAGCGGGCAAAACTGAAACTGTGACTAAACATATTTGGCGTCATGCACTATGTTGTTCAACTTGATCAGCAGACTATATTTGATGACCATGTATTTTTTGTAACTTGTTTACTCTTAATGTAATTCTCGTTCTTTATTTTTAGTTATTACCACTAGTTTTATTCCTGATTTGCTCGCATTTAATTGATATATGTCCCCTATTTGCATCAACTAACGCTGCTATGGGCATAAAAATATATGCTGCCACGGTAGCATTTTTTATTCTATCTTGGTGCAGCAATCAGTGGCGGGCGTTAACAAGCGCCCGCTGCGCGTACTTCATAGAGTAGTGGCGAGTGACATACCATGCTCGCCATTGGTAGGGCTGCCAGCCACTGCTATGAGATGGACTACACTGGTGGGCAACCGCCCGCCACTGTTAGGGCCCTACCAGTGGCGGGCAGCCCGAAGAGGCTCGCTCGCCACTGCTGGGCTTTAGGCGCCCGCCACTGCTAGGCATTCCTGCAATAGTGTAGTGTTTTGTTGTAAGGTTTCCATGTGTTCATGATTGTCTTGCGCAGTGTGTTCACATGTATCTTGCAATCCAACTCTTGTTTTGGAGTTGTTGTCGTAGTTCATTTCCCCAGAATCTCGCAACATCATCTTGTCGAGTGGTGTTGCAGGCCTTCTTTTTCAGACATGCTGAGTGTGGAATATCCCGACACCAACCATATTTGAATCTTAGGCATATATGATGGTTGGAACATTCCCCAAGAACTATAATATTGTTCTTTCTAAACTGTATGTGGATGTTGTGGCTAACACACTTGTCCGGGAGACCTATTATTGTAGTATCTTTATTCAACAATTTGGGCACTCCCCATGAGGATTTGGTATGACTTAATCTACAAGTTGTTCCTTATGGACTCTTTGTGCTCCCGAAGTCTGACATTTACTTGATGGCCATGCTGATGCTTTTAAGCATGGCTGTGGCAGCTAGAACATCAAGGAGAACATTAGAAGCAGAGTGCTAAATGTCTCTCGGTTGATCATCCGGATTTTTTTTCTTGGCAATGCTAAGGTAAAATCTGAGAAAGTGTTGTCTTCCTTTGCCCCTGCATTCTCCATCTTATTCATTATGGTAGTATGAAGTTGTATCAAAATCTTCGGCACATATTTTGATATGCCATATGAATATGGAATGCTCAAGTTCTTGAAAGCACGCTCAGACACTAGGTTATATCCTCAGTATCAATTGAAATGTGCCTTCCATTTATCGAGTTTCTCTATAACTCTAGTTTCCTTTGTGACCTGAGTATGCCATTCTTTCAGATTCCTTCAAACGATCATTTGTAAATTTGCCTCCGTCTGGTATAAAGAGTTTCATTGATCCTTGTATCAAAAATATTCCTTTTTGCCTGACTAAGGAGATAATTTGACGAGTCACCTCCTCTAAGGTGCCCCGTTATGGTATGAAGGGAAATTAGCTCCTCGCTACTTTGAAACCCATGCACCATCTTACTTAAGCGTGGAATTGTTGCCGACCAAATTGAACCTTCGCCATCTACTTATCTCCATCCCCCGTGATGTGTGTTTGTGTCTCAGCTCGAGAGATGTTATTATGTCTCATTCCATGAGTTGATCATGAGTTTCCTTATCTCCGTGAAGACCGAATCCTGTAGAGTTCCCTCTCTTTCCGTCATCCCCCGGGACGAGTCGACCAGGCCGCTGCGCCTATTGGAGCTGCTGACCCTCAAGTGCCATCACTGTGCCACCATGCCATCCAGGTGGCCGCCCCGCAACAGCGGGGACGTGATACGGTCGCTGCTGGCTCCGTCAGGAGCCGAGCGACAACGCGATCTGCGTCATCATCGCCCATGCCAAGTACTGCTACGGAGGCCATGGTGCGGGCTCAACTGCTGCTGAGGTTTCCGCCAGCGGCCGAGCAGATGGATGAATGGCGTGCCACCATCCAGAGCCTGCTCGCTTTCGCCGAGGCTGGGGGCTCGCAGTGAGCTGGCCTGCCACGGCCTCCTCAAGCGACGACAATAGCCCGTGCTGCTGGTCATACGAAAGGGGCCACCCCCACGGTACAATCCCCGCCACGGAAGCTAGCGCGGGCGCAGCGGAGTCAATAACCTGATGGCGTCTCGATGGCCTCTTCTGACCCTCGAGCACATCCAGGCCGACAGCGTGCCCCGGAGGGCAGGCGGAGGGAAGACGTGTGCGTTGTCGTTGAGCAACGCCGCGACGCCCATCGCCGGGCCAATGGGTGTGACGGTCCCAACGTCGACGAGCCTGCACTCGATACAGGTGGGTACCTACCTTTCGAGGTTGGGTGCCCTGCCTTTACTCGTGAACTGCGGCAAGTCTGTTGGCCGTCTGTCCGCACGTTCAAGCCAGAGATACCCGAGAAGTACGACGGGAGGCTGAACCCGACAGAGTTTCTGAGCATCTACACCATCGCTGTTCAAGCTGCTGGGGGAAGAGATGAGAAGGTATTCGCCAACTACTTCCCTTTGGCTCTCAAGTCCAATGTGAGGTCTTGGCTGATGCACCTGCCAGAGAATTCCATTTCGTCATGGGCTGATTTGTGCCATGAGTTCATTGGCACCTTTACTAGCGGCCATCAAGAACCAGGTCGGCCCAGCGATCTGCAGCTTCTTCAGCAGAAAGAAGGAGAGACTCTCCGGAAGTATTTGCAGAGATTTAGCAGAGCCCACAGAAACATCCCAAATATCCATCTAGGAGCTGTGATAGCTGCCTTCCAGTCCAATGTGCGCAACCAGAAGATTCATTCCAAGATGAACGTACGGTTGCCCAAGACTGTGAAGGAACTTTACACCTTGGTGGATAAGTGTGCTCGGATGGAGGAGGGAAGAAAACTGCCCGGAGAGGAGGATTGCATTAATGTTGATTCAGAGGATGATGACGAGTCCACCGGTCAGAAGAAGAGCAAGAAGCGCAAGGATAAGACAGTAATGTCTGTTGAAGGGTCAGGTATCCCTAGTACCGGCAAGAAGGTTAAGGCCAAAAACCCCGGCAAGGAAGCTACCGTGTGCTCCGACTACCAGGAGGCCACGACCGCCGAAAAGGCCGGGAAAGGTGATGGACCGTACTGCAAGATCCACCGGACCAAGGGCCACGACCTTCAAGAGTGTTATTAGGTTGAGCAGCTTGTCAAGAGACAGAAAGCAGAATATGAGAAGCATGACAAGGAAAAGGGATAGAATGTTGCTGGCGGTAAGGGTCGTGGTGGTGAAGTAAATCACCCCGGCAGACCTCTTCAGAACAAAGGGAAACCGGCCAGGGATCGAGAGATGGAAGCCTGCGGTGATGAGAGTGATGAAGGGGATGAAGAGGAAACCAGTGAGCAGGAGTTCCAGAAGGCCACTGATGCCCTGTGTATTGACGGGGGTGCGTCCCTGCACGCCTCTCACCGCCAACTCAAGCGGTGGGCGCGTAAGTGTCGGCGTGCGACACCTATGGGACCCTCGAAGAATCCCTTTATGATTCGGCAGGGGGAGAGGTATGCGCAAAGAGCAGAACCAACAATCGACGCGCGAGCGATTTTACCCAAGTTCGGGCCGCTAATCAGCGTAAAACCCTACTCCTGCCTTGTTTTATTATCGGTGTTCTTGAGCCCAGGCTCCAGGAGCGCTCGCAGTGAACAGTATGTTCAAAGAGCAGCTACGCATGCAGAATGGGCCCGAAGATCCTCGTCTGCCTCCCTCCCCTGTAGCAGTTGCCTTGGGCCTCCTTTTATATGCTCAAAGGGGTCACCATAGTGGCAAACAGTGGATATGCGAGGTGTAAAGTAGCTACAGGGTATACATGAGGTGGAAAGTTGCTACATCATTTACATGCTTATCACTGACGACTCAGGACAAGCGCATTAAATGCTCTGTCTAGGTGTCCCTTAGCTTCTTGGGGATGGAAAAAGGGGCCGTCCCATCAGCACCGCTTATACCACCCGCCGTTGGTGCCTTGACACGCATCCAGGAGGACAAAACCCATCTGACAGGTTTGGTCGCTGTACTGGAGCGGTGGCAGCTTGGCGGGGTCATCTTGCCGGGGCCAAGCTTGCCGGGATCATCTTGCCGGGGCTCACCAGCAAGAATCTTGCTGGGGCTCTTGCCGGGGCCAAGCTTGCCGGGATCATCTTGCCGGGGCCAAACCTTCGATCTTCAGTCTTGTTGTCTTCTGATCCTGACATTTTCGCCTTATTCTGAATCTTCTCCAGCTAACCCCCGGCAAGTCTTGCCGTGGCAAGCCTTGCCGCGGATGTGGAGGGTACCTTGCCGGGAAGGCTTGCTTCCCAGAATGTCTATCTCGATCTTGCCGGCCCTGAGCTTGCCGGCGATGCGCAGACCTATTCCCGGCAAGTAAACCTTGCCGGAAACCGGTCCTTGAATACGTCCTTGAGTGAATTCCTTCTCCGCCATGGCCTTCCCGCCCGGAGGCTGCAACTTGCCGGTGCGTGTCCAGGGGTAGTGAACACCCCCTGTTTACTACACCGACAGGAGCCCCCAGGCCTGGGCCGGCAAGGATGCACGGTGTTTGTCCAGGCTAGGCCCAAGAACACGCACCGGCTCACGTGTGGCGAGAATTACCCGCCGGTCATGACTTTTAACTGCGCGCCAATGAATGGCGCATGTGAGCTTGTGATTTTGCCGGGCCTCGAGCTTGCCGGCAGCGTGAGCAAACAGAACAGGACAACAACAGGAGTTGTGGGCCCGAA
Source organism: Thinopyrum elongatum (assembly GCA_011799875.1). Lineage (NCBI taxonomy): Eukaryota > Viridiplantae > Streptophyta > Magnoliopsida > Poales > Poaceae > Thinopyrum > Thinopyrum elongatum. Next base: position 154,239,308 of record CM022302.1, on the reverse strand, counting down.
AGGGAGCTCCACACCGTGATGAAGAGCCAGCCCCCGAGCCTTCCCCAAAAAGGGTACTATGGGTGAGCCGCTTGATTCATACACTCATCTCTGCTGCTGCCGCCGTCTACTGCGAGCGCCCTACTGCCATCTTGCCATCCTCCAGCATGGCGTCCCTGGCCTCCTCGCCTGCCGCGTGCCGCCAAGAATAATGCTGTCGCCGGGACTGTAGTGCTTTTTGCATACCTGTTGCTGTAGCAGCACATACAAAGAAGCAATTTTATCTTAGTTAAATCAATCTTTATGCATGCAATGCATGTTACTTTATGCTGAATGAATGTATGCTTCCCCCTTGATTAATTCAGTCCTTGCACATATTTTAGTCCCTACGCTGTCTGGAAACCTTGCCGGTGCGCACGTTTGCCGCGAGCGCTAGATTCGGGTCTTTAGCAGCCTGCTGGAAATGCCGCTGCCGGCAAGGCGACTTGCCGAGCCAGAACGCAGCTGCTAAGCTTGCCGAGCAGACTCGAGGCGAAGCTAGAGCGCGGCTAACCACGACAAGGTTCCTCTGCGTGCAGGTTGATGTACAAGGACAAAGAATTAATCAAGGCGACCCACGCTTGCCGAAAAGCTTTCCGGTGCGCACGCTCCAGTCAGCAGTGCTTGAGGAACGGCTCCTAAGCAACTCGCCGAGAACGCCGCCTCCCGGAAAGGTTTACCTCCTCGGTGCTTATGCAGCCACGTAAATTGTCGAGCGGACTCGAGACAGCTAGGGGCGCAATTAGCCCCGAGAAGGCTCCTTCGCGTGTAGGTATAAGAAGCAAGTGAAGATAAATGTAATTATCAAAAATCTTTGCAACTTAGCTTTTCCTGCCGTTCATCCCGCACGGCGATGTTATTCTTCAGGGCGCTGCAAGCCCCCGAGCGAAGTCGCCATGGATGATGAAGCTGTTGCGCCGACCATTAGATCAGGTTCGCACAACATCTCACCCCTACCTGGCGCGCCAAAGATGTCGGCGTGCGGCACCTATGGGACCCTTGAAGAATCCCTTTACGATTTGGCAGGGGGAGAGGTATGCGCAAAGAGCAGAACCAACAATCGACGCGCGGGCGATTTTACCCAGGTTTGGGCCACTAATCAGCGTAAAACCCTACTCCTGCCTTGTTTTATTATCGGTGTTCTTGAGCCCAGGCTCCAGGAGCGCTTGCAGTGAACAGTACGTTCAAAGAGCAGCTACGCATGCAGAATGGGCCCGAAGATCCTCCTCCGCCTCCCTCCCCTGTAGCAGTTGCCTTGGGCCTCCTTTTATATGCTCAAAGGGGTCACCACAGTGGCAAACAGTGGATATGCGAGGTGTAAAGTAGCTACAGGGTATACATGAGGTGGAAAGTTGCTACAGCATTTACATGCTTATCACTGACGGCTCAGGACAAGCGCATTAAATGCTCTGTCTAGGTGTCCCTTAGCTTCTTGGGGATGGAAAAAGGGGCCGACCCATCAGCACCGCTTATACCCACCCGCCGTTGGTGCCTTGACACGCATCCAGGAGGACAAAACCCATCTGACAGGTTTGGTCGCTGTACTGGAGCGGTGGCAGCTTGGCGGGGTCATCTTGCCGGGGCCAAGCTTGCCGGGATCATCTTGCCGGGGCTCACCAGCAAGAATCTTGTTGGGGCTCTTGTCGGGGCCAAGCTTGCCGGGATCATCTTGCCGGGGCTCACCAGCAAGAATCTTGCTGGGGCTCTTGCCGGGATCATCTTGCCGGGGCCAAACCTTCGATCTTCAGTCTTCTTGTCTTCTGATCCTGACATTTTCGCCTTATTCTGAATCTTCTCCAGCTAACCCCCGGCAAGTCTTGCCGTGGCAAGCCTTGCCGTGGATGTGGAGGGTACCTTGCCAGGAAGGCTTGCTTCCCGGAATGTCTATCTCGATCTTGCCGGCCCTGAGCTTGCCGGCGATGCGCAGACCTATTCCAGGCAAGTAAACCTTGCCGGAAACCGGTCCTTGAATACGTCCTTGAGTGAATTCCTTCTCCGCCATGGCCTTCCCGCCCGGAGGCTGCAACTTGCCGGTGCGTGTCCAGGGGTAGTGAACACCCCCTGTTTACTACACCGACAGTGAGGTTAATGTCGTGGAACCAGTGCCAGGGGCCCGTAAACCACTCAAATGGTCACGCACACCCATCATTTTTGACGAAGAGGATCATCCTGACCGCACCACCGCGGTAGGGTGTTTGCCGTTGTTGGTCTCTCCAACAATCCGCAACCTCAAGGTCACGAAGATATTGGTGGACGGCGGGGCCGGGTTGAATCTGATTTCCCCAAAGGTTATCGGCAAGCTTCAGATAGCAGAGGATGAGTTAAAAGTCACCGGCACGTTTCAAGGAGTTAATCCCGGCAGGAGTCATCCTAAGGGAAAGATCATGTTGCCTGTGACATTTGGGGGAGAGCTGAACTACCGGACTGAAAAGATTGTGTTTGATGTGGTTGACCTCCCCTTGCCGTACAATGGAATCCTTGGACGCCCAGCCCTGGCTAAGTTCATGGCGGCATCCCACTATGCCTACAACTCTTGAAAATGCCAGGGCCAGTTGGAGTCATTTCCGTCCCATCAGATGAGAAAGACGCAATCATTTGTGTGGACAAGATGTACCGGGACGTAGTCGTGGCAGAGGCAGCGGCAGCGGAAGATCCCGCCAAGGAGAACAGAGGGAAGAAGAAGGATAGTAAGGGCGCCGGCAAGGAATTCGGGAAGCGCGCCTCTCCGGAGTGCGCTGTGCCTGTTGATGACTTGCTGGAGAGTTCCAACAACAAGAGATCCAAGGTTGCTGCTCCACAAGTGAAGAAGGTCCTGGCAGGGCTGGCTGGCGTTGATGGTACTTTCACCATCAGCGCCACCCTTGATGGCAAATAGGAAAGCGCGCTCGTTGCCTTCCTGCAGGCGAATATCGATGTGTTTGCTTGGCAACCATCTGATATCCCCGGTGTTCCCAGGGAGGTAATCGAGCACCACCTTGTTGTCTGCCCACATGCCCGACCTGTCAAGCAGAAAGTCCGGAAGCAGGCCTTGGAGAGGCAGCAGTTCATTACAGAGGAGATCAAGAAACTTGAGGCAGCTGGTTTGGTTAGAGGAGTTTTGTATCCAACGTGGTTAGCAAATCCAGTGGTTGTCCGGAAGGCCAATGGGGAATAGAGACATTGCATAGACTTCACAGATCTCAACAAGGCTTGCCCGAAAGACCCATTTCCCTTGCCGTGCATCGACCAGATCGTGGACTCCACTTCAGGCTGCGATTTGCTCTCCTTTTTGGATGCATATTCTGGGTATCATCAAATCTTCATGTCCAAGGAAGACGAAGAGAAGACCTCGTTCATCACCCCATGTGGTACGTACTGTTTTATCCGCATGCCTTTCGGATTAAAGAGTGCCGGGTCTACTTTTGCAAGGGCAGTCCAGATTGGTTTTGGGCCACAGCTGCACAGAAACATTGAGGCTTATATGGATGATATTGTGGTCAAAACCAAGGACAGATCAACCCTTATCCAGGATTTGGAGGAGACATTTGCCAATTTGCGCAAGATCAACTTGAAGCTCAACCCGGAGAAGTGTGTATTTGGTGTTCCCTCCGGCAAGCTGCTCGGGTATTTTGTGTCCCATCGGGGGATCGAAGCCAACCCTGATAAGATCTAAGCCATCGAACAGATCCAAGCACCAAGGACAGTCAAAGATGTAAGGCATCTGACAGGGTGCGTTGCCACGCTAAGTAGATTCATCTCCAAGTCTACCGAGCACGCCTTGCCGTTCTTCAAAATCTTGAAGAAGGCAGGGCCCATGAAGTGGACTCCAGAAGCAGATGCGGCTTTGCAAGAGTTGAAGGCCTACCTATCTTCTGTGCCCACCTTGGTTGCTCCCAAACCGCAAGAGCCGTTGCTGTTATACTTGGCGGCAACCAATCAAGTGGTTAGTGCAGCCTTGGTGGCATAGCGGGAAGTGGATGAAACAGAGAGTGAGCAAAGACCGGCAGAGTTAGATAGGGATCAGGACAGAGATAAGCACAGTAGCGAAGACAACCCCAAGGACATAGCAAGGAAGAAAGTGGTGCAGCGCCCACTATACTTCGTCAGTTCCCTGCTACAGGGGGCTAGATCGAGGTACTCTGGCGTGCAAAAGTTGATCTTTGGCCTCATCATGGCCTCAAGGAAACTGCGCCACTACTTCCAAGCCCATGAGATCATGGTTGTCACTCGCTTCCCGTTGCAAAGGATACTCCGGAACCCTGAGGCTACTGGCAAAATAGTGGAGTGGGCTTTGGAGTTATCCAGTTTTGGTTTGAAGTTTGAGAGCACATCAACAATCCAGAACAGGGCATTGGCAAAGTTTATTGCAGAATGGACACCAACCCCTGACGAGGAAGTGCCAGAAACAGTTGTCCCCGGCAAGGAGGCGCCCCAAGAATGGATCATGTATTTTGATGGTGCTTTTTCCCAACAAGGTGCAGGGGCTGGCGTGCTTCTCATCGCTCCCTCCGGGGAACACTTGAAGTACGTCATCCAGATGCATTTTGCCTGGGAAGAAGCAACCAACAATACAGCAGAGTATGAAGGGCTCCTTGCTGGGCTCAGGATTGCCGCAGAATTGGGAATCAAGAAGATGATCATTCGAGGAGACTCACAGCTTGTGGTGAGACAAGTCAACAAGGATTACCAAAGTCCATTGATGGAGGCATACGTTGAGGAAGTGAGAAGATTGGAGGAGCGCTTTGACGGGTTGCAAACAGAGCACATACCTCGTGCAGAAAACAGCATAGCTGATCACCTGTCAAAGTGTGCTACCCAAAAGCTTCCTGTGGAACCAGGAACTTTTGTTCTCCATCTTACTCAGCCCTCCGTATCCCCAGCAACAATGGCCCGGAAAAGGAGAAAGATGGACTCCAGTAAGCCTCTCCAGGTAGAGCCATCCGCTGCTGGCAGGGACCCTGCCGGAAACAACTCCTCACAACCTGCCGGACCGCACCCTCCAGCCGGACCCATGGTCCCTACGAACGAGGAATGTGCCCCAGCAGTTGAGGAGCTGCCGCTAGTCCTTGTTGCCGAGCCCCAGGCTCCAACTTGGGCAAGGCACATAGTCCACTTTCTCCAAACCAGAGAACCCGCCAATGACCCAGATGAGGCTGAAAGAGTAGCCCGGAGGGCTAGTATGTACCAGTTTGTCGATGACACTCTGTATACAAGGAGGCCCAACGGTGTGAAATTGAAGTGCATCTGCCGGGAAGAAGGGAAGGAACTGCTGGCTGAGATACACAAAGGCATGTGCGGTTCCCACATTGGATCAAGGGCGTTGGTTGGGAAAGCATTCCAGCAAGGATTCTATTGGCCCACAGCCCTCCAAGATGCGGTTGAGCTAGTCACCAAATGTGAAGCCTGTCAGTTCCATTCCAAGAAAATCCACCTGCCTGCCCAAGCTCTTCAGACAATCCCTTTATCATGGCCATTTTCAGTCTGGGGGCTCGATATCCTCGGCCCTTTCCCCCGAGCGATCGGGGGCTTTGAATTCTTGTTCGTTGCTATCGACAAGTTTACAAAGTGGCCGGAAGTTGCTGCCGTGAGAAAGGTGACTGCTCAATCAGCTATCAAGTTCTTGAAAGATTTGGTGTGTCGTTTTGGAATCCCGGCAAGGATCATTACCGACAACGGCACCCAATTCACGAGCCGCGCCTTCATGCAATATGTTCATGCCCTCGGAAGCAAGATCTTGTTTGCTTCTGTCGCACATCCCAGAAGCAATGGGCAAGCTGAGAGGGCGAACGCTGAAGTGCTGCGGGGACTCAAAACAAGAACCTTTGATACGCTGCAGAAGCACGGTAGGCGGTGGATCGATGAGCTGCCGGTAGTTCTATGGTCCCTTAGAACGAAACAAATCGAGCTACCGGGCAGACTCCTTTTTCCCTGGTCTATGGGGCGGAAGCAGTTATCCCCACGGAACTCATTTACGGGTCGCCTCGAGTGCTTGCCTACGACAAAGTAGCGCAAGATCAGCACCAGCGTGACGACGCTGTGCTACTCGAGGGGAACCGTCTCCGGGCTGCTACGCATGCTGCACGCTATCAGCAAGCCCTGCGTCGCTATCATAGCCGGAGGGTTCATGCCTGGTGTTTTGAGGAAGGCGACCTTGTCCTTAGGCGCGTTCAGTCTGCCAAGGGTACAAACAAGTTGACGCCGAAGTGGGAAGGCCCTTACCGGGTAGTACGAGTCACCAGACCTGGCGCAGTCCGTCTGGAGACCAGAGATGTCATTCAATTGCAAAACTCATGGAATATTGAGCATCTCCGCAAGTTCTACCCGTAAGGCACGGCTGTCGGGCCCTGCCCGACAGCCACCCTTTTGTACAGGCCTTGCCTCAGTTGCATGTAACCCCTTGTACAAAGCCAGGCGATGACCCTGAGCACCAGAGAAATAAACGAAGCACTGGGGCCCCCCCGACCAAGTTGCATGCATGCATAAGCATTCCAAAAGCATTTGCATAAGCATTTCATGAGCATTTGCATGTACATATAGATAGGATCACATCCTACATCATTCTCATCTGCATAAAGCTGCAGGTTCTTGCCGAGAACTCGATTTCTGCAAGAAGATGGGGAGATGAACCAACGCTGCGATCTCCGGCGAACCAAACAGATAAGTTCTACCTCTTGTCCATAAGTGTTCTATAAGCTAAAGCTTGTGCATAAGAAAGCCCCGCCACTCTTCGAAACTTAGGTGCTCCCATCCCTGACTCGAACGTTGCTTCGGCCTGGATGGTCGTAGTGGCCTTTGATGAAAAGGAGTTGGCGGGGGGCTGGTCCCTCTATTTCTTGCCGGTAGGCTCAGTTCCCCAGCAACGAAGAAAGGGTACCGGTAGGATAGCCTGCCGGGGAAAACTCATTTATTTAAAATAAAGAGGCATTTCACCTCTGCGTGGACATATACATGCACGAGTTCTCGGCAAAGTTCATCTTTTTCATTAATATGCTGGTCATACAAGTACAAACCTTACAGAACACAGACATGGACTCGAGAGATTACATTATTTGAACTAAAATTTGGCAAGTGCCTATGAGTTTAAGATTGAAAAAAGATAAATGCTCCGTAAACTCCTCTCCCTGTCCCTCTTATCCCAGGTAGTGCGGTGGGAAGAGAAGAGGATAAGCAACGCATCGACACAACGCCACCCCGATCCCCGTCAGGGGCTGCCGAGCACAGCCTGACAAGATCGGGAGTGGCGAGGCTGCGAAGGAGGAAGACATACGGAGCACCTCAGCGGCTCCCTAGTCATCACTTCCAAAACCAGGCAGAAGGCTCCAGCACAGGCACCGGCAGAGAGGGGCACTGGGGGTCGGCCAGGAGACCACTGGAGGAAGCGGAAGCGCCAGGGGAGCAACCCTTTCCCCGGTCGGTGATGACGGTGCTGGGGAAGGGGAAGGGAGGACGGAGGGATAAGGCAGCAGGTCGCCAGTACGAGACAAACGCGCCGATGCAGTCATGCTCCTACTGGACGGCCTGCCTCCCGCCTTCTCCGTCTTCCCCAGCTTCATCTTCATCAACACAGCTCCGGGGGAGCGCCAGGACTCCAGCCCGACGCCTTCCCCGGAGAGACAGCGAGCGACCAAGATGGCCAGGGGGCTCGGGACGCGCCCCTCCCCACCTTGGCGGGCAGGATGGCGTGCCTCTCGTCGACATCATCCCCACGGCTCCCGGATGGGGCAGTGCTGGGTTTACCGATGATTCCCAGCCCTGCCTCCCGGGCACGCCCTAGAGACGCCAAGGACCCGATCGCCAAGACCACGAGCGGCGGTAACCCGAGGCTGGACACCGCACTACCCAACAGGCAGACGACCGTGGCAAAAGGAGCAAGCATTCCCTCACAATGGGAGAGCTTGGTATCTCCCGCACTACGAGCAGCCCGTCCACGACGCCTTCTCCGAGCATGAACCAGGCTCACTCCCCAAACGCCAACACTCAACAACTCTAGGCGCAAGCTGGAGCCCGGAGCTTGGCCCCGGGCCCTTCTCTTCAACATGACCAACGAAAGGCAGAAACAGGGGAAGAAAGGATCCAGAGATGGATGGCTCGGCTCTCCCTCCGCCCCTCCTTTTATAGGCGGGGCAAGAAAGGGAGCCGCTCCCTCAGCAAGCAATCGCCGCCCCTCTCTGCCAATTCAAGAAGACCGGGACCTCGCCTTGATGCTCTCCCGCACCACGCGCCTCCGTTACCTACCCCGCGTGATGCATGCCGCATACGTGGCTAAGGATAAGGGCGTGGTGGGAAGAGTGAATTGGTAGTTTCTACCCCGTGCGTTAAAGTCATTCACGGGCCATTACAAAGATGGCCCCACCACGATTGGCTTTACACGACGCACGGGAAAGCCGGAAACTGGCCCAGAATCAAGATTAATGAAGAAGCAAAGAAGACTCCAAGAGATCAACCTCTTCACCGCCCCGGCCTGTGCACTTATTAGGACCTACCCCGACGACGCCCGGCAGCGTGATCGGAGCAGGCCCGGGGGCTTCTGTCGGTGCAACAAACCCTGGGTCTATTGCCCTGACTGTGCACAGGCACGAGAACAAGATTACAGCACCAAGGCCATGCCAAGATACAAGAGACCAAGATCTTCGAAGAACCAGCATGCTGATTAAGAAGGCCAAGACCAAGACAGAGAAGCGAGACACCACCAGGAGAAAAGCCTCCCTTGCCGGGCAGGCGAACCTGGCAAGGACAAGGGCTCCCCCGGAAGAAAGCATTCAAGACATCCCGGCAGGGCCTACCGGGACTCACGAGGGCAAAGACACCTCACCAAGACATCTCACCACGACCCATGTCGTTGATCAATGCGGTGTCAAGCCGCAAAGTGACTAAGTGGCAGCCATTCGCCACATGGCGGCCTGTTTCTACAGGAAATACCTACAAATGACACCCGTCCTGCGACATGTCAAGCAAGCAGGCGTGGAGCTGGCAAGACGAGCCTGACAAGGCTTGCCGGGTGAGCAACGATGTGACGTTGAGCAGTGCATTTAATGCACTCTGTCAGCCTGCAGAATTAGGTATGATAGCACTGTTTTCTATCTTATCAGTGCATAATGACTGTTTTGCCACTGTGGTGACCCCTTAACCTATAAAAGGAGGCCCATGGCAACCGTAGCAAGGGTTGGAAAGTTGAATGCCCCCACGCTCGTACGCGCGTAGTCACTGTCTCCCCAGGGCGAGCCTACCGGGCAAGTGTACTACGCTCCACCACCACTTTTCCACCATCAATCAACCAAAGCAGGAGTAGGGTTTTACGCCTCGCGGCGGCCCAAACCTGGGTAAAATTGCCCATGTGATCTCTGCCGTGCTGCCCCATGTTCTTCTCCTCTTTGTGCAACGCGACATCCCCCTGCCGAACCAGCAAGGGGCCCCATGGCCCCATAGGTGGCCGTGGTTTCCCGCGACAGAAATACTTATCTCTACTTTGCTGCATCACCCTTTCCTCTTCAAGGGAAAAATCAACGCAAGCTCAAGAAGTAGGAGCAAGGCACCTCGCCCGAGTTGCTTCGAGCTCGGGCTCGGGCTGAGGAGAATGAGGGTTTGAGGAACAAATGAGGTAGAAGACGACAGGAGGGGTATTTATAGCAAATGAGCAGAACCACCTCTCCGAAATCCATGGCCTATAGAAGCGGGACGTTCCACATTCAATGGACAAGATCACAATCGTGGAGATCGTGGGCACGTGGCAGCCGTTTCCTGCGAAAAAGCTCAGGACGGGAGCGGGAGGCCGAAAGGTTTGAAGAAGGGCAAGCGCCAAAAACAAATTAAAGTTCGAAGTCGATTTCTTTCGCACCAAGGATGCCGAAAAGAAATTTTCTTCAGATCAAGTTGCATGTTTATGACGAACAGCATAGATTGGATGAGAAATAATAGAGGGATAACAGGGTCCGAAACAAAACACTCAGCCAAATGAAAGGAAACACAAAAGCAGAGAGCTATGAGTGAGTTGTTTATTGGACGAAACACAAACACGGCGAAAAGAAGATGCAAAGACAAACGAGAGCAAATGAACACAAGGGGCGAGCACCAACAATGCAAATCTCAGGGTTAAGAATAAATGATAAGAATCCCTGAGAGAGTTCCTGCAAGAAGGATTAGTTTTTCTTCGCAACCCACACTTGCATGGGCAGCGAGCATCTCTTTTGCTTAGGTTGAGCAGGGACATTCCTTCGGTGAGATCTGTAGTTCACCTGTGCATTTCGAGAGTAATCAAATGAATATGCATTGAAATTGTTTCCAGTGACATGAGCATAATAATTCGAGGAAGTACGCATGTACACCTTTTGTCGAAACATTGACTGAAATCCATTCGAGGAAGTTTCAGTACCAATCTATGAATGGTAACCATCTCCTCGAAGGGAATTTCTCTGCATATTCAAGTCAGCAGTGATAGATAAGTTTTCAATGATGCACTTTTTCACCTAGATTTGCTTCTTGGGTGAACCTGACCTGCAATTAGTTCCAACATATCGAGTGAAAACCTTACCATTCTGTTGTTTGAAGAATTTGTAGTTTGAGTCATCAGATTCATCAGAAATAACAGAAATAGGAGAGTCATACCCAGCCAGAATTGCAGGTTCGAGAGTTTTGCTTTTAGCGAGAACCCCACTCGTTCGTGGATATTGCTCGGGAGTCCAGTAGGTTCCATCAACGTTGAGTTTTCTTTCGAAACCCAAACCTTCCTTTCGAGGGTTTTTGTGCAGTATAGACTTCTTGAGCACATCACAGAGAGTTTGATGCCCTTTGAGGCTCTTCAGCATTCCTGTCTCAAGCAAGCTCTTTAATCTGCAATTTTCATCAGATACAATAGCAAATTCCTCGGAAGAGGGGTTAGAATTATCATTCGTAGGAGTAGGAATATTCTCAATGATAGCAGTAGATGTTTCAGCATTTGAATTAGTATTGCTACATTATAGGTATTTTGAGCAAGGAGGCACAAAATCATCAGGAAGTTGTTCAGATTGCTCGGTGAAGAGTGAAGCTTTTTCTTTCGCAAGCACGTTATGATACTCTTTCAGTGACTCGAGTTCTTGATTCCTGTTAAGGAGTTCATCTGATAAACTCTCGTAGTCAACTGTAAGGGAATTATATTGGCCAGAAAGATCATCAATAGTTGAGGAAAAAGCATCATGCTCTTCGATCAACTTTTGATTCTTCTCCATCTCTTCGACCAGTAATCCTTTGGTTTTCCTAAGATTGTTCTCAAGTTTCTCAAGCACATCTTGTTGTGATTTTGCAATCTTAACCAGCTTGGCATAGTCAATATATTCAGGAGAATATTCGTTCATAGATTTTCAGTGTTTTGCTGATACCTGATCCTTTGAGGTTTTAGCCATGAGACAGAATGCGATAGGTTCATCGTCACTTGAAGCATAGTCATCAGTGTCTGATTTGAGTGATTTCTCAGATGATTCAAATGCCACGAAAGCATTGCTCCTTCCTATCCTTCTGTTAAGCTCTTCATCTTCTGATTCTGGTTCGGATGTCTCATCTTTAGGGTCCAGGTTCATATCAGCACATGCTTTCTTCAGCTGACATATTCTATTCATATTGGATTCGATGGTTGCTCTGGCTTTCACGTCAGTGACTGGTCTCGTCGAAGAAGATGAGGAAGATTCATTTTTCTTCGAGAGCTTAGTATGACGATTGTAACACCCCCAGTGGTTAACTACAGTAATCCCATTTTGATTATGCCACGTCAGCATGATTAACAGTGTCTGATCATCATTTGCATCATAATGCATTTCAGCTTCTAACTCAAAATCCAAATTTAAATGAAAGTGGGAAATAAAAGTTGTTCAAACTGGAAAACTAAAATGTGCCTCATGTTGCAAATATTCCCATAGCATTTATAAAAATGATTGCAACATTAGTTGGAATTGTAAAAGGACTCGTGTTGGAAATATGCCCTAGAGGCAATAATAAAATGGTTATTATTATATTTCCTTGTTCATGATAATTGTCTGTTATTCATGCTATAATTGTGTTATCCGGAAATCGTAATACATGTGTGAATACATAGACCACAACATGTCCCTAGTAAGCCTCTAGTTGACTAGCTCGTTGATCAATAGATGGTTACGGTTTCCTGACCATGGACATTGGATGTCATTGATAACGGGATCACATCATTAGGAGAATGATGTGATGGACAAGACCCAATCCTAAGCCTAGCACTAGATCGTGTAGTTCATTTGCTAAAGCTTTTCCAATGTCAAGTAACTTTTCCTTAGACCATGAGATTGTGCAACTCCCGGATACCGTAGGAGTGCTTTGGGTGCACCAAACGTCACAACGTAACTGGGTGGCTATAAAGGTGCACTACGGGTATCTCCGAAAGTATCTGTTGGGTTGGCACGAATCGAGACTGGGATTTGTCACTCCATGTAACGGAGAGGTACCTCTGGGCCCACTCGGTAGGACATCATCATAATGAGCTCAATGTGATCAAGGAGTTGTTCACGGGATGATGTGTTACAGAAACGAGTAAAGAGACTTGCCGGCAACGAGATTGAACAAGGTATCGAGATACCGACGATCGAATCTCGGGCAAGTATCGTACCGATAGACAAAGGGAATTGCGTACGGGATTGATTGAATCCTCGACATCGTGGTTCATCCGATGAGATCATCGAGGAGCATGTGGGAGCCAACATGGGTATCCAGATCCCGCTGTTGGTTATTGACCGGAGAGTCGTCTCGGTCATGTCTGCGTGTCTCCCGAACCCGTAGGGTCTACACACTTAAGGTTTGGTGACGCTAGGGTTATAGAGATATTAGTATGCGGTAACCCGAAGGTTGTTCGGAGTCTCGGATGAGATCCTGGACGTCACGAGGAGTTCCGGAATGGTCCGGAGGTAAAGATTTATATATGGGAAGTCCTATTTTGGCCACCGGAAAATGTTCGGGATTTTTCGGTATTGTACCGAGAAGGTTCTAGAAGGTTCCAGAGTGGGGCCCACCTGCATGGGGGGACCCACATGAACGTGGGTAGTGGGGGCAAGGCCCCACACCCCTAGTCAAGGCGCACCAAGATTCCCCCTTAGAAGGAATAAGATCATATCCCGAAGGGATAAGATCAAGATCCCTAAAAAAGGGGGATAACAATCGGTGGGGAAGGGAAAGGATGGGATTTCTTTCCTTCCACCTTTGCCAACGCCCCAATGGACTTGGAGGGCAAGAAACCAGCCCCCTCCACCCCCATATATAGTGGGGAGGTGCATGGGAGAAACAGCTCAGCCCCTGGCGCCTCCCTCTCCCTCCCGTGACACCTCTTCCTCCTCCAGTAGCGCTTGGCGAAGCCCTGCTGAAATCCCGCTGCTTCCACCACCACACCGTCGTGCTGCTGGATCTCCATCAACCTCTCCTCCCCCCTTGCTGGATCAAGAAGGAGGAGACGTCTCTGCTCCGTACGTGTGTTGAACGCGGAGGTGCCGTCCGTTCGGCGCTCGGTCATCGGTGATTTGGATCACGACGAGTACGACTCCATCAACCCCGTTCTCTTGAACGCTTCCGCTCGCGATCTACAAGGGTATGTAGATACACTCCCCTCTCACTCGTTGCTAGATGACTCCATAGATTGATCTTGGTGATGCGTAGAAAATTTTAAAATTCTGCTACGTTCCCCAACAGTGGTATCAACACCAGTACTCTATGGGTGTTCGATTCATCACAATGTAACTAGATTATTGACTCTAGTGCAAGTGGGAGACTGTTGGAAATATGCCCTAGAGGCAATAATAAAATGGTTATTATTATATTTCCTTGTTCATGATAATTGTCTGTTATTCATGCTATAATTGTGTTATCCGGAAATCGTAATACATGTGTGAATACATAGACCACAACATGTCCCTAGTAAGCCTCTAGTTGACTAGCTCGTTGATCAATAGATGGTTACGGTTTCCTGACCATGGACATTGGATGTCATTGATAACGGGATCACATCATTAGGAGAATGATGTGATGGACAAGACCCAATCCTAAGCCTAGCACTAGATCGTGTAGTTCGTTTGCTAAAGCTTTTCCAATGTCAAGTAACTTTTCCTTAGACCATGAGATTGTGAAACTCCCGGATACCGTAGGAGTGCTTTGGGTGCACCAAACGTCACAACGTAACTGGGTGGCTATAAAGGTGCACTACGGGTATCTCCGAAAGTATCTGTTGGGTTGGCACGAATCGAGACTGGGATTTGTCACTCCATGTAACGGAGAGGTACCTCTGGGCCCACTCGGTAGGACATCATCATAATGAGCTCAATGTGATCAAGGAGTTGTTCACGGGATGATGTGTTACGGAAACGAGTAAAGAGACTTGCCGGTAACGAGATTGAACAAGGTATCGAGATACCGACGATCGAATCTCGGGCAAGTATCGTACCGATAGACAAAGGGAATTGCGTACGGGATTGATTGAATCCTCGACATCGTGGTTCATCCGATGAGCTCATCGAGGAGCATGTGGGAGCCAACATGGGTATCCAGATCCCGCTGTTGGTTATTGACCGGAGAGTCGTCTCGGTCATGTCTGCGTGTCTCCCGAACCCGTAGGGTCTACACACTTAAAATTCGGTGACGCTAGGGTTATAGAGATATTAGTATGCGGTAACCCGAAGGTTGTTCGGAGTCTTGGATGAGATCCTGGACGTCACGAGGAGTTCCGGAATGGTCCGGAGGTAAAGATTTATATATGGGAAGTCCTATTTTGGCCACCGGAAAATGTTCGGGATTTTTCGGTATTGTACCGAGAAGGTTCTAGAAGGTTCCGGAGTGGGGCCCACCTGCATGGGGGGACCCACATGAACGTGGGTAGTGGGGGCAAGGCCCCACACCCCTAGTCAAGGCGCACCAAGATTCCCCCTTAGAAGGAATAAGATCATATCCCGAAGGGATAAGATCAAGATCCCTAAAAAAGGGGGATAACAATCGGTGGGGAAGGGAAAGGATGGGATTTCTTTCCTTCCACCTTTGCCAACGCCCCAATGGACTTGGAGGGCAAGAAACCAGCCCCCTCCACCCCTATATATAGTGGGGAGGTGCATGGGAGAAACAGCTCAGCCCTTGGCGCCTCCCTCTCCCTCCCGTGACACCTCTTCCTCCTCCAGTAGCGCTTGGCGAAGCCCTGCTGAAATCCCGCTGCTTCCACCACCACACCGTCGTGCTGCTGGATCTCCATCAACCTCTCCTCCCCCCTTGCTGGATCAAGAAGGAGGAGACGTCTCTGCTCCGTACGTGTGTTGAACGCGGAGGTGCCGTCCGTTCGGCGCTCGGTCATCGGTGATTTGGATCACGACGAGTACGACTCCATCAACCCCGTTCTCTTGAACGCTTCCGCTCGCGATCTACAAGGGTATGTAGATACACTCCCCTCTCACTCGTTGCTAGATGACTCCATAGATTGATCTTGGTGATGCGTAGAAAATTTTAAAATTCTGCTACGTTCCCCAACAGTGGTATCAGAGCTAGGTCTATGCGTAGTATCTTGCACGAGTAGAACACAAAGTAGTTGTGGGCGTCGATTTGTCAATCTTCTTGCCGTTACTAGTCTTATCTTGATTCGGCAGCACTGTGGGATGAAGCGGCCCGGACCGACCTTACACGTACGCTTACGTGAGACAGGTTCCACCGACTGACATGCACTAGTTGCATAAGGTGGCTAGCGGGTGTCTGTCTCTCCCACTTTAGTCGGATCGGATTCGATGAACAGGGTCCTTATGAAGGGTAAATAGAAATTGGCATATCACGTTGTGGTTTTGGCGTAGGTAAGAAACGTTCTTGCTAGAAACCTATAGCAGCCACGTAAAAACTTGCAACAACAATTAGAGGACGTCTAACTTGTTTTTGCAGCAAGTGCTTTGTGATGTGATATGGCCAAATGATGTGATGAATGATATATGTGATGTATGAGATGATCATGTTCTTGTAATAGGAATCACGACTTGCATGTCGATGAGTATGACAACCGGCAGGAGCCATAGGAGTTGTCTTAATTTATTATATGACCTGCGTGTCATTGAAATTCGCCATGTAATTACTTTACTTTATTGCTAACCGTTAGCCGTAGTAGTAGAAGTAATAGTTGGCGAGACAACTTCATGAAGACACGATGATGGAGATCAGGGTGTCATGCCGGTGACGATGATGATCATGGAGCCCCGAAGATGGAGATCAAAAGGAGCAAAGTGATAATGGCCATATCATGTCACTATTTTGATTGCATGAGATGTTTATCATGTTTTTGCATCTTATTTGCTTAGAACGACGGTAGCATATATAAGATGATCCCTTGCTAAAATTTCAAGAAAGTGTTCCCCCTAACTGTGCACCATTGCGAAGGTTCGTTGTTTCGAAGCACTACGTGTTGATCGGGTGTGATAGATTCTAACGTTCGAATACAACGGGTGTAAGCCAGATTTACACAGCAATACACTTAGGTTGACTTGACGAGCCTAGCATGTACAGACATGGCCTCGGAACACAAGAGACCGAAAGGTCGAGCATGAGTCGTATAGAAGATACGATCAACATGGGGATGTTCACCGTTGATGACTAGTCCGTCTCACGTGATGATCAGACACGGCCTAGTCGATTCGGATCATGTAATCACTTAGATGACGAGAGGGATGTCTATCTGAGTGGGAGTTCATTACATAATTTGATTAGATGAACTTAATTGTCATGAACTTAGTCTAAATGTTACATATCTATCTTGTAGATCAAATGGCCAACGCTAATGTTACCCTCAACTTCAACGCGTTCCTAGAGAAAAATAAGCTGAAAGACGATGGTAGCAACTATGCGGACTGGGTCCGTAACCTGAGGATTATCCTCATAGCTGCCAAGAAATCATATGTCCTTGAAGCACCGTTAGGTGACCCACCTGCTCTCCCAGCACTGCCAGACGATTTGAACGTTTGGCAGACACGCACCGATGATTACTCCTTCGTTCAGTGCGGCATGCTCTTCAGCTTAGAACCGGGGCTCCAAAAGCGTTTTGAGCATCACGGAGCATATGAGATGTTCGAAGAGCTGAAAATGGTTTTCCAAGCTCATGCCCGGATCGAGAGATATGAAGTCTCCGATAAGTTCTACAGCTGTAAGATGGAGGAAAATGGTTCTGTCAGCGAGCACATACTCAAAATGTCTGGGTTGCACAGCCGCTTGTCTCAGCTGGGAGTTAATCTCCCGGATGACGCGGTCGTTGACAGAATCCTTCAGTCGCTTCCACCTAGCTACAAGAGCTTCGTGATGAACTTCAACATGCAGGGGATGGAAAAGACCATTCCTGAGGTATATGCGATGCTGAAGTCAGCGGAGGCAGAGATCAGAAAGGAACATCAAGTGTTGATGGTGAATAAAACCACTAAGTTCAAGAAGGGCAAGGGTAAGAAGAACTTCAAGAAGGACGGCAAGGGAGTTGCCGCGCCCGGTAAGCCAGCTGCCGGGAAGAAGTCGAAGAATGGACCCAAGCCTGAGACTGAGTGCTTTTATTGCAAGGGAAACGGTCACTGGAAGCGAAACTGCCCCAAGTACTTGGCGGACAAGAAGGCCGGCAATACCAAAGGTATATATGATATACATGTAATTGATGTGTACCTTACCAGCACTTGTAGTAGTTCCTGGGTATTTGATACCGGTGCGGTTGCTCATATTTGTAACTCAAAGCAGGAACTGCGGAATCAGCGTAGACTGGCAAAGGACGAGGCGACGATGCGCGTCGGGAATGGTTCCAAGGTCGATGTGATCGCCGTCGGCACTCTACCTCTGCATCTACCTACGGGATTAGTTTTAAACCTCAATAATTGTTATTTAGTACCAACTTTGAGCATGAACATTGTATCTGGATCTCGCTTAATGCGAGATGGCTACTCATTTAAATCTGAGAATAATGGTTGTTCTATTTATATGAGAGATATGTTTTATGGTCATGCCCCGCTGGTGAATGGTTTATTTTTATTGAATCTCGAACGTGATGTTACACATGTTTATAATGTGAATGCCAAGAAATGCAAGGTTGATAACGATAGTCCCACATACTTGTGGCACTGCCGCCTTGGTCATATCGGTGTTAAACGCATGAAGAAACTCCATGCAGATGGACTTTTGGAGTCTCTTGATTATGAATCATTTGACAGATGCGAACCA